>OZ010798.1:14368980-15568980 GCA_963932465.1 Maratus speciosus
AATACAGGGTACGTGCTGTTTTACAACAATGCTTTACATTAGGGATGCACAACCTGTGGCCCGCGGGTCAAAAGTGGACCGCGATGGGTTAACGTGTGGCCCGCGAATTCCGACAATTTATTACTGGAAAAAATTGCAATTTTTGTCCATACGGTAGTAGGAAAAATGAGTGAATTTCGTTGATCGCCTGCGGAAAAATCTTGAATTTCGTTGGTCAGGCACGGAAAAATAGCGAATTTCGTTGCTCGGGCACAAAAATCGCGAATTTCGATGCTCGGGAACAGAAAAAGCATCAATATTGTTTATCGTCTGCAAAAAAATTGAAAATTTCATTGATCCGCTGCGAAAAATTCCTAATATTCGCCCGTTTATTGCGATAAAAAATCGCGAATTTCGTTAATTTGCCGCAGGAAAAAATTGCAAATTTCGTCAGTCAGTTAAGAATCGCGAATTTCGTTGATCGGGCGCGGAAAACTCGCCAATTTCGTCGATCAGGGCCTAAAAATCGAAAATGTTGTCGATCGGAATCGGAAAAGTTGTGAGTTTTGTTGATCGGGATCGGAAAAATTGCAAATTTCGTTGGTCAAACACAACAAAAATCGCAAATTTTTTCGATTAGGAGCGGAGAAAACCTCAAATTTCGTTGATCGGCTTAAGAATCACGTGGTTCGTCTGTTTATCGCGAGAAAAAATAGCGAATTTTGTTCATCAGGCGCTGAAAAATCGCAAAATTCGTTGTTGCGCGAAATAATAGCAAATTTCGTCGATCGGGCACGGAAAAATCGCAAATTTGCAAATCGGGCTCCGAAAAATCGCAAATTTCGTTGATCGGGTACGGAAAAATTACGAATTTTCTCGATAAGGAGTGGAAAAATTGAAAATTTCATTGATCCGCTGCGGAAAAATCTTAACATTCGCCCGTTTATCGCGAGAAAAAAATCGAGAATTTTATCAATTTACCGCGGGAAAAGCTTGCAAATTTACTCAGAGCCAGTTAAGAATCGCAAATTTTGTTGATTGGGAACGGAAAAATAGTGTTTTGTCGATCGGGCTCGGAAAAATCTCAAATTTCGTTGGTCAAACACGAAAAAATCGCGAATTTTGCCAATCAGCCGCAGAAAAATAGAGAATTTTTCGACCAGACGCGGAAAAATCGCGCAATTTGGTCAATCGGCTTCGGAAAAATTGCGAATTTTGATAATCAAGCGCGGAAAAATTTCAAATTTCGTTGATCGGCTCCTATTCTCCCCTTCGTTCATAAAGTTTACCTTTTTTTATTAGCAACTTTCATGCCTATGTTTGTTTTTTAGCAGTTTTAATAGAACAAAAGTTACTCCTGGAATAAAGTCAAGGAGTACTATCATTTCTTGAAAATAATCCTTGTTATATTTCTGTTATATATACAAATGTAAACTGTTGATATATGCTTGTCAACTGAATTGGACATGTTAACTGTGTAGGGGAACCTAAAGAAGTAACCGCCCCCCTCTAAAACCATATTTTTTGCCTGATTATAGGCCACAGATAACCGTCCCGAAATAGATTTCTTTCTGTGTTACTGATGTGGCCCTCGACAACCCAGACATTTTTATAAGTGGCCCTTCTCTTTAAAATGTTGTGCACCCCTACTTTACATAGAATCCTTTCGACTTACTTAGTCTTGGAAAAATACTACACATTCTCCTGCCAGATAAAGCGATTACGAACTCAGCGATTCAAATATTAAAAAGAAAATTTCTAATCAAAAATTTCTCACGAACTCTGAAATATTAAATAGAAATTTTCTTCTAGATTGCTTAAATTCTAATGAGTGATGCATCCTATGAATACATCCAATACATTTAATTAGTTTCCAGTAATCCTTTGAAACTATCTTTGCAAACTTCCAACTATACCATTCAAAACAAATCGATTTATAAACAAGGATTGCACTTATGACATAAACAACACTTGTAACATAATGGATCACTTTCCCCTAATGTAATTTACCTTGAATCAAAAGCCTGATTTTTCAATCCGTTTTCTAAACATCAACCTTTCAAAATAAACTTTCTTTTGTCGGCGTATTTGTGGTTCATCGTTTTTGGCCTGAATTTTCATTCGCGAGCTTTTTCTAAAGATCAACATTTCAAATAAACTTCCTTTTAAAATAAAAATCTTTAAAAATAAAAAGGAAATAATAATTAAAAGAAAAACATTCTAACCATTTAGTAGTAATTACATTATGATTATACTTAAGCAAAGAATTTAGAAAACCTCAATAGATAGTTTAAATAATGTTTATTTTTTTTTCCATGTTGCACTCTTTTAAAATAGAAACAAAGCTAAAAATATATTTTAAACACGTCTTTGAATTTTTTTGAGACAAATACTTGAAAATTTATTGCTGTGCTGCATATTTTATGCTGAAAATTGGACTATGTGAAGCATTTTTTATGTTTCTGGTATATACTAAATAAAGATTTAAAATTCTCAATTATATGTAGACAAATTCGGTTTTTATTTTCCGTCTTTTATGCACTTTCTTATCAATACAGGGTACGTCCAGCTTGACTACATTATTTTAAATAGAATTTTTCGACTTCTTTTTTTTCGGAAAAAAATATTACAAATTTTCCTATCAGATAAAGCGGTTCAAATATTAAATAGAAATTTTCTTATCACTAGTTTCTCACGAAATCTGTGATTTAAATATCAAATAAAAATTTTCTCGCAGATTACTTAATTTCTGAGAGTACATACTGTGTGAATATATCAAATACTTTTAATTAGTTTCCAGTAATCCTTTGAAATTCTCTTTGCAAACTTTCTATCATACTATTCAAAACATATCGATTTATGAGCAGGTATTGCACTTATAATATAAAAACATGTAACATAATGGATCATTTTCCCCAAATGTAATTTGCATTGGATCAAAAGTCTGATTTTGCAATCGTGAGCCTTTTTTCTAAACATCAACTTTTCAAATGCACTTTATATTGCCGGTGTATTTAGGGTTTGTCGAGACTTGCTTGTTTTGGTAAAGCGCCATATTTTGTTTCGAAAAAATGTAATTTTCAAAAGCGAACGAACGTAGCAGAGATTTGTAGCGGCCTTTCAGAAAAAATCAATATAGAGCGAAAACATTTTCTACATTTTATTTCTTGAGACGATACATAAGTAAGGAACAACATATAGATAAATTAATGAAAAATTCATTTAATACTAGCAAAAGCCATGCTTTGTTTGGATTCGCGAAGCATTATTTAATAAGATAAATATTTGAAAGTAACAATATATTTTTCAATTCCTGCTATTAGTCCACACTCTCCCTATATTTATTTATTTATTTATTTATATATCTTGTTCAAATTTTTAATCGTTAATAAAATACTTATTATTCATCCTATCAAGTTTAAATAAATTCTTTTAAACTTGTACTGGATGACAGTTGATGTTAATATAGATTTTTCAAATATTAATTCATTAATTAAATTTTAATTAATTAATTTTAGTTTTACAGGGAAGACAAAATGGCGGCCATTAGTTATTGAAGCATTTAATGCATCTTCATATCTATAAGGGGAGTTACCATAGAGGGGACCCTGTTCTGTCGCCAAATATCACCAATTTTGTCGCCAACTTGGTGATATTTCTAATATTTCGCCAAATTTCCATAGACTTCCATTGTAAACCTATTTGCTTATAGAAAATCAACAAATTGAGATATTTTAATGTAACAAAAACTAATATTAGCTTAAGGGATTCTATTAAATTTTTCTTTGATGACCTAAGTAGGAATTGACTTTAAAAACAAAATTTTTATATTACTTGTTTATATTATTTTTCCATCTTTATTAAGCAAAAACTTGATTTTATGTTTTGGCGCATTTTAATTTTAGAAAGCCAAATAACTAAGAATTTCCTCGGAATTTCTTATTTACGATATAACGAATTTAATAATTAATTTTATTTGTTTACAATTCATTTGTTGCCACTTTACAAAAAAAAATCCCATAATATAATTCTTTTAAAATGCGTAAGTATCGTCTGCGTAAATGATTTCACATAATAAGAATAAATTGTGTACAGTAATTCTTAACACTGAAAAATACTTTTATAATTGAATATAAATAATTGAATTTTCACAAATTTTAATTCATTAAAAATAGGCTATAATTTTCATAAAAAAGGGTATTTTAAAAATTTCATAAATGAACTCGTGAAACTATTGAATGAATCATGATTCTATTTATAATGACGAACTCCACGATTTATTTTTTCTTTTGAAAATAGACGTGTTTCATTTTTTATTTGCAAAAATGCGTCCGTAATGGTAAAACATGTAAAATAAATTAATTAAAATAATAAATTTTTGTAAAGTTATTGTGTAAAAAAAAATAATAATAATATTGTGCAAATCTACAGATCATAATTTATTTTTATGTTTCATTTCAAGTCAAAATACTGAATAGTTGTTTCGTAAAGTGTACGACAAAATGTAATTTGTGTAGCCCAGTAGAGGATTCACTTCGCTCATCCTAATAATTCCAGAATGTGGAGTATTATTATTAAGTTATACAGCATAGTGAATCATAAGGTAAAGTTTGCAAATATTTTCTCAAATTAATATTTATAATCCTTTTTATCCAGTATCCTCATGCACTTATACAGGGGGATTCAAAACTTATCGTTCAAATTTCATGGGGAGGTAGGGAATACGTCAGGAAACCAATTTTACATAGGAAAGTATGTCCGCAAATGTAAACATGCATATGTAGAGGGCGCTGTATGTACCCAACCTTCCATTGCGTCCCAATCATTGTTTTGACTTTCCTAAAGCTAGTATTATTTCTTCTCCTATTTCCATTTCTCATTTGAACTTCCACTAAGCCTTTTACATCTTTAAAAACTCCAAAAATCTCGTTAATGACGTTATGAACAAAGAAATTTAAAAACAAAGAATAAAATAAACTAACAAAAAATAAATAATATAAAATTGAAAACAAAAAGTAAAAAACAAACCAATTAAAAATAATAATAACAGTTAAAAGAACCGGAAAGAACAAAATTAAACGAGAAATTTCCAGGCTTCAGATAATGAAGGCGTTGAATAAAGGTCATTAACGAGATTTTTGGAGTTTTAAAGATGTAAAAGGCTTCGTGGAAGTTCAAATGAGAAGTGGAAATAGGAGAAGAAATAATACTATTTTTAGGAAAGTCATAACAATGATTGGGACGCAATGGAAGGTTGGGTTGGTTGGTTGGTTGCATTTATGACGGCCAATTATCTGCACGAGGGATATAGGCCCAGGGGAGAGTGCCCTTCGTGGGGGTCTTTCTAAGGGAGCCTAACCCGTATTAACGCTTGGAAATCCAAGGTTCGAAGAAAACCACGAAAACTCCGAACGATTAGGCCGACGGGCGCGATTGGGATCGAACCCAGCACCTCCCGTCTACCAGCTTCGAGAGCAGAACCTCTCAGCCACTGGTGGGGCGGAAGGTTGGGAACACACAGCGCCCTCTACATACGCATGCTTACATTTTCGGACATGCTTTCCTATGTAAAGTCGATTTCCTGACGTATTTCCTATCTACCTACGAAATTCGAGCACTTTTGAATCACGCTGTATATTTTTATTTTTAAAATAACCATTGGAAAACACTTCAAAATATTCCCTCTTTAAACTCTTTTATTTAAGTAAACTTGTATATTGCACGTAAAGATGAAATTCTGTAAATGCTTTTCAATCTATATTGATAGGCTAGAATTTATAAAAATTGTGTTCACTGGTGCGTTTTCGATGACAACAGGAAATTTTAAATATTTTTAAAAGTTAAATATAAAGTAAAAACTTAATTCTAAGGCAGTTGCTTTAGCCAGCCGCGAGGAATTCATTGCCTAATAGTCTTTAGGACTACAATTGTACACGAGTTACTCAATCAACAGTGTTAATAATCCCCGAACCACGTTCACCCAAATAAGCTTACTGGCTATTTTGAACTGCAATAATTAAATATTTTAAACGCTAAAAAATAGAAAAAAAATTAGAATAATAATTTTAAAACGGTCTTTTACCATTTAATAGTAATTACATTGTGATTATAGTTAAGAAAACCTCTTACAAAACCTGAATAGATAGTTTAAATAATGTTTTTTTTTTCTGTTTTACTACCTTAAAATAAAAACAAAGCAAAAAATATACATTAAACACTTCTTTGAATTATTTAAAGCGAAACCCTTGAAACTTTATTACCGTGCTTGTTATTTTATCCTGAAAATTCAAGTATGTGACACATTTTTCTAATGTTTCTGGTAGTCTAAAAAAAAAGTTTAAAGCTCTCAATTATACCCATGGAAATTCTCATTTTATTTTCCATTTTTTACGCACTTTCTTATGAATATATGGCACGTGCTGTTCGACCACACTGTTTTAAATAGAATTTTTCTACTTATTTATTCTCGGGAAAACATTACAAATTCTATTATTATACAAAGCGGTTATACAATCTGTGATTTAAGCATTAAATAGAAGCTTTTTGATCACAAATTTCAAACGGACACTGTGATTTAAGTTTTAAATAGAAATTTTCTTCCAGACTGCTTAAATTATAATGAGTGTTACACACTGTGTGACTAGATCCAATGCATTTAATTAGTTTCCTGTAATCCTTTGAAATTCTCTTTACAAACTTTCAGTTATACCATTCAAAACAAATCGATTAATGAGCAAGGATTACACTTATGATATAATCAATACTTGTAACATAATGGATCACTTTCCCCAAATGTAATTTGCCTTGAATCAAACACCTGATATTTTAATCCTTTTTCTAAAGATCAACCTTTCAAAACAAACTTTTCTTTTGTCGGCGCATTTGTGGTTAATCGAGTCTTGTTTGTTTTGGTAACGCGCCAGTTTTTATATCTAAAAGTAGTCCAGGCAATACAGACCGTATAGGGGTTCTACCTAGCAAAATTCATGGTAGTTCTGGAAAAAGGCTTACTATATGTTTTTTTGGGGTCGCTGAATCCGAATTTTTAACTTCCCCCCCAACCCCCCCCCCCCCGAAACCCCACCCAAATAGTAGTTTTTAACTTAAATTTCTTATTATTTTAGGGGAGAAGCATTACGAAATTCAGACACTAGACAAAATTTGAAACAAATAGGATATATGACATTATGACGTAGGGTGAACGGTGAGGGGAAGGGTTGCCTCTGAACATGCACTGCGGCGCTACGTGCACTAAGTTGCGAAGTCCAGGCAATAGGGGATTTTACCTGTAAATATTAATTATAGTTCTGGATTTTGACTCACTTTATGTTTTTTGGGTCGCTGAATCCGAATTTGTAACTTCCCCCCAAAATTTCACCCGACAACCTCCCAAAAAATTGATTTTTTGAAAAAATTTGGTTTTTGAGAAAAGCGCGCGGGGAATGTTCCGAGGCAGCCCCCTCTCTCCCCATTTATCCTACGTCATAATGTCATATATTCTATTTGTTGCAAATTTTGCCTAGTTTCTGAATTTTGTAATGCTTTTCCCCTAAAACTATAAGAATTTTAAGTTAATAACAACTCTTTTGGGGGGTTTCGGGGGGGGGGGAATTTTGGGGGTAAGCTAAAAATTCGGATTCAGCGACCCAAAAATCTTAAAGTAAACCTCATAAGGAAAGTTCGGAGGGGAAGTGGGAGGGCGAATGTAAACGTGTGAGTGGTTAAGTGGAATTGCGCAACTTAGTCCATGCAGCACCACGCGCGTGTTTTGAGGCAGAACCCCCCTTCTCCTTAATCCTCAGTCATAATGTCATATATCTAATTTGTTGCAAATTTTGTCTACTTTCTGAATTTCTAGATACTTTTCCCCTAAAAAATAAAAAAAATTGATTTTTTTAATAAAACCTTTTTTGTGGGGCTTTTTACCAAAATTTGGGAGGGTTGCCGGGGGAAATTTTGGTGGGAAGTTACAAATTCAGATTCAGCAACCCAAAAAACATAAAGTAAGCCGATTTCCAGAACTAGCATTAATTTTGCTAGGTAAAATTCCCTATTGCCTGGACTAAAGTTATTGTTTTAAAAAGGAAGCAAACCCAGAAGCTATCTAGGGCTTTCAGAAAAAATCGATATAGAGCGAAAGCATTTCCTATATATAACTTCTTGTGATACATAAGGAACAACATATAGATAAATTAATGAAAAATACATTTATTATAACTCCAGAATGTAGAGGATCATTATTAAGTTATACAGAATTCTGGATCATAAGGTAAAGTTTACAAATATTTTCTCAAATTAATATGTATAATACTTTTTATCCACTATCCTCATGCACTTATATATTTTTATTTTTAAAACATCCATTGGAAAACATATCAAAATATTTCCTTTTTAAACTCTATTATTTAAGTAAACTTGTAATTGCATGTAAAGATAAAATTCTTTGATGGGTTTTTCACTCTATATTGATAGGCTAGAATTAAAAAAATTATGCTCTTCACTGGTGTGTTTGCGATGACAACCGGAAATTTTAATATTTTTACAAGCTAATTAGAAATTAAAAACTTAATTTTGGGCAATTGCTTTAGCCAGCCACGGGGAATCCATTGCTGATTAGTCTTTAGGATTACAATTATATACTAGTTACTAAAACAATAGCATTAATAATACACCAAACGGCGTTCACCAAAATAGGCCATCTGGCTGTGTAACTGCAATAGCGAAATATTTTAAATGCTAAAATGTAGAAAATCAATACAGTGAAACTTGGATAATTCGAACTTGTTTAATTCGAAATTCTGGCTAATTCGAATTTTTTGCTTGGTCCCTAGAATTCTGTATTAAAATAATGTTAAAAAAATGTGGATATTTCGAATTTTAGTTTGGATAATTCGAATTTTTCGTAGGATTGCCTTTCGAATTTTGCGGTGAATATTAATCCTGAGACCTTTTTCAGCTAAGGTTCAAAATAGTAAAACAGTTTATTTTAATTGTCTTTCTATTTGGCAAAATTCCAAGACTTAGCCGCACCCTTTCGTCTGGGGAATCTATTTCACTGCGCATTGAAAGGATCGCAGCTTAGGTGTTGCAATCGCAGATTTTCGCCAACCCTTCCCCTTCCCCCTTTTTTTTTCTCCAGAAGCGCAGCTACATTTCTTTCTATCTTAGAGTCACGTGAGTGAATGATTTAACGCGGTTGTAAGTTTTTGTGTGTGCTTTAAGTATTGTTTTTATGTTCTGTTACTATGGCGTTGTCAAAAGCTAAAACTCCTTATAAGTCATTAACATTAGTTCAAAAGGTAGCGGTGATTAATGAAGTGGAAAAAGACCTTAAAAAGAAATCGGAAATTGCCAAGGAATTTGGAATTCCACCGAACACATTATCGACATATTTAAAGAACAAAGATAAAATTTTGAATAGCGAAAATGGCACGGGAAAAAATAGGAAAAGGACGAGAGGACCTGATAACCCAGTTGTGGACGGTTGTGTTCTTAAATGGTTTAAACAAGCGCGAGATAAGAACATTCCAACTAGTGGCCCTATTATGAGAGCCAAAGCTGAACAGTTTGCCGCTGCATTAGGCATTCAAGATTTCAAAGCCAGCACAGGTTGGCTGATGGTTTCAAAGATAGAAACGATATTTCTTTCAAAGCAGTGTGTGGTGAAAGTGGTGCAGTGGATATTCAAGCAGCTGATGAGTGGAAAAAACATTTAAGAGAAATTATTCAGAATAAGGAACCAAAAAATATTTTTAACGTCGACGAGACTGGACTTTTTTATAAGTGTACTCCAAATAAAACTCTTGCTTTCAAAGGAGAAACATGCAGTGGTGGAAAACTAAGTAAAGAGCGAGTAACGTTGCTTGTTGGAGCAAATATGGACGGGTCCGAAAAGTTGCCACTATTAATGATTGGCAAATCGGCTAATCCACGTTGCTTTAAAAATGTTAAGTCTAAGCCTGTCTCCTACGATTCAAATACAAAGGCATGGATGACGTCCGAAATTTTTCAAAAATGGCTTTTAAATATGAACAAGAAATTTGAAAAACAAAAACGACAGGTTGTCCTTTTTATTGACAATTGTTCGGCTCACAACAGCATTCCCAAAATGAAAAATGTGGAAGTCATTTTTTCCCGGCCAACATGACATCTGTGGTTCAGCCAATGGACCAAGGAATCATCAAAAACCTTAAACATTTCTACAGGCGTCTGTTGGTTGAAAGAATCCTCATCGGAGATTTTGACATTAAGAATCTCAACGTTCTTCATGCTTCAAGAATGTGTAGGCAGGCATGGGACAAGGTCAGTGAGATAACGATTATGAAATCCTTTCATAAGGCGGGATTTGTAAAGAAAGAAACAGAAGGAGTAAATGTAGTGGAAAACTTTGACGAAATTGATCCTGAACTTACTGTAGATAATTGGGAAGATGTAAAATCGGATCCATCAATCTTGTACGAAGACTACGTCAACGTGGACCAAAATGTGGCTGTGTGTGGCAAGGTAACTGATGCTGACATTGTTGCTCAACTGGCGGAAAACAACCAAGCTGAGGACGGACTATCTGAAGATGAACAGAACAATGAAATACAAGAGAAGCCCTTACCTAGTTGCTTAGAAGCTATTGTGCATATACAAGAACTTCGACGCTTTTTTGAAGGTCAGTCCAATGTAAAAGATTCTATTTTTGTGTCAATTGATAAGTTGGAATCATATGCTATGACTCAAAGATTGCATTCGAAAAAGCAATCAAAAATATCTGATTTTTTTCTTAAAAGTAATAAATAATTAAGCTAAATGTTTGATTTAATGAAAAAAAATGTAGCAGTATATCCTTAGATAAAGTTTATGTGTTAAATATTTCATTGTGGAGTTAATCTTTTTTTATTTATCTCTTCTTTTTGAGCGAATATATTTAATTCGAATTTTTGGATATTTCGAACTTTTCTTTTGGTTCCCTGAACTTCGAATTATCCAAGTTCGACTGTATAAAGAGGAATAATAATTAAAAACACTCTTTTACCATTTAATAGTAATCAATTTATGATTATGGTTAATAAACCAATTTAGAAAACCTCAGTAGATAGTTTAAATATAATGTTTATATTTTTGCTTTCCTGTTGCACTATCTTAAAATCGAAACAAAGAATATATATATATATATATATATATATATATATATTAAATTTTTTTTCAATTATTTAGACCCAAATCCTTAAAAATTTAGTACCGTGCTGGATATTTTAGGCTGAAAATTCAACTATGTGATACTATAAATAAAAAATATCTTACAATTCACCAGACATACAAGTAAAAAATACATAAATACATTTAATACAATTAAAAAGCAAACGTTTCGAGCTAAATTTTAGCCCCTCATCAGTGTAATAAATAAAATTCAAATGAGAGAAAACTATATATCATGTTTACATTAAAAATTACTAGCAGTTAAAATTAAATAAAGTATAAAAATTTCAAAACAATGCTGAGCATTCAGGAGGAAGTGCAGATGATTCATTTATCGTCGACATTTGCTTACGAGTGAATACACCTTCCAGAAAAACTCTACTTTTAATATTAGGGGCTATGCATATATAACGTTATCATTTTAGGGGGGAGGGGAGTCTGGCACATGATATCGTATGATATCTCTAGGAAAGGGGGGGGTGTTGTCGTTTGATATCGTTAGCATTTTTTTATCCCTTTTTATTTGTAACATCAAATGGTATATTATCTATTTTTAGTATGTTATCTAATTTTATGAAAGTACAAAGTTATTATTAAAATAATTAAATGATTAGAAAATTATTCAATTCCAAAATATGGAACACCTCCAACGTTTGGCATTCCTATTCTTCTGTTATATGTATATGCATATATAATTTTCTGTTCGACAAACCATATGCGAAGCACGTTTGAAATGACACTTGTGTTTACTAGTAAATAAAAGAGAAAGAATGTTGTCCACCTGTTTTTTTGACAAGAAGTTCTGTCTGGGGCAAGTGAAAGAAGACATTATTACTGTAGAATGCATTGTGTAACTTAGCTATTATTCAATACTTTTAAAGTGTAGCTATTTCTTTTAAGTGTTATTTGATATAATAAATAATTGATAATAAATATTTGATAAATGTAACTATATTTGTGAATCACTCCAAACAAAACAAAAATATCCCCAAAATCTAAAGAATTTTTATACATTGATAACGATATCATTACGGGGGGGGGGGGGGGGGGGTTGAGGGATGATAACGTATGATATCGTATGGGGGGAGGCGGTCCAAAATTACCAAAAAGTTGATAACGTTGTATATGCACAACCCCTTATTACAACCGGATCTGATAACTTTCATATTTGCGAAATCTGGAATAGGGTCGGTATCTAAAGAATGCTGTACAATTTTAGACTGCAGGCTTCCAGATTTGTAGGCACGTTTATGTTCGGCAAGGCGAATGGCGCAAGGTGGAGGTGTGTTCACTCGTAAGCAAACGTCGCCGATAAATGAATCATGTGCACTTCCTCCTGAATACTCAGCATTGTTTTGAAATTTTTATACTTTATTTAATTTTAACTGCTAGTAATTTTTAACTGTAAACATGATATATAGTTTTCTCTCATTTGAATGTTATTTATTGCACTGATGAGGGGCTAAAATTTAGCTCGAAACGTTTGCTTTTTAATTGTATTAAATGTATTTATGTACTTTTTACTTGTATGTCTGATGAATTGTAATATTTTTTTTTTATTTTTAAATCGTATATCAGACGTTAAACAGTGATTATTTATTTTAATATGTGATGCTATTTTTATGTTTCTGGTATATACTAAGCAAAATATTTAAAACTCTTAGTTACGCATTGAAATTATCATTTTATTTTGCATTTTTTATGCACATTTTTATAAATACAAGGTACAGTTTGACCACATTATTTTAAATAGAATTTCTCGGCCTACTTATTCTCGGAAAAATATTACAAAACATGTCATGAGACAAAGCGATTGTAAACGCTGGGATTCAAATATTAAATAGAAATTTTCTGATCACTAATTTCTCACGAACTCTGTGATTTAAATGTTAAATAGAAATTTTCTTCCAGACTGTTTAAATTATAATAAGTGTACACGCCGTGTGAATATATCCAATGCATTTATTTAGTTTCCAGTAATCCTTTGAAATTCTCTTTACAAACTTCCAATTATTCCATTTAAAACAAATCAATTTATGACTAAGGATTGCACTTATGACATAAATACCACCTGTAACATAATGGATCACTTTCCCCAAATGTAATTTGCCTCGTTTCAAAAGCCTGAATTTTCATTCACGAGCTTTTTCTAAAGATCAACATTTCAAATGCAAATCTTTTGCCTGTGTATTTGTGGTTTACCGACGCTTGCTTGTTTTGATAACGTGCCATATTTTGTTTCGAAAAATTGTAATTTTCAAAAAGGAGCGAACGTAGCGAGATTTGTAGAGGCCATTCAGAAAAAAATCAACGTAGAGCGAAAGCATTTTTTACAATTTATTTCTTGTGACGATATATAAGTAAGGAACAACATATAGATAAATTAATGAACAATTCATTTATTATAATTCTAGGATGTGGAGGATCATTATTAAGTTATACTGAATAGTGAATCATAAGGTGAAGTTTGCAAATATTTTCTCAAATTAATATTTATAATACTTTTTATCCAGTATCCTCAAACACTTATATATTTTTATTTTTAAAACATCCATTGTAAAACGCTTCAAAATATTTCCTCTTTAAAGTCTTTTATTTAAGTAAACTTGTATATTGTACATGTAGATAAAGATGAAGATGAAATTCTGTAACCGATTTTTCACTCTGTATTGATAGGCTAGAATTATAAAAATAATGTTCGCTGGTGAGTTTTCGATGACAACAGGAAGTTTTAAATATTTTTAAAAGTTAATTATAAAGTAAAAACTTAATTTTAAGGCAATTGCTTTAGCCAACCATGGGGAATCCATCGCCGGACAATTTTTAGGACAACAATTGTATACGAGTTACTCAATCAACAGTATTAATAATCCCCGAACCACGTTCGCCAAAATAAGATTACTGGCTATTTTGAACTGCAATAATTAAATATTTTAAACGCTAAGAAATAGAAAAAAAATTGGAATAATAAATTTAAAAGTCAATTATAAAGTAAAAACTTAATTTTAAGGCAATTGCTTTACTCTGTGATTTCAATATTAAATAGAAATTTTCTTCCAGATCGCTTAAATTATAATGGATGTACATACCTTTTGAATATATCCAGTATTTTAATTATTTTCCCGTAATTCTTTTGAAATTCTCTTTACAAAATTCCAATTAAAACATTCAAAACAAATCGATTTATGAGCAAGCATTACACTTATGATATAAACAACACTTGTAACATAATGGATCACTTTTCCCAAATGTAATTTTGCCTTGAATCAAAAGCCTGATTTTTCAAACCTTTTTCTAAAGATCAACCTTTCAAAATAAACTTTCTTTTTTCGGCGTATTTGTGGTTAATCGAGGTTTGTTTGTTTTGGTAACACGCCAGTTTTTATATCTAAAAGTTATCGTTTTAAAAAGGAGCAAACCTAGCAGCGATCTGGAGAGGGCTTTCAGAAAAAAACGATATAGAGCGAAAGCATTTTCAACGTTTCACTCTTGTGATTTAACATGAGTAAGAAAAAAACATAAATGAGTAAAACATTTATGGAAATGTCATTTATTATAGTTCCAAAATACCGATGTAATTAATTTTTCATTATATAGTACTGAAGAGAGGACCTTAAGGTGGCCTGGGACACAGCTTAAAATAATTTTTATTTATTGAGTTAAAATTTTGAAGTTTTTTGTGATGGTTAAACATATCATTTGTAAACCAAATCACATGATAAAATGTCTCATAATTAAAAAAAATTATTTAAAATTTATTAAAAAAGTGGGGTAATTTAAATCTTTATAATTCAAAATATTATTTGTAGAATTTCAATTTTTTTTTCATTTAAATAAACAGAAATATATGTTTTAAATTTGATTCAGCATTTAAAAAAATATTAATTTAAACAAAAATTAAAAATATTGAAAGCAAAATTTGAAAAAAAAAAATGTAATAAAAAAAAATCATGTTTTCAAAAGTAAATATTTTTTCCAATTTTCTAAATCAAAATTAAAATAAAACAATTGAAAAAGACATGGTCCAAGTTTTAATAATTTATATTTAACGGTTCTTGACTTATAACAATTTAAATGCGAGACGTGGTGAAAAAACCCATCATGATGAAAAATGCATTTTCTCAAGAAGTCGTTTCCAGTTCAACATCATTGCTTGAAAGCTAGAGGTACTTTTCGGTTAGCCGGGCGTCAGTGTTATATATACATATTTATATACATACATGTATAAGTATATATACATATATATTTACACATATATTTATGTTTGTATATATACAATATGTGTATATGTATACATATTTATATTTACATATATGTATATAATATAATATGTATGTATGTAATAATATAATATGTATATAAATATGTATGTATGACTCTGGCGCCCGGCTAACCGAAAAGTACCAAGCTAGTTTTTTAAAACAAACCAAAAGGAAGAAATTAATATATCCTGTTTCAATTAAGATAGAAACATGATTTAAACGTCCTTTTAAACAGGAAAAAAGCGGAGAAATTTTTAATGCAATAAACTTTTTTTGAAAATTTGAAGATTTTTGTGTCCCGGACCCCCTTAACTAAAAGTTTGCAAATATTTTCTGAAATTAAGGTTTATTACATTAATTTCAATTGCTAAAAACAGTAAATTAACACTTTAAAATCAGTAAAATACATCTATTTTGACTGTTTACATGTTTCAATTCTATCCCAGTCATTTTCCAAACAAATAAAATTATACTAAAATTCCACTGTCTATGGAACGCCAACATTTAATTTTTCACATATTCTTTCATAGTATGCACGTTATTTTTATTTTACTTCGATGCTTATTTTATTTTCGTAAACCTTGAGTAGCTCGAGCTATATTTATATTACTTTTTATTTAAAGTTTTTAAGGTTTATAATACTTTTTATTTAGTAGGTTCATGCACTCATATATTTTTGGTAGATTTCGTAAGAAATACTATCTCTAACATTCTCCCCTATATAGGAATTTCTGAAACATTTTGCAGATCTACGTCGATCATAACCCCTAGAACCCAAAACCACCCTAAGTCAATTCAAAACTTTATCCATCTATCTATCTATCTATATATATATACATCACTTTTTTATGGACACAATAACTTCCACAATTCTGCACAAATCTCTTCCAAACCGATACATAAAATCGAGCGACAAAAAAATCTCGGTAAGTCCGTTCATGGGCAAAATTAGACCAAGTGGGTGGAAATGGGGAGGGGTTTTGTGAAAACCGAAAACCCCCATAAAGTTTTAATTAAAATACATATCAAATCAGTTTAAAGTTATTATTAGTTCTAGGAAAAGAGCCAAAAATTTACGTATCACAGATTTTTGATGAAATTAAAAATGGGCTCAAGGGGAGAAAAAAAAAAGGGTTTTATAAAGAAAAAAATTCATAACTTCGCCAATTCTCAAGATATCACATTCACCTAAACTTATTATAAATCTTCTTAATACTATGTACAACTTTTATATTGACATGTTTTTGATAAGAGCAACTGTTACCGAAAAAAAAAAATAGAAATAGGAAAAAAAAATCGAAAAAAAGAGGGTGTTGAAGAAGAAAAAAATTCATAACTTCGTCAATTCAAAAGATATCAGATCCGTTTAAATTTATTATAAAGCTTCTTAATATTATCTACAACTTTTATATTAACAAGTTTTTGATAGCACCCAATCTTACAGCAAAAACAAATTAAACAAAAAAAAGGGGGGGATTGAAGAGTAGTATATATATAAGTATCTGCAAAAAAATTTCAAGACTTTATCTGCAACAGAAAAAAAAGCCTTAGGGAATAGCAAACACTAACATCAACAAAAATAAAAGTCTGAGAAAAATGCATTTAAAGTTTGTAAAGGAACACCCATAACACTCTCAGAACACTCAGAAAAGTTCAAATATTTTTAAAACTATTTGGATTTCAGATCTAAAATTTGGAGTCATGATTCACAACCATATGGACCACTGAAAAATTCAGTAAAAAAATATTCGATATTTTTGTCATTTTTAGGGTACTGTGTAGCGTTAAACTCTTTTATTTAACAGAACTTGTATTTTGTAGTTAAGAAGTATCGATACCAGCAGCTATCGATCAATCACCTAATAATCTTTATAGTTGCAGTTGTATACGAATTATAACAACAATTGTGATGCACAAAATTACGCTCGCCAAAAAATGCAGACTTGCTGTGAAGCTGCAATAAACAAATACCTTAAACCTTAAATGCCGGGTGTTGCCTTTCGGCAACATACCCAATTTAGTCTTATAAATACTATAAGAATAATATTGAAGCTATAATGCCTAATGTTACCAATAAAATACATTCTGAAAATATTTTTAAATCAATTTTCAACATTTAGATGGCAACACTTGTGCTGTTTAAGAATAAAGATAGATTTATTTTTTCAATTGTTGATGCATGTTCTTTTTGTTTTGTTTGGAAGCTTGTGAAATACCCTATTTTGTTCTGCAGTGAGCAAGTAAAATTTATTTCTTTTCATAGTTCTCAAAATTCTTGTGTGTTTAATATTATAGAATTTTATCAAGGAAAATAATTTTTCCAAATAAACACCAGTATTGCCGATTAGTAACAAACAGTTTTTTAGCCGTAAACCATACTTAAAACAAAATATAATTTTTTAAAGTATTTTTCCCATGATTTATTTTTAAAAAGAAAGTCGAAAAACATTTTTAAAGAGATTTTTAAAACCCAGGCATTTAAGGGTTAAACATTATAAAGTGGAAAATATAAATAATAAATAAAGAGAGTTGTATATATTTACAATATATATATATTCATCAATTAATAGTTTCATAGTAATTAAGTAAGTAATTGTGATGTACAAAATCACACTCGCCAAAAAAAGACAGACTTTCTGTGAAGCTGCAATAAACGAATACTTTAAACACTATGAAGTAGAAAATATAAATAATAAATAAACAGAGTTATATGTAATATTTAATACATGATGTATCACATTGCTAACTAAGCGACAATCAACAGAGAGAAAAACGTCCAAGCCGGGAATCACATATGTTGGTAAGGCAACCCAGCTACAAGTTCGCTGGGTATCGTCCTCGTAGCTTAATTGGTAGAACACTTGGAGCGTTATTCCAAGGGTTCCGGGTTCAATTCCAGGCTTGGACGCTTTTCACTCTGTTGGTTATACGCTTAGTTAGCAATGTGATAATTCACGTATTAAATATTCAATAATTTCGAGCGTTTCTCTGCTGAAAATTAATTGAAAAATTAATTAAAATTGTATATGAGCTATACATGTTTAAAAATATTTTTTTTTTAATCCATTAATAGTTTCATATTAATTAAATTATGATTAAAACATTCATCATTCCATAAATAAAACACAAATTTAAGACATGTGATCGAATTTCGCGTTTAAACTACTGAAATGAATATAAACAAAAAGACTGATTTTAAATAGCGATTTTTGGCGATTTCTTCGGCTTTCAACTCCTAACGTGAGGCCAATATGAATATATATCGCTTTTAATACGCTTCAAAACTTTTTTGGAATACATTATTACTATTTTTACATAATTATGATTTTTCGTATTGTCAGTAGGCAGTCTAAAAATATATTAAATATAAAATATATATTAGAGTTATCAATAATAATAATAATAATAAAACAGTAGGCCCGTCCGAGGCTTTCACACCATAATCTTTGAGATTATTGGTTGATACGTTTTTTATTAAGTTTTTTATCAAGGGGTCTCAAGACTCTTAAAGCTTCAGAATTTTCGGAAATTTAATTTTTATAGATGTTAAACTCCTATCTTTTCTGAACATTTTGATGCAGTTGTTTCCTTGAAATTCTCATTAGAACAGAAGTTATGGCTTTTAGAATGATACCCATTCCATAACTGAACGGCGTTTCCGAAACTTTGAAGCCATTTTTCTCCAAATGGCAATAAGGCGCAGGATATCTCAAAAACTTCTGAATATTTTTTCATGAAATTTTCAAAACGTATGTTTCATGTTCATCTGTATAAACGGAACCTAAAATTTCCTTTTTATTGTTCAAAAAAAAAAAAAAAAGGTGATTATACTGTTGAAGTTTTCAAAATTTTGTATTAGCTAAATACAACTTTGCATTAAAAATATAAAATTATTTAAATATAAAATTATTAGATTCAGGGTAATTATTACAATCTGAAGTATAAGTAGGCACCAAAATTTTCATTCTAGTTGCTATATGTATTTTGTAACATGCGCGTAAGCTGTAATATCAATTTTCTGCTCTTCCAGTGTCTGACATTTTGAAGCCCCCTATAAATGCTAATTCTGTACTTGCAATTTTTGAAATGCATGAAATGAAAGAACATACTTATATCTTTCATCTCAATGAAAATTGTGCTTTAAAATTATACACATTTTAAGATATTAAATGTTGAAGATGGTCTTTTCTTTTCATTTGTTCCAATTTTAAGAGTCTTGAGACTTCAATTCTTTTTATCAAACAGCACGTTTTAACGATATATAAGTATGTTATGTCAAAAGCCGCTTGCGGAACCTTTCGAAAAATGCCTCATTCATCAACGTACATTTAACATATGAAGGCGAAAAAAGATGTTAACATCAAAAAATAATATGTAGGATGGTTTTCACCTATATTCCGTAACCTTGTTGAATTAATAGACAAAATATCACGTTTGTACATTAAAATCTTTTGAAGATACACTTATTCAAACTTCGAAATTTTTTCTTGATTTTCATCGCGTTTAAAAGGGACAGTCGTTGAAAAAAAAAAGTAAACACTCCCTACTAACTCTGCAACAAATTAACGTAGAAGAAAATTACTAGTACCAAACAATTGGGAAAAAAGTCTGCTTTTAAATGTATTAAAAATTTTCTTAGGAGGCCATCTACATATAAAAAAAGACCCCAAACTTTGTTTTTTTCAATAGCAGTACCCAAGTTTGACACCCTAAATAGATTCTACACCAGGGTTGGCAAACCTATGGCACGCGTGTCCCTTTTGGCACGCGAAAGAATAATTTTGGCACGGTACGGCGTTGATTGTATCTATAAATCAGGATACAGTGATTTTGCACAAAATACACAAGATTAGATAATCTCATTCGACTATAAATTCGACTAATTGGAAAATTAAGAATTTTAATCTTATTCAATATGGTTTCGAAAATTTATCAAACAAATAAACTAGTTGAAAACTATCAAAAAGGAAAGATTATTATACATTAACAGAAATATCAATGGCAAATTACGGCAACTGGGAAAATAATTTCAGAACTAATTAAATACAACTGCTTTTTTTTTCATTTTAATAATTTTTCCTACTATTTACTATTACCTTTGAGTTCTTATTTTCGCAAATGAATAATATAAAAAATCAAACAGAAAGCAGTTACCAGATAAATCCATTTTAGTTTGTATTCTGTTAAAATTATTAGTTATTTTTCATCCAAAATACAATCCAATTAATCACGTTATTTTTTAATTAATTTCTAAATTCTAAAATATAATTGTTTCTATAATTATTACAATGTAATACTTACATGGATGTTACCCATTTTAGAAAAACATCTTAATAAGCAATTTTCAAGTAGTTTTGATTCATTATTTTTCAATGTACTAAATTTGTTTTTTAGTTGGCATGTCAAGGTCATGTAAAATATTTTTTTGAAAAAAAAAATTGCACGCGACTATAAAAAAAATTCGCCAACCCTGTTCCACACCCTCTCATTAGCCTAAATACAAATTTTCATGAAATTCTTATGATTAGTCTCCGAGAAATTAATTATTTTAAAATGAGCGTATTTCAGGGGCTGTATCCAAATGGAAGTTCGGTACTCGATTGTTGAAATGCTACACAATGACTCTGTCACTTGTATTAATGTATTATTTCTGGCGAATAGGACCCTTTCACTTGCTTATTATGTTTCGACTATTGCCATCTCAAATGTTTCGTTATAAAAAACATTGAGTAAAATATATTTTTTTCAATGTATGCTTTTCTGGACATGATATACGGTTCCTTAACCCTTCACTGCACAATTGTTTCTATTTTTATGATTTTTTTTTATCTATATATCGGTCTAATAGTGCGAAAAATCGTAAAAAAAAATAAATTTCAAATTTTCTGCTAAAATTTGATATTTTATGTCGTGCACCCTATGTACACAATTATGATTTTAAAATATTGTATTGCTATATTTTACAACTAAATGAGCTTAAATTAATCCATGTTATCTGCTTAACACTCTGCAACTTTTTTATATTAATATTTTTAAGTATTCACTAAAAATAATGAAAGTAAATTTTACCTTAATAGCTCGGTCGAAAAATTTTTTTGCGTCCGAAGAACAAATTCTAATTTTTTATCAAATGCAGCCATCTGAGATGGACAAAATAAGTGTTATTCCATACTTTGGACTGTTCTTGATCAAAGATAGATATCATATTGGCCAAATTTATGGCACGCAATAAGAATTATAGTGTTTTTAGGTATGTGCCAGGTGTGGCACGTCGTGCAGTGAAGGGTTAAACCGTCAGGTTGAAGTTCTTTGCTCATAGTTCGAAAACTACTTGCAAGAAAAATTTGAAATGGAGAATTTGGATAAAGCAAAACATAATAAATACAAATCTATCAAAAAATTGTAGGTTGCAATTCATATTTTTTTTCGAATATTAATTTAATAATTCATAATTCACATTATACATTTTTTTTTAATTACAAATCCAATATATTCATGTTTGGTTTTTTTTTAGTATTATAACCTAACAAGAAAATTATCACATTAGGATTATATTTTCAGGAAATATTAATGAAAATATGAAAATGTAATTTAACATTAGAAGCTCTAAAATTTCAATGCTTATAATTCAAAAACGTATCATTCAAATGACTTGAAATTTAATTTCTAAGCATTATTTGAACCGAAGATTTACAATATATTGTCAAAATTGGGTTTTGCAATTGAAAAAAAAACAAACTTTGGTCTGATTTTAATTTGTAGATGCCCCCCTAAGCAAATTTTATAGACATCATTTAAAAGTAGACTTTATTTCCAATAGTTTGGTACCTGTAATTTTTTTCTATTATAATTAGTTGCAGAGTTAGTAGGGGGTGTTTACTTTTTTTTTCACGAATGTACAAGACCCCATAGGCTTTCATTTTTAAAAAATGACGTTATCACTCACAAAATTATAGAAAAATGATTTGTAAAATTATTTTTTTTCCCATACAAGATAGATTAAAAATGGTAAAATCTCTCACGCCAAATGATTTTGTATAAAATAGTCGTCTACATTTCCCTTTTAAGATAATGTGATATTTTTAATCGTTTTCTGCGAGAGATAATGTTCTCTCCTTCATACACGCACGCAATTTCATTTTCTCTTTTAGTCCAGACAGTTCTACACTATTTCGGTATCGTTTGAAATGATGATTCGATTTCTCAGTCATTAAGATTCTATTTTTGGCAACAGTGATTTCTTCTTGCTGTCATTAGAATAGTGTGCTTCTGAGATGATTGTATTTTAATAAGTTTGAGTGTGGTACAGTATGGTTCGCTGTTAAGTTTTACTTGAGAAATATTTGTACGCTGTAAAAAAAAAAAAAAAAAAAAAAAAAAAAAAGCTTTTTAAGGATTTATATTACTTTTAAAACTTCAGAATATTCAATTTTTGAGAAAAGAAAAACGTTTCTTAAAGGGTTATAGGACTTTTAAAACTTCAAAATATTCAGTTTTTGAAAAAAAGAGAAATGTTTCTTAAGGGGTCATAAGACTTTTAAAACTTCAAAATATTAATTTTTTTTAAAAAGAAAAATTTTTAAGAGGTCATACGAATTTTAAAGCTTCAAAATATTCAATTTTTGGAAAAAGGAAAAATGTTTCTTAAGAGGTCTAAAAACTTTTAAAACTTCAAAATATTCAATTTTTGAAAAAAGAAAAATGTTTCTTAAGAGGTCATAGGACTAAAAGTTTAAAATATTCAATTTTTGAAAAAAGAAAAATGCTTTTTAAAAGGTCATAAGACTTTTAAAACTTCAAAATATTAAATTTTTTTTAAAAAGAAAACTGTTTAAGAGGCAATACGAATTTTAAAGCTTCAAAATATTCAATTTTTGAAAAAAGAAAAATGTTTCTTACGGGGTCATAGGCCCAAACTTTGTTTTTTTCAATAGCAGTACCCAAGTTTGACACCCTAAATAGATTCTACACCCTTCCCGTTAGCCTAAATATAAATTTTCATGAAATTCTTATTATTAGTTTCCGAGAAATTAATTATTTTAAAATGACCCTATTTCAAGGGCTGTATCCAAATGGAAGTTCGGTACTCGAGGGTTGAAATGCTACAAAATGACTATTTTTATTTTTGGTTAAACTAACTTTGGTTAAACTTTGGTAAAACTTGGTTTTTACTAAATTCTATTTTTGGCAACAGTGATTTCTTTTTGATGTCATTAGAAGAGTGTGCTTCTGAGATGATTGCATTCTAATAAGTTTGAATGTGGTACGGTATGATTCGCTCTTAAGTTTAACTTTAGAAGTATGTGCTCGCTGTAAAAAAAAAAAGAAAAATGTTTTTTAAAGGGTCATGGGACTTTTAAAATTTCAAAATATGAAAAAAAAAATTACAAGTGTTTCTTACGGGGTCATAGTACTCTTAAATCTTTAAAATATTATATTAAAAAAATGCAAATGTTTTTTAATGGGTTATAGAACTTTTAAAACTTGAAAAAATTATATTAAAAAAATACAAATGTTTCTTAAGTTGTCATAGGACTTTTAAAATATCAAAATATGGCATTTTTGGGAAAAGAAAGATATTTCTTAAGGGGTCATAAGACTTTTAAAACTTCAAAATATCCATTTTTTTCAAAAAGAAAAATGTTTCTTAAGGTGTCATAGAACTTTTAAAACTTCAAAATATCCAACTTTTGAAAAAATGAAAATGTTTTTCAAGGTTTCATAGAACTTTTAAAACTTCAAAATATCCAACTTTTGAAAAAATGAAAATGTTTTTTAAGGTTTCATAGGCCTTTAAAAACTTCAAAATGTGCATTTTTTGAAAAAAGGAAAATGTTTCTTAACCCTCTACTGCCCATGGTAGCATATTTGCTACCATAGGTTTAGCTTTAATTTTTAGCACGAAATTTCATAAATAATGTGTATTTTAAGTCATTACAGCAATAACTGCACCTTTAGGTAATATTAGGTATGGCATTTGAATGCACATGGAAGCACTAAATAAGAAAAAAAAATTAGTTTGAAGAAGCATGTCTGATAAAAATGGTAAAATGGCATTTACAGTTGTAAGTTTTTGCTATTTTTTTTTTCAAATATTTTATTGCGATAAAATTAAATACACCCGATATATTGTTATAAAAAGACTTACTGCTATTCTCTGCTCAAAAAAGTTCAATGTAGGGTTATTTTTTAATGGTAAAATGAGTAATTAAAATGAAGGTAGTGAATCTGATACCACGGGCGTTAGTGATCATGAGCCCATGGTCGCATTTTTCTACCATGTTATTTTCACAGAAAATTTGTATTTCTTAGTGTTAGCTTTGTACTTTAGTTACTTGTTTTACTTTTAATTCACAAAATCGTGTTATCAGGGCCGGCGTAATGGCACGCGGGGCCTTGGCAAAACACTTAGCGGGGCCCAACGTCTTTGAGTGTAATATTTGAGTAATAAAAATCATTTAAAAGTCGTATATGTCATAGAGTAATTTATAATATGAAGTATAAAATGTATGAAAAGTAACATGCCGTTTATCTCACTGGTAACATGTATAATTATTTTTAATTTCTAAAAATCTTCTATCCTTTAGAATATTTTAAATATTTATGTTTTGCATTTATCTTTTACTGTTGATTTCACTATCCTCAGATCTATACATTCTTCGACAATTATACCAACTTAGGCTGTAAGAAATAAAGTTAATGCTAACATTTTTCCAAAAAAATGTTATTTTTTCCATAAAAATGTTAATTTAAAAAACTTTTTTGTAGTCGAATTTACAGCCATAATATTGTTATTTTACACTTAGATAACGTTATCTTGAATTTTTTGAGACGCTTGGGGGGCCGGGGCAGTCGCTCCATTTGTCCGATGGTTGCGCTGGTCCTGCATGTTATTAAATAAATTCGAAATAAATTAGTTGAAATTTAAAATTACATGTTTATTATATGTAAAATCATATGTAAAAGTTGGCTGTATAGAATTATTACTATTATTATTGCAGCCCTCTACTTCAGGTCAGCTTTTTCAAAGACGCAGACGGAAGCAAATATTTACTAAAATAGAAGACGCTATAGCTTTTGTAGATGAATTGGAAAGTGACTTGTCAGGATTATCTGAAAGTGATAGTGACGATGAGTATTTGCCCCCTCAAAGTCACGATGTTGGCTATGAGGAAGTATCAGATGATGAAGAATCTGAAAAGGCGAATAACTTAATTGAAGAAAAAAAATAGAAATTTGTTGAATATTGGACGAAAATACTCTAAAGAAAGAATATAAGAATTTGAATAAAAGAATCGTATGGAAGAAAAAAGAACCAAATCTTTTGACTCTTGCCGATGACGGCGACTTTCCGGATCCAATAGAGCCTCTTCAATCTCCATTACATTATTTTAAAATGTATATATCACCCGATATGATAGCATTATTGGTATCAGAAGCAAATTTGTACAGTGTTCAAATAACAGGACAATTATGTCGGCGGAATATGAAATGTAGCAATTTTTAGGTATGTACATTCGAATGGGACTTGTTCGAATACCACATATTAGAGGATACTGGGAAGATGGATTAAGGTATGAACAAGTTGCTGGAGTCATGTCTCGATACAGATTTGAAAAGATTTTAATATATATACATTTTGTTGATAATTGAAATGTTGATGATGAACTGTGCGACTTGATAAATGTTGGAAATTACGCCCAAGGTTATCTATGTTTAGGAATAATATGCTATCAATACCAGAAAATTGTAAGCAATCGATTGATGAAATATTGTTCTCATTTCGTGGGAGAGTCCACATGAAACAATACATGCCAAAAAGGCCTCGTAGTAAATGGGGATTTAAATTCAATCCAGTATTTGCTACGATTTTGACGTCTATACTGAACAGTTTAAAGGACATTATAGGGAAGAAACTGGTTATGAATTAGTATTTGGGCAGGTGTTGTTTTACAACTATGCAGCACACTGAAAGCCCCATTGAAAACTACAATTTTTGCAGACGATTTCTTCACCGGAATTAACCTGGTAAGAGAATTGTCGAAAAAAAGAATAGGCTTCATAGGAAATGTGAAAGAAAACAAATTGGTGAAGTGTAAATTAAGAAATAAGAAAGAAATGAAGAAAAAAGGAAGAGGATCCATTGACGTAGCATCTATAGACAATTTTGATGTTATAGCAGTGAAATGGTTCGACAACGGATGCTGCACTTTATTATCGAACACTGTAGGAGTTAATCCTTTAGCTTCTGTAAATAGGAGAGTAAAATATCAAAATAAAGAAGTTATAGACCTTGCCCGGCAGTCATTCTTCTGTACAATCAAAATATGGGAGGGACTGACTTGAATGATATGATGTCATTTAAATATAAGTACACGTTCAAATCAAATAGATGGTACTTTTACATATTTTGACACACAGTCACAATGGCGACCGTCAATGCATGGTATCTTTATTGGAGATATTGTAGCCAACTCAAAATGAAACACTCTTGCATTCGCACTTTTTTAAACGAATTAGCTACAAGCCTTATCACTGTTGGTAAGAAGAAGGTAGGTAGACCATATCTCGAGAGTCCAAAAGTTCAGCAGCCTAAGAAAAAAGCTCGAAAAGAGGAACAACCAAAGGTAAAATTTACATACTGAAAAATATTTTTACAGCTAAAATGTATATGTTCCTAATATGTATATAGTTTAAATGCGAATATTGGAAGTATATATTTTATTCACTTTTAGGAAACAAGGACTGATGGCGTGCATCGTGGGCCAAGGGGAACATTTTCTTCAACGACGTATTCCTGTGTATAAACAAAGAAAGAAACTGTTTTAAGGCCTACCACATGTAAAAATAACAGCTTTTTCAAAAAATAAAATAAATTTGAAATGTGGTAAAATTCTTCATTTTTCATCCTAATCTGCCCATGGTAGCATATATGATACCATACAGAAATCCTATAAACTATAACAAAATCTCATTTTTTTAAATATTTTTATTATATTTAACCCACAACAGCATAAATAAGACAAACAAATAATTTTTTCCATAGCAATATCTTGTAGTGGGCAGTAGAGGGCTAAGGGGACATGGGATTTTCAAAATATTCAATTTTTTTAAAAAGAAAAATATTTCTTAATGGGTCATAGGAGTTTTAAACCTTCAAGATATTCAATTTTCGAAAAAAGAAAAATGTTTCTTAATCGGTCATAGGAGTTTTAAAACTTCAAAATGTTCAATTTTTGAAAAAGAAATGTTTCTTAAAGGGTCATAGGACTTTTAAAACTTCAAAATATGCAATTTTTGAAAAAAGAAAAATGCTTCTTAATGGGTCATAGGATTTTTAAAATTTAAAATATTAAATTTTTGAAAAAGGAAAAAAATTCTTAAGGAGTCGTAGGACTGTTAAACCTCCAAAATATTCAATTTTCGAAAAAAGAAAAATGTTTTTTAATGGGTCATAGGACTTTTAAAACTTCAAAATATCCAACTTTTCCACAAAAAAATATATTAAAGAGTGAACATTTCTGAACCCTTACTGAATAACACTTTTAAGGGGACACAGTATCTTGAAAATATTCAAAATATTGTTTTTTTTTTATTCGGTTAAAGTATAACTACATATTTTAAAAATATACTCGTGAAATTTCAAAGGTGTATCTTTAATAATAGTTATTAAAGATTTTATGTGCGATATCAGAATTTAAAAGGAAGCCACGCCCACTCAGCAATCCTGATTAATTTAGATCACTAGTGAACAAACTCCGAGGAGATACCGAATTATTTTATTTCCTCCATGGCGAAAAGCCAGGGTATGATTTAACCGTAACAGTTTCAGTTAATTTGGCTATGTGAAATGACTACAGTCACATTTACCTAAGAAGGAGCAAAACAAATACAGTTAATGAATTAGCACGGGAGAAAATTAAGCTTGCTCGCAGTCGCAGAGATACCTAAAAAATGAAAAATGAGGGGCTTACCTATCAGTTTGACTGTTTTTAAATTATTATGCTAAATGCATATGAAGCGTAATCATGTTTTTGCATGATATATAATATTTTCAAGTAATATTTTATATAAATAACGGCAAGAGAGACAATTTTCTCTTTTTTAAATATTTGGTTATTAATGATTTTAAAATATTATCTCATTTATTTTGTGTACCTAATTTATATGCAAGTGTTTAGATATACTTTATTTTATGTGTTTGATAAAATTTTGCATGAACTTCACACAATTTAAAAGGTAAAACATGTTATTTTTGCAAATGAAAACTTTAAACAGATTTTTCTCCGAGTTCTTATTTCCATAACTTGCTTGTTCAAAAAATTCTAAGGATTTTTTTCTAATTCGCAGATAGAGATTTAATTTTTTTTAACTCGTTTTCTATGGTGCATTTGATATTTCTGTGATCTGAAAAAAAAATTAAAAAATTGAAGGTATCTATTAACACCTTAAAAATTGTATATAAAATCACAAAAATGGTCAACTTTTTCCACTTTTCGACATTTTAAAAGTCATATGACCCAGTCTAGAAAATTATAATCTGACTACGAACGAAAATATACAATAACCATTTCCGAATTACCAACGAATCCGACAAACGCTTTTTATCTTTAGCAATCTCGGAAAGTAATCTTTTTCGAGATTTAAAGAAGCATCTATAAAAACAAAGTTTCTTTTGCTACCAGTGATGTTCGGAAACGTTTCCGAGATGTTCTTATGATGCATTAATCCGCTTTCTCAACCCAAAATATCGGTATTTAAGTTGTTATCCATTGTTATGAAAACATTTTCATCTTCAACAAACATGTTCGACAGATAAACGTGATCAATGAACAGCATTAACATTAACATTAAAAATAATATTACTTTGTTATGTTTGCATGTATAAATTCAATAACCCATCTGAAAATGATTAATTGGGAAGGAAATTCATCTTTAAAACAGATATTTTCACTGTAAAAAGTTCTTTATTTTACATCAAAAGGTGCTGTAAAATTTACAACCTGCTGTCTTTAAGAGCGCTGTAAAATTTCTCAAGTCTGGGGAAAGTCGCGTTGCTATTGGCTGCGTTGTGCACGTGACAGAAGGAATTCGATTTCAGCTTCATTTGTTGCTTGAATTCGCTTTCACAGCATCGGTGCTTGAAAAATTACAACTTAAAGTGCAGGAAAAATCACCGTAATTTACAAGAAAAGGTGACGGCACCCCGGCTGCTAACACAGTTGCTGTAAAATTTACAATATGCTGTCTTTAAAAGTGCTGTAAAATTTCTCAAGTCAGGGGAAGGTCGCGTTGCTATTGACTGTGTTGTGCACTTGACAGAAATAATTCAATTTCAGCTTCACTTGTTGCTTGAATTCGCTTTTACATCATCGGTGCTTGAAAAATTAGAACATAAAGTGCAGGAAAAATAAACTGTATTTTACAACAAAGGTGATGGCAACCCAGCTGCTAACACTGTTGCTGTAAAACTTACAAGATACTGTCTTTAAAAGTGCTGTAAAATTTCTCAAGCCAGGGAAAGTCCGGTTGCTATTGACTTTGTTGCGCTCGTGGCAGAAAGAATTCGAATTTTTCTTTACTTGTTGCTTGAATTTGTATTCACAGCCTCCGGTGCTTGAAAAATTACAACATAAAGTGTAGGAAAAACCACTGTATTTTACAAAAAAAAAAAGGGCTGGAACTCAAGCTGCCAACACAGTTCCTGTAAAATTGAATAAGCTGTTGTCTGTAAAAGTGCTGGAACTCAAGCTGCCAACACAGTTCCTGTAAAATTAAATAAGCTGCAGTCTTTAAAAATGCTGTCAAAATTACAACATAAAGTGCAGGACAAACCGCAGTATTTTACAACAAAAAGTGCTGGAACTCAAGCTGCCAACACAGTTACTGTAAAATTAAATAAGCTCACTCTCAGAAATAGAATTCTCACTTTTGACGATTTAGCAATCCTCAAGCTGTATTTCGTCGTTTTTGACGATCATTTCCTATCACCATCACGTGACTTTTAAGGAAAGGTAAACTCTCAGATATTTGACGAAAGTTTTTCCTCAATCACGGTCAGACTCAATGCATTTTAAGGAAACCGTTGCTGTACCTCCTCAAATCCTGCGATTTTAGCAAGCAGATATTTGCTTGTTTGTATTAGTCCCGTAATAATTTATTTTTAAAACAGCACTTTTTCAGAAAATACTGAAATATAGTTAGTTATTGTTTCTTCATAAGTTATTTTTTTAGCTGTTAAAATTTTTAGGAATGCTTATTATTATTATTATTATTACTTATGTTGTTGTTCGTTATGTTTTAACTCGAAAAGAATATATTTCCTTTGTTCAGTTCAAAAACATCCAAAAAGAAAATTTAATCAATAAAATTTCAAAGATCCGGGATATCTTTTTTTTTTAATTTATTTAAGAAGTATATTCTGTTTACAATCAGATTAAAAATAAACATAATTGATCCCTCTCCCTTTTATAAACAGTAAAGTGTTAAAATCTTATCCACCTACTCAAAGTGATAAAATCTCACGCAATATGCACTTCACAATTCGTTATTTGTGTGCAACAAATTAACCAGACCATATTCTAACCATTCATTGAGCAAAGAAAATTTCACTAATAAATGATTTAATCAAGCCATATTATAATTATTCATTGACCATGAGAAAAACATAATAATAAATTAGCCTTCCTTAAAACTTTCAGCACCGATAAAATTACAATCTATCTTATAAAAATATAATCACACGGCAGCTTTCATTACATCAGTCTAAAAGCAAATTCATACAAGTCCCCAATAGCCTGGTCGGTAGAGCAAGTGTCTCCCACCCCAAATCCCGCGGGTTCAAATCACGCCGAGGAAAACGGGAAGTGAATTTTTTCTTCCCTTGGTACAGGAGCTTCCTAACTGTTCAATAGATGGCGCCACCAGCCCTTTTTTGACGAAACTTTTGAGGAAATTTATATCGTCAAACAAGTGAAAAAAGTAATTTCATCAATTTGACGAAATATTCGCTCGGAGCATATTCCAGGAAACCGTTTCGTCAAAAACAAAGAAAATTTCGTGAAATATGAGTATTCATTTCTGAGTGTGCTGTTGCCCGTAAAAGTGCTGTAAAAATTTTCAAGGCGGGAGAAAGTCACTTTGCTATTGGGTGCATGGTGCACGTGACAGAAAAAATCGAATTTTTCTTTACTTGTTGCTTGAATTTGTATTAACAGCATCCGGTGCTTGAAAAATTACAACATAAAGTGTAGGAAAAACCACTGTATTTTACAAAAAAAAAGTACTGGAACTCAAGCTGCCAACACAGTTCCTGTAAAATTGAATAAGCTGTTGTCTGTAAAAGTGCTGGAACTCAAGCTGCCAACACAGTTCCTGTAAAATTAAATAAGCTGTTGTCTTTAAAAGTGCTGTAAAAATTACAACATAAAGTGCAGGACAAACCGCTGTATTTTACAACAAAAAGTGCTGGAACTCAAGCTGCCAATACAGTTCCTGTAAAATTAAATAAGCTGTTGTCCGTAAAAGTGCTGTAAAATTTTTCAAGGCGGGAGAAAGTCACTTTGCTATTGGTTGCATGGTGCACGTGACAGAAAAATTCGAATTTTACTTCACTTGTTGCTTGAATTCGCTTTCACAGCATCGGTGCTTGAAAAATTACGGCACAAAGTGTAGGACAAATCACAACCTTTTTTGACAGTGTTGGTTTGAGAAAAATTATTAATGCACACCATAAGCCACGTGTAAGCGATTTCGAAAATTAGTAGCAGTAAAAGAAATTGTACTTATAAATGTTTTTCTAATTCTCAAAATATATTGGTTGCTGAAGTTTATAATGATAGAGAACGGTTTTTGGAACCGTTGGTAACTCGGAACAGATTATTGTATATTTTCACGCGGATTATATGTATTATATTTTCGTAGATTAAATAAAAGAATTTTTTAAGTTTAAGATATATATCCATTTTTTTTTTTTTTTTTCTTACAGTATAGATATTTTGAGCGATTCTAAAAATATTTTTATATTTTATTTTTTGCTTTCTTTTAACTTAAGATTCTGTTTGTAGTATGTGACAGTCAAACATTTGACTCCTTTTTCACCCACTTCCCATTGACATAGAGCTTTGTAATTTGTAATTAATATATTCTTGAGGGCAGTACATGAATTGGGCATTTTCTCGAAATTTTAATTTTTTTGGAAGTTAAACTTCTATCTTTTCTGAACATTTTGGTATGATTGTTTCCTTGAAATTCCTATTAGAACCGTTAGAATTATACCCGCTCAATAGCTGAGACGGCGTTTCCGAAATTTTCAAGTCATTTTTTTCTCCCAATGACGTTTTTAGGCATAACGCGCAGGATATCTCAAACACTTCTGAATATTTTATCATAAAATTTTCAAAACATACGTTTCATGTTAGTATGTATAAACGGAACCTAAAATGTAATTTTTATTGTTCAAAAAAATATTTTATTTAGGTGATTATGTTGTTGAAATTTTCAAAATTTTGTATTAGGTAAATACAGCTTTGTATTAAGATTATAAAAATGCTTTCAATACAAATTTCTTTAGGTTCAGGGTAATGATTACAATCTGAAGTATAATTTCGCTCAAAAAAATTCATTCTAGTTGCAAAATTTATTTTACGCGTAAGCTGTTATAAGAAATTTTCTGCCCGACAAATGTCTGATAGTTTGGAGCCCCCTATAAATACTAATACTGCATCTAGCAATTCTTTAGATACATAAAATGAAAGAACATATTTATGTCTTTTAATCCCAATAAAAATTTTGTTTTTAAATCATATACACTTTAAGATATTAAATTTTGAAAAATGTCTTTTTTCTTAACTTTTCCAATTTTAAGAGTCCTGAGACCCTTTAAGATTCGCTGCCTAGGGGGGGGGGGGGGGGAGGGGGAGAAGAGGCAAATTTAAAACTAGGAAACAGGAATTCTGATTTTCAGAATTTAGTATCGTCCCCGATGAAAAAAATATATGTGTATATATATATATATAGATAGTTCAAAACATATTTCAGTTTTATGATTTAAACCGAACGCTTTTATTTTATATAAAATGACGTCATCCGCATCCGCTGAAGAATTCTTCATTTACGATCCAGTCTTAAACAACATCTACAGTAAAGTACGCATATGATGTCACTATCGCTGACACATTTCAGTTTTATGACTTAAAACGCACGCTGTTATTTTATATAAAATGACGTCATCCGCATCCGCTGAAGAATTCTTCATTTACGATCCAGTCTTAAACAACATCTACAGTAAAGTACGCATATGATGTCACTATCGCTGACACATTTCAGTTTTATGACTTAAAACGCACGCTGTTATTTTATATAAAATGACGTCATCCACATCCGCTGAAGAATTCTTCATTTACAATCCAGTCTTAAACAACATCTACAGTAAAGTATGCATATGATGTCACTATCGCTGACACATTTCAGTTTTATGACTTAAAACGCACGCTGTTATTTTATATAAAATGACGTCATCCGCATCCGCTGAAGAATTCTTCATTTACGATCCAGTCTTAAACAACATCTACAGTAAAGTACGCATATGATGTCACTATCGCTGACACATTTCAGTTTTATGACTTAAAACGCACGCTGTTATTTTATATAAAATGACGTCATCCGCATCCGCTGAAGAATTCTTCATTTACGATTCAGTCTTAACCCCTTGGGGACGAGAGACCGGTATACGTGCCGCTTAAGGTGCTCAGAATCGGCGATTATTCTCACCAGTAAATTGTTATTGTAAATTTTGTCTTATTTAATTCGAGCATTTTCCCGATTCAATTAGGCAAAAATTTCTGTTTTGAAAAACCGGTGATAAAAAAAAAAAAATTCTGTAAAAGACGCTCGTCCCGAAGGGGTTAAACAACATCAACAGTAAAGTACGCATATGATGTCACGGTATGATTCCGTTATATACACAAATCCAAAAAAAGAGATGCCGTTATTCAAGAAACTCGACAAAAAAGAATCGAATATCTAATGATTCTTAGGCCTTCATTTGTTCGTAATATTAATACACATACTTAAAATTAAATTTGGTTTATAATAGTTCCCTATTTTATCAGAAATCATTCATTTATATTTTTTTCCAAAATAGCACGTATTTTAATTAAGTTTTTTTTTAAAGTTGTTATGAGAAAATGGAAACAAAAAGATATAATTACTATTTTACAAAAATTTTTTCCTTTATTTTCTACAGAAATGACGTACTTGAATTGCCAACATTGAAAAACATTCGTTAAAAACTACAAAAAAATGAATATCTCAAAAATAAATTGAGATGCAGTTTTCAAACAAATTGCGTTTAAAAGTACTTCCCCCCCCCCCCCCCCCAATACGACGGTATAAAAATTGAAAATGTGCGATGCTTAAAAGTTAAAAAAAATTACAGTAGAGTATTTAACAATACAATGATACATCTGCTTTGTTTTACAACGGAACGTTATTTTTTGGAGACGACATTTTAATAGCATGGAGAAAGAAATATCATACCGGGGGCTAATTAAAAGAAACTATAAACCAATGGGAATAAAATCTTGGACCTTGACATGCCCATAGTATAACTAAAATAACTAAAATTCACGTGTTTTGGAATTTTTCAAAATTCGATCCAAAAAGTGGTGATGCCGCCAATCGCCCTCCGTTTTCGAAAGACATCGCAAAAACAGTAGTAAACTTAATGGTTACTCAATTATAGTTTGTTTTTCTATGAATTAATCATAATCAGCGTCAAGAATCAGTATTTGTTGAAAAGTACTAATGGCAAGGTTACCACAGTAGCGCCAAATTTTGCCCAACTCGACGGAATTGGTAGTGCATTTAAAAAAAATATTTTTTTTTTCTACATTTTAGTGAATTTTAAAGAAAGTGTGTCTTTTTTTATTACTTTTATTTTAAATTTATATTTATTTTCAGAATTCTTTAAATAAAGTTCTATTAAAACAATGTTTTAGTACACTGTTAAAAAAATTGTGGTCCCATGGCGCCACACATAATGAACGGATAAACCCTATTTATCCAACTTGAACTTTTGCATTAAAAAAAATCTCATTACCGTAAACGAAATTTAAAATTATGCTTTGTGAAATTTGATAACCTTAATTCTTTGAATTCAAGACGGAAAAATAAATTCGTTAAAATCTCGTTAAGCTAAATGGTTTTTGTTTAAAATGGCCATCCAAGGTTTTCTTTCAAGGTAATGTGATATTTTTAATCTTTTTACCCCAGAGATTATACCTTTTTCCCTTTGGCCACAAACTAATTTTCTGTGTTGGGAGGCATTTCTACAAATTTTTTGGTCTGCTTAAAAATGACGATTTGATTTGTCAAAAGAATTCGTTTCTTTTCCTATTTCGGTTATAAATTAAGATCTTATTTTTGGCAACGGTGATTCCCTTTGCAGTAATCAAAGTTGTAGCCTGCTAGATGATTTTGATAATTTATAATGTGAAAAGGAGTCTAATACGGAGCATTATTAATTTTTATTAGAAAGATATAATTTTATAATATAATATAATTATAATATAATATAATATAATATAATATAATATAATATAATATAATAATAAATTTATAAAGATATTGTACAATAATTATTAATACAGTAAAACCTCTGCATAGCGACCTGCTCCTTACCTCGTTATATATCGGCTATTTTGATATTAAAAATACAGTGAAGCACCATTTATACGTTTCTTACTTATACGTCGGTCCCGATTCCGATCCCTATGTATTTTAATGTTGTAATTGTTCGTTTATAGGACGCATAACTTCGGATATACGCCGTTTGTTTCATGCCGTAACCGTTTTTTTTTTGGGGGGGGGGGGGATTTTTTCCGAATGTGATGCGGATGTAATATTATAGAAATTATGCACAATTGATGAACTGATAGAAAACAGATTGCCGGATGGTCATTTAAGTAGTAAGAAGAAAGAAAGTGAAGAAATTATGCCATCTTATTTCAAAGATGCGTTGAACTGCAATGATACACTTAGAATATTTTTTGTTTCTCACAATACTTGTGAAAAACTTTCCAGGAACCTAACTCCATTCTATACATAATGCTTTTGCATAAGTCTCAATTTAAACGTCAGACGACGATTAAAGATTATTTAAATTAAAATATGTTTGTATGCTTGAAATAGAATAAAAACTGTGTAATTCAAGCAGGGTTCTCGCTGCCGTTCGCCATTGCGTCAAATCGCGACAAAAAGCTCCAAGCTCCATTTGACGAGTAAACGAACAATCAGATTCGCCAAATTGTAAGTGCTTTATTTCTGCTCTCTCTCTGTATATATGTGTGTGCCAATACAGCCATTAATATTGCTGTATTTATAGAAATACTGACTCAACATTAATTCAGTTTGGCAACAACCAAAGACTAGGACCTGCATTAGGTATTTCTCTACTGTCAGTTAATCACTATCTAAGCATCGACGTCACGCCGGTAAAAACACAAAGAAAATCACTTATATCAAACGCAAATGGAGAAAAAGGTTTGATGGAATGCTGAGTTGAAATTAGCCATTTATTATACTATTTATTAGTTGTAAGCAAAGTATCATTAGCCGGTCAAATTTTTTCTATCGATTAGGAGTCGAAATCTCGGCAATTTTTAGCATATATTTTCACAACGATAAATCAAAGATTCGTTGCGAAAATATACATAATCAAATAAGCTGTTTTTAATTTTTATTTAGACTACTAAAAAAGTGTCTGAATCAATTACACATTTAGCTAACTTTTAAAATATTCGTATTTTTAATAGTTTCTGTAGCGGTTAGTCGAATTTATATTTTAGAACCAATTAAAAAAAAATTAGGTTATCTTAAAGAATTTGGAAAATAAAGGATATAATAAGGGGTTAAAGATAGATTTGTTTCACATCGAATCTATTTTGCTAACATTTCTTTTCATTTGGCTACTGTTTTTTATTTCTTATTCGCAAAATCGCTAGTGGTGGTCAAAAACCAGTAAGAACCACGATTTCAAGGTGTGCAACTGATATAAGGTTTGATAATAATCACGTTTGTTTTAAATTTTAGAAATGATTATTAAATATTCTTTTCAATATTTAAACTTTTATTCAATATACAGTACATCTTAAACAACCGAAAATAATAGCAAAATTAAATGTCTATGATTGCAGCATTATATTTTCAGAGTCAAATATTTTACAACTTAGGCGACTACAATTTCGACTGCACGTCTTTCTCCGTTATACGTTGTTTTTAAACGATCCCCTGAAAGACGTATAATCAGGGTTTTACTGCAAATAAATATACAGGTTGAAGGTTGGAAAAGTAGTCGCTAAATAGAAGTGTTTACTATTTGGGAGCTTCCGTTATCGCTGCTTTACTATATGTATATACCGTAAAATTAGTCTTTAGAAAGAACCAGAAAAATAATTGAACTCCCCCCCCCCCCGCCCTCCCACCACACACACACACAGACACACATTTTGTTCAAGGAAAGGAAAAGACAGAAAAATTTCTAAATTTTCTTGCTGCTTCATACTCACTAGTATAAAAATTAAAAATATGGTAAACAGGTTTTTTTTTGTAGACCTTTGCCAGCTCACGCTTATAACTTGCAGTCTCTAAAAACATACTAATTTATTCTGTTTTAAAAAAAAAGATTTCCCAATTATGGAAAATTAAATGATATTATCACGAACAATTTCATTTTCATTTTATTCGGGGAGTTTTTGGTGCCTAAGGTCGCATTCACCGATGACGCGACAGCTGGCAGCTGTTTTCGTGATTGGTTAAGAAATATGTCATCAATTGTACATTGAAAATAAGTTTGTATAAATTCGTTAAGTAATAAATATATTAAATTTTAAAAATCAAAAAACCCGACTGCGTAAAAAGCGAACTAATTAATTATTTCTCATCAATATGAAACTATTTTCTATATTACTTACCTTTACTTTATTTACTTGTATGGATGACTTTTAAGTTGTGTTTAATTATTAGTTCCTATCTACAAACACTGTTTTGATGAGGCCTATAGATGTCTATTATGAAGGTTAGAGTTACAGTACTAAAGGTACAGATCCAAAGTACACAACTTCCAGGTTGTGTAATATTTAAACGGAACTTCTGACTGCAAAATGGTCTTCATCGTCTTCATTTTGAAAGACCTATCCAATGATAGGCCACTCAATAGGGTACGTAAAAATTGTTTTTCGTCTCTACCGCCATTTTGTAGTTTACGGAAGCCATTTTTAATTTATAAAAACAAAACCTAGCCTATAACAATCGGACGGTTAAGACGAATCGATAGAGACCTCATTCATTAAAATCCATTCAGCCGTTGGGATGTTTCGAGGGTATAAAGAAATCCACATACACAGATACGCGCGAAACACAAAACCCTTCTTTTCAGTCGGGTAAAAAATGTCGCTGTCTGCCGTACTTTTATAATGTTTAGAAGAAAACCTTTTTTAAACGTTTTAAGAAAATAGTTTTAAATATGTACTTCTAGTATATCGTTTTAAATATGACATAATTTTTACTCGTTAACACTTTTCGAGTGTAATATTTTAATTATTTGAATGTTTTTATTTATTTTTTTTTTTTTTATTTACCCGTAAATGTAATTTTTAATCGAAAATTGTTTGACTAGTTGGGCTTTTTAAATTCTGGCAACAGTAGATGAAACAAGTAATATAAAAATTTTGTTTTTAAAGTCAATTCCTACTTAGGTCATCAAAGAAAAACTTAATATAATCCCTTAAGCTAATATTACTTTTTGTTGCATTAAAATGTCTCAATGCGTTGATTTTCTATAAGCAAGTAAGTTTACAATGGAAGTCTATGGGAATTGGGCGAAATATTAGAGATATCGCCAAGTTGGCGTCACTTTTGGCGACTTATTTTGGCCGTCAATTTTGGCGATATATCGCCAAGTTGGCGACAAACTTGGCAGTATTGGGCGACAGAACAGGGTCCCCCCCTATGGTAACCCTCCTTATAGATATGAAAATGCATTAAATGCTTCAATAACCAATGGCCGCCATTTTGTGTCCGTTTAAAACTAAAATTAATTAATTAAAATTTAATGAATTAATTAATATTTGAAAAAACTGTATTAACATCAATTGTCATCCAGTACAAGTTTTAAAAAATTATTTCAACTTGATAAGATGAATAATAAGTATTTTATTAATGATTGAAAATTTGAACAAGATAAATAAATAAATAAATAAATAAATAAATATATAAATATAGGGAGAGTGTGAACTAATAGTAGGAATTGAAAAAGGCTAATTGAAACTATGAATTAAATCGCTATTTAAGTAATGAAACTCTGAAAAAAAATAAAGTTTGGACACTGCCTACAGCAATCTATACGTTATGTAATTTCAATTGGCTTCTCAATGACATCCATCCTTCCCACTTCATACCATAATTGTCTAGCCACTGGTCTTGGGATTTCCTACTGCTATAATCAAATAAAGCACGAACAAACGAAGCTGTCTACTGATCTCAAGTAGGATGGGAAAAAAAGAGCAGCCAATCAGCCAAATCCGATGTTACCATAGTTACGGACATAAGATAAGGGCCTGTTAGCTGTCCTTGAGAAGTCAATGGAATTTACATATAGTATAGTAAAGTATGTGTCTGCAAAAGCTTGTTAAACTGCTATGTATAGTTTTTGGTCGGTAAAACTTTCTTATCTGAACTATTTTAAATTATTCAAATGCTAAATAGAGCTTGAAATAATTAAAAAACTATCTCTTTCAGCGTGTTTATCATATATTTCTCTATAAAACTAGAAGTTTTTCCATATTTTCAGATGCGTTAATTAGTTTTATTGTGAGCCGAGAAAGTGAAAAGGTCACAGTAAATTCAATTACGGCACTGAGTTATTCTTTTTAGAACAGGTGGAAACATCGAAATATAACTAAGAGTTTTTTTTTTTTTTTTCGTTTTTTTTTTTTTTTTTTCTAAGAAAAGATCAAGATATGGCGAAAAGTTTTTCGTTTCACAACTCCTGAATATTCTAAGAACTCGCCCATAAATAAGTCTCTGCCTATGAAGGTTGTTATTATAAAAAAAAAAAAATCTGAGTACGATGCGGCTGGGATTCGAACCACGGCTCTTTAATTTTCCAAAATAGTGTGCTACACTGCACCACTTCGGAATTTCTTCTATTTCTTCTCAATCATCTCTAATCCTATAGCTATGGATGACAGTTCCTTGCAATTTTACCAGTCATATCTTGATTTATACTCGCCATTCAGTGTGTGGCGAGTGTCATTCTCTAATCCTTATATTTAGGTCAAAGACTACATGTCACCGACCGAAATATTATGTACTTCAAACACTTATCCCTAGTCTGAAAACTAAGCAAAGTAAAAACTGATACAAAGCTAAAATCTTTAACAAAGATTATACGCACAAACATGACACAAAAAATCCCATACGATCATTTCGAGGATCCCCTTCCTCAGTGAGGACAAAAAAAAAAGAATCAAAATGGGTTTGAAGAACCCCTCGGTTATAGTCCCGAGTACTAGCTTATGGACTGATTGAAAAGGCGAAAACAAGAGTTTTTATACTGTAATGGACCAGAACCAAATGAAAACTAGCCGGATGTACCAATCCCAAAACTTTCTTCCATCTCATACATGTTAATACTTCAAAATTCGCTATCACACTGCCAAAATTAAATGGCAATCTATGCATCTCATGAGGATTCTAACGATATGAAATTCCGTGCATTAGTTCTTGAGATATGACTATCGCTGAAATCGTCTAAATTCAGCAAAATGCTGCCTAGCAGCGCCACCTATTGGGTGATTTATACCAAATCCTAATCAGCAACAATTTATGTCAACGTCTGACTGAATCTGAAGTTTGGAGAAAATCCGTACATTAGTTTTTGAGATAGAGCAATAGCGAAAATCGTGAAAATTTCTGCATAGCAACGCCACCTATTGGGTGATTAACACCAAAACCTAATTAACAACAACTTGTGTCAACATACAACTAAATCTGAAGTTAGATGAAAATTGGTCCATTAGTTCTATTGATAGAGCTATTGAGGCAATCGTGGAAAAGGCAGCAGAGAAGCGCCACCTGTTGGGCGATTTACACCAACACCTAATCATTAGCAAGTCATATCAAGGACTAACTTAATCTGAAGTTTGATGAAAATCCGTGCGTTAGTTCTTAAGATAGAGCTATTGGGGAAATCGTGTAAATCCCGCAAAATTCATCATAACAGCGCCACCTGTTGGGCGATTTACACCAAAACACAATCATCATCAATTCATATCAAGGACTAACTAAATCTGAAGTTTGATCAAAATCCGTGCATTAGTTCATGAGATAGAGCTATTGCGAAAATCGTGAAAAATGCAGCATTGCAGCGCCACCTGTTGAGCGATTTACACCAAAAGCTAATCAGCATCAATTTGTATTAGGCACTAACTGAATATCAATTTTTATTAAATTCCGTGCATTAGTTCTTGAGATAGAGCGCCCACAAAATTTGTGTCACATACACACAGACAGACAGACAGACAGACAGACAGACTCACAGAGTCACAGACAGACATTTTGTAAAAACATGTTTTTTGGAATCTCTGACCCCTAAAACGTGTAAATCCGTCGAAAACCGGAATTCGAAAATTTTCATGAATCCAATACTTTTTTCTTGTAAAGATAGAAGAAAGTAAAAAGGAGTCACTGCACAGGATCCCTCCATACTGGCGAGAGAAAAGGGGTGCTGGTCATATCATTCACTAATAAAGAAGTATGTTTATGAATATAGTGAGCTTCGTAAAAGTCTAGATCCAAAACTGAATTACATTTTTGAATAATTTTAGGCTCGAGATAATTAAACTGGTGGTTGGAATTCCAACAATGTTTCGCTATTTTAGATTTCTCAAATTCCTGCTTTCTAACGTAATTCTAGTGTTCTTTCAGCCTAATTCTTAGTGCACGCTTCGTTTGCCCAATGTAAGAGAGGCCGCACTCAGAAAAAATTCTGTAAATGCCCCAGGTATTATGGTCGTCAATTGGATCGTTTAGATTGAAGAAAGAAATTTTATTGGTTGAAGAGAAAACAACTTTGAAACTAAACCTATTGAGAATACGAGAAATTACGACTCCCATTTTTCATTTGGTTCTCGTCCATTACGTCATTTCTTTATGATATATAAACTCTTGTTTTCGCCTTTTCAATCAGTCCATAAGCCAGTACTCGGTGTTATAACCGAGTGGTTCCCATTTAATTTTTTTTTTCTCACTGAGGAAGGGGATCCGGGAATCCTCGAAACAATCGTATGGGATTTTTTGTGTCGTGTCTGTGCGTATTTGTGCGTAAAATCGTTGTTAAAGATTTTAGCTTTTGTATTATAATTCGAACAAAGTGTTTGATTTATGCTTTAAGTAAAAACTAGTCGGATGTGCCTATCCCAAAACTTTCTTCTATCTTTTACACGCTAATACTTCAAAATTCGCCATCACAGTGCCAAAATTAAAAGGCAATCTATGTTCATCATGAGAATTCTAAAGATATGAAATTCCGTTAATTAGTCATTCCGATAGGACTATTGCTAAAATCGTGTAAATCTTGAAAAATGCAGCAGAGCAGCGCCACCTGTTGGGTGATTTATGCAAAAACCTAATCAGCAACAACTTATGTCAACGTCTAATTAAATTTGAAGTTTGGCAAAAGTCCACGCATTAGTTTTTGACATTGAGCTAATGAGAAAATAGTGAAAAATCCAGCATTGCAGCGCCATCTATTGGGCAATTAACACCAAAACCTAATCAGCAATAATTTGTGTCAACGTCTAACTGAATCTGAAGTTAGATGAAAATTCGTGCATCAGTTCTTGATATTGAACTATTGCGGAAATCGTGAAAAATGCAACATAGCAGCGCCATCTGTTGGGAGATTTATACCAAAGCATAATCAGAACCAACACTTATCAAAGTATACATGAATCTGAAGTTTGACAAAAATTTGTGCATTAGCTCTTGAGATTCAACTATTACGGAAATCGTGAAGAATGCTATTTGCACCAAAACGTAATCAGCACCAATTTATATCAAGGATTAACTGAATCTAAAGTTTGATGAAAATCCGTGCATTAGTTCTTGAGATAGAGCGCCCAAAAAATTTCACAGATAGACATTTTGTAAAAACATAATTTTCGAGATCTCTGACCCTTAAAACGTGTCATTCCGTCGAAAACCGGAAGTCGAAATTTTTCACAAATCCAATACAGTCGGACCTCTATTTAATGAACCTCTATTTTGCGAATTTCTCTATTTTGCGAACTTGTACTTGGAACCAAGAACATTTTGCAAATTTCTTCGTAAAATAACCTCCAAATAGCGAAGTGCATTCTCTATTTAGCGAATTTTTTCTTGGGATCTAAATTTTTTTTCTCCCTATTTCTTAAAATATTACTGGACACTTCAAATTTATTCTTTTTTTTAACACATTTTACGATGATCAATGACCATGAATAGGTCATACCAGGCACCCAACTCCCTTAAACTATAGTTTCCCATTTTCTAGATTGTTGATCACGATCAATCGTGTTGGTAATTTCCACTCTTGTAGCTCAAAAATATCAAAGCAAGTGCTTGAGCATCAAAAAAGCAAAAAAAAAAAAAATAAAAAAAAAATATATATATATATTCTTGATGAGGTGGATAAAGGCGTGAAGAATACTGCTTTAAAATTTGGTATTCTTCCAAACAGCTTATCAACCATAATTAAAAATCGTGATTTTAATGTAAAATTATTTTTTTAACTGAAAATACAAAAAATACAATGTTTTGTTTCATTCTTATTTCCCTTGCAGATTTTTTTTTTTTTTGATGGGTAAAATAAATAAAACAAATAGATATAATTTATTAAAAAAAGGTGTGACTAATTACTTTTTTAAATTATATTTAGTGTTTATGGACTTAAAATATGTTTTATGTAGTTTAAAGTATTTTAAAAGGTGACGAATTTTCCATATAACGAACTTTTTTTCGGGATTTAGCGACTTCGTTAAATAGAGGTCCGACTGTACTTTCATCTTGTAAAGATAAAAGAAAGTAAAAAATATGCTAAGAAATCTTCATATTTGTTAAAGTTCTGAATAAAATTCCGGCTTCAGATTGGACTGAAATTGAAATATCCTGTTAAAACAAATCCCATGTCTGAAAACGAAATTTACAATTACGCTTTCTGAAATTTGATAACCTTCATTCTTCCATTCATAATCGAGAGAAAAAAGAAACAATCTCGTTAGGCTATACAGTTTTGTTTTAAATTGCCGTCCGCGGTTTTCTTTCAAGGTAATATTATATTTTCAATCTTTTCCCTCTTGGAGATAAAACGTCTCTTTCCCCCTTCCACAATCCAATTTTTTTGTGTTGAGAGGCGTTTCTGAAAATTTTCTGTTTGCTTTCAAATGACAATTTGATTTCTCAAAAGACTTTTGCTTTCTTTTCATGTTTTGATTAACAAATTAAGATCTTATTTTTGGCAACACTGACTCTCTTTTTACTTTGTTCTATCTTTACAAGAAGAAAGCATTGGATTCGTGAAAAATTTTGACTTCCGGTTTTCGACAGATTTACATGTTTTAGGAGTCAAATATCCTGAAAAACGTGTTTTTGCAAAATGTCTGTCTGTGAGTTTGTGAGTCTGTCTGTATGTGACACAATTTTTGTGGGCGTTCTATCTCAAGAACTAATGCACGAAATTTAATAAAACTTGATATTCAGTTAGTCCCTGTTATAAATTGGTGCTGATTAGTTTTTGGTCCAAGTCGCTCCACAGGTGGCGCTGCACGATTTCCGCAATGTCTCTATCTCAAGAATTAATGCACGGATTTTTATGAAACTTCAGATTCAGTTAGTCCTTGATATGAATTGGTGTTTACGAAGTTTTGGTTTAAATCACCCAACAGGTAGCGTTGCTTTGCTGCATTCTTCACGTTTTCTGCAATAGTTTCATCTCAAAAACTAAAGCACGGATTTTCATGAAACTTCAGATTCAGTGTGACGTAGACATAAGTTGTTGCTGAATAGATGTTAGTGTAAATCTCACAACAGGTGTTTCTTCTATGTTGTATTTTGTAGGATTTACACGGTTTTAGCGATAGTCATAGCTCAAGAACTAATGCACGGATTTTCATATCTTTAGAATTCTCATGATCGACATAGATTGCCATTTACTTTTGGCACTGTGATACTGAATTTTGAAGTATCAACATGTTAGAGATAGAAGAAAGTTTTGGGATTGGCACATCCGACTAGTTTCTCTTGGAGATAATGTCGCTTTCCCCCTCCCACAATCTAATTTTTCTTTGTTTTGAGAGGCGTTTCTGAAAATTTTTTGTTTGCTTTCAAATTGCAATTTGATTTCTCAAAAGACTTTTGCTTTCTTTTCATGTTTTGATTAGCAATTTAAGATCTTATTTTTGGCAAGACTGACTCCCTTTATTGTAATTAGAAGAGTGTATTTTAGTAATTTAAAATTTGAATTTCACTTAAGGGGGTCCGGGACACATTTTCAAAAAAATTTTATTTATTGAGTTAAAATTTTGAATTTTTTTGTGATGGTTAACCATATCATTTGTAAACAAAATCAAATGATAAAACTTCTCATAGCTTTTTTAAAAAATTTTAAAATTTAAAATTTATGAAAAAAGTGGTATATAACTTAAAATAGTTATAACTTGAAATATTATTTGTAGAATTTAAATTGTTTTTTATTTAAATAAACAGAAACATATATTTTTTAATTTAGAGCCAGAATTTAAAAAAATATTATTTTTTTAAAAAATTAAAAATATTTAACGAAAAAATTACAAAACAAGTGGGTAAATGTGATCATACATCGCACAAAGGGTTTCCTTTAATATTCCTTTCAAAACACTTTCTTTCAAAACGTCCAGTACATTTATCGCCATGGAATACCTTCTAAATTTTGGCAAACATATCCTAAACTATGTTAAAGTTTCAAACATATTCGCCTTGTTATATTTCCTAATTTTGTTCGCCCCCCCCCCCAAAAAAATGCTACGATATATCACATGACGGGTATCTGCCAAATTTAGAAAAGTGCCCCCCTTGGGGGGGAGTGGGCAGATGGTCACCATGATTTTTGACGCGGCCTGATTTTAAAAATTTATGTTATGTTTTACAAGCCATATTAAAGTTTCAAACAGATCGTCCAGTTATATTTCCTAATTTTGTTCGCGTACCTTCCTCAACCCCCCCCCCTCCTCGAAATGCGACGCGCCCTTCTTCTTTATAATTTATTATCGTGTGTTATAAAGTATCTTAAAGTTTAAAACAGATTGAATTGTTAGATTTCCTACTTTAAATGAAATCGCGGTCTGTTAATTCCACATTCCACCACCAGGGAGCGCACTGTATTCTTAACAAAAGCGTATCTGAACGAAACTCCTTTACACAACCCATTAGTAGATGAATTACTCGAGGAGGTGGCGGTCTTCAGCAAGAATTTAAGATAATTGTTGAAATTACTATTCGGAAATAGTGGTAATTTAGCTTTTGACATATTTATATTTAATAAGTATAAGTAGCATGTATCTGAGGACTCCAATAAAAAAACGCACCTGAAACGGTATGAAACAAAAAAGAAATATTTTGCCCCTCCTCCTCTCCCCACCTTCCCGAAATTTCACGCGCCATTTTTTATAAACTTTTTCTAATGTGTTATAAACTATCGTAAAATTTCAAACAGATCGCCTTGTTATATTTCCTAATTTTAACAAAAATGTTAGTTCCACATTCCACCACCAGGGAGCGCACTCTATTCTTAACAAAACTGTATCGGAAGGAAACTCCGTTAAACAACCTATAAGTAGATATGTTACTCGAGGTGGTGGCGGTCTTAATAAGAAATTAAGATATTTGCTGAAATTACTATTAGGAAATAGTGGTAACTAAACTCTAGACAATTTTATATTAAATAAGTAGCATATATCTCAGGACTACCTCAAAAAAGGGACTTAAAATGGTCAGAAACGCTAACTTTTTAAATAGAAATCTAGCGCCCCCCCCCCCCCCGCCCCCTGCCCAGAATTTCACGCGTCATTCCTTTTTACACGTTATCTTATGTGTTATAAAATATCTTAAAGTTTCAAACAGATCGACTAGTTAGATTTCCTAATTTTAACAAAATCGCGTTATGTTAGTTCCACATTCCACCACCAGGGAATGCACTCTATTCTTAACAAAAGCATATCTGAACGAAACTCCTTTACGCGATCTTTCCGTAGATAGATGGGTCGGGATGGTGGCGGTCTTAAACAAGAATTTAAAATATTTGCTGCAGTAACAAACGCTAAGATTTTAAAAATAATTCTAGCTCCCCCCCCCCCCCTCCTCGAAATATCACACTCCATTCTTTTTTACACTTTTTTCTATGTGTTATAAACTATCTTAAAGTTTCAAACAGACTGAGTGGCGGTCTTAACCAATAATTCAAAATATTTCCTGAAATTACTATTAGAAAATAGTGGTATGAAGTAAACTTTCTGATGATGAATGAGTTATACTTATCTCATATCGCTGTTCAAAAAGTCCAGGCAAATTATTAGATTTCCTAATTTAAGTTAATTCGTGGTTAAATAAGCGCGTCTCTTCATTTTAATCGACGCATTTGATAGGAATAAACCGATTAATTAAATAATAATTAATATTTTAGCTTGTAATTAAGATAGGACTTAGATATGGGTATCAATGAAATCAGCGAGAAATTTGACATCGGGATGCCAAAAAATTTAATCAAAAAATTTAATATTTAAAAAGTTAAAATTTCGTATTAAAATATGCTATTATGGAAAACCGCAGCGTCGTCATGTCTACCTGCTTTCCCGCCGAATTGAAATCTTTTTATTTCCTTGTCTTTCCAATTAAAGAAATTAAATTTTTATCGATCGATTTTTAGTGGATATTTTAACTTAAACAGATCGCAGAAATGTGAACTTTATACCAAATGAAAGTAGATTTTTTTCTGCGTCTGTCTATTCCATTTACAAATTTCTCGGACCAATATTCTCAGATATACGATTTTGCTTTAAAATTTCCACTTCATTTTTCCAGAAAGTCCTTTTGAATTTGCGTTAAAAAGGTGGATTGGTTAATTTTAGAAGTTAATTAGCCCGTAATTCGGTTAATTACCAACTTTTTCAAAATTTTATGATTTGTTGTTTGATGTGAGGTGTTCAGCTATAAGTACCCAAAATTTCAAGTCTCTAACATGTATAGTTTCTGAGAACGGGCTCTGTGACGGACAGACGGACAGACAGACAGACAAAGGAGCGAGACGAATAGGGTTTCGTGAGATGAACGAAACCCTAAAAAGTGGTGCAACTTAAAAAAAAAAAAAAATCATATTTTCAAAAGTAAATATGTTTTTCAAATATGCTGGCTCAAAAGTAAAGTAAAATAATTGAAAAAGACATGTTACGAGTTTCAACCCTGTATCTTTAACGGTTCTCAAGTTATAAGAATTTAAATATGAGAAATGGTGAAAAAACCTATCATGAAGAAAAACGCAATTTCACAAGAACTCGTATCTTGACAACCATAGCTTGAAAGGCAGATTTTGAAAACAAACCAAAACGAAAAAATTAATATTTCCTGTTCTAATTAAGATAGAAACATGATTTAAACATCATTTTAAGCAGAAAACGGCAGAAAAAAATTTAATCCAGTAAAAAAATTTTGAAAATTTGAAGATTTTTGTGTCCCGAACCCCCTTAATCTGCGTTGGCTCCTCAAGCAGCGCCTGACTAACACTATCTGGGGTCCCGGGGCAAGCATCATTCTGGGGAGCCCCCTACTATCTATCTATAGAAATTATTAGTGAAATATGCTGACGTGAATAGTATTAAAATTCATATCTATTTATGTATACATAAATTTCGACATACATAAATTCAGGTGCTATTCACATCTATATACACTATTATCACAAAAAAGATGGTCACAACTTTAACAGATGATAGAATAGATGTTTTTTGTATAGGAATATAAAGGCTCATTGGAGCTTTTGAAGTATAAATACAGGGCTTTCAATCACTCTTGCTATTTTTCATAACATAAATTTTTTACCACATTTTAAAATGTAATCGTGCTTGTTTAGATGTTTGAGATGTGTCTTAAGTTGCAAATGACATCACCATTGATTAAATAAACAATGTTTTAAAAGATTTTCATAATAATTTAATAAATTTTTGAAGGATTTAGAAGGATTCATTAAATTTGAATTGATAAGGATTTTGTGCACTATTTACAATCCCACCCAAATCTTTTATTTTAAATATTTTTCTTAGTATTTTGTAGAATTAGGAAATGTACAAATAGAATGTTCTTACAATAGAAATATAGAAATATTTCCGAATTGAAAAATCCCCCCCCCCCCCCCAACGCCAAGAAATCTGAAAAGAGGCAAAGGCAAAAGAAATCATCCTTTCTGTTTTGTGTAACCCATAATGCTTTTGGAACAAGATAAAGTAATGTATCTATAACTCATTCTAAACTGTATTACAACTATAGTATGTATTAAATGAATTTTATAACAAGTTATTTTATGGGTACTTATAAGTACCGTTAGTAGATAAAGGGTTAATGCGTTAGTAATGACAATTAAATGAAATAACAGGGTTGGGATACCCTGGTGCGGTTATAAAGTTGGCAGCACTGCAAGTGCTATTGCTGCTTATTTAATGGAAAGTCTAACTTTCATCTGATCTCTCTCTTGTGCAGCTTCACTGCAGGTTAGTCTCAAAGAGAAATTAACTTCGGGATTTTTCTTGATACTGCAATAAACAGACGAAAGTTATTTTCAATATAAATAGCTATTTCAGTAAAGAAATGCAATATGGTTTTTTCTTAATTATAGGAATGATTTATGTTATAACTGATGTTATGAGAATTATTTTGATAAAGGTTTTAGGTTGCGCAACAGTATGGCATCAACATGCATTTGGGTGATTCCATGATGTGAAAAGGCAAGTGCAGGCATGCACTTATACTAATAGAAACAAATTTCAAAACTGTTATGTTGTTACTGCATTCCTCATGCACTAAAATATTTTTGTATAAAAAAAATATAACGTTAGTTTTCTGCAAATGTAAATAAGTGAGAGTAATAAGCCAAAATTACGTCCACTAATAACCATATCACAATATTAAAATATTTATTTGCTTAAAAGACGTTATAAAAACACATTTATTATATTATTTTAATTTACTTTTAGTGTGTGTTTATAACGTCTTTTAAGCAAATAAATATTTTAATATTGTGATATGGTTAGTTTTCTGATTAATAGTAATGATGACTTATTCGTTCATTTTTTGGGAGGAGGGGATGGCAGCATGGGTTACGGGAAGCAGAGAGTGGAAGTTAATAGCCACACCCCGTTCCTAAATCTTTGAAAGTGTGAGAATTGTGCAGGGTTGCTAGTTTGACCTCCATTTTTATTTCAAAATTTTACGTTCGTATCGGAAATTTCGAAAGGAGAATTTTTACTTTATATAATCACGAAATCTCCGCCATTAAATAAAGCAAGAAGTACTATTTTTAATTTGTGGCACGATTTCAGATTTTCAAAATAAAAATTGAGGCCAAATAGACAACCCTGGAATTGTGGTAACTTTTTTTTCCAATTTTAACAGTTTGACACTCTGTTAATAAAAATCCTGATTAAGTCCATAGGGTCCCTCCCCTCAAAAAGGGACGCCTGGGGCAGTTGCCACGCTGCCCCTACATTAGTCAGGCCGTCTCCTGAAACCGAATCTACCACTATAACGACAGCCATACCGCTGAAACCATCATTACATATTTGAAGATCAGTTTGTATAATGGTTATACAAGTTAGTATAAATAGTTAAATAATAAATGTAGTTGGTTCCCCCTTCTATATACGGCTTTGTTTCTAGGATCTAAGGAAAACCATCAAGCAATTGAAAACTTTTTTCTTTTCTTTTTTTTTTTTTTTTTTTTTTTTTTTTTTTGGGGGGGGGGGGGGGAGGTAGGGTGAAAAGTTTACATCATTTTGTATAGAAAAGTAATTGCTTTTGCTTGAGCTTATACCACCGAAAAGCATAATTTTCAGGATTTTTTTTTTTTTTTCGAGATCGCAAAGGGTAAAAAAAAAAAAAAAAAAAAAAAAAAAAACGAAAAAAAAATATACCTTTTTTGTTAAAATGACAGCCATTTTGTCAAAAATCATCTTCTAAGTGCTGATATAAGCTCGAAAGAATCCAATGCCGTTTCGTAATTGGAAGAACAAATTGGTTTCAAATGCTTACGTCTGATCAATTGGAAATTCACGGCGCGTACCTCCCCGTCGAACAAGGCATATTAATTTTTTTGCACACAAAAATTTAATATACAGGGTAGTTCTAAATTCATGGTACAAACTTTGAGGGTTGGTACAGGACACCGTAACAATCATTTAATGCATAGGAATGTATGGACGCAAGTGGCGCGTTGAGATACAAACACCAGGGGACCAATTTGGGTCTTTTTTTATTTCAAAATTTCTCATTTATACCAGAAAATTCCCATACTATTCTTTTCTTTATTCAAGACAGGCATTTCACAATTACATAAAAAAAAAAAAAAAAATTCATCTTTAAAAATTTGCGGTATGAAATCGAAATTTTTGTAAAAAAATAAAATAAATAAGCTCCATTTTTATTTCTTTTCATGAATTTCCTGTGTTTGACAGATTTGTCAGTTTTGCGTTATCTTTAAAAATTTGCGGTATGAAATCGAAATTTTTGTAAAAAAATAAAATAAATAAGCTCCATTTTTATTTCTTTTCATGAATTTCCTGTGTTTGACAGATTTGTCAGTTTTGCGTTTTTCTTTTTTTCAAAAATTTCGATTTCATACCGGAAATTTTCAAAGAAGAGTTCTTTGTCTATGTAATCATGAAATGTCTGTCTTAAATAACGAAAAGAATAGTATTCTTATTTGAAAATTTCCGGTATGAAATCGAAATTTTTGAATTAAAAAATAAAACTTCATTTCTATTTCTTTTCATGTTTTTCCTGTGTTTGACAGATTTGCGTGTTTTTTTTTTTTTTTATTCAAAAATTTCGATTACATACCGGAAATTTTCAAAGAAGAGTTTTTTCTTTATGTAATCATGAAATGTCTGTCTTAAATTTAAAAAAAAAAAGAATATTATAGGAATTTTCTGGTATGAATCGAAATTTTTGAATAATAAAAAAAACTCCATCTCCATTTCTTTTCATTTTTTTCCTGTGTTTGACAGATTTGCCAGTTTTATGTTTATTTTTTAATTCAAAAATTTCGATTACATACCGGAAATTTTCAAAGAAGAGTTTTTTCTTTATGTAATCACGAAATGTCTGTCTTAAATTTAAAAAAAAAAAAAAAGAATATTATAGGAATTTTCTGGTATGAATCGAAATTTTTGAATAATAAGAAAAACTCCATCTCCATTTCTTTTCATTTATTTCCTGTGTTTGACATATTTGCCAGTTTTACGTTTATTTTTTAATTCAAAAATTTCGATTACATACCGGAAATTTTCAAAGAAGAGTTTTTTCTTTATGTAATAATGAAATGTCTGTCTTAAATTAAAAAAAAAAAAAGAATATTATAGGAATTTTCTGGTATGAATCGAAATTTTTTAATAATAAAAAAAACTCCATCTCCATTTCTTTTCATTTTTTTCCTGTGTTTGACAGATTTGCCAGTTTTACGTTTATTTTTTAATTCAAAAATTTCGATTACATACCGGAAATTTTCAAAGAAGAGTTTTTTCTTTATGTAATCATGAAATGTCTGTCTTAAATTAAAAAAAAAAAAGAATATTATAGGAATTTTCTGGTATGAATCGAAATTTTTGAATAATAAAAAAAACTCCATCTCCATTTCTTTTCATTATTAAAAATCTCCTGTGTTTGACAGATTTGCCAGTTTTACGTTTATTTTTTAATTCGAAAATTTCGATTACATACAGGAAATTTTCAAAGAAGAGTTTTTTCTTTATGTAATCATGAAATGTCTGTCGTAAATAAAAAAAAAAAAAAAGAATATTATAGGAATTTTCTGGTATGAATCGAAATTTTTGAATAATAAAAAAAACTCCATCTCCATTTCTTTTCATTTTTTTCCTGTGTTTGACAGATTTGCCAGTTTTACGTTTATTTTTTAATTCAAACATTTCGATTACATACCGGAAATTTTCAAAGAAGAGTTTTAGGTAGCTTTCTTTACAAAAAGCTACCTATTGCAGCCGTTCGGAGGAAAGCGATTTCAAAAAAATTTGATATATTTTCATCGATCATGACCCCCAGACCCCGAAACCACCCTCCGTTCAAAATTGATATATATATATATATTACCATTAATTAAACATAACCTACCACCGTCAATTATTATGAATTAAAGCTGTAAGTATTAAAAAAAATAAATAAATAAAAAAAAATATTATAAGAATTATTATGGAAGAAAAAAGAAAAAGTGGACACCGACAAAAATTGAAAAGCTTATACATTGAATTACGTTATCAAGGGCACAGAATTCAATGATATAAGCAAAATGGTTGTTTTCTGTGGGAAAAATAAGCTAAAGCTAAAATTAATTTCCCCCTGTGCCCGAACAACCACTAAAATCAAGTGAATTGATTAAAAATGAAAGCAGAATAGAAACAAATAATATGAAATGGAAGAATCAATAAAACGTATTTTAATATTTATAGGATATAAAATATAAATAATAAACACCATACCGATTAATATTTCAGTATTTTACAAAAATCCATGTGCACATGTCTACCAGTATATCAAAAAGATTAAGGTGAATAAAACAGTTAAGAAATCACAGTAAATGATACCAAAGGATGCAGTTAATACATTTTGAAATAAAATTGAAATACCTTGTAAAACAAATTTAATCTAATATAAAATAAATAGATATTAATTACATTATTTAAAATGCACTATTAAATTAATAGATAACAGTTTAACAATATCGTCAAAATTTAGCTAAAAATACACCCTGGTGTATAAATTATAACTGAAATGGAGCTAGAAAAATTAAAAATTAGAGCAATCTGAAAGAGACAATTTTGGTGCTGCCATCTATTATTAATTATATTAAACATCTATCGCAAGATAAAAATTTGCAAGCTTTTGAATGTAAATAACTGTTTAAACAGCAAAACCAAACAAATCCTTATATATGGAGAATTATAAACCTAATATAAATCACACAATGTATTTAAAACTATTATTAATAAAATTTAAAAGCATACAATCAATTCTATTAGCTAACTTATTTAAACTAAACTAAGAGTTTAAATAATGCTAGAACATTGATGATATATAGCATATAGCTATATGCTATAAAACAAAATAAATTCAGTAATAATTAATATAAATAATTATTAAAAATTATTTAAAATTATTTTTTAATGAATTATATATAAGGTCGCTAAATTATTTAGCAATCTTTTAAATATATATATATATATATCTGACCTATGTCACACTGTAACTCTCGTATTTATGAACCGATTTGGATGTAATTCGATGTGTACATAGTACATACCAATGTCTCGACCGAGTTCGTTGGCCAGCTTCATCCGCCATTTTGTTTCAAAATGGCGGCCATTTAAAAATTTTAAAAAAATTTAAAATTTGAAATGTGGTACCAAAAAATTGAAAATGGAAAAATATTTTTTTCTTATGTTGTTACTTCTAAACTTAATCAATCAATAAAAATGCTCCTACCTGTAATACTGGAATTCTATATCCAAATTTCCGGAGAGCGGTCGTCTGTTTTCTGGTTTTGTTCTAGTGATAAGCAGGACTAACACTCAAAGTAAATGCACCGGTATCCTTTTTGTATAAATAAATAATATTCTTGATTATACAAAATGACACACAAATTAAAATACGATACATTAAAATTTAACTATTTACATTTCATAATTCACTAGTTCTTAGTCTTAAAATTTAAGTAGAGGCGCTCCCAAAAAGCACCTTCTTCTCCTAGTTCTAATTCAGTTCTGCCGTGCGTGGGTGTTGCGCTAGCATGTAATGAAAAAGGTTTCTCAATTGCGCAATCAGAATACTTGTTTAGCAGAGGGAAAGGAATGCTGCGTATTTCGCAACATCCTCCCACCTTGAGTTTCTCGATCCTGGAGAGGAACTCAAAAGTCTAAAAGTCCCAGTTGGAGTCTCGCAGGAGGTTTCACTAGTCGCCCACTTCTGGTAACCACGGGAGAGATAGCTTTGTCACTGGGTTGGCTCTTTTCTACACTGGTTCTAGTCTGATCGATTTCTGGAGTAGTCTTTCGTTGTTCTTTATGGACCTTAAAGTTAACTTTCTGCTGGGTTATATTATCTGATGGGGAATCGCTAGCTGCATCAATTTCTAAAGGAAACAGACGTTGGAAAGGACGGAGAAAAATTCCATTTTCTGTTTGGACTTTAGCCAATCTTGCTATTTTGTCTTTTCCGGGAATGATATCTATTATTTTGGCTAAAGGCCAGTGAAGACGTCTTTTGTTGGTATCTTCCAGAAGAACGATGTCTCCTATTTGCAAAGGTTTGGAATTCTCCTTCTTCATAGACTGTTGCCGCAGCTGTCCTAAGTACTCCGTTCTAAATCGGTTTCGCAGATCATTTCTTATTCTTTGACGATATCTTGCTCGTCTGTTAAGATCTTGTGAGTCTAATGTATCTATATCTGGAACGCCGGATGTAGGCAGTTCTTGAAGGAACATCAATGGAGTTAAAGGTTCAGGATCTCGATTATCTTCAGAGATATATGTGATCGGTCGTGAATTGATAACATATTCAATATCACAGAGTATTGTGCTCAGTTCTTCGTAATTTAATGAGGCGCGACCCAAAACTCTTCTTAAAATTTCCTTTACCATCCGCACAAGGCGCTCCCACCATCCTCCCCACCATGGTGCTGCAGGGGGGTTAAACTTCCATCTTATCTTCTGTATAGAGGCTAAGGCTTTTATGGCTTCCCAATCTACACTGGAAAGTGCTCTGCTAGTGCCGATAAAATTTTTCCCATTGTCCGAGTAAATTGTGTAAGGTCTGCCTCTTCGTGCGATAAACCTTCTTAAAGACTGCATGAAACATTCGGAAGACAATGAGGTAACTACTTCAAGGTGTACCGCTCTATAGACAGCACAGGTATATAAAGCTATCCATACCTTTGAACCATCGGCAAGATAAAGAGGACCGGCTAAATCGACTCCCACCACTTCAAATATAGCTGCATCTCTGATTCTATCTTCAGGTGGGGTTCCTTGTTCGATCTCCATTCTAGGTGTCTGGAACCTTTGGCATTTGACACATTTTCTAAGGACATTTCTGATACATTTTCTTGATTTTAATATCCAAAAATTTTCTCGGAGTTGAGCCATTAGATTGCTAACTCCAGCATGATGTCTTTCTATATGGTTTTCATAAATTAATCTTAAAACAACTGGATGTTTAGAGGGAAGGATTATAGGATAACGAAAATTTTCTTTATCGTTTCTAAGAATTATGCTGGTTTTGGCTCTTAAGAGACCGTGTTTATCTTCCAGTGGTCTTAAAGATTTCAATTTTGGGTCGGTTCTGCCCGAAAAGGATTCTCTTTGTATTAAGCGTAGCAATATGGTTTCAGCCTTTTCAAACTCATCGACAGAAATATCAGGAATTGAAACTTTTTCTTTCATTTTCGAGTTGTTGAAGAATCGATATATCCAAGCAATCATTCTGACATTTTTCCGATAAGAGGAAAAAAATCGGTAATAGCGATTAAAATCAGTTTCTTCTTTATCTAAAAGAGTAAGAATAGTCTTCTTTTTCTCTTGATTTATGACTTTTTCATCAGGATACTCTTCTGGTTGTGGCCACTGATCTTCTGATAAATATAACCAATCGGGACCCTCCCACCATCTTGATTTTTCCAATTGTTCAAAAGAACACCCTCTGGATGGGAGGTCAGCCGGATTCAAGTGTCCAGGGATATGTCTCCAATCTTCTATTTTGGTAAGATTTCTTATTTCTAAAACTCTGTTATGTACAAAGGTACCCCAGGTTTGTTCCCTTCGTATCCACCCTAAAGCTGTTGATGAATCGCTCCAAAATGTAGTCTTTTCTGGTTTTAATTTTAAGTCATCCGTTACAGATTTGGCGAGCCTAGCCCCAATAAGGCATGCGAGTAATTCCAGCCTGGGAATCGTGAATTCTTTGATGGGTGCTACTCTGCTTCTAGCATTTACTAACTGAACTCGAGTTTTTCCTTGCGTTTGACACCTAAGATAAACACAAGTGGCATAGGCATGTTTGCTAGCGTCACAAAAAATGTGTAACGAAATTTCGTTTTCATTAGCGGGAATTATGTTTAACCATCTAGGTACATAAATTTCTTTCAAAAAACCTATTTTATTCATCCAATTGGTAAATTGTTTCTTTAAATTTTCAGGTAGTTCTTCATCCCATTTTAATCTCTGTTTCCAGGTCTCTTGAAGAATTAATTTGGGTACAAGAATTGCTGGAGCGGTGAATCCGATGGGATCGAAAATTTTCTGCATAATAGACAATATTTTCCTTTTTGTGATTGGTTCATCTATTTTAATGGTTTCATCTATTTTACACATTAAAGTGTCTTCCTCTAAATTCCAGATTAATCCCAAAACGGGTGCAACTTTGGGTTTATCTTCGGATTCATCGATCATAGCCTGAGGCAAATTTGATCGCCAACACCTCAAATTAAAGTGAGCTGACGCTAATATGATTTGAGATTCTGTAATAAACTTTTCGGTATCAGGAATTGAATCTAAACTAGTGAGAGAATTGTCTATATAAAATGAATTTCTCAAAATTTGAACTGTATCTTGCCAAAGTTCGGGGACTTCGCTCAAAAGGTGATTTAATGTAGCCATTAGTAAAAAAGGGCTTGAAGTAAGTCCAAAGACTATGCGACAATGTCTATAAATTTTCAAATTTCGATCGGAATCGAACCAAAAAAATCTAAGAAAATCTCGGTCTTTTTCTTTTATTTTAATTTGCAAAAAAGCCTTTTCGATGTCGGCTGAAATTCCTATTCGGTATTTCCGAAATCTGGTTAAAATACGAGGGATTATTTCAATTAAATTAGGACCTTTGGTGAGACATTCATTCAAAGAAGGACAGTCTCTAGTGTGTGCCGAAGCATTAAAAACGGGGCGTATTTTCGTCGTTTCACTGTTTTCTTTAATTACTGGTCGATGCGGTAAATAATGAATCTTATCTTTCTTTTCATCGGCTACTTCTTCTATAATCTGGCTATCTTCCCATAAATTAAAGACTTCTTCATATTGCTTTCTTTTATTCGTTTTGATAAGTTTATTTTCGGTTTTGTAAAGATGTTTTTCCGCTAATGACCGATTATCTGTTAAGACGGAATTGTCCACAGTCCACGGTAAGGCGACTTCGTAACGACCACTTTCATCGCGTTTGACATTTTCTAAAAAATGCTTTTTTGTTTCTTCGGTCAAATCTTCTTTCGTTTTGTCATCTTCATTACTTAAACCCAAGGCGTCTAATCGCCATAAATTAGACAAATTAGCATTTGACGTGAGCAAAGACAGCGATAGAACTGATAACGAACTTTCGAAACCAATTTGATTACCCTCTATTTTCCCCATAATTGTCCATCCCAACTTCGTTTCAAAAGCTGCTAAACCCAGATCAGCGAAATATCTTATATTATCGGTAAATAGTTTCGCGGCCGTATCAGCGCCGAGTAAAATGTGTATTTCTTCGGGGTTATTTTGATACAAACATAATCTATTGTTTCTATGTACATCTGACAAAAACACCCCTTCCTTTTCTAAGATTCTCAACAATTTATTATCGCGACATAAATTGACTCCTGTACAGATTTTTTCTTCATCCAAAGCTTGTATTTTGCATTGAAAATTTTTATCTAAACTACCAATCGTAAATTCATAACGATTATGTTTACTTTTTCTTTCCGTGCCTCCGAAAAGTCCGTGATTAATTATCTCCGTTTTTATCTTTCTTAATTTTAATTTATTGGCAGCATAACGAGTTATATAACTATGATGGCTCCCACTGTCTATGATTACTCTAATAAATTCAGTTGATTGATTATTATTAGGGACTGCAACTATCAATGTCTGCAAATAAACATTGGAAATGATATTATGATTTGAGAGCATCTGTTTCGTAACATCAACATCATTATTCTCTTTATTTAGAGGTTTCCGTTTTAAATTTATTGATTTATTACAAAGTATTTCTGAATGCTTTTCGTGGCAATTAGTACAGAATTCCTTAGATAAACAATTTTTCCGTATGTGACCGATTTTTAAACAAAGACCGCACATACCTCTCTTCCTCAATAAATCAAGTCTTTTCTCAAATGGTAAATTACGAGTGCTAAAACATTTATTTGTCTGGTGCCTACCAAAACAAAATCCACAAGCAGTCTCATTTTCGCTCTGAATTAATAAATCACTCGTTGTTGGTAATTTTCTATTGTGATAATCAAATTTATTGACGCGAGGGGGGGAAAAAGTATTTCTCTTAAGTGGTTGCGTAATATAATTACTTTGCGTGGGTCGATCATTCATTTCATTTGACGTTGACGCAAACATTTTTTCTCGGGATGTTAATTGTTTATTTAAAAATGAAATGATATCTTGTACTTTAAAAACATCGTCATGGGTTTTATTAAATTCTAACACAAGATCTCTCGGCAATAGCTTAAATAATATCGGTTTTAACAAACTTTCATAAGATTCCAATGAAACATTTAGGGATTCTAAACTTCTAATATTTGTTTGAATTTCATCGTAAATTCTTCTAAAGGATCTGGTATCATTTGAATGTCTTAGAGGAGAAATATTTAGAAGTTTATTCGTGTGTACAGATATAAGCAATTCTGTATTTCCATACCGCCCCTTCAGAATCTCTACCGCTTTTAAATAGTTATCTGATGTTACGGAAAATCCGTCAATACTTTTTAACGGGTCGGGAGTCAAAAAGGATCTTAAATAGTTGAATTTATCAACTGGTTCTAATGTATCATTGTTATGAATGGCTGTTTCGTATGCCGACCAAAATGTCAGCCATTCTGATACGTCTCCAGAAAACTTCGCGACATTTAATTTTGGTAATTTAATATTTATGCTTTCCTTTAAAAAGGAGTCTTGTTTAGAAATTGAATCGCTACGTGTTTCCTTTTTATTTAAATCTTTTACCTTTCGATTGGCTCTAAAACGCCAAGAATTAATTTTTTCACGATATTCCTGAGCATTTTGTAATTCATTGTCTAATTGAACTTCTTGAATTAATTTTTTAATATCTGTATCTGCTCGCTTCAGTTCTATCTCTGCCATATTTAATTGCTCTAAAGTTTCCTCCAAATCTAGGAGATCAGGATCGGAATCCTTCAAAATCGTTTCAATTTTATTTATAAATTTATCAATACTCTCGCGAAGGACTGCCCTCTCTTTCTTCGCAATCACTAAACTTTCAGTCATGATTCTTGACAACAAATACAGTTCTTTAATTTATGTCAAATATTCTAACTCTAATACTTTAAGCAGAATGTCTTGATAAATAAACTTATATTGATTCTAATTAATCATCAATTCTGACAGACAGACCGCATCACGGCGAGGGATGCCACTAATTGTTACTTCTAAACTTAATCAATCAATAAAAATGCTCCTACCTGTAATACTGGAATTCTATATCCAAATTTCCGGAGAGCGGTCGTCTGTTTTCTGGTTTTGTTCTAGTGATAAGCAGGACTAACACTCAAAGTAAATGCACCGGTATCCTTTTTGTATAAATAAATAATATTCTTGATTATACAAAATGACACACAAATTAAAATACGATACATTAAAATTTAACTATTTACATTTCATAATTCACTAGTTCTTAGTCTTAAAATTTAAGTAGAGGCGCTCCCAAAAAGCACCTTCTTCTCCTAGTTCTAATTCAGTTCTGCCGTGCGTGGGTGTTGCGCTAGCATGTAATGAAAAAGGTTTCTCAATTGCGCAATCAGAATACTTGTTTAGCAGAGGGAAAGGAATGCTGCGTATTTCGCAACATATGTATTTCACCTTTATACAAAGACTCCGTAGCAGTTTTTGTTTCGTCTATATCTTAAAAAATGGATGAGTTATAGCATTTTGAATTTCTGACGAAGCTGACATTTTGAAACGTCCTGAATTTTGTCACGCTATAAAAGGCGTATTTATGAACCGATTTGGATGTAACTTCGTTTATACATAGTACAGACCAATGTCTCGACCGAGTTCGTTGGCCAGCTTCATCCGCCATTTTGTTTAAAAATGGCGGCCATTTAAAATTTTAAGAAAAATTTAAATTTGAAATGTGGTACCAAAAAATTGAAAATTGAAAAAATATTTTTTTCTTATGTGTTTGACCTCGATAAAAAGATTCGGGAGCAGTTTTTGTTTCGTCTATACCTTAAAAAATGGCTGAGTTATAGCATTTTGAATTTCTAGTGTGGCTGGCATTTTGAAACGCCCTGATTTTTGCCACGTGATAACAGACGTATTTATGAACCGATTTGGATGTACCTTGGTGTGTACATAGTACATATAAATAACTCAACCGAGTTCGTTGGCCAGCTTCATCCGCCATCTTGTTTCAAAATGGCGGCCATTTAAAATTTTTTTTAAAAAATTAAATTTAAAATGAGATACCAAAAAATTAGAAAATGAAAAAGAGTTTTTTCGTATGTGTTTGACCTTAATACAAAGATTCCGGAACAGGTTTTGTTTCGCCTATATCTAAAAAAATGGCTGAGTTATAACATTTTGAATTTCTATTGTGGCTGATATTTTAAAACGACCTGATTTTTGTCACGCGATAACAGGCGTATTTATGAACCGATTTGAATGTATCTTGGTCTGTACATAGTACATACCAATGTCTCGACCGAGTAATTTGGCCAGCTTCATTCGCCATCTTGTTTCAAAAGGGTTGCCATTTTAAAAAAAAATGTAATTTAAAATTTAAAATGAGGTATTAAAAAATTGGAAAATGAAAAAGATTTTTTTTATGTGTTTGGCCTTGATACAAAGATTCTGGAGCAGTTTTTGTTTCTGAAAATTTGTTCTTTTGTTTATATCTTAAAAAGTGGTTGAATTATAGCACTTTGAATTTCTATCATGGATAACACTTTGAAACGATCTTGTATTTGTCTCGCGATACCACACGTATTCACCTATTTCGATGTAAAAAGGCATGTGGATAGTATACATCAATATCTCGACCAAGTTCGCTGGTCAGCTTCATCAGCCATCTTGTTTCAAAATGGCGGTCATTAAATTAAAAAAAAATTATATTTAAATTGAGGTGCAAAAAAATTAGAAATTGAAAAAGGTTCTTTCTTAAGTATTTGACCTTGATATAAGGGTTCAGGAGCATTTTTTGTTTGTCTTTATCTTAAAAAATGGCTCAGATATAGCAGTTTCAATTTCTAACGTGGGTGACATTTTGAAAAATCTGATTTTTTGCCTGCGACAGCACTCGTATATATCAACCGATTCCGATGTGAGTGAGCATGTGCACAGCAATTACTAAGGTCTCGACCAAGTTCACTGGTTAGCCTCATCCACCATGTTGTATTAAAATGGCAGGCACTTTAAGAAATCGCCGAATTATGCAGCCAAATATAAGTTACTTTAAATAAAAGCAGCTTGGATAAAGCTGACTAATTTCGCGAAATTTTCATTCATAATGATGTAGTATTGATAAAAATTAGTATTGAATCTCCTACATTCGGTTTCCACTTAATTGAGCTTCGTGTGTTTGAATAATTTAAGTTGGCTTTTTTTAAATAAGGAATATGGAAGCTACCTCTTCCTCCCGGCACTGGCCGGAAGGACTTTTTTCTTTATGTAATCATGAAATGTCTGTCTTAAATTAAAAAAAAAAGGATATTATAGGAATTATCTGGTATGAATCGAAATTTTTGAATAATAAAAAAAACTCTATCTCCATTTCTTTTCATTTATTTCCTGTGTTTGGCAGATTTGTCAGTTTTACGTTTATTTTTCAATTCAAAAATTTCGATTTCATACCGGAAATTTTCAAAGAAGAATTTTTTCTTTATTTAATCATGAAATGTCTGTCTTAAATAAAGAAAAGAATAATGCAGGAATTTTCTGGTACAAAGGAAAAATTTTGAAATAAAAAAAGGGCCAAATTGGCCCCCTGGTGTTTGTACCTATGAAACTGTTTATAGCATCTTAAAAAAAAAAATCTATCAAATACTCGTGTTCATGAACACACCTTCGCGCAATTATAATTCATGTAATTTTATCCATGTTTATGTATAACCCTGTATAAGATCAATAGAATTCAAACATATACAGTAATATGCAAAATAAAATAAAATAAAATAAAATAAATTTTTAAATGTTTACAACAACATGAAAACGCACTTTCCACAATTATACTTTATGGGCAGTACCGTAGAGAAATACTTTTGTATCTCCCTTTAAATAAAAAGTTCAATATATGCACAACAGATCCTAGATTAAACACTTTGTAACCTTATAGTGCACTTCAAATTTCATACAAATTTCAATATGTTTACAATATACATACAAATTTCAATATGTTTAACACATTCACGCCGGCGTGCATCACCCGGTGGGTCACAATCGACTGTTCCATAGAAGGCGTGTACTACAGGTGGGTCATACTCGACTATGCTATAGACGGCGTATGCTACAGGTCAGTCACACTTGAATATTCGAAAATTCAGTAGTGAAAATAATTCATTATTAGAAACTTAATACATTCACGACGGGAAACGAGAACTCTCGTTTTCATTCAAAAAATATCATTGACTAAGGGCGTGGCTTCTACCTTGCAGAAAATGCATTTATATCATGTTGTCCCTATTTCTTTAGATTGTAAGACATTTTATATTAATTTCGTACATATGTAGTCAATAAAATTATGTCTCTAAGTAACTTGCTTACTCCTTACGAACTTTCAGACATTGACAATTTACTCAGCTTGTTTCATTCGGGTTCAATTCAATAAATAGGAGAGGGGCGGGTCATTACATACAGTGGTTGAATAAGCGACAGTACCGCGCCGCCAGATGATGCGAAATATGAATTCAAGCGCCATTTCACAACGAAAAACATGAATATCGGCGCGGCGTGAAGTGTTAAAATAGTTCGATATCATTAAAATACATCGCAAATGATTTTTGCCCATAAACCATCATGTAACTTAATTCTTTTGTATGTCCCTGTAAACAATCCATTAAAGCAACCACTTCATTTTCAATACCGAACAGGCCATAGTACACTCAAATAACATGTATAAATTTCATGGCAATCGGACTCTATTGACCAGAGTTAGAGCACGGACAGACGGATAAACCAAATTCATAAACACTTTTGAACTTCGTTGGAAAGTTTTAAATATGAAGTGCATTTTAGGCCAAAAGTAGAACTACACCATAAAATTTATAAAATGTTTTCAGAAAGTTATTTAATTATTACACGTAAACAAATCACGCGCATTTTAGACTAAAAAAATAAAACAATACCTTAACTATTTATAAAATGCTTGGAAAAAGTTTTTATTTAATAATTACACGTAAATAAAACACGCGCATTTTAGGCCAAAAAATAGAACTAAATATCAAATACTTATAAAATGTTTGGAAAAAGTTTTTATTTAATTATTACATGTTAATAAATCACGCGCATTTTAGGCCAAAAAACAGAACAATAACTTAAATATTTATAAAATATTTTGAAAAAGTTTTTATTTAATTACTACACGTAAATAAAAAACGCCCATTTTAGGACAAACAAGTAAGAAAAAATCACGCCTCAAGCATAGATTGTGAAACACTTTCCAACACATTCAGAATAATGTAACAAAACTGCACTGTTTAAAAAATTAAAATATTACGTCTAATTCAACTATATGGAAACACATAATACATTTCAAAAACCCAATTTCAGCTGTTCCCATCCACAATCGGAAAATTATACGAATTTTTTCAGCAACCCTGTATATGCTTTATAGATATGAATCTATTAGCTACATGCAAGCCAAAATTGAGTTCACTTAAGAAATACATATACTTCAGTTGAAAATTTACTTTCAACAATTTCCTCTATTAAGGAGAACGGTACGTGAATACTTTTGTGCAGCCCTGTATTTGAGGTATGGAATTTATATATAACGAGTAACATGCAAAAAATTAATTAAATTTAAAAGCACATACCGAATTTTAAACCGTGCACTCTAGCAATTATTACTCAAAGACAGTACAGTACTGCAACCGATTTCTTTTGTGTGTCCCTGTAAATGAATAAAAAATGCTATATTTCCTGTTCTAACGGGATCGTAGTGAAATTCAGTGATTTATATCAGTTTCAATACATTTGAAATAGCATAATGTCATTAAAATATTCTGCAAACGATTTTTCCCCATATACCATAATGTAATGGAATACTTTTGAGTGCCCCTGTAAACGAACGATTAATCCTACATACTTCCTATACAATACCAAACATGCTTTGGTGACCCTAAATAACCTTTATCAATTTCATGAAAATCCGAGTATATTTACGGGAGTTAGAGCGTGGACAGACAGCCAGACGGACAGACGGCCAGACAACCCGAATGCATAAACACTTTTCAACTTTGTTGGAAAGTATTAATAAAAATAGAACTACATCTTAAATATCTATAAAATGATTTGAAAAAGGTTTTATTTAATTATTACGTGTAAATAAATCACAAGTATTTGAGGACAAAAAATAGAACTACGTTTTAAATATCATAGCTGCCAACTTGTACGGATTTTTGCTACCACTAAAATTCAAAAGAAATTTCTGCTTTATTTAATTTTAAAAATTCACGGCAATTCGGCGATTGAATTAGACAAAACTTTCTATTAAATTTTAGTGGTAGCAAAAATCCGTACAAGTTGGCAACTATGAAATATTTATAAAACGTTTTAAAAAAGTTTTTATTTAATTATTACACGTAAAAAAATAACACGCAATTTAGGACAAAAAATAGAACAATACCTTAAATATTTATAAAATGTTTGGGAAAAGTTTCTGTTCAATTCTTACATGTAAATAAATAATGCACATTTTAGGCCAAAAAATAGAACTACATCTTAAATATTTATAAAATGATTTGAAAAAGTTTTTATTCATTACATGCAAATAAATCACGCGCATTTTAGGCCAAAAAAAAGAACAATACCTTAAATACTTATAAAATATTTTGAAAAAGTTTTTATTTAATGTAACATGTTTACATGTAAAAAATAATGCGCATTTTTGACCAAAAAATAGAACTACATCTTAAATATTTATAAAATGATTTGAAAAAGTTTTTACTTAATTATTATATGTAAATAAGTCACACGTGGACAAAAAATAGAACTACATCTTAAATTTTATAAAATGTTTGAAAAAAGTTTTTTTTTTTTAAATTATTACACGTAAATAATTAACACACGCACTTTAGGACAAAAAATAGAATAATACCTTAAATATTTATAAAATGTTTTGAAAAAGTTTCTGTTTAATTCTTACATGTAAATAAATAATGCGCATTTTAGGCCAAAAGATAGAACTACACCTTAAATATTTATAAAATATTTTTAAAACGTTTTTATTTAATTAGTACATATATAAATTAATAATTTAAAACGTAAATCATGTATATCATTTATTTCGAAATTAAAGTTTCTGACAAAAAATCCCATTACCGCAAACAGTATTTACAATTGTACTTTGTGAAATTTGATAACTTTCATTCTTCTAATTGAAGATTGAAAAGTTAAATTTCGTTATGCTAAATAGTCTTGTTTAAAATTCCAAAGATTAGTTATACTAAATAGTCTTGTTTAAAATTCCCTTTCAAGATAATGCGATATTTTTAATCTTTTTCCCCAGAGATAATACATTTTCCTTTCTGCCACAAAATAATTTTCTGTATTGGAGACAGTTCTAGACATTTTCTGTGTGCTTTCAAATGACGATTTCATTTCACAAAAGACTTTATAATTCTTTTTTCGTTTCTTTTCGTATTTTAATTAGTAATTAAGATTAAGGATCGACCGAAACCGAATTTCGATAATCTTCCTATTTTCGTCTGAAAACTAAAACTAAAACGAAAATGTCCACATTTTTTGTAAAAAGTAATTAATACATACATAAAGATACATGATTATTGATTAGTTATACGTGTTTGTTAATTATACGTAATTATAGATTGATTTTACGTGTAGCCCAAATTTTTCTCTTGGTGTCTCTGATCAAAACACTTTATCTACCCTATATATATAAAATCCTAATGAAACGAATTTATGAAACGAATATATGAAACGGCTGAAATGTGTATCGATTCTTTGAATCGACTGATTAAAAACTGATTATGTTTCACGGCGATTTCTTCTAAAATATGGAATACTTTGCGATGAAATTAACACCAAAAATCCGTATTGATCCACAGATCTCAAAGCTGGTATTAAAATTTTTAAATTCGAATTAGTTTTCGAAATATTAATTTTTTTTCTAATTTTAAATACATTTATCTAATGATGGCAACTAAAATTTTAATCGTAACAGATATTTATTTTTTCATAATTCAGAAAAGTTTACTATTTTAAATTAATTTGGCGACCAATTTGGCCTCCTTTAAATCTATGCTAATACCAATGCTTTTTTGGTATTTCGTTATCATTTCATTTAATACAAAATTTTCATTTAAAAATGAAACATTTAAATTGATGGCTTTCATTTCTTTCTTAAAAAAAAAAAAAAAAAAAAAAAAAAAACGAAAAGAAAAATATTAGTTACAGATGTCATATACACACTGGGGTACCTAATTGGCGCAAAAATGGCATTCTATTGATTGACATGGCTATTGTCGTTTATTTAATAATAAATGTTTATTTACTTTTCTTTTTATTTATATAAATTATTTTGTTCTATAGTTATTAATTGTTTTTTTGCTATTTCCTTTTGAAAATAATAGAAAATAATTTAAAAATACGGTACAATGTAGTTATTCCGTCAACCAATTTCGCAAATTATATAAATCGCCAAACCACTCGCCAAATTGTACAGATTGTCAAAATTTTTATTTTAAATAACGAAAGAACAAATAAATTAGTATAACATTAATAAATATAAAAATAAAACATCGAAATAAAAATCACTTGATGACGTAAACATGTGTAACTTGCTGAAAGTCAAGTGAATGTGACATTTTCGATCAACAGTTATTGGCATTTAATCTTACAGTTTGCGATAGATTTTTGGTCGACGGGATAACTAAGCAGTACCAAAACATACATATTCGAAAACGAGGTTTTCGCCAAATTTTCGTAAAAAAAAAAAAAAAAAAAAAAAAAAAAAAAAAAAAAATCATGCCAAACATATGACATCTGGCGAAATATTAAATTATGTAACAAACCATGACATTTAATTTCAACTTCAAATCAATGTTTTAATTTACCACTCGAAGAATAAAAATATTCCAACTGGCGAGTTGCAAAAAAGAATATTGGCGAGATTTGCACCCAGCTTTTTTTTTCTTTCGGCACAGATGTCATATACGGCCCCATATTGGCGCGATTTTTTTCTGGCGCCAATGTCCTATACGCAACGGGTACTTAACTGGCGCCAAAGTATCGTTATTTTGCTTGATATGGTAAGCCGGATGTTGTTGTTTATGCTGTTGATGCGTTCCCCAAATTGGCGTTGGGTAAAAAATCGCGCCAATGACATTTGTGCCAAACCTTCATATGAAAGGCGAAGTGATCAGACCGTATTTTTTATGGCATTTGATGACTTGAACTATTATAATATAGATGAAATGATGGGGATAGAATAATATTTGGCGACTTATCACCTGTGCCTGGATAACATTAAAGTATCAAAATGGCACCTGGAGTTTAAAAAACGAAGTGTTCCGCCGGGAACTGTTGATGATAGTCACATGATTTAGGCTATTGTTATAGAGATTGTTTTAAAATATCGGGAGGCAAAGACTCTGAATACTTAATTCATTTTATTTTAGTTTCTTTTCAAATGTTTAACTGATCCTCTTTAATCAAAAACGAAAACAACGATTGGATGTCTTAACAGCAACTGATTCGCCCTTAAATTTTTGCTATCAAAGGGAATTGAATGGAAACCCGTTTACAGGGAGATCTGCACAGCTTTTTTCTGCATGTTTTTTGATTTTTAGATTATGCGGTGTCTGAAGGGGGGTTGGCGAGCGTAGCTTGCAGGGGGCAGAGCCCCCTAGTTTTCATATAAAATTAAATGTAATTAATTCATACACGATACAGAATTATTTTCTGATGATACGAATTTCATCTCATTCAAAAATGTTTTAGGTATCTTCATACCTCGATTTATTAGCCCCCGGTACGGTATGCTATTTCTTTCTCCCAGCTTATTTTGCGTCGTCTCCAAAAAAAAAAAAAAAAAAAAGTTACCTTACAGAAGCCAGCTGTAAAACAAAGCAGTACGATTAAATACTCTATAGCAATTTTTTTAATCTGCTAAGCATCGCACATTTTCAATTCTTAGACCGTCGTATTGAGAAAAAATGTACTTTTAAATGCAATTTTTGTGAAAACTGCATCTCCGTTTATTTTTGAGATATTAATTTTTTTTTTGTAGTTTTTAGCGACATTTGTTTAATTTTGGCTACTCAGGTACTCCATTTATGTAGAAAGTAAAGGGAAAATACTTGAAAAATAGCAATTATATCTTTTTGTTGCCATTTTCTCATAACAACCGAAAAAAATGTAATTAAAATACGTGCTATTTTGAAAAAATATAAACTAAAAATTTCTGTTAAAACATGGAGCTATTATTAACTATATTTAATTTTATGTATCTATATTAATGTTACAAACAAATGAAAGCCTGTAAATCATCAAATAGCCGTGTTTTTGTCGAGTTTCTTGAATGACGGCATCTTTTTGCTGCATGTGTGTATTATTTCGCGATAGTGACATCCTACCCATGCTTTACTGATGTACCCATGTACTGATGTACCATGTACTGATTTACCCATGTCTTAAAATTGAAATATGTTTGTACTATTTATATTTTTTATCGTAATTTTTTTTCATCGGTGGTGACACTAAATTCTGAAAAAACAGAATTCCTGTTTTCTACTCTTTTATTATGCTTTTTGTAAATGATCCTTTGTTATAATAGAACTTTCTAAAATAATATGTTCGAAACACTTTTGCAGTTTCAAACTAAAAATTTTCTATGACTGTTAAGTCTGTAGCTTTTAAGGAACACGTGAAAAGCGTCTTCAAAGTTGACTCTTAGGCATTGCTTGCTTTATAACTTGCACTCACGTCTTGAGTTGGTCATATGACTGATCATTATAAACAGGGAAGTTCATAGCAATCAATAGCGTTTCATCTCAGTCGATATAGCTCAAATCAATTAGTCATGAAGTCATGAAAATTTCAGAAGGAAGAAACTAGATTTTTGGAATACAGATAGTTCCGGTCTGGCCGAAATTTCAGCAGCATTTTGGTGGAAACTCAGATTTTAGGGGGACTCAGGACTCTTAAAATCGGAAAAAAATGAAAAAAAGAGGTCATTTTCAACTTTTAATATCTTAAAATGTATATGATTTTAAAACAAAATTTTTATCGAGGTGAAGGATATAAGTACGTTCTTTCATTTTATGTCCTAAAAAAATTGCAAGGTGCAGAATTAGCATTTACGGGGGCTCCAAGCTGTCACATGTTTGGCGGCCAGAAAATTGTTATAATAGCTTACGCGCAGGATTACAAAATAAATATTGCAACTAGAATGAAATTTTCCGTGCCTACTTATGCATCAGATTGTAATAATTACAATGAACCTAAATAAATTTGTATTTAAAGCATTTTTCTATATTGAATACAAAGTTGTATTTAACTAATACAAAATTTTGAAATTTTCAACAAAATAATCACCTAAAAAATATTTTTTTTGAACAATAAAAGGGAAATTTTAGGTTCAGTTTATACAGAGTAACATGAAACATATCTTTTAAAAATTTTATGAAAAAACATTGAGAAGTTTTTGAGATATCGTGCGCGTTATGCCCCAAAACGTCATTTGGAGAAAAATGACTTCAAAGTTTCGGAAACGCCGCTTCAGCTATTGAGAGGATATAATTCTAAAAGCCATAACTTTTGTTCTAATGGGAATTTCAAGGAAAGAATTATATCAAAAGGCTCAGAAAAGATAGGGGTTTACCATCTAAAAAAATTAAAATTTCGAAAATTTGGAAGCTTTAAGAGTCCTGAGACCCCTTAAACCGAAAACGAAAACGTAACCGAATTTTGGGTCGATCTCTAAGGGGAAGGGGGGGGGGAACTCGTGAATTGATGAAATGACCTCCAAAAAATAATTTTTTTAAAATAGTAAATATTAATATTTTTTTAAAACATCAAATGTATCATTAGAACCAGACAAAGTTTCGGGAATGAGGTTTTCTAGAAAACGAATGCAGAATTTTAAATCTGCAGAAAAAATAAAAAACATGAATTCAGCATTTAGAAACTTTTTATTTTTGAAACAGTAAATATATTAATATTTTTTAAAGCAAAAGATACCATCACAATTAGAATTGTACATGGAATATGTGGGTAATTTTTAAGTTTTTGTATTTCGATCTGGAAAATGAATGCAGAATTTTAAATTTGCAGAAAAAAAACATGAAATCGGCATTCAGGAAATTTTTTTGTTTTGAAACAATAAATATTCATATTTTTAAAGAACAAAATGCACCATTATGACTGGAATAAGTGGGTATTTTTTTTTTTTTTTTTTTTTTTTTTTTTGTATTTCGATCTGGTGCAATTTGAAGAAATATAAAATTAAAATTTTTATACGGCGCCTGTACAAATAATTTCCCACTGAATTAAATGTGATCCATACACTAATAAGGTCGTGGACAAAATTTCAGCATTTTATCATAAAAAGTCGCAGAGATATGACAATACATAAATGCTGACTTAAACCTCTTTTCGATGCCCGATTATGAACGCACAAAAGGGAAAAACCATGTTGGATGGTCGCGTTTTAGGGGTCGTAGACAAAGTACGAAAGAAAACAATGACTGCACTGTTTTCTTGAGCGCAAATTTATGATTAACCCCTTACAAACTTTGTTTAACATATCTCTGCAACTTTTTGAAAAACTTTTAGTTTTATTTACTTAAACATTGTTTCACTAATTTTTAATCAAGTCGCATGTTTTAACGAAATTTAAATGTACTATGTCAGAAACTAGATCAAAAACATTTTCGAACGATACCGCATTTACCATTGTATATTTTTTGTATGTGCACAGGAAAAGGGATAAAGATGTAAAAAATAATACACATGTTCAAAAAATGTATCAGAAAGATCCGCGTTGTTTTGAGCGGGTAAAAATATTTTCGGTAGAATCGCTTTAATCCAGTAACCTTCGAAGATTACAAGCTGTTCTTTTAATTTGTTCTAATGAACTGCCGGCGAGCGCAGAAGATGATTGCATGGCTGCCTCCACTTTGTCTACTTATTGCCAGTGACCGAACGGTGAATTAAAATGGAGAAGCTAGACAAAGCGCCATTTTGCTTCCCACTGGTAGGAAAATTAAATGAAACACCGCATAGCGGCCCAATTTTTCGAAATGTAGGCCTTAACTGGATTTTTAAGTGTGTTCGTAATTATATAAATACATAGTACCTATAGTAAGTTTCTGGTCTGTCTGTCTGGCCGCATATAAGAGCGTAAAAACTATCCAACCGAATAGTTTGAAATGTAACATATATACTCGTTGTAGAATAGTGTCGCGTCCTTTAATTTTTTATGAAAATAGAAACTAAACTTAAAAAGATATTAATAAAAGTTTTCTTTATTCATTTATATCCTATGTCATGACTTCAATGCTATCCCATGATAGGTAACTATTCTTTCTGGTCGAATCTGATCTTTCTGATGACAACTAATGTTTTAGTTAAAACTCGGGTTGCTCGGGTTTTTAACATCTTCTGACTCCAATGTTTTTGACATCTTAATTGTTTTAAATGTTTTTAAAACTTATGCATGTTTGCACCTATTTAGTAAAGAAATGTATTGTGAATTAAGTATTCACTAAATAGTACCCGTCAAGATTTGACGGTAAATAACTTCAATGTTCCATTAGAAAAATTCTTGAATTTTTAATTAGTTCCTTTTAAATTAATTATTGAAATCGTGATAAATTTTTATATTGCTTAAGTGATTCCTATTTCTTGAAGGCGAGCTAGAGGGTGCTGTCAGTCTAACCTATTGAATGAAGTGAAAGAACTTTAAGTTTATAATTTAAAACCAATTATGCTTGCCTTTTATCAGAAATTTACCAAAAAATACTGGGCAGAGCATTTATTTATACTTACTACGGTTTTTTAATAACAATATCTATTTTTATAATTTTAACTACACGACCTCACGACCTTTAAAAGCTGCCATGAATTTTATTTATATGAGTCTCATTCTCTAAAAGCCTAATTTTGAAACTTGATGCAACTACAATTTATAATATATATTTTTTATTACTTGAATTTTATTATAATTTTTTCTTCATTTTTTAAATATTAAACCATGGATATCAAGATAATTTATTTTATAGTTCTTATATAAATATTTTCCTTTCTTTCCGTTTTATTCATTCATTTATTTATTTTTTACGGAAAAGAATGGCAAACTTTTCTTACTGACTCACACACCTATATATTCTTGATAATGGTCAGAAAACTAAAGTTCTAGATCAGCTCAATTTATTTAATTTATAATTGCGTGCAAATTATTTTAGGTTAAATATTTTAACTATAAAGTTATTATTTTTTCAAAATATTTTTGAGTGTTAAATTTTATTTAATGATAAACCATTCAAACAATAATAATAACATCAAAATCATAAAACTTCTCCTCCTAATAAAGTATGTCGTTATCGAAATGAATTATCGCCAAAAATGTTACAGAAGTCATTTTTTCGGGCGTTGGGTTCGAACCTGCGTCGTCTACAAAAGTTCAGAGCATTAAACTGGTGCTTTAGACCACTCTGCTAACCAGACCTGCTCTTTCTTTCCCCTAAATGGTAGATCTAGCAAATTTAACTTCACGCATGCGCAAATGTGTGAATTTTTTTGACTGAACTTACATAATCAGGTTTACGTTTTAATATATATGATATTGCTTATTTATAGATCGATTAATTTGATTGAAAAAATATTTAAGAACATTCCCGATGTCAGGTTATACCAAGGGAGGATCTGCGCAGTTCTGTGGATGAGGCCACAATTTAAATCACACAAAAAGAGGAAAACATTTTTCCTTTTCTTTAGGGTCCCCTACACAATCGTGTGGGTCAGGTCATAAAGGGATAACACATTACATCAGTCATCCATTTCATGTTAATCTTAGCATATTTATGCAAGTTAGATCTTATACAGACTGAGAAACAACTATTTTGGAAAGTATTGTTAAAAATGTGCTGTGGTTAAAAATTGCAAAACAGATATCTAATCATCAGATGTTCACTGTAAAAAAAAAAAAAAAAAAAAAAAAAAAAAGAATAAAATAAAATAAAATAAAATAAAGAAAGAAAGAAGGACTAAAATATGGAAGTTATACTGGCAATCTAGACGCCAGTACTATTTCCGTATCTTAACGGAAATTTTTCCTCGCAAATTCCAGAAAATTTTCCGTTTTTCTGGAATTTACAGGGAAAATTTGATTCAAAAGGAGTTAGCGTGTTATCACAGAAGTTTGAAACGTATAGATCGGTTCAACTGAAACGAAAAGAAAAAAAAATCATGCACTGTGTAAACGTACAGTCGTGGGAAAAAAAAAGTAAACACCCCCTACTAACTCCTTAACAAATTATCGTAGAAGAAAGTTGCTGGTACCAAACGATTGGAAATAAAATCTACTTTTAAATTATGTAAATAAAATTTGCTTAGGGGCCATCTACATATTAAAACAAACCCAAACTTAATTTTTTTTCACTGGCAATACTCAATTTTAACAAGATATTTCAAATCTTCGATTCAAACAATGCCTAGACACCAAATTTCATGTCATTTGAATGATAAGTTTTTGAATTATAAGCATTCAAAATTGAGCGCTTTAAATGTTAAATTACATTTTCACATATTCATTAAGATGGAAACTAGCAAATTTTATAACCCTAATATTTATAACCCTAATAATAATTTTATAACCCTAAGCAAATTTTATATACATCATTTAACCCTTAAATGCCTGATTTTTCAAAAATCATTGTAATAATGTTTTTCGGCTTTCATTTTAAAAATAAATCACTGGAAATATACTTTAAAAAATCCTATTTTGTTTTAAGTATGTTTTACGGCTAAAAAACAGTTTGTTACTAATCGGCAATACTGGTCTTTAACTGAAAAAATAATTTTCCTTGATAAAATTCTATAACGTTAAACACACAAGAATTTTAGTAACTATAATAAGAAATAAATTTTACTTGCTCACTGCAGAACAAAATAGGGTATTTCGCAAGCTTCCAAACAAAACAAAAAGAACCAGTAGCAACATTTGAAAAAATAAATCTATCTTTATCCTTAAACAGCACAAGTGTTGTCATCTACATGTTGAAAATCGATTTAATAATATTTTCAGAATGTATCTTATTGGCAACATTAAGCATTATAGCTTCAATATTATTCTAATTGTATTTTAGAGCCTAAACTGGGTATGTTACCGAAAAGCAACACCCGGCTTTTAAGGGTTAAAAGTAGACTTTATTACCAATCGTGTGGCACCAGTAACTTTCTTCAACGATAATTTTTTGCAGAGTTAGTAAGGGGTGTTTACTTTTTTTTCCACGACTGTACTTTTAATAGTTTTTTATACACGTATTCAGACTAGAGAAGTGTCTCGGGAAACAAAATGTCGGATTAACCTCTCCGGCTTTCGTTTCACTTTCGGCGTCATAAAAGCAAAAGGCGAGAATTGGAAAGGTCCGAGAGAGAGATAGCCCCAATTTCCACCGGGGCGTTGACCATGGGCGCTATCTAAATCAGCGTCGAAGAAAAGTCATCGAAGCAATAACCACGGCTCACAAATTGAATTCTGGAGTTGGCAGTCGTTAATTTAGTATAATTATTCCTCTAACCGTGATGGAAGTCTGCATGGACGTTTCGAAAATCGATTAAATCAGGCCTGTCCCGTCCCAGCCGTACTCAATTTCTACAAAATATTTGTATTTTTCTTAAGGGGGCCGTGGACCTTTATTTGAGGAGAAATCGACGAAAAAAATCAGAAAAATACTTTTGTCCATATTATTATTTTCCAGTTTCTTCTGAACCATTTGTAAAAAGAACGCATGCAAATGCGATGATTTTTCGCAGAGTTATACAAGCGTTTAATTTTTCGGCCCTTTACTTTAATATACAGTAGAACCTCTATTATCCGAAGCAATTGGGACCGATCATCTTTCGGAAAATCGGAATTTTCGGATAATCGAGAATTCTTCAATTTTAAGATTAAGGAAAAATATATGCAATATTTCTTATTATGGTAACAAGTTCTTAATAAAAATATAGTAATAGCAAAATAGAAACAAGAATAAATTACCTGAATTTTAATTTTGAAATTAAGTACCTTTTACATAGATCGCAAGGGTTTGAAAAAACGTTTTGTTTGTCGCAGTTTCGATTGCCTTTGCTTTGAAGCTCTATCAAGGAGTTTTTTAATGTTATGAGTTCGCCGGTATCACTGTCTTTCTGCTGCTCCAGCCATGCCAAACCGTTTGCAAAATATTCAAAAGCTTCAGAATTGCTAATTTGTTCGTTTTCTTCGTTCCATTTCGCTACTTACGGGAGCTCAAGTCAAATTCAAAGGAACTCTAAGAAAGGGGGTCGAAAATATTTATATGTACTCGTAGTTCGAAAAGGACAGCTCGCACACAAGGAATATGATAGTTTAAAAGAAAAATGCTTTCAAAATGGATTTTGCATATAAGGAATGTGATAGTTAAAAAAAAAAAAAAAAAAAAAAAAAAAGCTTTAAAAAGCTTTCGGTTAACCGAGAGTTTCGGTTAAAAGAGTTTCGGATAAAAGAGGTTCTACTGTACTTTAAATCTGTTTTTCTCATAACTGATTTTCAACATTTTTAGATTTTTGAAATGCTCTATGCGTCATAATTTTTTTTTTTTTGAAATTCATGAAATTGATGAGGAAGAATCCTGATATTGCTTACAAAGAAACTGTGCAAGCATTTTAAAATTCGACTTCATTCAGATGATAAAACTAGATTTTTAACTTATTAAGAGGCAGCATTTTGATGAAAATCGATATCGAATTCAGACAAAAGTCTCTAAAAACATTAATTATTCAAGGGATTAAAAAATCGATGCACACAGATTTGCTTGTAATAGAGTTATAAGTGATTAAAATGTAAAATCGAGGAAATATCTCAAAAATTGTGACGCATGGACCATTTTAAAATTTTGGCTTAAAATTTTAATTTTTTTAAGGGGGTCCGGGACACAAAAATCTTCAAACTTTCTAAAAAACTTTTATTGCATTAAACATTGCTCTGTTTTTTTCTGCTTAAAATGATGTATGAATCATGTTTTTATCTTAATTAGAATAGGAAATATTCTTTTTTTCGTTTTGGTTTGTTTTCAAAATCTAGCTTTCAAGCAATGGTTGTAGTGAAAACGACTTCTTGTGAAAATGCGTTTTTCTTCATAATGGGTTTTTTCACCATTTCTCGTATTTAAATCGTTATAACTCAAGAACCGTTAAAGATAAACGGTTCAAACTTGGAGCGTATCTTTTCCAATTGGTTTACTTTAATTTTGATTCAGCAAATTTGAAGAAAATATTTACTTTTGAAAATATGATTTAAAAATAAAACTTACATCATTTTTTTCTTAAATTTTTACTTTAAATATTTTTAATTTTTATTTAAATTAATATTTTTAAGAATGCTGAATCAAAATTAAAACTTATATATTTCTGTTTATTTTAATGATAACAAATTGAAATTCTACAAATAATATTTCAAGTTATAACGATTTTAAATTACCCCACTTTTTTAATAAATTTTAAATTTTAAATTAAAAAAATATGAGAAGTTATATCGTGTGATTTTGTTTACAAATGATACGGTTAATCATCACAAAAAAATTAAAAATTTTAACTCAATAAATAAAAATTATTTTAAAATGTGTCCCGGACCCCCCTTTAATCTTAAGTTATAATAAGATTGGGAATTTCTTTTAAGGTGTTTTACATACTTACGGTGAAATGTATATTTCCACAAAATTTCTTATCTCTATGATGAAAAAAAATTAATAATTTAACGTCTATCGATCCCTTAACAAACAATTAAGATTATTTTTTAAAATACTGTAAAGATATAAAGCAAATTAACACCTTGTAATAAAATACTACTTTTAATTGCTAAAAGGTGTAAATTAAAACTTTGAAAACCGTAAAAATAGGTTTATTTGACTGTTTACATGTTTCGACTCTATCCAACTCATTTTCAAAACAAATGTATAAAAATATTCTAAAACGGCACGGTCTAAGAAACAACATCATTCAATTTTCCACTTATTCTTTCATATTATGCACGTTATTTTTATTTTATTTTACTGAGATGTTTATTTCTATTTTCGTAAGCATTGGGTAACTCGAGTCATAATTTTAATAAGTTAAATGATGCCGCATCGTTACATATTGAATTTTTGCGTGTTACAATCTCTATCGTATTTAACTCTCCCAAATTATTGCTCGAGCAAAAATTAAAATAAACATCCAAGTAAAATAAAATAAAAATAACGTGCATAATATGAAAAAATACGTAAACATTGAATGATAACTTTTCATAGACAGTGCCATTTTAGAATGTTTTTACCCGACTGCCAAGAAGGGTTATGTGTTTCACGCGTATCTGGGGTATGTGGATTTCTTTATACCCTCGCAACATCCCAACGGCTGGATGGATTTTAATGAATGAGGTCTCTATCGATTCGTCTTAACCGTCCGAAGGTTATGGGCTAGATTTTGTTTTTATAAATTCAAAATGGAGGCCGTAAAATACAAAATGGCGGTAGAGACGAAAAATTTTTCTACGCACCCTATTGAGTGGCATATCATTGGATAGGTCTTTCAAAATGAAGACGAAGTTTCATTGACTATTTTACAGTCAGAAGCCCCATTTAAATAGGACACGACCTGGAAGTTGTGTAGGTAGGATCTCTAGCTCTAATGCAACTCTAACCTTCATAGGCATCTATAGACCTCATCAAAACAGTGTTTATAGACAGAAACAAACAATTAAACACAACTTAAAAGTCATCAATACAAGTAATAAAAATAAAATTTAAAAAATCAAAAAAACCCGACTGCGTAAAAAGTGAACTCATTAATTATTTCTCATTCATGTGAAACTATTTTTTATATTATTTACCTATTTTTTTATTTACTTGCATGGATGACTTTTAAGTTGTGTATAATTCTTAGTTCCCATCTATAAACACTGTTTTGATGAGGCCTATAGATGTCTATGAAGGTTAGAGTGGCAGTCAAGCTAGAGATCCTACCTACACATCTTCCAGGTTGTGTCCTATTTAAACGGAGCTTTTGACTGTAAAATAGTCAATGAAACATCGTCTTTATTTTGAAAGAACTATCCAATGATAGGCCACTCAATAGGTTGCGTAAATTTTTTTTTTTCGTCTCTACCGCCATTTTGTATTTTACGGCCGCCATTTTGAATTTATAAAAACAAATTCTAGCCTATAACCATCGGACGGTTAAGACGAATCGATAGAGACCTCCTTCATTAAAATCCATCCCGCCATTGGGATGTTTCGAGGGTATAAAGAAATCCACATACCCAGATACGCGTAAAACACATATCCCTTCTTGGCAGTCGGGTAAAAAATGGGTAAGTAATATAAAAAATAGTTTCATATGGATGAGAAATAATTAATGAGTTCGCTTCTTACGGTGTCGAGTTTTTTGATTTTTTAAATTTAGCTTTTATTTGTTATTCATTTGTTTTGAAAATGACTTGGAGAGAATCGGAATATATAAACAGTCAAATAAACTTATTTTTACTGTTTTAAAGGTTTTAATTTACACATGTTAGCAGTTAAAATTAGTACTGTAATTATAGTTAAGCGGAAATTTTACAGTATATTTCTGACTACTATTATTTCACAAGCCATAGGAAAAATCATAGTAACAGTAATGCCAACTTAGACTTTGAGACTACACTGTAAAAAAAATACTGCCAGTTTTCCGGTAGGAATCGGAAAAATAGTTGCCTTTATCGTACCGGAATAATTTCCGACCCAGCTCGGAATAAAATCCATAAAAATAAGCAAATAGTCAGTAAAACGGTATTTTACGGATTTTATTCTGATTGTACGGATTTTATTCCGAGCTGGGTTGAAAATTATTCCGGTACGATGAGGGCAACTATTTTTCCGATTCCTACCGGAAAACTGGCATTATTTTTTTTTTTTACAGTGTACATTACTTGCAAATGAAGAGTCGTTTAAAAAATTAATGGTGTTTGGAATTTATATTAAAAAAAAAATGTTAAAAACATCATAAATGTCGCAGCCGTATAATTAAAAAAAAAATTATGTTTTGAAAATATTTCTGTAATTTATTAAAGTACACGTCCAAAGATTCCTTTAAGGTGACCGAGAAAGCGAAATTCAACCAAAAAATCGATTTTTATTTTGTCACATAATTAAGTAGTTTAAACTTTTACCTTTTCAACGATGTATTACACATACTTAAAAAAAAAAGTGTTTGATTTTTTTTCATTCTTTCTAAGAGCACTTCACAGCAGTGGGCTACTTCTTTAAAATTCAGATTTCTTCATTAACACCACTTTTCTGAAGTGGTAAAATTCCCATTGTTTTCGCCTTAATTAATATGTTATTAAATAAGGTGAATTTTACTATTTCAAAAAAGGGGTGTCAATGTAGAAATCAGAATTTAAAGAAAAATAGTCCACTGGCAATACTGCTTCGCAGATTTAACTGACTTTTTCTCAAAACTTCAATTTTTTCAGGTTTGTATTTCTTTTCTTTCAATATCTATTAAACTTGAACTCAGATTTTTCTAAATACTTATGTTATGTTATAGTGCATACTTTAACACAGGGATTTAATGATTTGTTGAGAATTACTTATTGTAGGCAGTGAAATCTTCCCAAAAATGCTAATTTAAAAATGTCTTTCAATAAATAATTAATAATTAATTTTGAGTTTCACTTAGAAAGAAAATGGTCTGTTAAAATACGTAAAGCATGTTATTCAAACGACTCTGAAAAATCTAGACCTCTATCTTTCACCATTTCCGAGAAAAAGGTATACAAAGTTGGTGTATTTTAACATGGCCGAGATAGAGTTTACCCGGTCCCCTTAACAGAAGTTAATTATTACAATAATTTCTAGAAAATAAATTGTCTGCGCGTGTGAATAAATTCCTGTGACCAATTAAGTCCTGCTCCAGCCCCGAATAGGTAGAAAAAAAAATGTAAGCCTGAGCTAAGACCTGACGAGTCTAATGAAAAAACAAGTAATATAAAAAATTTGTTTTTAAAGTCAATTCCTACTTAGGTCATCAAAGAAAAAAAATAATATAAACACTTAAGCTAATATTAGTTTTTGTTGTATTAAAATATCTCAATGTGTTGATTTTCTATAAGCAAGTAAGTTTACAATGGAAGTCTATGGGAATTGGGCGAAATATTAGACATATCGCCAAGTTGGCGTGACTTTTGGAGACTCATTTTGGTCGCAAAATTGGGCAATATATCACCAAGTTGGCGACAAACTTGACGACACAACAGGGTCCCCCCTATGGCAACCCCCCTTATAGATATGAAGATGCATTCAATGCTGTTTAATAACCAATGGCCGCCATTTTGTCTCCCCTATAAAACAAAAATCAATTAATTAAAATTTAATTAATGAGTTAATATTTGAAAAAACTGTATTAATATCAATTACCATTCCATTGTCACTTGCCGATCTGTCACGGCCCCACCAGTGGCCGAGAGGTTCTGCTCTCGAATCTGGTAGACGGGAGGTGCTGGGTTCGATCCCAATCGCGCCCGTCGGCCTAATCGTTCGGAGTTTTCGTGGTTTTCTTCGAGCCGTGGATCTTCCATGCGTTAATACGGATTAGGTTCCCTTAGAAAGACCCCCACGGAGGGCACTCCCCCCGGGCCTATATCCCTCGTGTAGATAATTGGCCGTCAAAAATCAACCCAACCCAACCCGATCTGTCACGATTCCGATCTGTATGCTGGATGTGTTAAATTTATACAATATATAATATAAATAAAACTATTTAAATAATATAATAAAATAATAAATAAATAAATAAATAAATAATAAATAAAATATTTAAATAATATAAATTTATTTAATTATTTCCTTGACATTCGCGAAGGAACTTCCACGAATGTCAAAATCGGGAATGTTAATGTAGTCGGGAAACTTACTGCGCATAAAAGGGGGTTAGGTATTATGATTTTTCTTTAAATGGGAAAAAGCAACTGAAACGTAAAAAGTATATTTATTACTTTTTAAAAAGTACATGCTGTAAATAAATTTGAATAATTAAAACATATTGTACAAAGTTTACTTGCAAGTTATTGGCAGAAAAAATTTAGTGATATGGGATCATTTGGCAGAACAGATATTTTGTTTATGAATTTCCATATAGGGCAGTTCCACAGAAAATTATCTTTTTTTTTTGGGGGGGGGGATAAAATTTATAGTATGTTTCATTTAAGGATATGATTGGAAAACTTGATATTTTTATATCCTACATTAAAATCCTAATAAAAAAGCATTGTAAAATTACTGTTTACAAACTAAGTTAAGTATCATTATTGGCTTTGTAAAGTCATAATGTTACGTCAGTTGCACAATAAAAGTTACGTCAGTTGCACAATAAATGTTACGTCAGTTACACATGTAAATGCCATTTTTGTTTCTTTTTTATTATTCAGAGATTAATTAAACAAGTTACAATTATAATTTGACATTACTTAGTGTTGTTGAGAACATTAAATCACATTTTTTTAACGGGATAGTTTTGATAATTTGTACACTTCAATGAAGGCAGAGAAAATGTTGGTCTATTTTATGTTACGTCAGTTACAGAATTTTTAATTGCAAGTTTTGGGACTCAAAGAAAGATTGGAGTAATCTGCATGTATTTGTGTATTAAGACCTTAGTAAGAAATCTTTTAAATTGTAAAAATGTGTTCTAGCTTTATTAGTTAATTTTCTACATACAGTAAACTCTCTCTAAAGCGGAATCGATTGGGACCGCTTAGACAAAATTTTCTGCAGTAGACAATATTCCGCCTTAGACAAATTTTACTCTATGTCTATGGATTCGCAAGGACTTGAAAATCTTTCCGAGTTAGAAAGATTTCCGTCTACACATAGAGCCGCGTGCCAATTTTTTTCTAAAAATATTTTACATGACTTTCACGTGCCAACTAATAAGTAAATTTAGAGGATTGAAAAATCATGAATAAAAATCCCTTATTTACAATTTTTTTTTTTAATGTGTAACATACATGTAAGGTGTTACACTGTAATAAACACAAAACAATTATATTTTTTAAATTATTTTTTTTAAATATGCGATTAATTATGTTGTTGCATCTTGGACGAAATATAATTAATATCAGGTTCATACTCAGTTAATGTCAACAGAATGCAAACAGAACTGGATTTATCTGACAACTGCTTTTCATTTGATTTATTGTATTATTCATTTGCCAAAACAATGACCTTTGCGCACACAGATGGGAAAATTATTAAAAGTGCAAACGCCAGTTTCTCTAAATAGTTCTGAAATTAATTTCGAAGTTGCCATAATTTTACTATTGGTACTTTTACTAATGCGGTAATTTACGGTATTTTAAAAAGGCCGCAATTAAAATTTTTCAATTTCCAAGCAATACAATTTAGACAAGATCTGATCATCTAAGTTTGTGTATTTTGTGCAATATCACTGTATATTGATTTAGAACCACAAGCAACACCGTGCCAAAATTATTGTTGCGCGGGCCACTTTTGGCAGGCGTGCCATAGGTTCGCCATCACTGCCCTATCAAGAAATATTGGGGCTTCGATTTCTCTTTTAAATTTAACTTCTCACTAGTGAAGGTTCGCATTCTATTGCTTTCTCAAGACGCTGTTGTTGAAGTTTTAAAATTTCCAGACAATTTTTGCAGAAAATACTTCATTTGCGATAAAAATTTTGAAATTTAGAAAATTTGTCAAAGGAGATAGGCAAAGATCGAACAAAAGAAAGGTGAGTAGTCTATTTTTTCTTTCTTCTATCTTTACAAGAAGAAAGTATTGGATTCATGAAAATTTTCGAATTCCGGTTTTCGACGGATTGACATGTATTAGGAGTCAGAGATTTCAAAAAACATGTTTTTACAAAATGTCTATCTGTGAGTCTGTGAGCCTGTCTGTCTGTCTGTATGTACGTGATACAAATTTTGTGGGTGCTCTATCTCAATAACTAATGCACGGAATTTAATAAAAATTTATATTCAGTTAGTCTCGGACATAAATTGATGCTGATTAGTTTTTTGGTGTAAATCGCTCAACAGGTGGCGCTACCATGCAGTATTTTTGACGATTTCCACAATAGCTCAATCTCCAGAACTAATGTACGGACTTTCATCAAACTTCAGATTGAATATGAATTGATGTTTTATACATTTGTATGTGAATCGCTCAACAGGTGGCACTGCTATGCTGCATTTTTTGTGATTTCCGCAATAGCCTCGATCTCAAAAACTATTTCTTGGATTTTCAACAAACTTCAGATTCAGGTATACCTTGATATGAATGAGTCCTGTTTATGTTTCGGTGTAAACTGCTCAACAGGTGGCGTTGCTATGCTACATTTTTCAGAATTTTCGCTATAGTTTTATCTCAAGAACTAATGCACGAATTTCCATGAAACTTGAAATTCAGATATAATTTGATATGAATTGTTTCTATATTGACGTAATTTCTTGTACTGTTTGAATGATTTAATTGGTGTGATTTATATAGAAGAAAGTTTTGTGATAGCCACAACATACTAGTTAGCATTAAGTCATGTTTCGGTATTTTCGAAGCAGGGATTAAAGTTCTCGGAACTGAGGCTATACTATACAGTACAATGTAAATGCGAATATTAAGGTATTACTGTACTTATTTTTCGCTCAGCCAGGTCCATTAAAAACCGTTTATAGTTCATTGGCTTAGTTTTGATCCTTCTGAATATGTTTTGTCGCGCCTGTCGGACCGCTATTTGTGTAATTGTATGGGAAATGCGAACTGATTTCTTTTGTTTTGTGTCGTTTCAATCATTCTGTACATCGCCGCAGAAATACTAAAAGATTTTATAAATACACTCTAAACTGAAATGTCTTAAATTCAGTGTCTGAACTTAGGTGTCACTTAAGTGTCTGAAACAGAGTGTTCAGTTTTCAGACATTTTAAAGTGTCTTAATTTTTAAGACACTTGTATCCGTCTGAATTTAAGACACTTCAAACGTCTGAGTTGCATCCATGTTTGACCACTTCGACAAACATTTTTTCACCTTTTTTTTTTTTCTTTTTTTTTTTTGTAAGCGTTATACACTGTAAAAAAATATATATCTCTTAAAATATAGAAATTGTACTGCCACTTAAGACTCCAGTGCCATTTACATATTTTAATGGAATTTTCTGATGTAAATTCCAGAAAAAATTTTATTTATTTCGCATATTTTTGTATTTTAAAATATCCATTTAAAAGATAAAAAATGCAATTCTGTAAACCATTTCACCAACCACTTTCTTTTTAAGGTACATATTTACATTACATTTGATTATTATATTCAACTTAAACTACTGGAAACTTTGAACACTTACCCTAGACGATGTTCGAACTTCAGTACCATCTGTCACTAGAACAGCGCGCTATCCATTCGACCATAGGTTCTGCAGCTGAGCTTTGAAATAATGTTATTTATCGAGCACAAAAATGTATTTTAAGTAGCAGTAGCTTTTTTTCCACTCTAGAATAATTTTGAACATTTTACGCTATTTATTTTAAGAAATTTGAATGTGTGGCTTTTTAATTTCAGTTTTATTTTAACAAATGAGGACAAAATGTCTGGGGTTCAACCGTAACAATTATGTTAGCTGAATTCGAACCAGAACGAAAGCTAATTTTTAAGTTTCGATGAAGAGAAACGAGTGTATTTTTACTCGTAGCTTCATCTGTTCGTTTGATGTAAATTGAAAATTGTTTAAATTAATTCATCAATGTTAAATTTATAAATCCCGCATTCCATAAGAGATTTTTTATTTGAAAAGTGTTCTTTCAGTTTGTTTTTATATTTTTTCATACTTTTATAGTTTATATCCGAGTAAATAAAGCTGCATGATGTTTTATTTATAAAATAATACTGTGTAAATAATATATATACATATATATATATAATATTTGTAAATAAGGTACTGTACTAAATTCTAAATTATTAAAAATTATCATCACTCTTATCGTTAATATATATATACAATAAATATTGCAGTTTCTTACAAAATTTTACCTAGTCAATGTACAAATTCGACCTACGTAAAATTCAAGTTACGTATAAGTTTGAGAAACGCATTACTTATATAAATTGGGTGATGCTAATTACAATAAAAGTTTGATTACTTGATAACTTTTTAATCACACGAGATGGCGCCACTATTTATTCTTGATAATTTTCCGAAAGATGTTTGGTGTTTGGACAATGCAGAAATTGTAATTCATTTTTGTTCTTAAACATATGAAATTGGCAGGTAATGTTATTCAAAAACTATGTGATTGAATGAATTTTCCATTTTTTATGAATAAATTACCTATCGAATTATAAGCGACCAAAAAAAAGTTTGAATTAGTGGCGTATCTCAACATTTCATTTCGGAAAGGAACGCTGAGATACGTAAAAATTTCTAAAATAGAACACAGGAAACGAAAAAAAATTCCTCTTTAAACAGGTTTTATAGATTAGGTAACGCATCGATTATGCAATGAAATTTTTAATCATATGGGACTGGGCAAAATTTCGTTTTTAGTAGGTTTTTGTCTTAACAATTTTAAATTTATGGTTATACCGCATTTTTTTAAGCGGATCACTGAAAATTATCTGCTAAATGCATTTCAGTAAACAGCAAATAAAATTGAAGTAAACCTCTGTATAACGGAAACTTGACTGAAATGAAAAATTTTATGGTTTCTGCGCAGTAACACCCCTTTCTAAGATGCTAAGTCTTTTGCTAAATTTTTGTGATTATACATATATATTCTATAAATTAAGAAGGGGGCTGTGGCCTCATCTGCCCATTCCTTAGATACGCCACTGGTTTAAATAAAAATAAATAAATCATGTCTAATATACGTGAGTTAGAAAGGGGGGAATGAAATATATGGGTTTATCCTTGGAATATTATATATATATATATATTTTTTAAGGGTGTTCTCAAATCCAAAAGGGCAACTTTCTGACATAAGTTTTAATTTATTTTTGTTGAAAAATGCATGAAACTAGCTGGTTTTGTTGTCCAGAAACTATGTAATTGAGCTGTTTTTTCCATTTTTTTTGCAAACGCAATAGATCTTTCGAAAAATAATGTCAAAGTGGGCATTTTGAACCGAATTTCCGCGCGAAGGAAGAAAGATATTCAAGAGCGAACGAAAAACGTGTCTGTCACGTGATCAAAATTCTTTATAACTCAATAGGTAATTGATTTATCAAAAAATGGAAAAAACAGTTGAATTCCAAATCACTTCTTCCATAGCCAGGCTTTCCAATTTTATACCTTTCTGTTAAAAAATGAATTTGTAAATGTGTAAAAACGTTTTGCCCTTGATGAGCAGAACAGTTAAGAACAGCCTTAAATAGAACTTTTTAAATACAGAAATACGCAAAAAATGGAAATTTTTTTGGAATTTACGTAAAAAAAATTACATTAAAATACGTAAATTGGTGTCTCAATAGGCAGAACACTTTCCATATTTAAACGAACATTTTTTTACTGTGTATAAAGCTAACAACAAAAAGTAAAAACGGTTGCCTATTGCCGAACCTGCAGGTTGATCAAAGATGGATGCGATTCAGACGTTTGAAATGTCTTAAATTCAGACACATACAACTGTCTTAAAAATTAAGACATTTTAAAATATCTTAAAATTGAACACTCCATTTTAAGACACTTATATGTCTGAATTTCAGACATTTCAGTTTACAGTGTTTATCATAGTAAAACATAGTAAGACACTTAAGTGTCTTAATTTCAGACACCTATGATGTCTGAAATTTCATATTCAGACACTTAAGTGTCTGAATTACCTTTTCAGTCACATATGTGTCTTAATTTAAGACACCTTTATTTGCAGTGTAGTGCTTTTTTATTCTTTCCTGTTTTTAAGTGCGTTCGTAATTATATAAATACGTAGCCCCTATAGTCGTCGTTCAGTCCGTCTGTCTGTCTGTCCGTCCGCATATAACAGAGCAAACACGACCCAACTGAAGGGTCTGTAATTTTAAATATATAATTGTTGCAAAATTGTGTCGAGTCATTTCAAATTTTATGAAAATCGGATGTATAGTTTAATGACAGGGACAGTCAAAAGTTTTCCTTTACATTATGGCCAATGGGAAAAAATTATTGCAAGTGCATTTTAATGATGTGACAGCCTTTCGAACAGAATGAAATTTATAGGCACTTATGAAGAGCACTAAAATATACATTCAGTACACTATGCGGTGTAAAACATATTCATAAATGAGTTATAGTACGAACGCACCTCATTTTCCACGTTTGACGTGCAATTTCCAGCTTGTTGTCATTATGTTTGTTCAAAGAACGGGGACAATAAAGTAGTGAAATATTTATATTTAAATAACCATGTATAGCGTTTAGCTTTAGAAAATAATAATTTAATAGAAAATGTATTGCAATAAATAAATAATTATTATAAAGTAATTCATCCCATTTTAGATGTCACTAAAGAAAAAGACATCGAGTGAAACAGTCTGAAACGCAGATAACTCCCACAAAGCTATAAACGGAGGCGTCATGTTAATCAGTCCTCAGAGAAAAGTCGACAACGTTTAATCACGGTCCTTTAATTGAATTTCTGCGGCCGGCGGTTGTGACCTTATTTTAATCATGGTACTGACACACGGGGCCGGCGCAATATCTCACCCTGGTCAAAGCATTTTGAATGGTCTTACGTCTAGGACTGCAATATTAAAGATTTCGATTAATAAAAATTACTGTTGAATTGTGCATATTATATAACAGAAAACTGATTTAAAACAATGCTCATTAACATTTGTAGTGAGCGTGATGTAGTTTTTATACATTCTACTATAATGTATGAAAAAAAACACCCAACATTTTTTATGCATCATTCTGCGTATTCTCTGTTGCTCCTGCTTAATAAAATGTACTGAAGGACTGCCTGTTTAAATTAATCTAAATTCAGAGCTGAGAAGTATCGTTGCAAATAACAAAGAATCTATTTTTACCTTATTACTGCGCATTTAAATGTGCAATTGAATTCGTCGCATAACTGAGTTCTAAATAACCAAGAATCTACTTTTACTTTTTTATTGCGCAATTGAATTCGTTGAATAACTGAGTTTCGAATAACCAAGAATCTACTTTTACCTTATTACTGCGCATTTAAATATGCAATTGAATTCGTTGCATAACTGAGTTCCAAATAACCAAGAATCTACTTTTACCTTATTACAGCGCATTTAAATGTGCAATTGAATTCGTCGCATAACTGAGTTCCAAATAACCAAGAATCTACTTTTACTTTTTTATTGCGCAATTGAATTCGTTGAATAACTGAGTTTCGAATAACCAAGAATCTACTTTTACCTTATTACTGCGTATTTAAATGAGCAATTGAATTCGTTGCACAACTGAGTTCCAAATAACCAATAATCTACTTTTACCTTATTACTGCGCAATTGAATGTGCGATTGAATACATTGCATAACTGAGTTCCAAATGACCAATAGACTACTTTTACCTTATTACTGCGCAATTGAATGTGCAATTGAATTCGTTGCATAACTGAGTTCCGAATAACCAAGAATCTGCTGTTACCTTATTTTAAATACCACATTTAAATTTGCAATTTTAAGAATTTATGAGCATTTAACCAAAAATCAGAAAACAAATTATTGTAGAAAAACAGAAAAGTTGTAATGATAAAAATATTTATATTTTCTCGGTTTCGGGTTTAAATAAACCTGTTTCAGTCGATTTCAGTCAATCTTTTATATTTATAATTGTGACATCAATACTGCGAAAACATGGATAATTTTCATCTATTTTAAAGCTTCATTAAAAATTTTCTCGGTCTCAAAATTATCACGAACGAAACCCCTTGTTATATTTCATAACAACAAAATTATCCAATGTCAACTCAGTCAATTGTTCATCGATATCGGATAACGCACCATAAACAGCGCACGAAACTTGCCTTGAATTTTTCTTTCTTGGAAAAGCAATTCCCGATCCTATAACGATATCCGAAGACTTACCCGCTTTACAGTTGTTTACGCGCTAGCTAATTGGAGAAATTGTTGTGTATTGTTGTTTATCGGAAGGCGATGACGCAACCGTCGCCATGGTGACGGGGGGAGGTTTTCTTTTCTGGATGGCCCGGCTTTTTGCGGCGCGACATGTGATGCTGACGTCGCGCAAAACTCAGCCCCTGGAAAATAAATCACGTGGAATGCGTTTTTTTCTCCCATGTTTTCTTTTGGAAACTCAAGATCCTAATAAAAAAGAAAATATTTTGCGAGATTAGGTGGATAACCTCTGCTTTTGTCTTTTGGAAAAACTAGTGGAGAAAGTGAACTGATATTTCAAGTCCGGGTTTATGGACTTGTATTTATAATTGCGACATCAATACTGCGAAAACATGGGGAATTTCCATCTATTTTAACCCTTTATATACTAAATTATGAATTCATGATAATGTTATCTTCTAAAGCATTTATCGTGAATTTTTGAAACTATATTAGAAGATTTACACAATCATTTAATAAACTTTAGAAGGATTTTAGAAGGATTGAAGGATTTAGAAGAATTAATTAAATTTGAATTTATAGGGATTTTGTGCACTATTTATAAGCCCGCTCAAATCTGTTAATTTAAATATTTTTCTTAGTATTTTGTAGAATTAGGAAATGTACAAATAGAATGTACTCTTACAATAGAAATATAGAAATATTTCCGAATTGAAAATCCCCCCCCCCCCCCCCCCAACGTCAAGAAAGCTGAAAAGATGCAAAAGCAAAAGAAATCTTTCTTTTAAAAATATTTTTCTTTTGTGTAACCCATAATGCTTTTGGAACAATATAAAGTAAATGCATCTATAACTCATTCTAAAATGTATTACTACTAATCGATATATTAAATGAATTTTATAACAAGTTATTTTAATGGTACTTATATGTACCGTCAGTAGATAAAGGGTTAAAGCTTCATTAAAATTGTTCTCCGTCTCAAATTATCACGAACGAAAATCCTTGTTATATTTCGTAACTGCAAAACTATCCAATGTCAACTCAATCAATTGTTCATCGATATCGGATAACGCACCATAAACAGCGCACGGTACTTCGATTTTTCTTTCTTGGAAAAGCAATTCCCGATCCTATAATGATATCAGAAGATTTACCCGCTTTACAGTTGTTTACGCGCTAGCTAATTGGAGAAATTGTTGTGTATTTGTTGTTTATCGGAAGGCGATGACGCAGTCGTTGCCATGGTGACGGTGGGAGGTTTTCTTTTCTGGATGGCACCGGCTTTTTGCGGCGCGACATGTGATGCTGACGTCGTGCAAAACTCAGCCCCTGGAAAATAAATCACACGGAATGTGTTTTTTTCTCCCATGTTGTCTTTTGGAAACTCAAGATCGTAATAAAAAAGAAAATTTTTCGCGAGATTAGGTGGATAACCTCTGCTTTTATCTTTTGGAAAAACTAGTGAAGAAAGTGAACTGATATTTCATTTCAATGCGTTCTGACTCAAATGTCAGATTAATATAATAGATGCAATTTTTAGCGCCTGGATGTTTGTGTTTTCTTTCGCTGTAAAATCGATGTGGCTACTTAATAGTTATTTTAAACTAGCTGTTTAACCCGTTCTGTGCACGGGAGTTCATGAATTTAATACTAAAATCAAAATTAAAAATAACTATTCGATTTAGTAAAATATTTTTCTTTTACGGCGCATTTTTTAAATGAAATTTAATTTATCATGTTATGGCTGCAGGCGATAAAATGATACCTTTGGAAAAAGGGAATAAATGGAATAAAAAGTTTTGTTGATGTTTGTGATAAAATGTTTGCCTTTATTTAAAAAAAAAATTGTAATAATTAAGCGCCATTAAATAATCTCTAATTATTTGCATGCGAGGTAAAACAATTTAGCGGATTGGCGGCACGAGGGGGGACGCAGGGAGAACAGTGTCCCCTAGTAACTATATAATGTGATACAATTTAGATATAGACGCATATTCATAAATATTTTATGTGTATAGATTATGAGTATGATATTTATTTCGGCGGAGAGAACATCCTGTCAAAAATAAACTACTATTGTAAATATTTTTACCGATAAAAACTTCCAACCTTATGTTATATATTTAATAAATGCATTACCTTAATTTGTTTTTATATTAGTTATCATTTTTAATTTTTCACCAGTATAAACTTAATAAATGTATTTAAAATTACAGCTTTGAATACGATTGGCGATTGGCAGTTACAAACATAATTAGCGATTGAAAATCATTTTTTTGAATTTTATCTTTCTGAAACGAATAATAAGTAAGAACAGATCTTTTTTTTTAGGTGCGTTCGTAATTATGTAAATACGTAGTACTTAGATTCGTCGTCTGATCCGTCCCTCTGTCCGTCCGCATTGAACAGCGCAAAAACTACTCAACCGATTGATTTGAAATTTAATCTATTAGAATCTTTACAGAATTGTGTCATTTTAAATTTTATGAAAATCAAATCAAAACTTAAAATGATATTAATAAAAGTTCTCTTCATTAAATCCTATCCTAAGTAATGAATTCAACGCTGTCCCATCATAGGTCTAGGTTACCATAGCGATGACCTCCTACACTGTGAAAATAAAATCTCTTAAATTGACAGGAAAAAAACTGAAAATTTTGGTGTCAGTGGAAAACCGTTTATTTTACAGAAAATATCTGCAATTTTTCATTAAATCAGTTTTTTTCTGTAAAAATTACAAAATCCAATTTTTCCTTTTTACAGAAAAATCTGTTTTTGTTTAAAACAGTTTTTTCTGCAAAAAAAAATGGAATTTTTTTCTGTAAAAATTACATTTTTGTTTTTTTAACCATTTGGAAAAATGGTTACTGTCCTCTGTCAGGGTAGGAAATCAAAAACATATCTGAAGCGTTTTATTAGTTGAATCCGCATTTTATTCGTTTTCTGATTGTAACCTGATGTTATACAGTAATCTGTATTTTCCGTTTACTTTCAACAGAGATGGATACTTCTGTGGCCAGTATGACAAAAAAGTAATAAAAACTACAAAAAACTCAGAAGCAAATTGAGATACAGCTTTCAAACAAATTGCATTTAAAAGTACATTTCTTTTCTCTATAAGACGGTGTAAAGAGTAATAGTGTGGTATGTTTAGAAGTTTAAGAATGAAATTTCATTTAAAATGGGTCCAGAAATATTAATGATTAATCCATGGCGTACGTAATGTATGACCCGCTCTGTAGAAGTTTAAAAATTTACAGTACCGAAAAATGTAATCCATGTCGTACGTAATGTATGATCAACTCCGTGCAATTTTTTATGTCTTAAATTTTAGTCTTTGAAAAAATCATTTTCCAAATGGTCGTTGTAATTTGTTAAATTGCTTATTTATTTATTTATTTATTTATTATTATTTTTTTACAGTGTATTTAAGAGGGAATCTTATTATTTCTGTATGACTAAATTTAATATATATAGATTTGTAATAAATCTTGTATTCATGCCTTTTTGCATTGGGGTGCAACAGCTATTGCACCAAGACTGACTATTTATAAAACTAGTTATAGTACGAACGTACCTCATTGACCAGGTTTAACGTACAATTCCCTACTTGTTTTTCTTTTGTGCGAAAAGAATATCATCAGACATTTCACCTGAATGCATTATCTCTTGATCATCAAGTCAATATCTTTTCATCGATGAAGCATCCAGAATTTTTATTTGCTAAAAAAAGTACTGTTATACAGATTATTAAATTATTTGAGACTAGTATATAACCCTCGTAAAAAATGAACGGAATGTTCATCTTCGTTTCATATTCATACGAATTCATGCAAACAAACACCATGAAGATTTTATTATTGAAAGGTTTGTATTCTAGAAAAGCATATTTTAAAAATGAGAAATTATTTTTTTCAAATGCAGATAAGGAGGATATTTTTTTTACTCTATGTATCTTCAATTTCTGAAAGAGTTCAACGATCCATACAGGCCCCGATTCTAATCTTTAGTTTTAACAAATGAAAAATCGGTGAAAATGACGTCATGTTGACAGTTTTCCTCCTTAGTTTTATTAATCTAAAAATACATTTCAAACTAAGCATAACAGCACCGGCGGGCGCAAACTTTTCAAACATACTTTATATATGTGTTTTTATGTTAATTTTATTCAAATAAAAATATATTTTCTATTTAATTGTAATGAAAAAAAAAAACTAATAAGGTCATAATGCATAAAGATAAAATAAACCCAATAGACTTTATTCTCGTGATGTACCAGTAAATATGAATTTTTATTCGCTTATAAAAATAAAGTACATGTGCTGATTATTATTTCTCTTTCACTGGAAATAACTTGCAAATATAAAAATACGTCAAAAATGCCATGTGTCCCAATATTTTTTATTATTTCTTTTTTATCTGAAGTAATCCAATTGCCACCATTTTTTAAAAAATATATAAAAATCTTTTAAAATTAAAATTAAAATACTATAACTAGTTGAATGTGCCAATCCCAAAACTTTCTTCTACCTCATACATCTTACTATTTCAAAAATTAGTTACAAATATTAATACTTCACTATTATTGTTTCAACATCATACCAATTTTAATTTTCATCTTAACGTCCTGCTTCAGTGAATTAATCAGAGTAAAAACCAATTAATCTCGATCATGATATTTATTAAAATCAATAGAATATTGGTACAATAAAGAAAATGGCACAGAATCGCTATTGCAGCACCCCACACCCCGTCGGAATATTTCCAAATTCACTGGTGATAAAACATCGTTTTAAAATGAGAACTTTCATGTCCATTCATAAAAATTAAATCTACAATATTTACACGAAAATGAAGTCATTTTATTTGCTTTTTTTAGTTAATACGAATATTAATTCTAATATGCATTAAATGTTTCTTCGAACGAAAGTTATGCATTTCATATTTAGAAGAGGAAGAATTAGAGACTGCAAAAGGTCATCTGTAATTTTTTTTCAACTTGAGTGGATAAAATATTTAAGACATATTTGCGTTCAGAATTCTTTGTTACATTCTCAAAAAAAATGTTTGAATTCCTTTTCCAGCTTTCAGAAAAACCTGTTCAATATAGAAAATATTTCTCTAAAAATAGTCACACAGAAACTTTTAATTCACTGCAGATAGGATTTTTTTCCGTCTACAATTTGGTTTCAAACTTCCAGTTCATTAGTTCAAAAAGATATTGCAATTTCTTATTTTAGATTTAAAAGAAGCTAAGTATATACTTTAAAATTAAGAAGGAAATAGCTCATTGAACAAATGACATTTCGACATCAATCCGTAAAACTTATAAAGCGACGGTTTTTATTCTTATTTTAAACCTGCGGAATAAACGTATAATGAAACCTGCACGACTGTTAAAAAAAAAAAAACAAGAAAGAAAAAATCTTGCGTCAAGCATAGATTATGAAACACTTTTAAGTGTTTCATAATCGGAAAATAATCGAGATAATATTTTAACTTATTAAGGGGACCTTTATTTGAGCAAAAATCAAGTCCAAAATCAACATTTCGTTTTGTGTGTATTATTATTCTCCCATCTGTACTACGTCATTCGTGGAAAACTGCACGCAGATGGGATTATTTTAGGCAAAGTTACAAGTGTTTTAACTTAGTTCACAAGCAATTTTTTGGCCTTTTAATATACTTATAACCTGTTTTTCTCAATACTGATTTTTCAGCTGTTTTTAGGTGCGTTCGTAATTATATAAATACGTAGCACCTATAGTCGTCGTTCAGTCCGTCCGTCTGTCTGTCTATCTGTCCGCATGTAACAGAGCAAAAACTACCCAACCGAATGGTCTGAAATTTTAAATATATATTTGTTTTAAAATTTTGTTGAGCCATTTCAAATTTTATGAAAATTGGATGTATAGTTTAATGACAGGGTCAGTCAAAAGCTTTCCGTTACATTACGGGGAATGGGGGAAAAATATTGCAAGTGCATTTTAATGATGTTACAGACTATGCACTTATGAAGTTAAAAAATATATACATTCAGCACACTATGGGGTGCAAAAAATAATTATAAAACTAGTCATAGTACGAACGCACCTCATTTGCCACGCTTGACCAGCAATTTCCAACTTGTTTAATATTTGAAATGCTCCTTTCTACTTAATTTTTGAACAAAATTCTTGAAACTGATAAGGAAGAATCCTGATATTGCTTAAAAAGAAACTGTGCATGCATTATAAAATTCGACTTCATTAAGACAATTAAATTTCATTGTTAACTTATTATAAGGCAGAATTTTGATGAAAATCGATATGGAATTCAGAAAAATATCTCTAAAAAATTAATCATTTAAGGGATTAAAAAATCGATACACAAATGTCTTCGTAATAGAGTTTGACGTGATTAAAATACAAAATCGAGGAAATTTCTAAAAAAATTAAGACGCAAGGAACATTTTAAAATTTCGTTTTAAAATTTTAAATTTTTAAAAAGATCTTAAAATTTAAATATGATTGGAAATTTCTTTTAGGGTGTTCTATATACTTGTGGTGAAATGTATATTTGCACAAAATAACAAATCTCTTTTACGAAGATTAAATTTTTTTTTTTTTTTAAGCTTCCACCGTCCCCTTAAACGTTGCAGTTTTATATTATTATTCTATATGGTGTGTTAAAAGTGTTTCAAATCTTAAAAGTGTTCAACATTTTTAACACACCATTTAGAACAATAATACAAAATTGCACCGTTTGATAGGTTAAAATATTATGTTTAATTCAACCCTATGGAAACGCATAACACATTTGAAAACCCAGTTTCACCTGTTCCCGTCTACAATCGGGAAGTTATCTGAATTCTTTGATCAGCCCTGTATATACAGTGCACTCCCTCTAATCCGCACAGGTTGGGACCAAGGGTTTTGCGGATTATAGGTCATTTCTTTGTTTACATTGTAATATTTAGAATTTATCAACAAATATAGTAACAACATTATAAATAAATAACACAGAAATAAAAAAAAAACTGCTTATATATAAACTCTACCCAATATTAGAAATACATTTAAATAATATAATAATGCACAATTAATAGAAACATTTCTACTTATTTTTAGATCTCAAGCATCGCAGTGATAATGGTTTGCTTTATAGCTTTTAATTTATACTCTGCAATTTAATCTTGAAGCCTTTTACAAGAGTCAGGATTTCTTGATAAATAACAAAAGTTTGTTTTTCTAAAAGATTAAGACATTTATCAAAAAGAGCTAACCCCGCTTTGAAAGCAATTTTACTTTTTATATAGCCAACAAATGCGTTCAGAATATAGCAGTCTAATAGTTATTTATAAGATACACAGAATATTTCTTTCTAACTAATGCAGAAATGCATTAAAAAATTTTAGTGCATTTAAAATTAATTAAAATTCTTAATAAATTCATCAGATTAGTCAATATTTATTACAGTCAAAATGTGAGTAATCTTCCTTAAAAAAAGATTTTAACTCTTTGTTTACATCTGAAATATAGTGCGGATTATAGAGTTGCGGATTAGAAGGAGTAGACTGTATTGTATTGCTCTATTGTAGTGTCATCATCTTGTAGTGAAATCCAGTGATTTATATCGGTTTCAATACATTTGAAATAGCGTCAAGTCATTAAAATACTCTGCAAACGATTTTTCCCCATTGACTATAATGTAACGGAATACTTTTGAGTGCCCCTGTAAATGAGCTATTAATCCCACATAGTTCTTAAACAATACCAAACATGCCTTGGTGACCCTCAATAAGGTTTATCAATTGCAAGAAAATCCGATTTTGTTGACGGGAATTAGAGCGCGGACAGACGGACAGACAAACCGTAAACCTAAACACTTTTCAACTTTGTTGGAAAGAGTTAAAATGACGAATGCTTCTAAGTCTACGAACAAAATAATACAACCACGAACAAAAGTATACAGTAACTTCTTTCAAATGACTCATATAATACCAAAAAAAATTATTTTTCTTTTTCACGTTGCTGACACAATGTGAATGCTAATGTAATATGTCCTTTTAGACTGTATATATTTAAAGAAAAACTAAAGACAGACTAAAAGAACACATTACAGACATAAAGTATAGTAACCCCTCTACAGCTCTATCCAGGTTAAATCAAAAACACGATATTGACATAGATTTCAGTAAAGCAAGAACCATAACTTGAAATTACTACGCATAAAACATCAGAGAATCCTTGGAAAATTTAACTCAAAGAAAGAATGCTTGCAATTATGTACTGTTCTACAATATATGCAAGATCTGGTATGGAATACTGATCTGAATATTTCTAACGATTTTGAAACATAATTATCATATTCCTACTCCCTCCTCCCTTCCCTTGAAATAGACTCGTCTACTACTATTTAAGCATGGAACTTTCATGAACTTTCTCCCCCTGATGACGGCTGTTATAGTGCAGTTGAAAGTGCTTGAGTTTTTTTGACATCTTTCGGTGGTTTTTTATGCTATAAAGGCCTTTTTTATGTATATTTTATCACCTTTTACGTAAATTAAACCAGAATTTTAATCTCGCATATTTTATTTTAAAAATGCTTTAAATACATATTTATTTAGGTTCAGAGTAATTATTATAATTTGAAGTTTAATTAGGCATAAATAATTTCATTCTAGTTGCAAAATTTATTTTGTAATCTTGTGCATATTCTATTATACCCATTTTCTGCTCGACAAATGTCTGACAGTTTGGAGCCCCCTGTAAATGTTAATTCTGCAGTTTTCAATTTTTTTAAATACATGAAATGAAAGAACACATTTATATTTTTCATCCCAATAAATATTGTGTTTTAAAATTCTATATATTTTGAGATATTAAATGTGGAAAATGATCGTGTTAATTCTAAAAAATTCAGCATATCTGCACCACCTGTTTGCGATTTACACCAAAATCTAGTCAACAACAACTTATGCCAACGCCTAACTGAATCTGAAGTTAGGGGAAAATACGCATATTAAATTTTGAGATAGAGCTATTACGAAAATCGTAAAAAATCTTTTAGAGGACACTATTAACTCGACATTCCACCATCAGTGGCGCACGCTTTTCTGAACAAACCCATATCCCAACGTAACTGTGTTATTCAACCTATCCGTAGATATATTACTCGAGGAGGTGGGGGGTTTAAATAAGAATGTAAGAAATTTGCTGAACTTACTATTCGAAAATAATGATAACCATTACTCATAAATTCAGAATGCAATATGTTCTATACGAATATTCTGACCTAACTGTAATCTAACACTATCCTAACTGTAGCATAATTGTAACTTAACCGTAACCCAACCGTATCCTATCCGTAACCTAAGTATAAGCTAATCGCAAGTTAATTGTAGCCCAACGCGAAGTGCATAACATGAAATAGTGCTCAAAGGCCTGTTGAATGGTGTATCACATGATGGGTGTCAAAAAAAGTTAGAAAGGTGCCGCCGGGGGAGTGGGGAATTTGTGGGGGAAACGGGAAGACATAGTATGAAAGATTTGTCAAAGGGATGTCCAATGATATATCACACGAAGAGATCGGAAAAGGTAGCAATAAAAAGCGCCTCCGTGGAGAGCAAATTGGGGGAGATGGGATGGAGGCTGCATAAAATAAAAGAGAGGTCAAAGTGCTATCCAGTGATATACCTCATGTGATGGCGGAAAATAAATTAAAAATGTCCACCGGGGTGCTCTCCCTGAAATTCAACTTTCTCGCATCTTTATAAATTTTATATGATAGAAAATATGTATCGGAGACCTTTCATAAAATGCCGTTAAAAATAGAACTAATCTATTAAAAAAAAACTATATCTTTAATCGATAAAATAATTTATTTTTCTAAGGACACGAGACCGTAAAATCTTCAATTTATCTTTTAAAGAAAATCTACATAAAAGAGAAAAACTTATGTAAAACAAATTACTGAAATAAAAAAAAATAGCGAAAGTTTAAACGAAATTTAAATTATTGTTTGTAATTTTTAACCATATTTCAACATCTAATAATTGTTATTTTGCCATATTGATTGTAGATGGCAGCACTAAACAAAAAGATTTTAGCAGGCGATAATTTCTGTGCTCCAATTAATCATTATAATTCTTGAATTCGTTATATTAAATCTGGATTTGATTATATCATCTGAAATGTTAAACATTATTGGTTATTAAATATGCATTTTTTTTTTACTTATATGTGAATTAAATGGGCAGGATTTGTCAGGATTTTTTTAATTCGAAATTGTAGAATCTAGGGTGTTAGATTTTTAACGGTTGTCCAAAACTAACCTGTCAATCATTGTAATTATTTCAGTTACGCGTGGAAAAAATGAAGTGATCATGCCATGTCGGGAAAAAGTCTGAGATGAGAACAACGCATAGCTGTTGCCACAGGCATTCACATAAAAGTTATGCAGAAAAGTTATGCACAAACACAAATACCGGTTTTTAATTATTTACCGATATCTGATGGATATTAAGAGGAAACTTCATTACATAGAGTTTTGAATTCATTTTTTCACTCTCTCTTTATCTGAAAAAGAAAAAGAAAAAAAAAAAATTAAAAATTAGTGTTGCGCAAAAAAATAAATAAATAAATAAATAAAAGAAACCTTTAAAATGCAGAAAAATAGGTTTTTAATTATTTCTCTATAATTTCTGTTAATTAAATGCATCGGAAAATGAAATGTGATAAAAATTTTAATTTAAACTTCTGTCTCAGGTAATAGAACTTGAAACTTTTCGCATGCGAGGCGAACGCTCTACCACTATGCTTTGGATTCTATGCAATAAATGCTGAAATTAAGAATCTGTTTTGAAATCTAAAAAGTCGCAAAAATGGTCGAATTCATTTAATTAAAATAACATAAGACTTTTTCAAAATTTTATGATTTGTCGTGTGTCAGCAGGTGTTCAGCTATTAGTACACAAAATTTCTAGTCTCAAACTTATACAATTTCCGCTTACGGACTCTGTGACAGAGAGACAGGCAGACGAGTGTGACGGATAGGGTTTCGCCATATGAAATAAACCATAAAATAAAATTACTCACATATTTCTTTAATTACTTTTTAAGCCAATAACGTCTTTGAAATGGCTATAAATATTTCTATGAAAGTAAGACAAACTGTTATTAAACAGAAAGGTGACCAGTTAAACTAATGGCATTGAGCTCACAGCTATTCACACTAGTATATTATACTTTTATTTCAAAGAATAATGCCCCTCGAAAAATAAATAAAGTTGGGATTAGCCCCCACCAATTAGCCCCCTTTATAACAATGAACCTCCAAATCTAATCAGGGTAGCGGCTTATCAGAATAAACCTGTATACCAAATTTGAAGCAAATCGGATAATTCTGAATGAAAAAGTCCATTTAGCTAAATTATGGTACGGGGATTAGATCCCATCCCCCCCCCCACACTCCTTTATACTTAACCAATGAACCTTCTAACTTAATCACGGAAGCGCCTTATCAGAATAAACCGGTATACTAAATTTGAATCAAAGAGAATACTTATACATGAAAAACCCATTTCTCTAAACTAAGGGGGAATTAGCCCTCCGTCCCCTCCCCCCTTTATACTTAACCAATGAACCCCCAAATCTGATCAGGGAAGCGCCTTATAAGAAAGAACCTAGAAAATTTTTTTGCAGCAAATCGGATATTTCTATCCAGAGTTATCGCGTTACGTACATACATGCAGAACCTGTGGGCGCATTAGCTGTCAGGCTTTGATAGCCTGTGAGCTAAAAAAAACAGAGTGAAATAAACTGTTGACTTATGATAGGGAAAAAAAATATGGCGCCATTTGTAAGAATTGAAGCGAAAAATCCTTTTTTGAAATATAAATCCTATTCCAATGCTATTTTTAGGCGTTTTATATTTAAAATAGAAAGCAGAGCAGACTGCGAAATGTCACCTTCCACTTTCTTTAACTTTGGAGACTAAAATATTTAAGACACGATCGAGATCAAGATTCTTTTTATATTCTGGAAGAAAAATGTTTGAATTCCTTTCCTGTTTTCAGAAAAATATATCGTGATAAAATATTCGCACATACGGTTTTAATTCGCTGGAGACTTCATGTTTTCCTGTTCGTACAATTTGGTTTCAAACTTCTGGTTCATTGGTTTAAAAGATGTTGGAACTTCTTATTTAAATAAATATAAAAGCAGAAAAAGTTTTTCTTTTCAAAAAAAAACATTCATTTATAAGCATTTAATGATTATATTGAAAATTAAACTTAATTTCCTGACACTGCAATTCATGATTTATTTTTTCAAAAACAATTCATTACAGTACGTTAATTTGGTGAGGGCACCAAATCCGATTATAAAAAATTCACTGCTTTTTTACGCAATCTAAAAAGCTTGATCTAATGAATTTATTTAGTATTGAGGAAGTTCTGGCGTTATGAAATGGTAGATCAATATGGAATACTTCAATATCTGGCACATATGGTGTGGCAGTCAACCATAAAACTGTCAAACGACTTTAGAGTACTCCCATGAAGAACTGTGCTCCGTTCTGTTTGGATAGATGTTGTTGGAGCGACGCGGTGAAATAAAATCTTATTATCCATTTTTGCAGGTCAATTTTGCAAAATTCGCATTAATTATAAAACCTCCTTGTCACTGATGTTAACCAAGTTCAGCATAAAGTTGAACAGTTCTATTGATTACTGTGGTAGTATCAATTCCAATACGTTTAAATAGCGTAATGTTATTACGCTGCAAAGATTTTTCCCCATTGACCATAATGTAACGGAATTTTTTTTTGAGTACCCCTGCAAATGAATTGTTAACGCTACACACTTCATACACAATACCAAACATGCCTTGGTGACCCTCAATAACGTGCATCAATTGCATGAAAATCCGAGCCTAATTGCGTGAGTTAGAGCGTCGACAGACAGACAGACAAACGGAATTCATGAACACTTTTCAACTTGTTGGAAAGTGTGAAAGGAGAGTGAAGTGATTCTTTGACCTATTATAAGATATATTCATAAAACAAATATGGCACCACTGAGTAAGAATTGAAGCGAAAAATCCTTTTTCGAAATATAAATCCTATTCTAACGCTATTTTTAGGCGTTTTATATTTAAAATAGAAAACAGAACAGACTGCGAAAGGTGACCTTTCACTTTCTTTAACTTTCGAGACTAAGTATATTTAAGACACGGTCGCGATCAAGATTCTTTTTTCTATTCTGGAAGAAAAATGTTTGAATTCCTTTTGTGAGTTTTATTTATTTATTTATTCCACACAGAAAATATATCGTGATGAAACATTCGTACATATACGCTTTAATACACAGGAGACTTCGATTTTTTTTTCCTGTTCGTACAGTTCGGTTTCAAACTTCTGGTTTATTGGTTTAAAATATGCTGGAACTTCTTATTTTAATAAATATAAAAGTAAAAAAAAGTCCTTCCGGCCACTGCCGAGAGGAAGAGATAGCTTTGATATTCCTTATTTTTTAAAAGCCAGCTTATATTATTCAAGCACACGGAGCTCAAATTAGTGGAACCCGATTATAGAAGGTTAAATACTAATTTTTGTCAATATTGAATATGAATGATAATTTCGCCAAATTAGTCAGCGTTATCAAAGCTGGTTTTATTAAAGTGATTTATATTTTGTCGCCAAATTCGGTGATATCCCGAATTATATTAATAATTATATTAACCCGAATTATCGGTGATAGCCCGCCATTTTAAAACAGCATAATGGGTGCAACAAAGCTCACCAATGAACTTGGTCGAGACCTTAGTAATTCCTGTGCACATGCTTACTCATATCTAAATCGGTTGATATATACGAGTGCTGTTGCAGGCAAAAAATCAGATTTTTCAAAATGTCACACACATTCGAAATTCAAACTGCTATATCTCGGCCTTTTTTTTAGATAAAGGCAAAACAAAAAATGATCCGGAATCTTTGTAACAAGCTGAAACACATAAGAAAAAAAAATTTTTTTTTTCAATTTCTAATTTTTTTGTACCTCATTTTAAATTAATTTTTTTTAAATTTTTAAATGGCCGCCATTTTTAAACAAGATGGCGGATGAAGTTAGCAAACGAACTTGGCCCGGAGATTGCTATGTACTATGCGTATGCCTTGTCACATCCTAATCGGTTCATAAATACGCGTGTTAATGCGTGACAAAAATCAGATTGTTTCAAAATGTCAGCCATGCTAGAAATTCAAAGTGCTATAACTCAGCCATTTTTTAAGATATAGACGAAATGGAAAATGCTCCAGAATCTTTGTATCAAGGTCAAATACAAAAGAAAAAAATATTTTTCAATTTCTAATTTTTTTGTACCTCATTTCAAATTAAAATAGAAAAACATTAATGGCCGCCATTTTGACACAAGACGGCGGATGATGTTGGCCAACGTACTCGGTCGAGACATTGGTATGTACTATGTACACACAAAGTTATATCCAAATCCGTTCATAAATACGCGTGTTATCGCGTGACAAAAATCAGATCGTTTCAAAATGTCAGCCATGCTAGAAATTCAAAGTGCTATAACTCAGCCATTTTTTAAGATATAGACGAAACGAAAAATACTCCAGAATCTTTGTATCAATCCCAAACACATAAGAAAAAAATCTTTTTCAATGTCTAATTTTTTTGTGCCTCATTTTAAATTTAATTTTTTTTTTAATTATTTAAATGACCGCCATTTTGAAACAAGATGGCGGATGAAGCTGGCCAACGTACTCGGTCGAGAATTTGGTATGTACTATGTACACACGAAATTTTATCCAAATCGGTTCATAAATACGAGAGTTACAGTATGACAAAGATCATATATATATATATATATATATATATATATATATATATATATATATATAAATTTTGAACGGAGGGTGGTTTCGGGGTCTAGGGGTCATGATCGGTGAAAATATACCAAAATTTTTCGGAATCGTTTTCCTCCGAACTGCTGCAATAGTACTTTTTGTTATGAAAGCTACCTAAAAAAAGTTTTATTTATTTATTTTTTATACTCTTTTACAAGTATTTATCTTGAAAATTACGCTTAATTTCATAACTGCATTTCTTGATTTTTTTTAAAAAAATAATTCATTACAGTACGTTTTTTTTTTTTTTTTTTTTTTTTTTTTTTGTCGCGGGTAACAAACCTAATTATAAAAAAAATCACCGCTTCATTTTTACATATAAGAAAAAGCTGGAGCTAATAAATTTGTTAAATATATATGTTATATAAAAATTTTTACTCGCGATACTCCTTTAAATTATTCAAATTTTCCGGTATATTTCCCTATTTCTTAATAATATCTATTATTTATTCTTATTTAATTTCCCTTTAAATTTAAACGCGTATATTAATAATTATCTTATTCAAAATCTCAATCTAATGCATTTATCTCCTTCATAAATTTTATCAGCTATCTCATCTATAATATTCTGAGAGAAGCTAGTTTTAAATGTGAATTGTTAGGGATTTTGGGTAATGTTTATAACTCTACTCAAATCTTTTATTAGCCCCCGGTATGGTATGCTATTTCTTTCTCCCAGCTTATTTTGTGTCCCCCCCCCCCCCAAAAATAACGTTACCTTACAGAAGGCAACAATAAACAAAGCAGATGTATCATTGTACGATTAAATCACTATAAATTTTACTATAACATTTATAAATTTTACTATAGCATTTTTTAAATTTTCTAAGCATCGCACATTTTTAATTTTTATACCGTCGTATTGGGAAAAAAAAAAGTACTTTTAAATGTAATTTGTTTGAAAACTGTATCTCCATTTATTTTTGAAATATTAATTTTTTTTTTAGTTTTTAGCACCATTTGTTTAATTTTGGCAATTCAAGCACTCCATTTTTGTAGAAAGTAAAAGTAAAATAGTTGAAAAATAGCAATTATATCTTTTTGTTGCCATTTTCTCATAACAACCAAAAGAAAATGTAATTAAAATACGTGCTGTTTTGAGAAAAATATAATCGAATAATTTCTGTTAAAACATGGAGCGATATTTAATTTTAAGTATCCATATTAATGTTACAAACAGATGAAGGCCTATGAATCATTAGATAGCCGTTTTTTTTGTCGAGTTTCTTGAATGACGGCATCTTTTTGCTGCATTTGTGTATTATTTTGCGATAGTGACATCCTATGCATGCTTTACTGTAGATGTTTCAAAGTGGATCGTAAATGTGGAATTCTTAAGCGGGTGCGAATGACGTCGCATTTTGCATAAAATAAAAGCGTTGCTATATGTATTGAAATTTAAATATGTTTTGTACCATTTATATATATATATAATTTTTTTTTTCATCGGGGGCGACACTAAATTCTGAAAAAGCAGAATTCCTGTTTTCTAGTTTAAATTTTTTTTTATCGTATTTTGAGGAATTAGGAAATATACAAATATAATGTTCTTACAATTGAAATATACAAATATTTCCGAGCTAAAACTTCTCCCTCCCCCCCCCCCTCCTCCCCAATCTATCAACATCAAGAAAACTGAAAAGACGCAAAGGCAAAAGAAATCCTCCTTTTAAAACTATTTTTCTTTGGTGTAACCCATAATGCTTTTGGAACGAGATAAAGTAAAGTATCTACAACTCATTCGAAACTGTATTACTACTCATCGATATAGTATTAAATGAATTTTATAACAAGTTATTTTAATGGTACATTAAAGTACCGTCGGGCATAAAGTGGTAATCAAATGGTCTGCATTCAAAATAAAATGGCAATCTATTCATTCACGAGATATAGCTATCGTGGAAACCTTGAAAAATAGAGCTTAACAGCGACACCTGTTAGGTGGTGTACACCAAACCTAATAAGGATCTTGTTATGGCAAGGTCTAACAGAATATGAAGTTTGGTGAAATTTTGTTCGTTAGTTCATCAGAGATAGCTATCATGCAACTCGTGCAAAAATACATCATAGCTGCGCCACCAGTTGGGAAATTTATACAGGGCATTTACATCAGACAAACGGATAGACAAACCGAATTCATCAACACTTTTCAACTATGTTCAAAAATGTTAATAAAAAATAAATGTGCCCAGTTAAACTGGTGGCATTGAGCTCACAGGCTATTCCATCTAATTGTATATTTTACACTTATTTCAAAGAATAATGCCTCTCGAAAAATAAGGGGGATTAGCCCCGCCCCCCTCGTTTTCCCTCTTTATACTTAACCACTGAGCCTCCAAATGTCATCAGGGAAGCGCCTATCGAAATAAAACGGTATACTAAAGTTGAAGCAAATCAGACAGAAAAACCCATTTATTTAAATTAAAGGGGTTTTTAAGCCCCCGTTCCCCCCTTTATATTTCACTAATGGACTTCCCAATCTAAAATTCCCAATCTAAGAAGCACCTTATCAAAATAAACCGGTATACCAAATTTGAAGCAAATTGGATAGAAAAAGACATTTATCTCAATTAAAAGGGTATTAGTTCTCCCGTCCCCCACCCTTTTAGACTTAAACAATGAACTTTCAAATCTAATTAGGGAATCGCCTTATCAGAATTAACCGGTATACCAAATTTGAAGAAAATCTGATAATTCTGCATGAAAAACCCATTTATCTAAGTTAAAGGGAGAGATTAGACCACGTCCCCCTCTTATACTTCCTCCCCCTTTATACTTAACCCATGAACCCCCAAAACTAATCAGGGAAGCGCCTTATCAGAATGAACCTAGAAGAAAAATTTGAAGCAAATCGGATATTTCTATCAAGAGTTATCGCGTTACGTACATACGTACGTACACACATACTTATATACATGCAGAACCGGCGGGTACATTAGTTCTCTCGTTTTGAAAGCCTGTGAGCTAAAAAGTGGTACCAACCAATTAAAATATGTGTATTGGGTAATTAACTTGTGCTCTGCAATAAAGAAATCAATAAACTTTTCGCATTGATTTTCTTAGTTGAAAAATTGTCTTTTAAACTTTTACGACCTTGTTCATAAAGAAGCTAATACTTTAATCAGGAATATTTCCCCTCAACTCCCGCCACAAAGTTCGCAATTAGGTCAAACAACCTCTCGGGTATCCCGTTCCAAATGGAAGTGCTCCGAACTACAGAAAACGTTCGACATTCTCCGAATCGCCCCCCACTCCCTGTATCGATTGTTGACGTATGAGGCAGAAAAAAACAGAACAATACAGTACAACAAATAAACAAAAGAACAAAAAAAAAAAAAAAAAAAAAAAAAAAAAAAAAAAAAAAAAAACTCATCCTTCCTGCACCCGAGAATAAAAACATTTCCCAGACGTGCGTGGATTTAGAAATAAGGCACTGTTTCGAATTCCAGTGAAATGTAAATTTTTGAAGATACAGTTGTACCGTATGAAATCGAACATAAAAATATTTTATGAATAAAAGATGAAATCATATTTATTATGGAGGAGAGGTCATTTTTGTAAACGCTTTTATTGACAGGCTTTTTCTGGGTCGGCTGGGGCGTCAGCAATGCAGCCCCCTATTTCGTGGGACAGTCCGGGAATAGCAATGCATATCAGCATTATAATATTTTTGGGGACGTAGCGCAAAACATCAAATGCGTCCCGAAACTTTTTCATTCCTGTTATAAAAAAGTTAGAGGAAAGAACGCCCGGCTAACATAGAAATAGTAATGATTATTGGAAAAAAATTGTATTATTTAATAAAATTTAGAATGTATTGGAATAATATGATAGCATTTTAATCTTTTATAAATATTTATACCTTTAAAGTTTTGCATAATTGATTATAAGTTAAAAAAAAAAAAAAAATCGGGGATTTTTGGAATGCAGCCAGAAGCACCCTTAGATGCCCGTGTAAATCGGACGATAAAACATGCTAAGAGGTCGGTTAACCGAGTATGACGTATAATTGAGTATTGGGTAATAAAAGATATACTGTAAAGTTTCTTCGTACAAAATAACTAGCTTAATACAGCTTCAATAACATTTAAAATGTTTATATTATTGAAAAACGCATTTAAAATTGATCCTCACAAAATTCATATTTTCACCAATTTTTGTTTTCAATTCTAAGAAAGAGTTTACATAACGATACATGAGGACCCCAGAAGCCAAGGGGTATAAGTGACAAAATTGAAAAAAAAATGAACTAAGTGCACAGATGACCTGGAAATATGCTTTTCTCTTTTCAGGTAAAGAAATATAAGAGATTTTCTAATTATGTGTTGTGCTTCAGAGATCAACCACTTTTGCCGAATAATGATCATTATTGATTAATCATAAATTTAAAGAAAATTGCACTCTACTTTTTTCACATTTATTGAAATAAGAGTTCAAAGACCACTGAGAAACAAGCAGCAGTTTCCTATTTCAATTCAGTCAATTATTATTGATGTTCAACTTTAACGTCCATTACCTTTGAACAATTTATTCCAAATCAAAATTTTGTCACTTGTACCCCTTGGATTCTGATGTCCTCATATATAAAAGTGAAAAATAAAAAAACAAAAAATTCAAAATCCTGCATTCGAGGGACAAAAACAACAAGAACAACAGCAAAAAAAAAAAAAAAAAAAAAAAAAAATTTCTTAGACGTGTGTGGATTTAGAAATAAGGCACTGTTTCGAATTCCATTGAAATGCAAATTTTTGGAGATAGAGTTGTACCGTACGAAATCGAACATAAAAATATATTAAGAATAAAAGATGAAATCATATTTATTATGGGGGAGAGATCATTTTTGTAAACGCTTTTATTGACAAGCTTTTTCTTGGCCGGATACGAGGAAGAAAACACAGTACGTTCATTTTAGACCTAAACTGAAAGGATTAAAACAATTTCCAGTTTTCTCCTAATTAATTCTGAAGTCATCCACCTGATGATGGGTCTAAAACTTTGAAGTAGAATTGTGACCTTAATATTCAACATAAGTATTGAGTCTAGGTCATTTTACTCAGAATTTTAAGCTCTACAACATTTGTCTTGACAATGTTTTTGACAGAGTTAGCTGTTTTGAGATATTGTTATGGTATGCAAAAAAAGTGTTTTTTTACTATAATTCTATACATATTTCCTAACGCTCACCTAGTACGAGGGGGAAAACATAGCATATTCATTCTAGACCTAAACAGAAGAGATTAAAAAATTTCCAGCTTTCATCTAATTCATTCCGAATTCAACCCCCTAACCACTGGGCTATAAGTTACATCGTAAATTATATATCCCCATCCTATACTGGTGCAGATAAAATTAACAGAATCAAAACAATAATGCCACAGGAGCACCTTCTATGTACCCCTGACACTTTCAGAAACCAAATGTGAACTAACTTATGATGTCATGATTATGACTTTACAACACAGCACTGAATGCATAGTGCTGCCATCTGTTAACAAACAGAACAACTAAGTCATAAATTTGATTCCTAATCAATTTAGATGCACTGAACACTGTTCTAAAAAATTTTGAGGATAGAACGCCCGGCTAACATAGATATACTAATGATTATTGAAGAAAATGTATATTATTTAATAAAATTTAGAATGTATTGAAATAATATGATAGCATTTTAATCTTTTATAAGCATTTATACGTTTAAAGCTTTGCATAATTGATTATAAGTTAAATTTATTTTTTTCGGATTTTTGAATGCAGCCACCAACACCCTTAGATTTCCGCGCAAATCGGATGATAAAACATGCTAGAATTGTCGATTAACCGAGTATGACGTTTAATTGAGGATCGGATAATCAAGGGTATACCGTAATAAAAGTCGCTTCCTGCAAAATAATCAGTTTAGTAATACGGCTTCAATAACTTTAAAAAATGTTTATGAAAATTATACACTTAAAATTGATTCTCACGAAATTCATATTTTCTCCAATTTTTGTATTCAATTCTAAGATAGAGTTTACATAACGATACATATAATAAATGAAAAAAAAAGTTCAAAATCAAGAAATTACTCACTTTTTTACATAGGTAGTGGAAATGTTCTTACCTATAAAGAAAACGAAAAATAATTATGAGAGAATATTTTGAACATAAACATTTGAAGAATGAGAGAAAATTCTCATATTTAAAACATATTTATGGTTTCAGGCATATATATTATTTAAACATGCAACAAAACTTTAAAGTATACTTAGAATAGGGATTGTGTAAACTGTATTCACTGTAAGGAAAAAAAGTTTTTTAATCTACCAAAATCTCTATATATATTTCTCTTACGTGGCATGGAAATCAGACTGAATTTACAGCTTGACATTTGGCAACAACCACAGTGACGATTCTCAGATGTTAATTTACGGTCACATGACCTGACTCATTCAGCAAATCAAAATTCAGAGAAAATCTCTTTTTAAGCTCAGGCGAGTTAGAGCAAGCAAAAGAAAGGAATAAGTTATACTGCTACTTCATCATGAATGGCGGCATGAGTCAGCCCGAATTGAAGGAACCATAATTTAATCGAGGTACGAATAGCAATGCCATTGGTTCGTTTTACTGTGACGTGACGCATTCAGCGAATCAGTTTTCTGATCAAGATTATCTTTTAGACATGGCAAAAAACATTTTGTTTACATTTCATTAGCGTCATACTTTTCAAAGAGTTTTAAAGGAATTTAAGCCGTGCTGTGCAATATTTTAAACAAAAAAAAAAAAAAAAAAAAAAAAAAAAAAAAAAATGCATTTTTATTTGCCTATAATATTGCACAGTACGTGCAATATAAATAGTCTTTTAACATACTAACTCGGATGGTATGCTAAAAGTTAGTTTAGTTAAACTAATAGCACAGTTGAAATTTTCCATTCAGCCTTTTCGGGGAATAAAGGGAAATGTACTTGAGAACATTTGCACAGTCCTGTGCTATTGGATGTATAGAATTTATATACACCGAGCAATATTAAAAAAATAATTCAATTTTAAAACTCGTACCACAACTGAAAACGCACTCCCAGCCGTTCTTGTTCATTTTCAGTATGCTCTAGCCAAATGTACACCTGTAAATGAAGGATGAATGTTATGCACACTCTATCGATAGTAAGCATCTTGTTTTCCATTTCAGTGATATATATATCAATTCCAATATGTTTAAATAGTGAAAAATCGTTAAAATATATCGTAAATGATTTTTCCTCATAAACCGTACTTTAACCCCCTGAGGGGCAAGCAAAAATGTCTCTAAATATTGAATTCTCACCGGAATAATTGAAAAATTTTATTTTTAAATAAGGAAAAGCAATTTTTGATCGATTTTCCGCCAAAGTTAAAAATATAAAATTTAGTTACAATTTTCTGGTGGGAATCTTGTTTAAATTAGGTGGGATATATTTTATCCCACCGCCCCTCAAGGGGTTAGAGGAATTCTATTGAATGTGAAACACAATCTTTTCGCTAAATGTCGCCATATTTGGCGACATTCTTTTATTTGGTGCCAAGCATGTGTTTTGGTATTGTTAAACATAAAAGTCGATTTTCCCGCACAAATTTCGCCAATGTCATCAATATTTTGCCAAATATCACCAATTATAGCCAAGTTTGTCGAAGTGTTGTCAAATTCGTTTACTGCCAAGTGTTCAACAACTTAATTACTGTTTCAGACTTCATTCCCATGGAAACGGATTGACCTGTGTGTGATCCCAAACTGACTCACACATCGAATTTTCTCGAACATGCGACCTAGCCCAATGATCTTCTCGTACTCCAAAACGGTAGGATACAAAATTTATTAAAAATCGTTAGAGCCGTTTCTTAGATAAAATTTACATATACACACAAGATTTGCTCGTATTATAAAATATGATACAAACAGACACATGCAGACGTAACATACAAGTAAAGTTACTGAATAGATATAAAGAAAATACCAAAAAATAATATCTTAATTAGAATTTCAAATATTTATCAAGTTACTAATAAATCTAAAACAGGAAGTTAAAGACCGCATATATGACATATTTTTGCATTATTTTACCAATTCAACTTGGTTTTTGTGTGTAAAAGATGGAATTTTGCATCCGGTTTTTAACCCACTTCCTTTTAGGATGGAATTATAAAAATTATGCATATAGGTGTGTAAGAATTTTAATGCAATCCATGACAAAAAAGCATTTTATTATTTCTAGGACTTAATTATAAATTAATAACTTTAAGGCCATTTTTTTTTCTTTAGACTGCCTCATCGCCTGATATACTTTATGGTTACAAATGTATTCGAGTTACAACAACAGTAGTCGCCAAAGCACGCTAACTGAAAAGGTCAATTGGCTGTGAAACTGCAATAACGCAATATTTTAAATACTAAAAAGTAAAAAATAAAATTTAACAATATAAAAATTAAACAAAACACATTTATCAATTAACAGTTTAACGTTAATTAAATGATGGTTATACGTTGAGAAAATAATTTACAAATATTGAATAGGTTATTTAAAGGATGCTTTTTTACTTTCCTGTTTCCGTAACTGAAACAAGTGTGTAAGCGCACAGAGGGTTTCGTTTAATAATATTTCAAAACAATTTATCCTTTTGCCAAAATCTCTTAGTTCCACATTTCGAAACTAGGGGGCGCACTCTATTCTAAACAAACTTCTGTCTGAACGAAACTCCGCTTTACAACCTATCCCTAGATATATTAGTCGAGGGGATCGGACCCATAGCACCCGAGATAGGTAGGTTCCCCGTGGCGGTAAAATGTGTAATTAAAGTGTGTAAGGCTATGGTGCCTATTATGAAAGAGTGGTCAAAGGGTCGTGCAATGATATATCCCATGAGGGGTGTCGGTAAAAGTCAGAAAAGTGGCTCCCGGGTGAAAAGCGGGGAGGTTAGAAAATTTGCTTAAAATACACAAGTTAGAGACCGGAGGGGTAAATAATATAAGACTTTTTGAAATTTTTATAATTTTTCGTGTGATCGCAAGCGTTCTGCTATAAGTATGCAAAATTTCAAGTTTCCAACTTAATTAGGGGCTGAGTTAGAAAAATTACTTAAAATACACAAGTTAGAGACCGGAGGGGTAAATATAAGACTTTTTGAATTTTTTTGATTTGTCGTGTGATTGCAAGTGGTATAAGTATGCAAAATTTCAAGTCTCCAACTTAATTAGGGTTCTCAGTTAGAAAAATTGCTTAAAATACACAAGTTAGAGACCGAAGAGGATAAATGTAAGACTTTTTCAAAATTTTATGATTTGTTGTTTGATGTTAGACGTTCAGGTATAAGTATGCAAAATTTCAAGTCTCCAGCATATTTAGTTTCTAAGAATGGGCTCTATAACAGACGGACAGACAGACAGAGGAGTGAGACGAATAGGGTTTCGTCAGATGAACGAAACCCTAAAAAGAATAAATTTGACATCTTTTTTAATAAATTCACTAGCACCATTCACTAGCACTTTCTACCAAGCATAAAAAAGCGGTGAATTTTTCATAATCGTTTTAGAAAAAAAAAATGGCATTTCAATCATTAAACAAGGCGTGATTTTCAAAATAAACAGTGCACGCTTATAAAAGAGCTTATAAAAAACTACTTTTATTCTTATATTTATTTATCAATTCTACACACGTTATGACTCCATACATTTTTACTCAAAAAAATATTTGTTGCAAAAATATTTCTTTGGATTTTTTTTTAACGGTTGGTTAATCTTTTAATTTCTTTTTTTTTTTTTTTTTTTTTTTTCATCTTAATTTTTTCACAAATGTTATGCTTTTACCGATAAATCGATTCGTTATGCATAAAAATAATTATCTATGTTGATGCGTATAATAAAAAATGCTGCTTTTTTTTTTTTCCCAATAATAGTAATAAATTTCACAAGACAAGCTAAAGAAGAAACATTTTTTTCCCCTCTTCAGCCGCTTACATAAAAGCATGAAGTTGTTATATTTGTAAAAAGTTTTATTATAATTATTAAGAAGTTTAATTGGGGCAATCAGAAGACAATCCAACTAACTCCATTTTAAGTGGCGTTATTTTTAACCCTTTATCTACTGAGGTACTTCTAAGTACCATTAAAATAACTTGTTATAAAATTCATTTAATACATCTATTAGTTGTAATACAGTTGTAATACAGAATAAGCTATAGATACATCACATTACCTTGTTCCAAAAGCATTAAGGGTTACACAAAACAAAAATATTTTTAAAAGGATGATTTCTTTTGCCTTCGCATCTTTTCAGCTTTCTTGGCGCTGGGGGAGGAGGATTTTTCAATTTGGAAATATTTTAATATTTCTATTGTAAGAATATTCTATTTGTACATTTCCTAATTCTACAAAATACTAAGAGAAATATTTAAAATAAAAGATTTGGGTGGGGTTATAAATAGTGCACAAAATCCCTATCAATTCAAATTTAATGAATCCTTATAAATCCTTCAATCCTTCTAAAATTTATTAAATTATTTTGTAAATCTTTTAATATAGTTTAAGCAATTCACGAAAAATGCGTTAGAAGATAAAATCTTCATCAATTCATAATTCAGTACATAAAGGGTTAAATAAAGGAACATTGAAAATTTTCTATCTATACATTTATACAGTGATAAAAAGGTACCCTTGATTAAAAGAAAATTAATGAGTTCAATCAAAATATCTCGAGAAAAATATTATATAGACACAATATTTTTATAGTTGCAATAACTTTAGCTGTTTATACTGAACATTTTCAATTGATGGAGTTAATCGGTTTGTGCACTGTGCGGCTCAATTATAGTTTCATGGAAGTTTTTTAATACTTAAAAATCTTTTATAATTTTCGGGTAATTTACATAATGCTTTTCTTTTCTTTTCTGTTTCCACGACTTAAAAAAGAATAATTATTATGTATTTTTAAAATAAATTCACTAGCCAACGTTTTTTAAAAAGCGTAAAAAAGCGGCGAATTTTCCATAATCGAGTCCTGTGCCGACTTTAAAACTAATTTATTGTAACGAATGTGTTTAAGAAAAATTTTGTATTGCAGTCATAAAATAGACGTGATTTTAGGGATAAACATTGAATGCAAGAGTATTAAAAAATAATAATACAGTAGCGCTCAAAAGTATTTTGACAAAGCTAATATTTCACTTAATTGAAAATAATAATAAAATACAAAAATCAATCATTTATTTTATTTAACCATATTCAATGTTTTAATTTTAATAAATTAACAATAAATATTAATAATATTAATAAAATTATATATATACTATATATATATAGATATTTATAGAGATATATCCATATATATGTATATATTTATATCTGAATTTTGTCATGCTGTAACTCTCGAATTTTTGAACCGATTTGGATGAAATTTTTCTTATGCATAGTACATACTAATGTCTTGACCAAGTTCGTTGGCCAGCTTCATCCGCCATCTTACTTCAAAATGGCGGCCATTGGAATTTTTGAATTTTTTTTTATGTTTTCTAACACTGTATACTTATAGAAAATGTTACCTTTCACAAAATGCAAACTCTTATATATCATTTTAAACAGAATGTTAGAAACATTAAAAGATATTTTAAAAAGTCACACAGTGAAAGTTAACAACATAGGTCATTTTAAAGAGAAAGTTACGAAACCTAAAAATTTCCAAACGTGTTCACAAAATTCAAGTGGCCGCCATTTTGAAACAAGATGGCGGATGAAGCTGACCAACGATCTCAGTCGAGGGATTAGTGTGTACTATGCCTATGAAAAATTTCATCCAAATCGGTTAAAAAATTCGAGAAAATACGGCATGACAAATTTCAGATATATATATATCTATATATATATATATATATATATATATATATATATATATATACATATATATATATGGATATCTATATCTATATCTGTATCTATATAGTATATGTATAATTTTATTAATATTATTAATATTTATTGTTAATTTATTAAAATTAAAACATTGAATTTGGTTAAATAAAATAAATGATTGATTTTTGTATTTTATTATTCTTTTCAATTAAGTGAATTATTATCTTTGTCAAAATACTTTTGAGCGCTACTGTAACTATTTTTACTAAATAATATTAACTATTTAATTATATATAATATGTATTTATCAATTCTGCACACACATCATGACTCCATACTTGTTTACTAGAAGAAAATATTTGTTGCAAAAATATTTCTTTGGATTTTTTTAACGGTTGTTAATCTTTTAATTTCTTTTCTTTTTCATCTTAATCTTTTCACAAATGCTACATTTTTACGGATAAATCGATTTTTTAAGCATGAAAATAATTATCTGTGTCGATGCAAATAATAAAAAAAGATGTTGATCTTTTTTCAATAACAATAATTTTCACAAGACAAGCTAATGGAGAAACATTTTTTCCTCTTCTGTCGCTTAAAAAAAAGCATGAATTTGCGCTTTATTCTAGTTATAAAAAGTGTTATTGTATTTTTTAAGAAATTGTGTTATAGTGTTTTTTTTTAGAAGTATTTAAATATTTCATAAACTTTTAAAATCATATGTTGTTTTTTTTAGACAAAAATATAGAAATTATTACAGATTTTAAGACTATATTTAAATAAATTTTCCTTGTAAATAATCGATTTCAGTCAGTGAAGGACATTAACAAGAAAGAAAAAAAAAAGCATAGATGAGGCATTGTCACATGATTTTGACTTTTAAGCCCCCGAATAATAATTTTTATTTTAGTACATATTCTTGGGTTTTTACTTTCTTCTAACTTTACAAGTATTGGATTCATGAAAATTTTCGAATTCCAGTTTTCGACAGATTTACATGTTTTAGGGATCAGAGAACTCGAAAAATATGTTTTTACAAAATGTCTGTCTTTGAGTCTGTCTGTCAGTGTGTCTGTGTGTGACACAAATTTTGTGGGCACGCTATCTCAAGAAATTATGCACGGAATTTAATAAAAATTTATATCCAGTTAGCCCCTGACACAAATTGATGCTGATTAGTTTTTGGTACAAATCGCTCAACAGGTGGCGTTGCTATGCTGCATTTTTTACGATTTCCGCAATGGCTTTATCTCAGGAACTACTGCGCGGATTTTCATGAAACTTTAGATTAATTTAGTCCTTGATATGACTTGGTGCTGATTACGTGTTGGTGCAAATCGCTCAACAGGTGGCGCTGCTATGCTGCATTTTGTACGATTTCCGCAATGGCTCTATCTCAGGAACTAATGCACGGATTTTCATGAAACTACAGATTCAGTTAGTCTTTGATATGACTTGATGCTGATTAAGTGTTGGTGTAAATCACTCAACAGGTGACGCTGCTGTGCTGCATTTTGCACGATTACCGCAATAGCTCTGTCTTAAAAACTAATGCACGAATTTTCATCTAACTTCAGATTTAGTTAGATGTTAACACAAGTTGTTGCTAATTAGGTTTTGGTGTTAATCATCCAATAGGTGGTTCTGCAATGCTAGAATTTTCATGATTTTCGCAATAACTCTATCTCAAAAACTAATGCACGGATTTTCCCCAAACTTCAGATTCATTTAGACTTTGACATAAGTGGTTGCTTGGTGGTTTTGACGTAACATAGGTTTTGGTGTAAAGAACCCAATAGGTGGCGCTACTAGGCTGAATTTACAAGATTTCAAAGATAGCCATATCTCAAGAGCTAATGCATGGAATTTCATATCTTTAGAACCCTCATGTTGGGCATAGATTGCCGTTTAATTTTGGCAGTGTGATAGCGAATTTTCAAGTATTAACATGCATGAGATAGAAGAAAGTTTTGGGATTGGTACATCCGACTAGTTTTTTTTACTTCTTATGTTGGAAAACATCCCATTGTATGACTGACAGTACAACAGTATTAACGAGATAAATAAGTTTTGGACGATGTTCAGAGGTCCAAATATACCACGAAATTCCTTACAATCCCGTGTCTCTGATGCTGATTTTTAGGGTTCCGTACTTAAAAAGTAAAAACGGAACCATTATAGGATCACTCCTGTGTCTGTCTGTCCGTCTGTCACAGCCATTTTTCTCGTAAACTATGGAACATGGAAAGTTGAAATTGGGGGAATTAATAAAGACTATTGACCCACATATTTACAGATTATTAAACATTCACAAATATATTTAAGAAAATATAGAGCGGCTAATTAAGTTACTTAAAAAAAAAAAAATCCTTTGTATATCGTGTGGGGTATCGCGTGAAAGCTTTTGTAACGCTGAACTCCAAAATGCATTTCTTTTAATTTTAAGTATTATATTTTCAGAGATATCGTCGAAAATGTAGAGCAAAAATATGTCCCCTCCCCCCCCCCCCATCTATTTCCGAATTTACTGAAAGTAAAATTATAAAAAAATTAGAAGTGTTAGACGTTAATTTAAACATTTCAGGAAAGTTATAGCGATTACCCTAGGTCATATAGTTTTTGAGAAATGTGCATTTTCCCGTTATACACGAATTTCGATTTTCAGGCATTCAGCAAATGTGTTGAGGAGGGCTGGAGGTACCTATCGTAGCAGAAGTATGAAAGCATTGTTGCTAAGGATTTTTTTTTAAATCGTCAGTAATTAGCCGAGATATTAACCCTTAAAGATACGGACGGGTTTGGACATACATGATGACAGGTGCAGCGTAATCTATGTACCATTCGCTTTTAAAGCCTAGATAACAACTTTTAATGATATATTTGTGTATAATGCAATGCCCAATAGTATAAAAGCAATAAACGTCAAATTGTTAAAAACGGACTAATTTAATTAGAATTAATCACATAAATACTATGGGATTCGCGACATGTTTGCATTGAGTGGATCTCTCAATACGCCTGCCGTGTCTTAGTTAATTAAAAGTTAATAATCTAATGTCTCCGTGTCTAAGTTAATTAAACACCTATCTAGAAGAATGCGGCAATTACCAAGGCGGCGTTGCAGATTTGCGACCTCCTTTCGAAGCGCGCTTAGCACAATGCCAAGTTTAAACTTTGAACAAGGATTTTGTTTTAGCTACACCGTAAAAAAAGAAGATTATTAGTACACTGAATTTAGTTTTATGAAATGCCAAATGAAGTTTAAATATGCACTACTTTTACTGTCAGTACCGAACGAAGTTCATCATAAACAGATTAGGATAAAAAAAAAAAAAAGAGTGAGAACAGAATAGCAATATTTGATGTTATTGAGGCTTCATATCTCTTTGAACTTTTACAGTACACCCATTCATACTTTTCTAGTATATACAGCTATATCCAACCTTACGTTGTATAGTTTTTTTTTTTTTTTTTTTTTTTTACAAAGTCTTATTATTCTTTTAGCAATGATTCTTTTAATAATACGGTTACTAATTCATATACCTACGCATTGTGCGGAACCCTCTGAGCGCGAGTAAGTCTTGCAGATGACCGTTTATTAAGTTTGGAGCTATCTGTATAAAATTGTTTCAATAAAAGCAATTCGATGTAATTTTTTTCCGAAAGTGGAACATAATTTAACACATTTTACATAATTATTAACTTATTATTTTATTTACAGGTTCTCGACTCATACTTATCATAAAAAAATTAAATTTTCTTACAATATATTTTTTATGAACTTTATTTAACGGCTGGTTAGTTCTTTGTCCATTTTTTCCTTAATCTTTTCGCAAACTCTATGCTTTTAACTGATAAATCGATTCACCGGGCAGAAAATAATTAGATCTAAGCGAAAAGAAAAAAAAATTGATGTTTTTTCAATAATAATACATTTTTACCGAGATAAGATAAAAGAGGAACTTTTTTTTTATTTTCTGTCGCGAGAAAATATGCAGTTGTGTGGATTTTTTAAGAAGTTTTATTTTCAGTTTTAACTGTCTTATTTTTTTTTATTTAGTTCGTGGAACTAAAGATGAAATTTCGTAATTGATTTATCCCCCCTTCCTGATTAGAATTATAAATATTATGCACAAAGGTGTGTTTGCGATGACAGTTCAACATTTTAATATTTTTAGAATTTAATTATAAATAAATAAATTTACTCATTAACAGTCTTAAAATTAACCAGCTCATAATTAACGTAAGTTCAACATTTTAATATTTTTAGAATTTAATAATAAATCATTAAATTAATTTACTTAATAACAATTACTATCTTACTATTACTATACATATTAATATTACTATAATTACTACATTAATTTATTTATTAACAGTCTTAAAATTAACAAGTTCACACTCAACATAAGTTCAACATTTTAATAATTTTAGAACTTAATTATTAATCAATCAATTAATTTACTTATCAACAGTCTTAAAATTTACCTTCATAATTAACATAAGTTCAACATTATAATATTTTTAGAACTTAATTATGAATTAATAAATTAATTTACCTATTAAAAGTCTTAAAATAAACTTAATTATAAATTAATATATTAATTTACTTATTAACAATTACTATATCGCTGTTACTATATATATTACTATTATTATAGTTAATATAGTAATTTACTTATTAACACTCTTAAAATTAACAAGTTTACACTTAATATAAGTTCAACATTTTATTATTTTTAAAACTTAATTATAAATCAATAAATTAATAGATGAGTTTACTTATTAACAGTCTTAAAATGTACTTCATAATTAACATAAGTTCAACATTTAAATATTATTAGAACTTAATTATATCTTAATAAATTAATTTATTTATTAATAGTCTTAAAATTAACTTAATTATAAATTAATATATTAATTTACTTATTAACAATTACTATATTACTACTACTATATATATTACTATTACTGTAATTAGTATATTAATTTACTTATTAACATTCTTAAAATTAACAAGTTCATAATTTACATAAGCTCAACATTTTAATATTTCTAGACTTTAATTATAAATCAATATATTAATAAATTAATTTACTTATTAACAGCCTTAAAATTTACTTCATAATTAACATAAGTTCAATATTTCAACATTTTAATATTTTTAAAACTTAATTATGAATTAATAAATTAATTTACTTATTAAGAGTCTTAAAATTAACTTAATTATAAATTAAAAAATTAATTTACTTATTAACAGTCTTAAAATTAACTTAATTATAAATTAATTAATTTACTTATTAACAATTACTATATTGCTGTTACTATATCTATTACTATTATTATAGTTAATATATTAAGTTATTTATTAACACTCTTAAAATTAACAAGTTCTCACTTAACATAAGTTCAACATTTTAATATTTTTAAAACTTAGTTATAAATCAATAAATAAATAGATTAGTTCACTTATTAACAGCCTTAAATTTTGTTTCATAATTAACATAAGTTCAACATTTAAATATTGTTAGAACTTAATTATAAATTAATAAATTAATTTACTTATTATGAGTCTTAAAATTAACTTAATTGTAAATTAATATATTAATTTAATTATTAACAATTACTATTTTGCTATTACTATATATATATTACTATTACTATAGTTAATATATTAATTTACTTATTAACACTCTTAAAATTAACAATTTCGCACTTAACATAAGTTCAACGTTTTAATATTTTCAGAACTTAATTCTAAATCAATCAATTAATTTACTTATTAACAGCCTTAAAATTTACTTCATAATTAACATCAGTTCAACATTTTAATATTATTAGAACTTAATTATAAATTATTAAATTAATTTACTTATTAAGAGTCTTAAAATTAAGTTAATAAGTAAATTAATACATTAATTTATTTATTAACAATTACTATATTACTATTACTATAATTAATATATTAATTTACTTATTAACATTCTTAAAATTAACAAGTTCATAATTAACACAAGCTCAACATTTTAATATTTCTAGAACTTAATTATAAATCAATATATTAATAAATTAATTTACTTATTAACAGCCTTAAAATTTACTTCATGATTAGCGCAAGTTCAACATTTTAATATTATTAGAACTTTATTATAAAATAATAAATTAATTTACTTATTAACAGTCTTAAAATTAACAAATTCATATTTAGCATAAGTTCAGCAATTTAATAATTTTAGAACTTAATTGTAAATTAATTAGTTTATTAACAACCTTTAAAGTAATACATTAATTTAACATGCATTTATCCGCTTAGCTGGTTGAAAGTAATCTTCTATATCCCTTTTTCGACAATTAATGCATTTTCAGATGTTGCGTGTTCAACCAGCTTGTAAATGGCGGTCTTTTCACGGACAATATGAAAACCTGAAAATTCTTCCTCATCATCGATGTCGCCGTTGCCGACTTTCGTTCGGCGCATGTATTGTGGTATGCAATCGCCAATGTGCTTGACATTGAAAAAAAGTCAAATATTCTCTTTTTTTTTTTTTTTTTTTTTGGCATTTTTTTTTTTTTTTTTTTTTGGCATTTTTTTCATTTTTTACTTTTGATCTTGAAATTTTTCATTCATTAACAATTGCTATTTTTCTTCTTCCATAACTTGAAAGTGTAAAAGAAAAAGAAAAGGGAAAAGTTAGTTTTGATACCGGATTTTTGAAGTCACACTGTATATTCTTCTCTGCACGATCACATGACCGGCACCTAACAGACTAAAGCAAGAGATCCCTACCGAACTCGATCTGCAACGAAAAAAAATTTAGCCCATAAATTAAATCCAACCCGGCCGAACCGTGAGTCGGATCAAGTTCGGGAAAATCGGGATACCCGACCTGATGCAAAGCTCTACTTCCCCCTTAGTGATATGATCTTTGTCCAAAGAAGAAAAAAAAAAAATCTATTGTGTGCTAAGTCAAAATGTCTGAAATACCCGGAAAGAATTGGAAATCGAGTATTTGGGGTCTTCCTTAGAGAAAGAGGATTATTTTAGAATTAGAATAATTTTAACACAATTATTCTAATTGGTAAACAAATCATATTAGATGCAAATTTCCAACTGGGCTAAAAATTCTAATGTAATTTCGTATCCAGCGATTTCTGTAGTTCCTTTACCTGAGATTTATTCTGTTGAGCTGAACCAGGTTTCAGACCAGATGCTATAATCTGGTTAGCTGGGTGAGAAAGTTCCACCAGATTCGTCCGGGATAGCTCAGATGGCAGAGCACTGGCGGCTTCAGCCAGAAGGCCCCTGGTTCGAATCCTGGTCCGGACATTTTTTGCCCAGTTGGAAATTTACATCTAATAAAGAGGATTATCTTTAAATCTTTCCGCATCAGTTTTCTTTTGATCGCTTTTTAGGTAGCTTTCAATACAAAAAGCTACCTATTGCAGCCGTTCGGAGGAAAGCGATTTATATATATATATATATATATATATATCTGACCTATGTCACACTGTAACTCTCGTATTTATGATCCGATTTCGATGTAATTCGGTGTGTACATAGCACATACCAATGTCTCGACCGAGTTCGTTGGCCAGCTTCATCCGCCATTTTGTTTCAAAATGGCGGCCATTTAAAATTTTTAAAAACATTTAAAATTTGAAATGTGGTACCAAAAAATTGAAAATGGAAAAATATTTTTTTCTTATGTATTTGACCTTTATACAAAGATTCCGGAGCAGTTTTTGTTTCGTCTATATCTTAAAAAATGGCTGAGTTATAGCATTTTGAATTTCTAGCATGGCTGACATTTTGAAACGTCCTGAAATTTGTCACGCTATAAAAGGCGTATTTATGAACCGATTTCGATGTAATTCGGTGTGTACATAGTACATACCAATGTCTCGACCGAGTTCGTTGGCCAGCTTCATCCGCCATTTTGAAACAAAATGGCGGCCATTTAAATTTTTAAGAAAAATTTAAATTTGAAATGTGGTACCAAAAATTGAAAATTGAAAAATTATTTTTTTCTTATGTGTTTGACCTTGATAAAAAGATTCGGGAGCAGTTTTTGTTTCGTCTATATCTTAAAAAATGGCTGAGTTATAGCATTTTGAATTTCTAGAGTGGCTGACATTTTGAAACGTCCTGATTTTTGTCACGTGATAACAGGCGTATTTATGAACCGATTTGGATGTACCTTGGTGTGTACATAGTACATACAAATATCTCGACCGAGTTCGTTGGCCAGCTTCATCCGCCATCTTGTTTCAAAATGGCGCCATTTAAAAAAAAAATTTAACTTTAAATTTAAAATGAGATACCAAAAAATTGGAAAATGAAAAATTTTTTTTCCTTTGTGTTTGACCTTAATACAAAGATTCCGGAATAGTTTTTGTTTTGTCTGTATCTAAAAAAAATGGCTGAGTTATAGCATTTTGAATTTCTCTTGAGGCTGACATTTTAAAACTACCTGATTTTTGTCACGCGATAACAGGCGTATTTATCAACCGATTTGGATGTAACTTGGTCTGTACATAGTACATACCAATGTCTCGACCGAGTTCGTTGGCCAGCTTCATTCGCCATCTTGTTTCAAAAAGGTTTGCCATTTAAAAAAAAAATTAAATTTAAAATTTAAAATGAGGTATTAAAAAATTGGAAAATGAAAAAGATTTTTTTATGTGTTTGGCCTTGATACAAAGATTCCGGAGCAGTTTTTGTTTCTGAAAATTTGTTCTTTTGTTTATATCTTAAAAAATGGTTGAATTATAGCACTTTGAATTTCTAACATGGCTAACATTTTGAAACGATCTTGTATTTGTCACGCGATAACACACGTACTCGCCTATTTCGATGTAAGAGGGCATGTGGATAGTATACATCAATATCTCGGCCAAGTTCGCTGGCCAGCTTCATCAGCCATCTTGTTTCAAAATGGCGGCCATTAAATTAAAAAAAAATTATATTTAAAGTGAGCTGCAAAAAAATTAGAAATTGAAAAAGGTTTATTTCTTAAGTATTTGACCTTGATATAAGGATTCAGGAGCATTTTTTGTTTGTCTTTATCTTAAAAAATGGCTCAGATATAGCAGTTTTAATTTCTAATGTGGGTTACATTTTGAAAAATCTGTTTTTTTGCCTGCGACAGCACTCGTATATATCAACCGATTCCGATGTGAGTGAGCATGTGCACAACAATTACTAAGGTCTCGACCAAGTTCACTGGTTAGCCACATCCACCATGTTGTCTTAAAATGGCAGGCACTTTAAAAAATCGCCGAATTTGGCAGCCAAATATAAGTTACTTTAAAGAAAAGCAACTGGGATAAAGCTGACTAATTTCGCGAAATTCTCATTCATTATATTGATAAAAATTAGTATTGAATCTTCTATATTCGGTTTCCACTAAATTGAGCTTCGTGTGTTTGAATAATATAAGCTTGCTTTTTAAAAATAAGGAATATGAAAGCTACCTCTTCCTCCCGGCACTGGCCGGAAGGACTTTTTTTTTTTTACGAATTTGTCCTTATCAAAACAAACAGAAAAATCTTAATAGCCATTGGGTAAAATTTTTAGGAAAGTAATCTTATTCGATCAGATTATGGAAAAAAGAATTAAAAAACTAGAAAACAGGAATTCTGATTTGTCAGAATTTAGTGTCGTCCCCGATGAAAAAGAAAAAAAAAAAATATATATATATATAGTACAAAACATATTTCAATTTTAACCCCATGGGGACGAGTGACCGGTATTCGTGCCGCGTAAGTTGCTCACAATCGGTGATTATTCTCACCAGTAAAATTGCATTGTAAATTTTCCCGCCTTATTTAATCCGAGCATTTTCCCGATTCAATTAGGCTAAAATTTCTGTTTTAAAAATCCGGTGACTAAAGATTAAAAATTCTGTAAAAGACGTTCGTCCCGAAGGGGTTAAGACTTACAACACACGCTTTTATATAATGTAAAATGACGTCATTTGCATCCGCTTAAGAATTCCACATACGATCCACTCTTAAACATCTACCGTAAAGTATGCGTAGGATGTCACTATCGCGAAAAAAGATGCCGTCATTAAAGGAACTCGACAAGGAAAAAAAAAAGTCTGTCTAATGATTCATAGGCCTTCATTTGTTTGTAACATTAATATAGATACTTAAAATTAAATATAGTTTATAAAAGACCTTGGGGACGAGCGACCCGTATACGTGCCGCATAAGATGCTCAGAATCCTTGATTGTTCTCACCAGTAAATTTGTATTGCAAATTTTGCCTTATTTAATTCGAGGATTTTCTCGATTCAATTAGGCAAAATTTTCTTTTTTGAAAAACTGGTGATAAACGATTAAAAATTCTATAAAAGACGCTTGTCCCGAAGGGGTAAACAGAAATCATTCGTTTATATTTTTTCAAAATAGCGCGTATTTTAGTTACATTTTCTTTCGGCTGTTATGAAAAAATAGCAACAAAAATTTATATTTGATATTTTACAACTATTTTTCCTTTACTTTCTTCAGAAATGGAGTACTTCTGTTGCCAATATTAAACAAATGGCTCCAAAAACAACAAAAAATTAATATTTCAAAAAAAATGCGGATGCAGTTTTCAAACAAATTGCATTTAAAAGTACTTCCCCCCCCCCCTCAATACGACGGTATAAAAATTGAAAATGTGTGATGCTTAGAAGTTTAAAAAATTGCTATTGAGTATTGAATCGTACTGCTTTGTTTTACGGCTAGCTTCTGTAAGGTAACGTTATTTTTTGGAGCTGTCACAAAATAAGCTGGGAGAAAGAAATAGCATACCGTACCGGGGGCTAATAGAACAAAATGCAATCGATTCTCTTTACTTCGAATTTGGATAATACGAAATATTACTTAATTTGGAATTAGCCCCACCCCCTCCATGAAAGTAGTTTAAAAACAGTGTTAAGATTTTTGTATAATTTCAACTTCTGCTACAAGTACTAGTACTACACATAAGTTACGTCTCTACCAGCAGAAAATTAAAGATATTAACTAATCTCGATATTTTTATACACTCTTTTATAAAGTGGGTTCGTAATTATAGTATAAATACGTAGTACCAATAGTAATCGTCTAGTCTGTCTGTCTCTCCACATAGAACATTGCAAAAACAACCCAACCGAATTGTTTGAAATTTAATCTATAGAATGTTTGCAGATTTGTGTCGAGTCATTTCAAATTGTATGAAAATCGAATCAAAACTTAAAAAGATATTCATAAAAGTTTTCTTCCTTCTATTCAATCCTATCCTACGTCATGAAATCAATGTCATCCCATGATAGGTGATGATTCTAGGTTGTCAAGGTGATCACGTACTATTTAAGATGGGAAGTCCTATTATATCCGTGTTACTGAATTGAATCGTAATAAATTTTCTATTCATGCCTTTTTTGCATTTGCATCAAGATCTGAGTATTTATAAAACTAGTTAGACTACGAACGCACTTCATTTGCCACGTTTGACGTACAATTTCTGACCTGTTTTATCGGCCAAGCACGGGTCATTCACAAATGAGCGAAAAATTGCATTGTTGAGCAGGAATATATATTTCTTTTGTGAACAGCCATAAAAAATACAGATTTCGTACAATACAGATTAATTGAAAGTGATTTTTGACAAGCAAAATGCATTTTTATTTTATATTCTGATTATAAGTTATCAGCTCTAAGACGTTATCAGTCTGGTTCATTTATAAGCCCAATTTTTATCATTTCCTATCACAAACATTTTTGTAACCCTATCACTTGTGCGATTTTCACATATGTTTCAATTCACAGTTCAATGTTTATATGTTTCAGCAAGGCTGAAATTTCTTTATGCATTCAGCTGATTTAGGTAAGGGTGCCTTTTTAACAACTTATTTCCTAACATTGAGATTTTCCTACACCTAACATTTCCCAAACAGGTTTAACATTAAATCATCGCGCAACATTAAACAAAACTAGATTATTTGTCTAAAAATAGGGGTAACTTTCCTTACCATCTCTTTTTTTTTTCATTACCGTTCCTTTATACTTATACCATCCTTTTTTTTTCTCCTTCCGTCCCTTCTTCAACATTCCTTTAAGACAATGTTATGCCAAAATTTTGTACTAAAAATACTACATTGTTATTATTTCTCATTTGAATTTCCTGTGGGTACTATGACAATTCATTATGAGTAAACATTTAGAAGAAAATAGAAAGTTATAGGGGTAAAATGGTAAGGAAAATTAAACTCGCAAGTTTAACTTAAACCTCAGTTAAATAAAAAAAAAATTCGCTGCTGACCCTTTTTTCTTTATTTTGAATCATTAAGGCATTCGTCTGTCAGATTAAAATGTTATTTTAGCAAGTTTAATTTCGCCAGATTTTTTATTCCGAAATTCAAAAGATTGTGAGAATGCCCCATATTTTTCCCAGCTATTAAATTTTTAGCTTACTTTCTTTAGGAACTGACCTATTACAATCACTTTATATATGAGGTATAGGTGCAGATTCCCAAAATTTTTAAGAAGCAAGTTGCTCCTGAACCCAAATCATCCAATGGCCACATTGTGAAAGAAACGCATGAAAGCAATAGCATTTTTATGAGTAAAAAAAATCAGGAATTCAAAGTGAAAAATAATCTACACCCGTACAAAACTAGTATGTTGTGGCCATCACAAAACTTTCTTCTCTATAAATCACGTCCATTAAATCGTTTAATTAGTACCAATTCATATCACAATATATCTGAATTTGAAGTTTGTTGAAAATTCGTGCATTAGTTCTTGTAAAGAGCTATAGCGTAAATTCTGAAAAATGTAGTATAGCAGCGCCACCTGTTGAGCGATTTACACCAAAACATAAACAGCACTCACTGATATCAAGGTATACGTGAATCTGAAGTTTGTTGAAAATTCATGCATTAGTTATTGAGATACGGCTGTGGCGGAAATTCTGAAAAATGCAGCATAGCAGCGCCACCTGTTGAGCGATTTACACCAACACGTAATCAGCATCAATTTGTATCAGGGACTAACTGACTCTGAAGTTTCATGAAAATCCGTGCATTAGTTCTTGAGATAGAGCCATTTCGGAAATTGCAAAAAATGCCAAATAGCAGCGCCACCTGTTGAGCGATTTGCACCAAACTCTATAAATTGTCTATTCATGTCAAGGACTAACTGAATCCGAAGATTCCTGAAAATCCGTGCATTAGTTCTTGAGATAGAGCCATTTCGGAAATCGTAATAACGGCAGCATAGCAGCGCCACCTGTTGAGCGATTTGCACCAAAAACTAATCAGCATCAATTTGTATCAGGGACTAACTGAATCTGAATTTTTATTAAATTCCGTGCATTAGTTCTTGAGATGGAGCGCCCACAAAATTTGTGTCACGCACAGACAGACAGACCGACTCACAGACAGAGATTTTGTAAAAACATCTTTTTCGGGTTCTCTTACCCCTAAAACGTGTAAATCCGTCGAAAACCGGAATTCGAAAATTTTCATGAATCCAATACTTTCTTCTTGTAAAGATAGAAGAAAGTAATAAATTATTTCTGAGAGTAACTTCAATCCCTTTCAAAATTTTAAGGAGTCTTTTTATTCTAAAAAAAAAAAAAACTGTAACTAATTCTGTCACCGCCGCTGTGAATGAATTTTTTGTGACCGGGGGGTCTTTTTTTGTTCATATTAAAAAAACTGCTACATACAAAAATATGAAAATCGGTGGTATTATAGAGAAATGTTTGATAAATATACGCTGATGTAGACAGTTTTCAAATCGAAGAATTATTTAAAGAGATGTTTAATGATTAATTCAAAATGGTTCCATTAAAAAAGTTTTATAGGAGCAAAAACTATACATAGGAATTGAATCATTTTTAGGTCATTTTATACATTAGAAGGCCCCGGTGTGCAGACTGCCTTCATTTTTTTTTTTTTTTTTTTTTTTTATTCGACTTATTTTTACTTTCTTCTATCTTTACAAGAAGAAAGTATTGGATTCATGAAAATTTTCGAATTCCGGTTTTCGACGGATTTATACGTTTTAGGGGTCAGAGATTCCAAAAAACATGTTTTTACAAAATGTCTGTCTGTGACTCTGTGAGTCTGTCTGTCTGTCTGTCTGTATGTATGTGACACAAATTTTGTGGGCGCTCTATCTCAAGAACTAATGCACGGAATTTAATAAAAATTTATATTCAGTGAGTCCCTAATACAAATTGATGCTGATTAGTTTTTGGTGTAAATCGCTCAACAGGTGGCGCTGCTAGGCTGCATTTTTCACGATTTTCGCAATATCTCTATCTCACGAACTAATGCACGGATTTTGATCAAATTTCAGATTTAGTTAGTCCTTGATATGAATTGATGCTGGTTACGTTTTGGTGTAAATCGCCCAACAGGTGGCGCTGTTATGATGAATTTTGCAGGAATTACACGATTTCCCCAATAGCTCTATCTTAAGAACTAACGCACGGATTTTCACCAAACTTCAGATTCAGTTAGTCCTTGATATGACTTGCTACTGATTATATGTTGGTGTAAATCGCTTCTGTGCTGCCTTTTTTACGATTGCCTCAATAGCTCTATCTATAGAACTAATGGACGAATTTTTATCTAACTTCAGATTTAGTTGTATGTTGACACAAGTTGTTGTTAATTAGGTTTTGGTGTTAATCACCCAATAGGTGGCGCTGCTATGCAGGAATTTTCACGATTTTTGCTATAGCTCTATCTCAAAAATTAATGCACATATTTTCTCCAAACTTCAGATTCAGTCAGACGTTGACATAAATTGTTGCTGATTAGGATTTGGTATAAATCACCCAATAGGTGGCGCTGATAGGCAGAATTTTGCTGGATTTAGACGATTTCAGCGATAGTCATATTTCAAGAACTAATGCACGGAATTTCATATCTTTAGAATCCTCATGAGATGCATAGATTGCTATTTAATTTTGGCAGTGTGATAGCGAATTTTGAAGTATTAACATGTATGGGATAGAAGAAAGTTTTGGGATTGGTACATCCGACTAGTTTTATGTTTTATTTCTATTTTAAATTCAAATTTTCAGCATTTCGGGTATATTTTTTACAACTTTTAGAAAAGGAATTACTTTAAATTGTTGCCAAATTTAAAAACAGTTCAAAGAATAATATTTCCTTCAAATTAAAAATTTATTGACGTATCTATTATAAACAGAAAATAAAATTTTCAAATTAGATTAGAATTAAATGATTACATATTAAAAGCAGGAAAATATTGAAAATTACATCATAAGAACTATATTTACACTTGAATTTTAAAATAAAGAATTCATTATTATGCGTTAAAAGACGTAAATGGAGGAAATTACTTCCGATTTAAAATAATAATTCAAAACAGTTTAAATTAAAAAATATATTTGCGCAAGACATTTATTTCATATTTTGAGATAATCTTTTCAACTATTGTTGTGAATTCTAAGACAGCGCAAATAAAATTTCTTTTTAACAACAAACGTACTTTCACGTGAATATTAAAAAAGAGAAAGAAAACTTTGGTGAAAATTACATCAGATTTAAAACGATAAATTCAAAATGACTTATTTAAGAAAAATGTCTTAATGCGTTGCTAAAAAATACCGGGAGACAATGACTCTGTTTATTTAATTCATTTTACATTAGCTTATTTTCAAATGCTTCAATGATCTGATTTAATCAAAGTCGAAAACAGGCATTGTAATTCTTTATAGCAGCTGATTTGGTCTTAAAAATCCCCAATCAAAGGAAAACGAATGGGAACCCATTTACTGAGAGATCGTCATTGCTTCTTTTTAATTATAAGTAGGGGGCTCGGCCCCCTACGAGCTACGCTCGCCAACCCCCCGTCCAGACACCGCAGACTCTAAATGCACGCTAAAGTGATCGACTTTAAAAAGATTTCGAAAGATTGAATTATAATTTAAAAAAAACAGTGGCGATCTCCCTATAAACGGATTTCTATTCATTTCTCTTTGATTGGGGAAATTTTAACGCCAAATCCGCTGCGGTACTACTTGATTATCCCGTCGACTAATTTCGCCAAGTTATATAAATCTCCAAACCACTCGCCAAATTATACAAATTAACATAATTTTTATTTTAAATAACGAAAGAACAAATAAATTAGTACAACATTAATAAAAATACAAATAAAACGTCGAAATAAAAATAACTTGATGACGGAGACACGTGTAACAACATTTCAAAATAAGCTAATATAAAAGGAATTAAGTAAACAGAATCTTTGTCTCCCGGTATTTTTTAACAAAGCGAAAAGAAAGTTCTTTTAAATGAGACATTTTAAATTAATCGTTTTTAATCTGACGTAATTTTGACCAAACTATTCTTTCTCTTTTTAATATTCACGTGAAAATACTTGTGTTAGAAATGAAATATTATTTGCGCTTTCCTAAGAAAAATAGTTGAAAAGTATCCTCTCAAAATATCAAATAAATGTCTAGCGCAATTTGTAAATTTAAACCGTTTTGCAATATTATTTTGTGTTCATTTTATGTAATAACTGTAATGTGACGTAAATATGACGTAATTTCTCCTATTTAAGACTTCTAACGCATGTTAATAAATTTTTTATTTTACAAATTCCTTTCTCTCTTAAATTTCACGTGTAATTATAGTTTTTATGACGTAATTTCTCCTATTTAAGACTTCTAACGCATGTTAATAAATTTGTTATTTTACAAATTCCTTTCTCTCTTAAATTTCACGTGTAATTATAGTTTTTATGACGTAATTTTTAATAAGTTCCTGCTTTTTGTACATAATTATTTAATTCTAATCCCAAATGTTTTTTTCTGTTTATAATAGTCACGTGTAAATAAATTTTTATTTATTACACGTATAAATATTTTTTTTTTTTTTAAGCAAACATTATTGTTTCCGCTGTTTATACAGTTGGCAACAGTTTAAATTAATATAACTGTCTAAAATCTGTAAAAAATATCTCTCGAAATGCTGAAAATTTGAATTTAAAATAGATATAAAACCTCGAAAAATGAGTCAAATTAAAAAAATAAATCAATTCTGCACACCGGGAAATTATATCGCATAAAATGAACTAAAAATGATTAAATTCCTATGTACAGTTTTTGTTCCTATAAAACTTTTTTAGTGGAACGATTTTGTCCAACTTTGGCATTAAATATCTCTTAAAATAATTCTTCAATTTGAAAACTGTCTGCATCAGCGTGTTTATCAAACATTTCTGTATAATACTACCGATTTTCATATTTTTGTATGCATTATTTTTCTTAATATTAACGAAGAAAGACCTCTGGTCACAAAAAATTCAAAGCCGGCGGCGGTGACAGCGGTAGTTACTTTTTTTTTAGAATAGAGAGATTCAATCTTTTTAAAGCCGATCAAATTAGCGTGCTTTTAGAATTTGGCGTGTCTGAACGCGGGTTGGCGAGCGTAGCTCGTATATGCTAGTATTGTAAATTTCATGTGTAATTTTTAACCCATTGAGCGTTTCACTAGATTATAAAAATGTACCTTAAAGAGGCCTTGAATAGGAAAAAAAACTTGTTCGAAAAGGTAGAAGGGGTTATGTGATTTTGTAGTTGAAAAGTGCTAAGGGATTTAGTTCTTTCCCCTTCTTTCTGACACTGAATGATTGAAACGTCTGTCCACTGTCTTTTATGAGGCGTGAATGGGCGTTTAAAACTAGTTGACTAATAGCTTTCGAAAACGATTGTCTAGTTAATCCCAGACAACATCTGAAAGTATGTAAAGAAATAGCAGTTTTCAGGAATACAGGTGTGTGTTCCGTGTTGCTTAGAATAATGTTTGCAAACTGTTAATGTAGTATAATTTGCTTTATATGCTATTAAATTTTATCTAAATTTGAAAAGAATTTATATCTTCGTAATAACAAGCATGTTTTATTTCCTCTAAATGCATTCTTTTTTTCAAAACAGTTTCTGTTACATAAACTTGTAAATTTTATTAATTTGTAATGATTTAATTACAAAATTAAACTGGAAGTAATCGATTTTTTAAATAAATTTACATTTTATAAAACGCACGCATAGCGATAGATCTCACTATACAACGAATCTCAATTAAACGTTTAGTACACTTTAGTTACACTTTTAGATAGGGTTATTCATCGTATCTCAATTTCAATTAATGCTAATATTATTTTTTTTTCTTTTATAAATAATAATAATAATAATAATAATAATTTCTCATTATGCAAATTAGTGTAACATCTGCTTTCTTTGATTTTCTATGATATAAATCTGAGATAGCTGATATATTGTACATTATCCTGATGAATATACCAGTTGAAAATACATTAAAATATTCTAACACCCCCCCCCCCCCACCAAAAAAAAAGTGATTTATTATAAAGTATTTCAAATTCGCATTCAAAATAAATGGAAAAAACTTCTTCTAAATGATAATTCTTCTAACTTATTTATTTTTTTGTGAGCAATAAAAGAATTAAAACAAATTTTAATAAGATTTTCAAAATGTGCAAATTCCTGTTTAAAAAAAGAAGAAAAAAAATACAAACTGACAACCTTTTTTCCAGCCATACATAAAAAAAAAAAAAAAAAAAAAAAAAAAACAGGCGGATTTTTGGATCTTATAATTTAGCTTCCAGATAACAAATTTGAATTTTTATTAATTCCTATTATTTTACTGATAAATGTAGAACATTAAAAGAAAAACATTTATTGATGTAATCAAAGTGGCAGTAATTATTTCAACCTTTCCTTTCGTCTCGGCAGGCAATTGTTTTAGTACAGTAAAACCAAACATATTAAGGCGTTTCTTTTTTATAAAGTACACTATTTCTTATACTTAAATCATGTTTAGAGATAGTAAAGATATATTATTTAAGTTTTACAGAATTAATTAATCAGTAACACTGCACAGTACCACTGTATATTACAATAAAACCGGTTAATACGAGATCACTAGGTACGAAAACAAATTCTGTTTTAGACAGGTTTTACTAGGTGTAATTGTGTAATATTTTGTATTTGGGAATATAAAATTCTCCGTTTAAGGCAGGATTATGTTATACATGGATTTCATTTTTACAGGTTTTACTGTAATTAATTAGTGATCATAGTATTGCATCATTAACGAATTATAGGTGTAATACTTGTGCATATGTATAATAGTCCTCCCCACTTAATCGGGTCACGGATAATCGAATACCCCGCTTATTCGAATAGAATTCTCCGGAACCGAATTTATTCCTATTGGTTCTATGTTATTTTCCCCCGCTTAAACCAAATAACTTTTACGAACCTCCCCGCTTAATCGAATAAGAACTGTGTGACCGATGTTTGAAAATAGGCGCAGAAAGCCCGTTTCAGCTAGAATTTCCTTCCACCTTTTGTCATTTCCGGTTCCTTTACGCTGAAAACAAATTTTCAGTTCTTCCTGCAATGATTTTGGTCGGCAGGTATATAATGGACAGGTCAAATGATTTCCCCACCTTGATCTCACCACCATCGCTTCTTGCTGTTAATCAGGCTTTAATGGCAATGCGTCGTCACTTCGAGACTCGAGATGGTCGTTGTGATATATTGCACTCATTCGAAAAATAACTCTATATTTACTCCTTTAAAATTTCACTTAAACAAACAACTTTAAACGATTTTTTAAAGGCAGTATAAGTAACATAAATTAGAAGTAGCAAAGTTTTGACCAAACTCAAACGAGCTGCATTAAGTGTGATGTAAACCATATAAATGAATATACTGACGTTAAATTAATAAGTATTTACTTTATATTAGCATTCGTATTTATTTTAGTTTATGTTATTCTATTAACGATTTATTATTTTGTTAATTAAACATACCGTAGATGGGTATTTTCCCTTTTTATTACGCATATTACAGCTATGATTCCCCGTTTAATCAAAAACCCCGCTTAATCGAATATTATTTCTGGAACCAAAAATAATCGTTTAAACGGGAACGACTGTATTACTGATTAAATGCAAGTTTTAATTTTAACAATGAAACCCTTTAAAACGAAATGATAAGGGGCAATATAATAATTTTGAATTAGAAATTTTCCAAAGAACTTTGGATTTTTTTAAGGCAAGATTCCGCTTAGTACAGGTATTACTATGTATAAATAGGTCAATGGAGAGTCTGCATAGTAATATACAAAATAAATGTGCTTTTTGTAAGTTCCATTGTAATAAAAGTGCCCTTTTTTTTCGGGTGTCATTTTTCTCCTTCTCACCACCTAGGAAAAATAATTACATTTAAAATTTTCCAATAACAGGAATTATTTTAGGTACCTAATATATTCTCCTATTGAAAATGAGAAAAATACAATCCATTTCAAATATCTGTGAAGAGTAATACCTCCCTCCCCCCCCCCCCTCACTTTATCTCCCATAAAACTTCCAGCGTCCATCGGCCATAAAGAGATAAAAAGGATTTAAACAATAAGTTCGCAACTCCGCGGGACACAAGTTGAACATTCTTAGACCAGATGGAAACTAAGCACTATTTTTAATAATTTCGAAATGCATTCATGTATTTTTTCTTATATTTAGTACAGTAAGACTCCGTATTTTTTCAAAAATTCTTTGGAGAAATTGAAAAAGAATATTTGTAAAAAGAAACATGAGCTAAAAATCATGTGTCTAGCATAAATTATGAAACACTTTCCAATACATTCAGAATATTGAAACAAAACTTTACAGCTTATTACGGAGAAAGGTGGTGTCTAAATAAATAAATTAGAAAACACATAACGCATTTGAAAACCCAATTTCTGCAATTGCTGTCAGTTAGTTGGAAAAATATCTATTTTTTGTGCAGCCCTGTATATGCTCTATAACTTTGTATGTATGTATGCAAAAATTTAGTTCCGCAGGAAAATTCCCATTCAGCAATTTCTGTCAATAAACGGAATTGTACTTGCGATAGTGATTCCCAGTATATGACCTATTGAATTTATAAACACCACATAATATAAAAAAAAATAATAATAACAACAGTCAAATTTAAAAACGTATACCGCAACTGATAACGAACTTATAGCAATTATTGGTCATAGGCCAAATTTTTTTGTGTGTCCCTGAAAATGAAATATAAATTCTATGCACATCATATTCTACAGTAATCGCCTTGTAGTGTACAACTCCTTAGTGAAATATAAAAATTCCAATATGTTTAAAATAGTGTAATATCATTAAACTACACCATACACGATTTTTCTAATTCACCGTAATGTGACGGCATTCTTTTGCGTGTCCCTGTAAACGAATCTTACATGCTACACATTTCATTTTCAATAATGAACATGCCAAATTAAACAAAAATAACATATATCAATTTTATGGCAATTGGACTAAATTTATGTGAATTAGAGCACGGACAGAAGGAAAGACAGACAAACCGAATTTATAAACGCTTTTCAACTATACTGGAAAGAGTTAAAAAAAAAATCAAATGACACTTTTTATCACTTTTTAAGATTTATCCTTTTTTTAAGTTTTAGGATTTGGATGAAACCAGTTTTAATTTTCCTTCTCAAGATATTTTTATTTTTTTCATTTAATTTTTAAACAAATAATATTAATAAACAAATAGTAGTAATTATTATCTCTGCGTATTTGTATGTATGGAAACTTTGAAAACTTTCTCCAGCATAAAAAATAAAAGCTCATAAAAATAAGAACGAAGAATAGATTGTGAGAATAGATTTCAAGAATAGATTGTGAAATACTTTCCAACACATTTATCTATCTATAAAACTGTACTGAAATTTTACCGGTAAATAAGGCGCAAGATATGTGGCAGGAAGATATGTGAGTAAACAGTATGGTAAACATATAACACATTTAGAAATCCAGTTTTATCAATTACCTTCTATAATAATTAAAAAAAATAATAATCAATTACGCACCCAAACGGCCATGTATCTTGTTGGTTTGCGTATCCCTGTATAAATTTTTTTATGTTCCACAAACTTCTATTGGCATACAAATATAGTTCAGCGAAAAAATGCATCACACAATTAAAACTGTTCTCTAAGCAACTTCCATAGTCAGTAATACTTATATATTTTTTTTTTTTTCTGCGTTTCAAGTAAAGCAGGTGTATCTGTTCTTTTAACGCGCTACTTTGATAGCTTATGTATAAGAACAGCGAGTTTTATATATTTATGGAATCTTTTACCAAGGATAGTCTTTGGGGTGAGAAGGAAGAGAGTGGGGGAACATAAAAAAACTTTACATACAGATATTTTAAAGGGGTTGAAATAAACATGTTGACTAACAAACGGAAATTTTATCATCTTGATCTTTACAATGTAGGAGAGGGCAGAGTTAAAGGGGTCGGGGGTAACAAAGTATGAGTAAAAAATTCAGTATTTAGCGCAAGGAAACACAATTTAGGCAATACATTGCATAAATAAAAATGTTTTACAAAGATCTTTGAAAATAAAGTTTAATATATAAAATTATTGGTTATGGTGGTCCATTAAATACATATATATATATATGTATATTACATATATATTGTCAGGGCCCGACTTATGTAGGTGCATGCGGGGAAGCTTCCCCGGGTCCCCCTTTTTAGGGGACTCCCATGAGAGTAGTCAGGATTTTTATTTAAATGGTGTCAAATGTTTAAAATTAAATAAAAGTGACCAAAATTCATACATTTTCGAACTTTTAAGAAGGAAGTGCGGTCCCCTTCCCCCCTCCGCTTTCAGTAACCTCTCCACCTACGCAAATATCATTAGAAAACTAATGATTAATATTTTATTATGACAATTTAGTATTCTATAGTTTTCAAAAGCAATTCTTTATTAACGTTTTTCTCTTAACGTGGCAAGTTAAAACCAATACTTATAACCAATTTGGAACGTTTTCTTTTAGACATCTTATAACGTACGTAGATAAGCAAAGTAAATGTTTGCAAAGAAATACTCGTATCAAACAATCTATCATTTTTTTTCTACTATTTTCCTACAAGTATTTTTTTCTTAAAGTCTTGATTATCTTTTTGTGACACTCTGTATACAGATATAAAACTTATGCATATAATACAATAGTATGAAGTTTATTACTAGCTACTTCCACATTATTCACAAAAAAATCTATAGATAGATAGATAGAGGGGGGGGGGGCAGAATGATTCTTACCTTTCCCCCCATAGCCTAAGTCGGACCCTGCCCTGTATATGGTGGTTAATTAATGCTCTTCCGCCTGCCCTACCGCTAACTTTTGTAAATATTATTTAGATGAAAAAAAATTGCTCGTTTAACAATAAAAACTTTGACACATTAACGAATTAATATATAAGTGTAAAAGCTTGACAAATGCAGGTATGACTATGTAAATGATTTGAGAGCAAATGTTTTTTTTTTCTTTCACTTTTTCTTTTTTTCACTTTTCGACAAATAAATTGCATGAGAAATACAAGCGTTTTCCCATTGTAACCTTTATCGGGCTTCCGTGTGCAGAATTTTTTTTTTCAAAACGCCAACTTTAACAGCATTTTCTAAAAGACTTCCTTCCTATGTTTATCGAAAATTGAAAAAAATTGTTCGACTTTATAGTTTCTGAATAAGAGTACCTGCCAATTCCATGTGTTTATGAACAAAACTGAATTCAGGAATGTGTCACAAAAAAAATCAATTTGGAAGATTATGCAGTTTTTGTACGGGGCATTCGCCCAGAGCACCCCAAATTTAGTGTCATAGACCTTGAAGCAATTGCAATAAGTTGGATTTATATGATGTAACAATTATCAGTCAGCATGAGCAGGAAAGAAATCAACATTAATTGTAAAATATATTTGTGATCTCTAAGTAATCTATAATTAAAAATGGATATTTAAATACGTTAAAATAAATGTGCATTATACAGTATTAGTGTAGTTTAATGCATTAAAATAAATGTTTTCTTAGTTTAATTCTCATGGTAACGAAATGAAAAGTTCAATCATCAAAATCTAGTTTAACTTCTTTTTTTTTTTTCCAGTTTCAATACATTCATTTCATTATGATTGTTTTAATCATACTTATCATATAGTATTAGCATTAATTCTGATCATATAGTATTAGTCTATATGAGATATATTTATAAAAAAATAGATTGCCATGATTTAATTTGTCATTTAACAAACATGATTGTACAAAGTAATAATAATAATAATAACAATAAATTTAAAAAGATAATGCTTTCATTTGCATTATTGTAAGAATCTTTTAGATAATGATTCTTCCCTGTTTTTAAAGACATATACTTACACTTAATCATATCTACTGCTTTAATTGCATCCATTCTATTGATATTTTTGAATAATTCTATACTTGTACTGTTCATTGGTATCTTTTTAAACAATATATAGTTACACTTGAATATTTTAGGCTAATTGTGAGCTTGGTGTGCCATCGCGGAAAAAGTCTAGTACTACTTTTCCATCTGACCTTTGTAAATATTACTTGCATTGCCATGAAATCGATATATGATATGGAGGCCTGTTCACTATTGGAAATAGTGAGTGTGGCCTTTATTGTTGGTTTACATGGATGTATAAAATAATTCGAATAAACTCGAATTACGGTCTAGATCGATATCTGCTTGTAGTACTTTTTTTTATAGTAGTATATTATTCCAACCGCAATAATTGATGCACATTGCTAATGTGCACTGCAGTCTGTTTCCCATAAAAACTAATAGTAATAATAATGCGCGTAGTGTTTACTGATCATTAACAGAGGAATTCCAAGACAACCGAAGAACAGTGCACTAAAAAAGGACGGTTGAAAAAGGGCACTTTTGTGAATATTTAAAATATTTTTTAGTAAAGGGTGGATTGCTGAAATTAAAATAATTTTAATATCTATAAAGAAAACTGTCTTATTTTGAAATTTGGTTTTCACACTCGAGTTCAAAATTTAATAAAACATTACTTTCATTATATCTTTCTTAATTTTTCAAATGGTGAAGAAAAAAAAAGTTTTTACTTTCCAGTTCTTTTTTTTTGTTGTTTTTTTTGTTTTGTTTTGTTTTTGTTTTTGTTTTTTTTTTGCGTGCGCGTAAAAAATTAGAGGAAAATCAAATGATTAAGACGAAGAACGATAATAGTCCAATTGTGGGAAATTTTGTATGACAGTTTTATTTAATGGCTTGAACGACGTAATATCGTTTGCTTATCTTAGATAGAGGAATAAGATGAAATAGTCCTTTGACAATGTAGTTAAAGATAGGTCGATACACAGCTGAAGATCGTATATTCACAAATGTAAATTGAAATATAGCTGTGAATAAACGGTCTATGACTATCATAAATTTTCCCTTCGACCTACAGATCCCATTTTTGTAATATGTCTGTTAAATTGTATTAAGACAAGCTTAATAAAACTAGTTTCTAAATTATTTAGATTTTACAATTTTCCTTGTGTATTCAATTTTTCCATTTCTTTAAAAACTGTTATTGTATGCAGATTTTTCAACAGAAAAAATATTTTAGAAATTCTTTGAAAAATCGGGTCAAGCCGAACCGGACCCGCAAGAGACAAAACCTAACCCGAAACAATGGATATCAACCCGATTTGCAGCAAAATTGTAGAAGTTAATCCAACCCCCGACAAAAAAAGAAAGGTTTCCCGACCCGATGCAGGACTCTACGCCATACTCAATAAATTTAGATCCTAAGTATTATTTAAATTATTTTCGAGAAAATATTTTCATTTCTGCTGTGCATTCCTTAAATTTTGTTTTCTTTGTTGAAACTTCAAAATTTTGACTCCCACTTATTGTTACCCCCCTCCATACACACACACACACACGTACACCCCGCTCTTAACTCTGCTCCCCTCTTACATTATAAAAATCAAGATAATGAAAAACCTTCACTTTTGAAAAAAGTACTTTTGTTTATGTTTTGACCCCTTTAAATGTATGTAAAAATTTGTTTCTTTTAATTCCATGTCCTCCCCCTTTCTCTTCACCAAAAGGCTGTCTTTGGTCAAAGTTCCCATAAATATATAAAAGTTAATAGCCTTATACATAAGCTATCCATGTACTAAATTGAGAGAATCTATAGATTGTATTTTCTGTTTACCACCCCGCCCTTTCTAGGGGCTTACTAATGAACAGCCGGCGTCTCCTGCAGAATATATTTTTTCAATACACAGCACCTATTTGTTAGTGTCCTTTAAGTGTAACGCTATGTATAATATACTTTTTTGATATCAATAATAGATATGCGGACTTAGCATGGGCTTTAGTTGAATCTTAGAATTAGTTTTCTATAACTGAAAATATATGTAACTTTAATAACTAATAGATCTGAATTTTAGGTTCATCTAAGTATATATAATAATTATTATTTTTACCACTGATTTTTTTTTTTGCTAAGACCTTTTCACCGTTGACCTTTTTACTTAAATTCATTTGAAATAGAGTATCTACATTAAAATATACTGCAAACGATTTTCCCGCGTAGATCATTATGTAACGGAATTCTTTTGTGCGACTCTGGAAATGAATAACAAATTCTTTGCATTTCATATTCTACAGAAAGCATGTCTTAGTGCTGCACTTGAAACGATTTTTTCCCATTGGTCGTAATTTAACGGCATACTTTTGAATGCCCCTGTAAGGGAACTGTACATGCTACATATTTCATTTTCAATGGTGACCGTGCGATAGTAAATGTCAATAACACACAAAATTTCAGGGAAATCGAATTATATTTGCGCAAGATAGAGCACTGACAGACAAACTGAAGTCATAAACCCTTTTCAACTATGTTGGAAAATGTAAAATAAATAAATTCCTCATAATTTAGAATTACAAATTGTCATTAGTGTGTGACTTAATCGGAGAAAAATTTTCTTGATTTTACGATATTGGAGGTAACATGCGCATATCAAATATCACGAATTTGATTTTTTTTAAAGTAGACCATTGAAAGTGATTATTTAAAAGTATTTAGGTAGAATAACTAAATTACTAAATTCTTCTATAAACACGCTTGCGGAATGGGGCAGAATTTGATAACATACAGAAAATGTGCAACAAAGTTTTTATTATTAAAAATAACCATAAGTTTAATAATAATTCTTAGGCTACAATAAAGATAACTCTTCGGCTATCAGTTTTTATTTTCCGTTGGGGAGGGGGGGGGGGGGAGTTATTCTAAGATTTCTGCTGTGATGTCAGAAAAGATTTTTTTTTTTAATGATGCCCTACTTTATTTTTATATCAACAATCTTTTATGTTACATTGTGCAATATTCATGATTTAATAATTATTGATTAATACTAATTTTAAAAGAATTAGTTTAAAACATAAACATTTCATAATCCTTTTATTAAATAAGCGACAATGAAAAAAATATGTAGCAAGCTACCACTCTTTGGAATTTTACTGTTCCTGTGAACTGTTTTCTTTAGAAATCATCTTTACAAGGGAAGGGGTGGGGCTGTCAATCATAGTTTTCTCAAAGCTCAAAGCGTCACTTACAGGTAGTATTTCGATGTCATTCATGGGTTGCAAGAGTTTGGATTAGATAACAATGGGAGATATTTACTCTCTTTCAAACCTTACTTCAAAGAAAACTCATAGAAACTTTTAAAGTATCATTGAAATTAATTACACTGGAATATTTGGTCAACTCTGTTGTATTTAGTAGAATGATTAGGTAAAAAATAATGATAATTGTAGATATCGTTCAGGGAAGTGTAGTATCATAAGCATTTTTCTGGCTACACCTCTGGTTCTTCTCTGTGAAACACAACTGTGAGAATAAATAAGATTTAGGGCTTTTTAATATGGCAGTTTTAATGTAAGAGTCGCTATATTGGGACTCGTTATATAAAGAAAGCACAAATAATACACAATGTTTTTAATTTTCCAAGCGGACACAGCCAGTGATATAAACATAAGAATGGTTTTTGGATCCCCCCCCCCCCTCAACTTTCAAAAGAAATCAAGTATCCAGTTATTCAAAAATATAAGTAGGTCGAATATAATGAAAACCACACATATAAATATGTGTAAAAATACACCTTTATTTATTTTTTAATGCAAGTAAAAACAAGGAAGAGTAACTTTTGTTAAGATTATCTGTCTTTAATGCATATGAATGCATTACCTATCTTAAAATGATTATTATTGTTTACTTTGCTTAATCATATTGGTGAGATGATAGGTTATATCTCCCAACCTGAGAAGTACTGTGTAAACATCATTTTATTGATTGAAATAATTCTTTCATGGCAAATCTCTTTGTATGTAAACTGCCATATAAACAAAAGGAAAATCGAGATAAGAACAGGAAAAAAAAAATATATATATATATGATACGTTTGTAGAGATTTTGAAATACAGCCTTCACGGTAGAATTATCATTAACTTTGTCTCATATGATAAAGGAAAAGTTTCAAATTGAAAAATAAAATTACTTTACTTTTGCTCTAAAATATTAAAAAAGCATTGCAGATTACTGCGAGCAATTGCACTTAATAAAGCCGTCTATGATGTTTAATTGCGTGGAGTTTTTGATCTACTTCCAACAATTAATAGGCTACTTCACTCACGCGAAAGCACCCGCTCGCTAATGTTTATTTGGTGGAAGAATTTTTTTAAGATACCTCGTTTTTATTTCCATTTTTTTAAACGAATCTTTTGCATTGGCTACCTAAGATCGATCTATAGAAAGACCGTTTTTTTCTTTTTCGATTTTGTTCAAAGTTTTTTTTTAATTTATTTAGGATACATTTACTTTCGGAACCGGTTTCGAAAGTAAAAGTATCCCCATTAAAAAACCTTGTAAATAAAATAGAAGGAGTAAAAAAGTCCTTTGTACAGATCGACCTCAGCTACTCAAATCAAAGAAAATCGTTTAAAAATACTGAAATGCAAGTACGCTATCTTTAAAAAATTCTTCCTTAGGAATAATATTGAATCTAGGAAAAAAGGTGACCGGAAAAAACGTGACAGAAAAAACAAGAGCGGAAAAAACGGGATAAGGAAAAAACGAGACCGGAAAAAACGTGACAAGGAAAAAAGGTGACCGGAAAAAACGTGACAAGGAAGTGTTAAATATTGAACTTGTCGATAAATAAATGCTAAAAACTAAAGTAAAGTTTTTCCACTGTCAGTTTCTTACAGCGTAGGGGGGGGGGGGGGGGCAGAGTTAATGGGTGAGTTTGACAACTCTAAGATTTGGTCCAAGAAAATACAATTTTAACATTTCATTAAGAGAAGTTTATTATGACTTCTACAAAAGACAAGTTAGTGCTATCCACGGAGGGGGGGGGGGGGTATTAAGGAAATACAATTTATTGATTCTTTCAATTCGCTATTGATAGTTTATATATGAGTAAAGATGTTTTATAAGGCGGAGGGGGAGGGAAAAAATTGCATACACAGCCTGTAAAGGGAACAAAATAAAGACGAAGAGAGGAGGCATTTTCTTTAGAGGAATTTTTTCATTATCCTGCTTTTTGCTCGCAGGCTATCAAAGCCCAAGGATTAATGTGCACGCAGGTTCTGTATGTATGTATGTATGCACTTACGTCTGTATGTACGTAACGCGATAACTCTTGACAGAAACATCCGATTTGCTTTAATTTTTTTTCCAGGTTCATTGTTTCCAAATTCAATATTTAACACTTCCTTGTCACGTTTTTTCCGGTCACTTTTTTTCATTGTCACGTTTTTTCCGGTCCCGTTTTTTCCGGTCACCTTTTTTCCGTTTACCAATCTACCTATAATGAAATTTAAAACCTATCTACATCGATGCTTTTTCTGGCCCATTCAGCGTCATTATAGACAGGTTTCACGGTGCTAGTTTTAAATTATGCTAGAATTTGAATAAAATTTGCGCAACAATAATAAATAAAAATATTATTTTTGAAGTGTAATGTTAAATTGGATATTTGAGATTTTTATTATTATTACACAACAAAAGTGCTGTAAGTAAAGAAAAAAAAACAGTTTAGTTATTTAGTATTACGAGTTGGAACCCGTCGAAATTCGACGAACTAAAATGTTAGAAAGCAACTGTCAGATCGAATTTATAATAAACCTACAAAAATAATTACAATAAAAAAAATCATCTTACATTGGTTGTCTAACTCTTAAAGCAAATAATATTTGTAACCTAAAATTGCCAAAATTTTATTTCCACAAACTTCAACTGCTTAAATTATTGAAAAATTAAACTGTATTAGATTACGTAATCAAGATGAGTAATTATGATGAAGTTATCGATGGAGCTCTTATGTTTGTTTTTACGGGATGAAAAATCAATAAAAAGGATTTCGCTTTGTCACATCATACAATTTCCCCCCATAAAATCTAACCTGTACGTTATTTTCACATTCTCATGATTTACATACGCACCACTCAAATTCAAAATTTGAAAGTATTTTAACGCACAATAGATTATTATGAATGTATTTCTAAACTTAAAGTCACGTTTGCCCGATATAACTTTTCATGCGAACATTCGCACAAACTTAAAGTTCTAATCTTAGTACCCGCAAAGAAAAAAATTCAGAAATTTGCCTTTAGTTGTCATTGTATTGACTTTAGTACTTGTCAAATATTTAGTTTTATCAAAAAAAAAAAAAAAAAAATGATCGTTTTGTTTAACTATATCATTTTTACTCACTGAATCATTTTGCCTAGCGCCTCAAACTCAGTATCAGCGTAATGTAAAAATATTAAAATGTAGCTGATTTATGAAAAATAATGCTTTTTTTTTTTTTAATGTCTGACGTTATTTTCTGTTCAAAAATTATAAAAAAGTTACTTTTATTTGTAATGTGAAAATGGCATCAATAAGGATATAATCAATAAAAATAATAAACCATGAATATTTTCCCTTTACTTTCAATATAAATGTAGTACTTCAGTTGCCACGATTACAAAATTTGTATTAAAAACTAAATAAAAATTAATATCTCAAAAACAAATTGAGATACAGATTTCAAACAAATTGCATTTAAAAGCACATTTTTTTCCCTGTACGAAGGTGTAAAATTTGAAAATGTTCGATGTTTAGAAGTTTAAAAAATTGCAGTAGCGAGAATTGCAATACCGAAATTTCATTTCAAATTTCAAAGTGTTGCCATTCGCAAAATGACGTATGCGTTACGCACAGATATGTTTGTCCTTTATAATATAGATAGTTAAATGAAAAAAATGACATACATTTGGAAGTAAAAAGGGTTGGGTTGATTTTTGACGGCCGATTATCTTCACGAGGGATATAGGCCCGGGGGAGTGCCCTCCGTGGGGGTCTTTCTAAGGGAACCTAATCCGTATTTACGCATGGAAAATCCACGGCTCGAAGAAAACCACGAAAACTCCGAACGATTAGGCCGACGGGCGCGATTGGGATCGAACCCAGCACCTCCCGTCTACCAGCTTCGAGGGCAGAACCTCTCGGCCACTGGTGGGGCTGGAAGTAAAAAGGAAAGAAAAGAACGTGTATATTCATTAAAAGAGCAAAATAAATAAATATTACATAATAAATAATGAACATGCAAAATAAGTAAATATTATATGGCAAATGATATAAAATAATAATTATTATAGTAATGAATTAGAATCTTATGGACAGAAATAATAAAGTAAAATAAGTAAACGATGATATTCTATAAAATTGCCTAGTATATGGTTCGAAATACAATGCCATTCTTAAGCATTAACAGAAAACGAAATCCCCTAAGGCATTCGACTTAAAATACGGTAATCCAGTTGACAAATAGTCTGCCTAACGCCTATTGTGTGCTTGGAAAGAGGGGGTGATTGATAAACGCCTTCTTTAACTCCCAGTCTCGAGAAGTGGGGGGAAGCACAAACGCGCAAACGCGTTCATAGCCATCTACAAGTAGAATATTTTGACCGCCTATACGCGCTTGTGACCATCTACAAGTACAAAAGTCTGACCGCCTATATGCGTTCACGACCACTTACAAGTACCAAAGTGCGACCGCGGATACGCGTGCGTGACCACAAAAGGGTTAAAATATATTTTCATTCTTTCCTGTTTTAGGTGCGTTCATAGTTATATAAATACTTAGCACCTATAGTCGTCTTCCGGTCCGTCCGTCTGTCTGTCTCTCCGAATATAAGAGCGCAAAAACTACCCAACCGAACCAGGTTTGGAATTTAATCTATATAGAATCGCTGCAGAATTGTGTCGAGTCCTTTCTAATTTTATGAAAATCGAATCAAAACTTAAAAGATATTCATAAAAGTTTTCTTCTTTCTATCAAATCCTATCATGAATTCAATGCTATCCCATGATAGGTCATGATTCTAGGTTGCCATGGTGATGACGTCCTGTTTAAGAGGGAGTCCTATCATTTCCGTATGACTGAATTTAATCTATATAGAATCGTCATAAATTTCGTATGAATGCCTTTTTGCATAAGAGTACAAAAGCTATTGCCCCAAGATCTGACTATTTATAAAACGTGTTATAGTACGAACGTACCTCATTAGCCACGTACAATTTCCAACTTCTTTGCTTTCTTCTATCTTTACAAGAAGAAAGTATTGGATTCGTGAAAAATCTCCACTTCCAGTCTTCGACGGATTTAAACGTTTTAGAAAGTCCTGAACGCGATTTGACTGTTTTTAGGAAATAACTGGTCTGTGAGTCTGTCTTTATGTCACACAAATTTTGTGGTCGCTCTATCTCAAGAACTAATGCACGGAATTTAATAAAACTTTAGATTGATTTAAATCTTGATATCGATGATGTTGATTAGTTTTGGTGTAAATCGGCCTACAAGTGGCGCTGTAATGCTGCATTTTTTACAATTTACACAATTTTAGCGATAGTCCTATCTCAAGAACTAATGCACGGAATTTCATCAATCTTTATTTTCTGTTAGACCTTGCCATACGTTGGTGCTGTTTAGGTTTTCATATAAATCATATAACAGGTGGTGCTGCTTTGCTACATTTTTCACGATAGCTGTATCTCAAAAACTTAGGCATGTTATACTATTATAAATATTACGCATATTCCCATATTTAGTAAGTTTACGTTTTATTAAATAAATGCAAAAATATTTTAGCGTATTTTTTTTTTTTTTTTTTTTTGTATTTTTCTAGTTCATTTTGCAACGTTTTAAAGTGATTTTACAAACAAATTTGACATAACAAAAATTCAGGCATAAATGGGTTAAAGTTTTATCTTACACCGTTTTAGAAATTTTAAATAGTATATTATTGCAAGGTGTTAATTGTTTTAGTCTGTTATAATCTCCACCATATAACTTGTAAGTTTCATATTTAATTTGAATACTAAGTGCTTTCAAATTATTCCAGTAAAAGTTCATTTTTCTGGTTAAGGGGTCTCATGACTCTTAAAATTGGAAAAAAAAGAGACTATTTTTAACATTTAATATCATAAAATGTGATTTTATACACAATTTTAATTGGGATGAAAGATATAAGTATGTTCTTTCATTTCATGTGTTTAAAAAATGATAAGATGCAGAATTAGTATTTACAGGGGGCTCCAAACTGTTAGACACTTGTCGAGCATAAATTTGAAATAACAGCTTACTCGCAGGATTACAAAATAAATTTTGCAAATAGAATGACATTTTTTATGTCTAAGTATACTTCAGATTATAATAATTATCCTGGACCTAAATAAATTTGTATTGAAAGCATTTTTATATTTTTAATACAAATAGTATTTAGCTAATAAAAAATTTTGAAAATTTCAGCAGTATAATAATCTAATTTTTTTTTCTTTTTTGAACAATAAAAAAGAAATTTTAGGTTCGGTTTATACGACTAACATGAAACATATGTTTTGAAAATTCCATGAAAAAATATTCAGAAGGTTTTCAGATATCATGCGCGTTATGCCCGAAAACATCATTTGGAGAAAATTGACTTCAAAGTTTCAGAAACGATCCTTCAGCTGTTGAGCGGGAATAATTCTAAAAGTCATAACTTCTGTTCTAAAGGGAATTTCAACAAAACAATTATATCAAAATGTTCAGAAAAGATAGAAGTTTAAGAACTAAAAATATTAAAATTTTTGAAATGTTGAAGCTTTAAGAGTCCTTATAACAAGTGATGACAGTTTAACTAAAATTCAAACATAATTAAATTGCTTTTCATTCATTTCTAAATGTCAACCTTTATTTATTTCAGGTTTCATTATGAAAATGTTCTACACGACCATCCTGATATTGGGATTCATGTCAGGCGTTTACACGGAAACATGTCCAGCAAAAGAAGCTATACATCCATGGGAATGTGAAGAAAATGGGAGTGGAGACATTATGGTACCTTGTTACAGTGTGTTCTCTATTAAGATGCGCGAACTAGAAACACTCCAACAAGCTTTGAGTGGCTTAGCTGGAAAAAGTAATGTATGCCTATATTTGTCATCCTTCAATACTAGCCGATTTCCCTCGAATTTATTTTCTGGTATTGGCATCAAGAAATTAGACTTTGGTTCTTGTTACATGGATAGTTGGATAAGTGACGACCAGGCAAGATTCCTAGGTTTAGAGAACCATTTAGAGGTAATCTATACTATCTATCTATTCTATACTAATATTATAAACAAGTAAAGTTTGTTTGTTTGTTTGTAGAGGTAATCTCTAGAACTACTGAACCGATTTCAAAAGTAATAATATCAAAATGATGGTGTTAGTCCATATTCCAACTTAGGCTATATCTTATGGCCATGCCACTACTCCAAAGGGGGTGTAGGGACAAAAAAAGTTCTAAAAATGCAATATTTGTGTTACTGAAGGGCCTAGAAACATGATATTTGGAATGGTAGTTACTAATAAAATATAAAAGATCTCTAAGAGCATTTCTTAAAAAATTCAAAATTTAAAAGTGATGAAAATGAGCAAAAACGTTCTAAATGACGATTTCTACGCAATCTCAGGAAGTACCGAACCGATTTAAAAAATAATGGGGTCAAATGATGGTGGCAGCCCTTGCTTCGACATAGGTTATATTTTATGTCTGTGCCACTACCCCAAAAGGAGTGCAGCACCAAAATACGTTCTAAAAATGCGATTTTGTGGTACTGAAGGGCCAGCAACTAGAACAAGAAATTAGGCATGGCAGTTACTTATTAGATATAAATTATCTCTAAGAACATTTCTTTAAAAATTCGAAATTTAAAAGGGGTGATAATGTAAAAAACGTTCTATCCTGATTTTGGGATTTGTATCGTGAGTGTACACGGAAACATGTCCAGTAAAAGAAGGTATACGTCCATATGAATGTGAAGAAGGTGGAGATATTATGGTATCTTGTTATAGTGTGTTCTCTATTAAGATGCGCGAGCTAGAAACACTCCAACAAGCTTTGAGTGGCTTAGCTGGAGAAAGTAATGTATGCCTATATTTGTCATCCTTCAATACCAGCCAATTTCCCTCGAATTTATTTTCTGGTATTGGCATCAAGAAATTAGATTTTGCTTCTTGTTATATGGATAGTTGGACAAGTGACGACCAGCCAAGATTCCTAGGTTTAGAGAACCATTTAGAGGTAATCTATACTATCTATCTATTCTATACTAGTATTATAAACAAGTAAAGTATGTTTGTTTGTAGAGGTAATCTATAGAACTACTGATCCGGTTTCAAAAGTAATGATATCAAAATGATGGTGTTAGTCCTTGTTCCAACATAGGCTATGTCTTATGTCCATGCCACAACCCCAAAGAGGATTCAGGGACAAAAAACGTTCTAAAAATGTAATTTTTGTGTTACCTGAAGGGTCTAGAAACATGAAATTTGAAATGGTAGTTACTAATAAGATATAAAAGATCTCTAAGAGCATTTTTTTTTAATTCGAAATTTAAAAGGGGTGAAAAGGAGCAAAAGCGTTCTAAAAAGGGTTCTAAATGGCGATTTCTACGCAATCTCAGGAAGTACCGAACCGATTTAAAAAATAATGGTGTTAAAAGATGGTAACAGCCATTGCTGCGACATAGGTTATATTTTAAGTCTGTACCACAATCCCAAAAGGAGTGCAGCAGCAAAATACGTTCTAAAAATGTGATTTTGTGTTATTGAAGGGCCTAGCAACTTCAAATTACGCATGGTAGATACTTATTAGATATAAACGATCTAATAAGAATCTATCTGAATTTTCTAAGGACATTTCTTAAAAAATTCGAAATTTAAAAGGGTGATAATGTGCAAAAATCATTGTAAAAAACGTCCTATCCTGACTTTGGGATTTATATCGTGCGTGTACACGGAAACATGTCCGGTAAAAGAAGCTATGCATCCATGTGAATGTGAAGAAAATGGGATTGGAGACATTATGTTATCTTGTTATAGTGTGGTCTCTACACTGTAAAAAAAAATCTGTGAAGTTACTAAAGTTTTTCTAGGAAACTTGGATTCCTAGAACTTTTCATGTAACGGCAACAACAAAATTTCATGTAACAGACACACTTTTGCCCCGAAAATCAAAAAATCTGTAAGGTTACTAAGAATTTTTTTGGAAACTGGGATTCCGAGAACTTTTCATGTAACTGCAGCCAGGGTTACAAATAAAAGTTTAGTAGGATTACTGAAATTTTAGCAGATTCATTTGTAAAGTTACAGATTTTTGTAGCTTTACAAAAACTAGTTTTGTAGATTTGCAGATTTTTCGTACAGTTACAGGTGAAAGTTTAGTAAGCATGTAACTTTACATCTGTAGAACTACAGATTTTTTTTTACAGTGTATTAAGAGGCGCGAACTTGAAACACTCCAACAAGCTTTGAGTGGTTTAACTGGAAAATGTAATGTATATCTATATTTGTCCTCCTTCAATACCAGCCAATTTCCCTAGAATTTATTTTCTGATATTGGCATCAAGAAATTAGACGTCGCTTCTTGTTGTATGGATAGTTTTACAAGTGACGACCAGCCAAGATTCCAAGGCTTAGAGAACCATTTAGAGGTAACATATAATATTTGTTTTCAATCGACCTTATGCACGCGACCTGAGGTCAAGTCTAAAGTTCGTCTTCTGGCGGTATTTACTGTTGAACATTATCATAGCAGTCTTTGGAGTATGAGTTATTAATGCGTGTTTGTTAAAAATACCGCAAAAATTTCTTTGCTGTATCAGCACACTGTAAAAAAAAAACACTGTAAATTTGCCAGCACAAACTCGATCACAGTTGAATGTACTGTATCTTTCTTTGGTTTCCTGACTATTTAAACATGGAAAATACAGTAGTTGCGTAAAATTAACAGCACAATGTACTGGCAATTTGGACGCATTTGGACGACAGCAGAAACTACTGGCGTCCAAATTGCCAGTACATTGTGCTGTTAATTTTAAGCAACTACTGTATTTTCCATGTTTAAATAGTCCGGAAACCAAAGAAAGATACAGTACATTCAACTGTGATCGAGTTTGTGCGCGAGATGTACAGTACTTTGTACTATAAAAATGTCTTTTTTTTTATTTTACAGTGCATATACGTAATATATTGTAATATAAATTCAAAATGTTGTGCTGTATGCGCGAAAATTCCCTAAATTTGCAAATTTTCAGTTAACACATTGTAATGCGGGCAATTTTTCGAAAATGAGCACTGAATTTACGTTCACAAATGCCACTGTAAATTAAAACCTGCTCAGAACCAATAAGAAGCAAGCATTCTTGGATTACACCTTCTTTTTTCGTCCGTGAAAATTTCCGGTATCAGTAATAATTTCCGTCACCAACCCACAAAAATGTACTAGTATGTGTCTCGCATACAATGTGTTAAAATGTATGCCCTCAACCTGGGTCGAGGCTAAAGTCGTCTGCTAGCGGTGTTTGCGCCTGCGCATACTGGCATTCTGGCGGTGCAGTGGATAGAATAATAGATCAACATACCGCCAGCTCTGGTGTCTGACGTCACGTGCATAAACTCCATTCGCATTCTAATATCATCACTTTCAGGTCTAAGCTATTTCAATCGCATACCTCCCTTTTGACGCAGAATATTTGGTACTTTTCATGATACAAAACGCAAAATGTATATATGAAAATATATACCATCAGAATGTCATATTCGCCTTCAATTATATCAAAATTAAATTAAATAAACTTGCTAAAAAAGTGTAATACGTTAAAAATATCGCAAATGTAAAAGATGTTATTATATATAAAAACACAGTTTTGAAAACTTAAAGCTTCAAATATTATACGCCTTAATACGTTAAATATATCACAAATGTAAAAGATGTTATTACGTATAAAAATTCAAATTTGAAGTTTTAAGTTTTTAAAACTACATTTTTATATGTAATAACATCTTTTACAGTTCTGAACATCTTTAACATATTAAGTGCACCTTTTTAGTAAGTTTATTTAATTTAATTTAATTTTTTTTAAATACTTAAAAGATATTTTTTTTATAAACTTCAAACTTTCTGGTTCTTAATGAAACAACTATTTAAATCCTTCTATATGTAAAAAAAAAGTTTTGATTTGGAAATGGACCAATGAAAATCTGCGTAGATATTCCGGGAAGATCGGCATCCAATTTGAATGCTTAAGCATGGCCTTTCTTCGTTAATATTTAAAAAACTGTTGCATACAAAATTATGAAAATCGGTAGTTTTATAAAGAAATGTTTGATAAACACGCTGATGCAGACAGTTTGCAAATCGAAGAGTTATTTTAAGAGATATTTAATGCCAAAGTTGGACAAAATCGTTCCATTAAAAAAGTTTTGTAGGAACAAAAACTGTACATAGGAATTTAATCATTTTTAGATCATTTTATGCGTCAGAATTTCTCGGTGTGCAGATTGCATTTGGTTTTTTAATTTGACTCATTTTTTGAGGTTTTATTTCTATTTTAAAATCAAATTTTCAGCATTTCGAGAGATATTTTTTAGATATTTTAGAAAACTAGGGGCTCTGCCCCCTACGAGCTACGCTCGTCAACCCCCGTTCAGACACCGCAGACTCTAAAAGTACGCTAATTTGATCGGCTTTAAAAAGATTTCGGAAGATTGAATTATAATTTAAAAAACAATGGCGATCTCCCCATAAACGGATTTCTATTCATTTCTCTTTGACTGGGGAATTTTAAGGTCAAATCCGCTGCGGTACTACTTGATTAACCCGTCGACGAATTTCGCCAAATTATATAAATCGCCAAAGCACTCGCCAAATTATACAAATTGATATCATTTTTATTTTAAATAACGAAAGAACAAATAAATTAGTGCAACATTAATAAAAATACAAATAAAACGTCGAAATAAAAATAACTTGATGACGTAGACACGTGTAACTTGCTTAAAGTCAAGTTAATGTGACATTTACGATCAACCATTATTGACATTTAATCTTATAGTTTGGCGAATGATAGATTTTTGGTCGACGGGATAACTAAGTAGTACCAAAAATACATATGTCAATCGCTGTTTTCGTCTTTGATTAAGTAAAATAAGATAAACATTTCAAAATAAGCTAATATAAAAGGAATTAAGTAAACAGAATCTTTGTCTCCCGGTATTTTTTAACAAACCGAAAAGAAAGTTCTTTTAAATAAGACATTTTAAATTAATCGTTTTTAATCTGACGTAATTTTGACCAAACTATTCTTTCTCTTTTTAATATTCACGTGAAAATACTTGTGTTAGAAATGAAATATTATTTGCGCTTTCCTAACAAAAATAGTTGAAAAATATCCTCTCAAAATATCAAATAAATGTCTAGCACAATTTCTACATTTAAACCGTTTTGCAATATTATTTGGCGTTCATTTTATGTAATAACTGTAATGTAATGTAAATATGACGTAATTTCTCCTATTTAAGACTTCTAACGGATGTTAATAAATTTATTATTTTACAAATTCCTTTCTCTCTTAAAATACACGTGTAATTATAGTTTTTATGACGTAATTTTTAATAAGTTACTGCTTTTTGTACATAATTATTTAATTCTAATTCCAAATGTTTTTTTCTGTTTATAATAGTCACGTGTAAATAAATTTTTAATTTATTACACGTATAAATATATATATATTTTTTTAAGCAAACATTATTGTTTCCGCTGTTTATACAGTTGGCAACAGTTTAAATTAATATCACTTTCTAAAATCAGTAAAAAATATCTCTAGAAATCCTGAAAATGTGAATTTAAAATAGAAATAAAACCTCAAAAAATTAGCCAAATTAAAAAAAAGCAAACAGTCTGTACACCGGGAACTTCAAACGTATAAAATGATCTAAAAATGATTAAATTCCTATGTACAGTTTTTGCTCCTATAAAACTTTTTTAATGGAACGATTTTGTCCAACTTTGGCATTAAATATCTCTTAAAATAATTCTTCGATTTGAAAACTGTCTGCATCAGCGTGTTTATCAAACATTTCTGTATAATACTACCGATTTTCATATTTTTGTATGCATTATTTTTCTTAATATTAACGAAGAAAGACCTCCGGTCACAAAAAATTCAAAACCGGCGGCGGTAGTTACTTTTTTTTAGAATAGAGAGATTGTATTAATTTAAACTGTTGCCAACTGTATAACCAGCGCAAACAATAATGTTTGCTTCAAATTAAAAATTTATTTTACACGTGACTATTATAAACAGAAAATATAAAAAAAGCAGGAATCATTAAAATTACGTCATAAAAACTATAATTATACGTGAATTTTAAAAGAGAAAGAATATTGTAAAATAATAAATTCTTTAACATGCGTTACAAGTCTTAAATAGGAAAATTTACGTCACATTTACGTCACATTACACTTATTACGTAAAATGAACAAAAAATAATATTGCAAAACAGTTTAAATTATAAAATTGCGCGAGACATTTATTTGATATTTTAAGATAATCATAATATTTCATTTCTCACAAAAGTATTTTTACGTGAATATTAAAAAGAGAAAGAAAAGTTTGGTGAAAATTACGTCAGATTATAATTGTCTGATTCAAATTATAATTCAGTCTTCCGAAATCTTTTTAAAGCCGATCAAATTAGCGTGCTGTTAGAGTCTGCGGTGTCTGAAGGGGGGGAGGGGGGGGGGGTTGACGAGCATAGCTCGTAGGGGGCAGAGCCCCTATTGTAGTATAAATTAATATTCAATGAGAAATTATTGAAGAAATCAAATTTTATATATTTTTAAAAAGTTCCGCATAAGAAAGCATAATTTTTTAACATAAAATTTTACATAGACTTTCTTTAAAATTTAATAAAAACTTGCACAAATTTCATGCAATTATCTGAAAATAGGTTTTATTTGTATATAAACATTGTTTAGTAAAATTTACTTTTATGTGGTACATTTCACATTTTGAATTCATGAAATAAAGGATTCATGATAGGATTTAATAGAATGAATTTATGAATATGAATATCTTTCTTTTATGAATATCTTTTTAAGTTTTGATTAGCTTTTCATAAAATTTGAAAGGACGACACAATTCTGCAATGATTCTATACATTACATTTCAAACCATTATGTTGAGTAGTTTTTGCGCTGCTCTATGCGGACATACAGACGGACGTACCAGACGACGACTATAGGTGCTACGTCCTTATATAATTACGAACGCACTTAATGAGGGAAATTAAGAATGGATAAATCATCAATGCCATATAAGAATAAATGATAAAGCAAAAGTAAAATGAAGAAAAAAAATTGCGATAATTATTCACATTAAGAATAGAGGGAAAAAAATACTCTTTTTGTATAAGTAAGTTTTACATTTACATAATTAAGATGATGATTTCTTTCATCGTGCGAAATATACAAAAGTTTGATTTAATGGAATAGAGAATTGGGAAAAAAAGAATGGAAAAAGGAAAGGAAAAGAAGGCTTTTCCAGGAAATAAAAGAAAGCGATATCGTTTTAATACGTTCAAGAAAAATCAGTATGGTTTATTTTGCCATTAGCTGTCACCGACAGATTAAAATTACAGTAAGTTTTTAAAAGCTTATTAGCAACAGCATAACGTTATTACACATTTAAGAACTGCGTATAAAAAGACGAAGAAATAAATATTAACAACTTGATATGCTTCATTGACGAAGTAAAAATTAGTAAAAAACTACAAATCAGTCAGTGTTGAAGTGACATAACTAGAAGAATTATTTATGTATTACATTAATTTTTATTTTACATCATATAGGGTCAGGAGGGTTAATTATGACCACTTTGTATATTTTCAACATTTTTTTCTTTCTTTCTTTCTGTTTTTTTTTTTTTTTTTTACTTTTTTCCATTTGGAAAAGTTGTGTTTTTAGTACATAGGAAATAACTTTGACTCTAAGAACGCCTTATAAAAGTTTTAATTGCCATAGCCCTTTTTTTTAAGTTAAAAGGATGGTTATAACTCACAATCACACAAGTTTGGGGTAATTAACATCACTAGTGGGGAAATTATAGCCACTATATTTTCTTTTTATACTTGCCTATACACATTTGTTTGGGGTAATTAAGACCACTTTGAACTCCAAAGTGACAAATCCGTTTATCAAAATTTTGATAGACTTAGTTTCAAATTGCTATTCGGATCTCAAAAAGGCTTCAGACTAGTGATAAAGAATATCTAAAATCAGGTTAATTATGAGGGATTATAATTAGGTTAATTATCTAAAATGAGGATAATCATTATGGGGTTAAGATCTAAGCTTGAAACAAAATTTTACCATACACAGTTTTCTCCAATATGGTGGCGGTCACAATTACCCCCTGATCATAATTACCCCTCCTGACCCTATTGTTATAAAAAACAAATCGATAATTGTACGTCAAACGTGGCAAATGAGGTGCGTTCGTACTATAAAAAGTTTTATAAATATTCAGATCTTGGTGCAATAGCTGTTGCACTCTTGTGCAAAAAGGAATGTATAGAAAATTTATTACGATTCCATAGGTAAAATTCGGTAATACGGAAACAATAGGACGTCGTCACCATGGCAACCTAGACCTATTGTGGGATATCATTGAATTCATGGCGTAGGATAGGATTTGATAGAATGAAGAAAAGTTTTTTTAATATCGTTTTAAGGTGCCTGACTACGTACGGAGCAATTTTTTCCAAAAAAGCTATTTAATTATTTTTTAAACTTATTTTTACTAAGATTATGACTAGAAAATGTGAAAAAAGCAAAAAAATATTTCATCCATCGATAAAATTTTGGTAAATGGAGGAATTTATAGTAAAATTTATTGAAATTTGGCCCGAAACGCAAAACGCTCTAAATGAAATTCTACTGTATGTATCTTAATTTCCTTTTACACTTCTTATTTAAGACATTGGTGAAGGCAATGAACTAAAATCTAAGAGATTCTTTAAGTATTTCAAAACTTATAGCATATCGCACCTGTTTACATGTCAATTTTCATAAAATTCATCGATGTCATTCCACAAAAACATCCATAAAACAAAAAATATTTATTCTAAATTTAAACCTTCAGTTCATTGCCTTCACAATAGTGTAAACAACATACATTTTAAATTTCATAGTGATATTCCTGTAACTTTTTGAAAAATCATGTTCTGCGTATGGATTTTTCACCGGAAATTACATTTTCCAAAAAATGCAAAAAGTTTAGATTTATGTTTTACTACAAGAATTTACAGTAATATACATCGAAATTTCATGGAGCATCTATATATTTAAAACGCTAAGCGTATTCTTTCGACAGTCCGTGAGAAAAAACTACTGCATCAAATTACACCAATCTTTTTTAAAATGAAAGATATTTGGCCACAGATTTGTTATCGTACATTCGTTTGTTCAAATATTTTATTAATTAGCCATTATTTTAAATTAAAATTCTACAATTGCGCATGCGCATTATATAAGTAGAAGTCTGCCTTTGGAGTAACGCGCTGCACATGCGCAAAGATTCTCGCTCAGTTCAAATATCATATCACAGGTAGAAGTTGTTTTAAGTTCGTCTGCTATTCGATCTTACTGTAAACAAGCTTTTCTTTCTTTCACAAAGTTAATATTTCATTCTTTCGGCATTATTAACTAATCAAAAATTCATTGTGTCGATATTAAGAGCTAGATAAGACTCATTTCAGGGGTGTCACATTGTTTTGGTCATATTACATGCCGAAGATAAACACAGTGATTCGAAATAGTGGCGTAGCTAAGGTAGGGCGGAGGGGGCGGTCCACCCCGGGTGTCACCCTCTAAGGGGTGACACCCATTCTTTATTTGCAATATATATATATAACGTTATAAGATTTTGGAAAAGAATTCTGAAATAAAATGAAATTTCTAGCTCACCACGCAACTGATTTAATTTTCTTTTCTACGAGAATCTGAAATTTTACACAGAATGGGGTGCCTAAATAAGATATACACAAGTGAACAAAACCTACCTATCTAACGAGTGGGTAGCAAAAACAAACTTTAAAACAAAGAATTTTCTTCTACATGTAGGCACCGCATTGACTTGTGCGGGCTATTGGGATGAGTTATGAGTCGCCCTGTGGTTTCTTGTGTGGATAGGAAGGTGATAGGACAGAAGGTAAATAAGGAATGGTATGGTCATTTCGTGTTATTGTTGCCTTGGATTATTTTACCCTTATTACTTTCTTCTCGAACTTTTTTCGACTTCCAGTTTTCGACGGATTTATACATTTTAGGGGTCACAGATCCCCAAAAACATGTTTATGCAAAATGTCTGTCTGTCCGTGTGTCGCCATTGTACCATCGAAAAGTGTATGAAGTTATGCATAGAATTGAACAAAATTGTTTGCGTATGTTTTTGGCAATGGCCAGGAGGTCCTCCTTCAATTTGGAAATATTCCGACAGAAGGGGAGCTGTAATAGCGATTTTGTGACATTTCCATTATTGTAGCATTGAAAAGTGCATGAAATATGCATAGAATCGAACCAAACTTCTGATTTATGTTCTCGGCTATAGCAAGTGCAGGTGCTCCTTGAATTTAGAAATAATCTGCCAGCGCTGTAATAATGCTGAAGGGGGCGCTGTAATAGCGATTTTTGTATAATTTTCTCTATTTTTCGAAATTTTATTGCACATCGGCGGCTCATGCAGCGACGGGAACTTCGTATCCTGCTATCCTCTCTATTCGCAAACAGCTAATGTACATCAAAATAACGAAAACCCATTGATTATAATAAATTTCATTATGAAGAAAGTTTTGAGATTGGCACAGCCAATTATTTTCGAAAGAGATTGCACACACAGACATTATAATCTGTACTAGTCTGTGATTGCACTCTTGACTTCCAGGAAAGCATATACTTTAGGTTGTAATCTGGTAGACCTCATGCTCAGAATCAGTGTAATATATTCAACCATTAGCATAAGACGGCTGTGATAAATGAGTCACGAGTGGTCAGAAAAGTTTATTTCAGCAATTTAGCGAACAGAGGAATGGGAAGAGAGCTTTTCGACAAAGGGCTTTGATTTTGAATTATCTTATTTCACTAGTTGTTGCCTTTTGATGTAGAATGAAAATAAAATTATGTGTTATGCTTACAAGATTTCAATTGAGGAATATATAAATATGTATTTTAAACTATTTTAGTGATAACATTTATCTTTAAAATATTTTTATTTTGTTGGTATTCGAAAAGAAATTTGTTTTAGAAGGGAAAAACTTAGTATAAAAGAATGTGGACTGAATATTCTCGGACGCATGTTTGCCCATCATGAGGATTCTAAACATATGAAATTCCGTGCATTCGTTCTTGAGATATGACTATAGATAAAATCGTGAAAATCATGCAAAATGCAGGCTATCAGCGCCACATGTTGGTAGTTTACAGCAATGCCTAATCAGCAACAATTTAAGTTCAACGTCTAACTGAATACGAAGTTAGATGAAAATCCGTGTATTAGTTTTTGAAATAGAGCTATTGCAAAAATCATGAAAAATTCAGCATAGCAGCTCCATCTATTGGGCGATTAACACGAAAACCAAATTAGCAACAACTTTGTTACTGACTGAATCTGAAGTTAGATGAACATTCTTGCATTAGTTCTTGAATAGAGCTATTGCGGAAATCGTGAAAATGGAACATAGCAGCGACATCGGTTGGACGATTTACACCAAAACGTAACCAGCACCAATTCATATCAAGGACTAACTGAATCTGAAGTTTTATGAAAATCCGTGCATTAGTTCTTGAGATAGAACTATTGCGGAAATCGTCAAAAATGCTGCATAACAGCGCTACCTTTTGGGCTGTATACACCAAAGACTAATCAGCACCAGTTTATATCAAGGTCTAACTGAATCTGAAGTTTTCTGAAATTCAGTCCATTAATTCTTGCGATAGGGCGCCCACAAAATTTTTGTCACATACAGACAGACAAATTCACAGAGTGGCAGACAGATATTTTCTAAAAAACATCAAATTGTGTTCAGAACCTTCTAAAACGTATAAATCCATCGAAATTCCAAAGTCGAAAATTTTCACGAATCCAATACTTCCTTCTTGTAAAGATAGAAGACAGTAAAAATGAAATATAAAGTAAAGAACCTTTCATACGTTGAATTTTCATGTGTTTTTATTTTTTTCTATCTTTTCAAGAAGGAAGTATGGGATTCGTTAAAAAAGTTGACTTCCGATTTTCGACGAAATTATACGTTTTACAAGGTCCTGAACACGATTCGACTGTTTTTAGACAATGTTTGTCTGTCTGTGACATAAATTACGCTCTATCTCAAGAACTAATGCACGAAATTTAATAAAACTTCAAATTAAGTTATACCTTGATATAAATAGGAATAGGTGCTGATTAATTTTTGGTGTAAATAGCTCTATAGGTGGCACTGCTAAGCTGCATTTTTCAGGATTTCTCCAATAGCTCTACCTCAGGAAATGGTGCACGGATTTTCATCGAACTTCAGATTCAGTTATACCTTGATATAATTTGGTGCTGAGTAGTTTTTGCTGTAAATCATACAACAGGTGCCAGTGCTATGTGTCATTTTTTACGATTTTCGGGATAGCTATATCTAAAAAACTAATGAACGGAATTTAATGAAACTTCATATTCTGCTGTTACACTTTCATATAAATAGTCGGGTGTATACTTCCCTACAGGTGTCGCTTTTATGCTTTTTGGTTGTGAATTTTGGTCGCAGTCAAGAGGGTGGGTGCCGAAATTCAATGGCTTGTTTGAAAGATGCGATACTTATATATCCTTTTTAAATATACACAATTCAACGAACATATACCTTTTAGAATCCTCGTGTGGCCCTAGATGGTCATTTAATTTTGGCACTGGGATAGTGAATTTTGAAGTATTAACATGTATGAGTGGGATTGGCACATCCGACTAGTTTATTTTATTTAAATGTTTTGAACTTTGAATCGCATTTTATTCCATTACATTCTAATGTTAAAATATTTGCTTATATGATACAAACAAGTTTTTAATTTCATTTATACCCTTTTTCGAAGGATATTTCCAAATAGATTGACTAAAATATAGAGTATCAAAAAATAATATAAAATTTTTGTTTTCAATTATGAATAATTATTTTTTTTAAATATTATTACTTTGTTAATAATATAAAGTTCAGAAAAGTTCACCAAAAAATGTTAACATTTTATTTATAATAACGTAGAATTGTGACTTAAAATATATGACGGGTGTGTGCGTGAAGGGGGTTGGGGGATGACACCATTTACATCCGCCCCGGGTGTCACCCATCCTAGCTACGCCACTGATTTGAAACTAAAAGTTATGGCTGGTGAATTGCGAATAGTTACACAGGAAGGTTGGGAAACTAGCATGTTAAGTTGTAGTTTCTTCTTTAAAAAAACTAAGGTAACATAAATATTAAAACGCAAAACTATTTTTGTAAGATCAAAATTCAAATTCGAGGCAATTGCATATGCGTCAACTGTTTTTCGAACCTCTTCAATTTAGAAGAAAAGAAAACAAGTTCTTGATAGCGTAGTCGGTTAAGGCAGCAGTTCAAGGCTCTGAACATAGGCGTAACCAGCCTTTTGAACGGGGGTGTGCCCAAACTTTTTAACCTGAACATGTTGGATACAAACAATATCTTATATAGTAAAACCTGCTAAAACGGAACGCCGGGAAACCGGTTGGTTTTCCGTTTTAGACAGGTTTTTTCTTAGAAGGTATAATTGCGTGGTATTTTTTCAAAAAAAGGTTCAAACATGATTTTTGTTAGCGTGAGGGGGTGTGAGAAGGGGTTCAAAACATCAAAACAAAATCTAATGGTAAAAAAAAGATATGTAAATCTCCGTGCAGCAGTGACATAAGACAGTGACTAAGTGTGGTCACAAGTGTAAAACCTTTTGGCACCCTAACTTCTTATAAAGATTTTAAAAGGCCTTTAATCATGCTGGAAACTTCTATAGGCACAGGGACATTGTATGAGATGTAACATTATCTCTGTCAAAATCTTGTTGATGAAATTTTGCAGGATGATAAATCTCAGAAAATACATGCTGCACACCAGTACATACCCACGAAGGTTTTTCAGAATGTGACTCCATGACTTTTTAGGGATCACCGGGGGGATCCAAGAAATTTTGGAGGAAAGTCTATATAAATATTTTTATAATATTATAAATAATTATAATATTCATTAATAGTTCAGGTTTTTACCTCAGAATGTGTCGCATATATTAGGTAAAGCAGGTCATGATAATACAGTAGACTCTCGATTTTACGAACACGAGTGGACTCATACAATGTGTTCGTAAAATCGAAAGTTCGTAAATGGGAATGGACAGTATTCTCGTGACGTCACAGTGGGAATCCCGTGGTGTAAAAATAGCGGCAAGCGCGTTTGTTTACCTTATTGCGCCGTTTGATGCAGCAGAAATACAGGTAAATGCATGTTTAAAATACTGCAGATTTATTTTGTACGAATTATTTTCAATCAATACTTATATATACATACTAATTATAAGTCATATATACGTATTAACTAAAATTTAAAATTTTTATTTTATAAATAAAATGAAAAATATGCATACTGTGACGTCTTTACTCCAATAACGACCACTACAGCTAATATAAATGTTGAATTAATACGGAACCCAATATCACAATGGAACAATTTTAATAAAACAACACTGTATTTACATATGTACACGGAAAATAATCTATACAGCTATCTTCACTGGAGTTTACACACCACATCCAGACTTATTCTTTTAAATCCCGATCAGAACGTTCTTATCACAATAACAAAAGCAATTCAGCTCACACCGAGCTCCAAGGGCACGACCTCCCTCGCCGCTTTCCGCGCCGTCTCTGTCTTCATTTCTTTTCTCCCCGTCGACATTCGATTGAAGAAAATAACTGCTACTTCGCAGGACGATGCATTCGATTAAGTTGTTTTTCCCTCTCGACATTCGATGAAAAAAAAGTACTTCAACTTTTCAACTTCGCCGGACGCTATTACAGCTCCTTCCCCCTAAAAAAATTTCATACGGTGCATGCACCTATGAAAATGTAGAGCTGAAACACGGCATTGAGCCCCTCATTCCCAACACACTAAATCTGAGAGGTCACAACACCTAAGCACATGAAAATCTAATACATTTTAAAATTTCTATGCAAGAGGTTCATACAACGCACGCGTACTCAGTTTTAAAATACTTATCATCATCCTAGATTTTACTTTTAAAATTCTAAATTTAAACAATGAAAACTAAATTCACTAAAAAAGATGAGATATTCACATAAGCTCACAAATGACACAGTGCGATCCTTGAACAAGCAATACAAAAATAATTCTATACAAAACTGAATGATACAAAATATATTCAATTACAAAAAAAAAAAAACACAATATACGTAAATAAGTGAAACCAATGACTGAAACTTAAAGTTTGCAGAACACCACTACTCAGTTCTACTCACTGGGGGACATCTTTCCTACCTCATGACCTAAAAAACTCACACTATCCCGTTCAAACTTACACTTTGTAGGTTTCACTATTAAGCCGACCTCTAACAACGGCTTCCAAATCTTAGGAATATCCTTCATGCGACACTCCCATGCAAGTAAAAATAGCAGAATATCATCAATGTAAGGCCAGGCAAACAATTCCAGACCACCCAAAACTCTGCGCCTACCAGCACACTTTCGGATTTCATTAACAGTAAAATTAGCATTTGACTTTCTCATTCCCTGCCCATCTTTGTCTTTAACTAAAACAGGTTTCACAAAACTTTGTTCTCGCAAACATTTTAAATTGAAACCTTCTACTTTCATTTCGTCATCAAAGCACTCTTCAAAACGATCACGATTAAACTTTTCCTTACCCCAAAACATTCTGCGCCCTTCAGTTTCTTTATCTGGCAAGCAATCCTCTGTATCATGCTTGCGCTCTTTAACTAGTTTCTTCCAACGTAAGATAAGATACCAGAACGAAGTACCTCCAAAATCAACATGAAAAACTGTATAACAACTTTTTGCACTCATGAAACAATACTTTTTGACTTTAAGAAGTTTCATTTCATTTAAATGACGGGACCAGCCAAAATCTATCCAATCAACTTTCCGAACCACAGTCGTACATTCAACAGGATTCTTCAGTCTAGTATGACTGAATTCAAAACCAATGACATTAAGAAAACCATCTGTGTTTGGATTTTCAAAATATCGACACCCGATTTTCATTGTCAATTCAGGATACTTTCGAGTATTGACATCCACAACACTAATAATGGATGTGGAAATCATGTTGTCCACTGTAATAGCATCGGGGGTGCTAGAAGCTGGAAGAATGGAAGCAATAAAGTATTTATTCTTTTTGCTGCTAGTTTGGATGAGACCGATCGCATCCAGATTTATCATGGAAAAGCATCCCGAAATTGTGGGTATCAAACTTAGAGGGACCTTAAACTTATGCCAATTACTATCTACATTTTGATTATCGAACGTTTGAACATGCTTTTCAATATGGCGATAATCATTTGGAGAAGAGTAACACCTAAGGACTGTCTCCTTTGACTTAGTCGCACCTAACTGTACTGACACCTGCTCATGATACAATGGTAACACTTCTCTACAATAATTTTCCGGCATACATAACTGAACTTTCTCATCCCCTCTCCTTGACTTCGACACCCGCACAAGCTTACCTCCTCTAACACAAAATTCGTTATCATTAGAGTTTTTGGATTTCTCCCACAACTCCTTAAGCGAAGGGCAATCTTTCTGCTCTTCCTTAAATTTCTCCGCAGATACGTTTACCAAACCTGACTCCATCTCCAACTTTTCAGGTATAACTATCCCTTCCTCTTCTCTAAACTCCACTTCCTCCTGATATCCAGCCTCCGAACCAATTTCACTCTCAACTTCAACCGCAGATATCTCACTTTCATGTTCCCGCTTCTGACTGCGCGTTATTACAGCATTCACCGATACAGGCTTATCTTTTGATTTCTCAATAAGTTCAGCAGTTTTATTTCCCAGCAAATAATAACCTTGTTCTAACTTAATAGGTATCACAGCAGCCTTGGTAACCACCTTTCCAAAATCTCCCTTAATTGTAACTCTCGCCAATGGCAAACATTTACACTCATTATCCAGGGGTTGTTTTATCCACGTTACGTCACCAATTAAATCCTCATTATCAATCCAACTACGGTCGCAAAGGTCAATCCCAGATCCTGTATCCCGTAAATAATTTCGTTCTATCCCATTAATTTCTGCCTTTTTGAAATACGGTGCAAAACACTCTCCTAAACTTACATCTACATTCAAGTGACCAACTATTTCTCCAGAACTCTTACGTTTTAAATCCGGACAATCTGGTCGGATGTGCCCTGCTCGATTGCACTGGAAACAGATAATAGGCTTTTTTCTATCAAATTTATCTTTATCCCAAGAATTTCTACGCACATGATCTTTTTTATCATCCCCACCTGATTTAATTGCCTGTTCACCTTTACTTCTAGCACTATCCTGTCCATTCCTGTCTCTAAAATATGGTTTATTATTCCAGATTTTGTTATCCGATTTCCTAACATTCCCCCTCACACTTTCGTATTTATCACATTTTTCTGCTAAATACGACGCTTTCTTAATCTCGTCCCATTCATCTAGGAATTTATCCTTAATTTCAAAAGGTACTCTACGTTTCACCTGCTCTGTAAGAATAAATTCTTTGAGCGATTCAAAATCGTTTACTTCAACAGTTTCTAACCAGTATTCTAAATACCCTCTCAACTCATAAACAAGCTCAGACCAAAGTGCACCCGCCTTTCTTTGATGAGTCTCAAATTTTGTTCTCAGGGCCCCTGCTCCTAATCTAAACCTTTTCAACAAAACGCTCTTGATATGCTGATAATCATCCCTTTTTTCTAGGGGTTCTTTTACAATAATCTCAGCTACATCTACAGGTAACAAAGGTATAAGTTGAGATACATATTTTGATTCTTCTAAATTCTCTTTTGAGGCCTGACTCTCAAAAATCTAAAAAACAAGGTAATATCAATCGATTTAGGGTCAAATTTTGGCACAAAATCCTTTAAACTCACTTTTTTATCTTTATTTTTAGCCGTCACAGACACAGTGGAAGCTAGAGAGCTAATATCTACACTGTACTGTAATCTCACCTTCTCTAATTCCAATTGTCTATCTTTCTCCCTTTCTAAACTTTCCTGCTCTTCGCGCTTTAATCTATCTAATCTTTCCTGTTCCGCTATTTTATCTAATTTTTCCTGTTCTGCTAATTTTTCCCTCTCCTCTATAATTTCTTCTAACATATCTTTTGCCATTTGCTCATCATAATCAGAAGCATTCAAAATTGCCGTAATTATTGGCACTTTTTTATCGTCAGCGGATACTTCTGTATCAAACTCTGCCGCGAGCAAAAGCAATACATTTTTATTTTGCCTATTCAAGAAAGTAGCCATATTTGAACTCAGAAAATATCTCACTACAAATAATACAAATACAAAATATAACCGTAATTTTCCCGAGCACAATTAGCACTTAAATTACCAAAGAAAATCAAGGATGCGATTTTTTTTTTCAAAACTGAGTAACTCCCTTCACAAAGCCCAATCAAAAAAAAATAATGCATAATAAAAAACTGTACATTAATTTACTTTACTGAGTCACTTTGCTTTAATGCTCTACGAAAATTTCAAATAAAATTCCTCTCCACAAAGAACATCAATTATAAATAAAAAAAATTCAAAGAAATAATTTCAGTAAATTCAATTTTCTAATTCAATAACCTTTACACTGTAACTTCTACAGTTAAGTTGCATTACCGCATTACACATGCAATGAAAATCAATTTACTCTTTATAAAAATTACTAGCAAATTACACATAAAATACCTATACTCCAGTTCTACATTTAATATTTATTTGAGAACAAAATAGCAAACCAATTACCAAACAATATATAAAAATATAACAAATAGATAACCCTTATGCATGAACCTTGCAAAAACAAAATAAACCCTATTTTTATTTTCCTAGCAAACAATATTAATACTAAATTTAACACTGGAACCTCCCAAAATTTAGCATGAAAGAGAAATAGGGACTTACCGTTCGATGCTTGAATTATACAGGGCTTAACATCACATTCGTCGAGACATATTTTTATAATCGCTGGCACAGAAACAAGTCACAGCAATAGACGACAAAGTTCTCAGTCCGCACCACTTTTTAACACACAAGGACACAATATCATCACATTCGTCGAGATAGATTTTTAAAATCGCTGGCGCAGAAACAAGTCACAGCAATAGACGACAAAGTTCTCAGTCCGCACCACTTTTTAACACAGAATAATAGCTAGACTGCTTTTCTCAAAATATTTATAGAAGTATCTGTGAGTTCGCGGAACTAATTCATTTAGTTCCTATGTCACACCGCTTGCCACCAAAAATATATATATAGCTGTGACGTCTTTACTCCAATAACGACCACTACAGCTAATATAAATGTTGAATTAATACGGAATCCAATATCACAATGGAACAATTTTAATAAAACAACACTGTATTTACATATGTACACGGAAAATAATCTATACAGCTATCTTCACTGGAGTTTACACACCACATCCAGACTTATTCTTTTAAATCCCGATCAGAACGTTCTTACCACAATAACAAAAGCAATTCAGCTCACACCGAGCTCCAAGGGCACGACCTCCCTCGCCGCTTTCCGCGCCGTCTCTTTCTTCATTTCTTTTCTCTCCGTCGACATTCGATTGAAGAAAATAACTGCTACTTCGCAGGACGATGCATTCGATTAAGTTGTTTTTCCCTCTCGACATTCGATGAAAAAAAAGTACTTCAACTTTTCAACTTCGCCGGACGCTATTACAATACCATTGCTTTAAAATGGAGAAACGAATTCATGTATAACCCATATCTGCACTTGAAAAGATCTAAAACTCCGTATAAAATAAAATATAAGCATACATTTTGTAAACACAATGCTTTTTAATGGCGCGGTTATGGATGTTATTCCCAAGCAGACGAATTTTTGTAGCTTCTAACCGAAAGGGAGAATATGGTCCATAACGTTAGTTTAATGAGATGCTGATCGGGATCAGTACATCAGTTCGTAAAAACAAAGAATTCGTAAACAAGAGGTTCGCAAAATCGAGCGTCTAATGTATACACTAAATTTTGTCAAGATGATAAAAATTACATTGTCACGATGCGATTGTAATAATAAAGATAGGTGCTTGTCTGTCTGTGTGTGTGTGTGTGTGTACGCGCGCGCGCTGAACTCTGAAAAAACAATGCAGTCCTCACAGCCGCAAGATTTGACAGGAAATTACCTGTATGCCTGAAGTCATGCGTATCAAAGACAATTTCTGGAATTTTTCAATCAATATTTTATGCGAATTTTTTCAAATAGGTATAAAAGAATCCGATTTCAATATTTTATCCAGTAAACTTTGTCTTCTTTTCAATAAAGTTTTTTCGAGATTCGTACAGCGGTTTTCCAATTTGTAACGATTTTTTAATGTTATTTTTAGAGGGTTTTTTTCGCACTCTTAAAAGGAATCCGGTTTAAATATTTTACCTAATTAGTTAATTTCGTTCCCTGCTGTTATTTAATCTTTTCCGAATATTTAATGCGATTTTTAACGGGTTTTTTTTCTTTTAGGCAATTTTTTTACTTTTTTGAAACAGAAAAAACTCTCCGGTAATTTTTGCAATTACCGTGATTAAATTCGAATTGGAAGAATGTCAAATCAGTTCTTACAAGAAAGCTGAAAATTTAATTTGGCTTGAAATAAAAAAAATCGCGATAATTCAGGATTCGTTTGTTTCGAGACAGAAGTGGTCGTTGCTTGTTTCGGGGTACGTTGCCGAAGGCAGTCCCCCCCCCACAAATCCTAGATTTCTTTAATTCTATATTCGTTTAAAAAAAAGCAACCAGCGAAACTCCACTAGTAATGGAATTTTCTTTGAGGGGCAGGGTTTGAAATAATGTGCGGAATCATACGATTTGTGCACAGAAAAGGAAAGTCCCGCATAATATAAAATGCTGTGCAGTATTTCCGCTCTCAAAATTCTTTCACAGATCTGTGATTCTCCAGTGAGTATTTAAAAAAAATTTTGAAGTCCGCGATTTTTATTTCTTTTATGGGACTTCTCAAGATCAATTCGTGACTCTGTCCCAGAAAATTTGAGAATTTCTTCAAACGATCGTGGAAAATATCGTGAATTTCGATAAAAGAGTGCAAAAAGAAATCGCGAGTTTCGTTAAAGATTGCGCAAAAAAATCACGAATTTCGATAAACGATTGACGAGAAAATGTTGCAAATTTCGTCAAAAAGTCGCGGAAAAGAGAAGGAGATTTTGATACTTGGTACGGAAAGATATCGAGAATTTCGTCAAAGTATTGCAGAAAGAAAACGCGAATTTCGTCAAAAGATCGCGGAAAGGAAAAGCGAATTTCGTCAAAAGATCGTGTAAAGAAAACGCGGATTTCATCATCGAAGGATCGTGTTAAAGAAATGCCAATTTCTTCAAAATATCACGGTAAAAAATGCGAATTTCGTCAAAGAATCGCTGTAAAAAACACGAATTTTCTCCAAGGTTAGTGAGGAAAATGCGAATTTCGACAAAAAATCGCGTAGAAAGACGTGAATTTCATCAAACGACTTTGGGAAAAGTTGTAAATATCATGAAATAATCACAGAATAAAATCGCGAATTTCGTGAAAATTTACTGCATTGGGCTAAAAGATTGAAACCGGGTTTTTTTCCTAGTCTCAAAAGAACGCCGCGAAACGAAAAGAAACTCCAAAAATCGCATAAAAATTTTCAGAGGAAAAAAATTACTATATTGACTTGAAAGACTTCAACCATATTCCTTTTACGAATGTCAAAATATAGAAAAAACGAAATTCAACAAACTCCAGATTAATTTTAATTTTCTTTGTTATTATTTCTCATTTTCAAAAGAGGCAGGGTCTGTGCACCCCCTACCTTTCCCCCGGGTAATCGCATTTTGGAATTATTGTTTCACATCTACATTTCCTTTCAATTTTTTTTGCTTCTTTCTAGACTTTAGACTACGAAATCAAACAGACAAATACTTAATTTCTGTTTCTATCCTCGTCAAGAACTTGCGTTAATTTCTCATGAAATTGCAGAAACATACAATAGAAAGAACGGTGTTAAAAAAAATCTCCCACAAACAAAAGACGTCAAAGTGGCATTATAAAACCACCTTTTTGACTTACTATGACTAATACAGATTCTTGTAAATATTCTAGTTGTAAAAAAGATAAAGAACATAAAAAAAAAAAAAAAAAAAAAAAAAAAAAAATGAGCATGGAATTCCTTTTTTATCACAGTTCAAAACTTAGGCTGTAAGTTTTCTGAACTAAACTAATTAGCTAAACTATCCGAACTCTGCTTTCACTTCTTTTTTCTTTTGTCGATTTCAATTTTTTTTTATAATTGTGCTTGAGTCTGCGCAAGCGGGGGGGGGGGGGGGGGGGGGGGTACGCCTATGCTGAATTTTTTCAGAGGACGCAGGTTCGAATCCAAGCCTGTTAAAATGTGTACTGTTTTTGTCGATAATTCATTTCAATAATGACATATTTTATTAGGAAGAGAAATTATAGGATTTTTATTTTATTATTATTTCAATGCTTATAATTAAATTATATAATTAATTTAATTAATTTAATTAATTAAATTATATAATTAAATAAAATTTAACTCTCAATAATATTTTGAAAAAAAATAATGATTTTATATTTAAAATATTTTGCATGTAATTATCAATTAAATAAACTGAACTGATCTACAATTTTCGTTACATTTTCTGACCATTATCATGGTGACACACACCATATGGGTGTGTGTCAGAAATAAAAGTTTGTCATTTATATGCGTAAAAAATAAAACGGAAAGAAAGAAAAATACTCGTATAAGAGCTATAAAAGAAATTACCTTGATATTCAGGTTTAATATTTAAAAAATGTAAAATAAAATTCAAGTAAAAAAAATATATATATTATAAATCGTTAGCTGCATCAAGTTTCAGATTTAGGTTTTTAGAGAATGAGACAGATAAAAATAAAATTCATGGCAACTTTTAATGGTCGTGTAGTTTTAATAAATAAATAAATAAATGAAAATAAATATTGTTATTAAGAAAAAAAAAAGAGGCCGTAGTAAGTAAAAATAATTCTCTACCCGGTATTTTAAGGTAAATTTCTGATAAAAAGCAAGCATAATTGGTTGTAAATTATAAACTTAAAATTCTTTCACTTCACTGAATAGGTTAGACTGACAGCATCAGCTGTCGCCATAAAGAAATAGGAGTCACTTATCAATATTGAAATTCATCACGTAATTCGTCATTCAATAATTAATTTAAAAGCAACTAATTAAAAATTCAAGATTTTTTTCTAATGAAACACTCAAGTTATTTACCGTCAAATCTTGACAGGCACTATCTAGTATTACTTACATTTCTTATTATTAAAAAAAAGCTTCCAAAACCGCGAAATTTCTTCAAACACATGGCTCTTTAAAAGCAATGCCGGCCCTTTAAAGAGCACTTCTGGTTTGACTGACAGCTGTTGAGTAGTTTAAAAGCCGCTATAAGTCCGGATCTATTTATCGTACAATAAAAACAAATACAGTTTTGGAAAAGACGGTGTCCCATCTCCCGGTCCCAGGCCCTTACAGGCCCATACGTCTACGCGCGGTCAGACCCCGTTCCAAACTCCGCGGCGCATGCCGAAGGTCGCCGCCAGGAGTGGCCCGTTAGGGCCGATCCACCCGCAAACTCCGGTCAAGCCGGTGCACTGCCCAGCGCACGTCACACCGGTTAATCCCAAGAGGACGAATGGTCGCGTGCGACAGATCGCACCACTTAGCTAGAGGAGTCAAATGGTTCTTTCTCTTGGTTCCCGACCCGGGACGCCCCGACAGCCCGCAGGAACCGAGCACCTATAAAGGAGTCGGGCCCACGAACCAGTTCGGGGTTACCGAGCCGGAGTTGATGTACGGAGGCCCCTCAAGATCAAATACCATTATCCGGCAAAGACATATATGAGAGACAACCGATTAAAGGGGGGGGGGGTAGGTGACGCTCGCGAGCCCAGGAGAATCGCGGAAAGTTTCTCCTTGAGCGCATAGACACGCCCTCGCTAGGGGTGTACAGTTTTGGAAGTAAAATGTTGGTCTTTAATAAAATAAAATACAAAAAATTTGACAATTTTGGTCGAAAATTGCATTTTTAACGTAGTCAGATACCTTAATATAATTTAATACCTTAATATAAGTTTTGATTCGATTTCCATAAAATTTGAAATGACTCGAAACACTTCTGCGAAGATTCTATACATTAAATTTCATACCATTCTGTAGGGGTGTTTTTGCTCTGTTGTATGCGGACAGACAGACGGACCGAATGATGACTATAGGTGCTACGTATTTAAGTAATTACGAACGCACCTAAAAAGCCTTTATCTAGTTATTGAAAAAAAAATATTTCAATTAGGCTAGAAGAATATTTGGCTTGTTTATTTAAAAATCAAGATATAGGGTGTGAAGATAAATTAGTTGAGCTATTTCATGATTGATAAATTTGTAAAATTGAATATGAGCTAATATTGATAACGCAATATGGTGTCTATTTAATCTGAGATCTGCTTCATGTTTTTTAATTCTATCACGAAATTTTCTCATCTCCATACCTACATAAAGAAAATCTTTACTATCTTTTTTGATAGGTATAATGTATACTCCTGACCTATTGATTGCTTGGGCAGGAACAATTTTCGTATTTAAGGGGTCTCAGGACAAAATGAAAAAAAAAGACAAATTTCAACATTTAATATCTTAAAATGTGTTCCGAATAAAAAGACAATTTTTATTCGGATTAAAAGATAAAAGTATGTTCTTCCATTTCCTGTATTTAAAAAATTGCAAGATTCAAAACTAGTATTTATAGGGAGCTCCAAACTATCAAACATGTGTCGAGCAAAATATTGCTATAACAACTTACTCGTTCGATTACACAATAAAGTTTGCAACTAGAATGAAACTTTTTGTGCCTAATTATGCTTCGAACTATAATAATTAACCTGAACCTAAATAAACTTGTATTTAAATCATTTTTACATTTTTAATAGAAAGTTGTATTTAGGTACTACAAAATTTTGAAAATTTCAACAGTATATCACCTAACAAAATGTTTTTTTGAGAAATAAAAATATTTTAAGTTCAATTTATACAAACTAACATGAAACATTTGTTTTGAAAATTTCCTGAAAAACTATTCAGAAGTTTTCGTATATCCTGCGCGTTATGCACAACAACGTCATTTGGCGAAAAATGACTTCAAAGTTTCGGAAACACCACTTCAGATATTGGGCGGGTACACGGAAAAAAAATCCCTGCCGGCCCGGCCTACAGGCGGAGGTAGATTTCGAAGTTAAGTATATTAATTGCTCAAACAAAAACTAAATCATGATTAGATATAAATCCACTTTAACAGTTTTATCTGGCCGCTTTTGACGATTTTTTGTTTCATTTTTATATAATAGCTGGTTTTATCAGAATCATGTTAAGGTGGTATTAAAAAAAAAATACTTTTTCATGCTCAACAACTCGAAATTTTCTGGCACATTTTCAGATTCATTTTTAATAGAAAAAATACGAAACTTGCTGACGTGATTTTTGAAAAGATTTATAAGCGGCATGTGTTCTTGTTTTTCTTTCAATTAATTGAAACTTGATTAATAAACAATTATTTTCTTAGTAGGGCAGTATTTTTCGCTTCTAACACAATCGCTTCGGGAATTTCTGTTCAAAATGCCAACTTTGACATCATTTTTTGAAATATATTCTGCCTCTATCAAAAAATCGATCATTACGGTACATTATATAGTTTCTAAAGAAGAGAATCTATCAGTTGGATGCGTTTGAGAGCAAAAATGAATTTAAAAATGAGTCAGAAAACAAGCAGTTTGGATTTGAATACACCCTTAATAAGATGATTTTTTTCTTCAGCCGCTTTGTATTTTTAATTTGTTTTTGCTGTCAGAATTAGTGCTATCAAAAACTTATCTATATAAATGTTGAAGAAAATATTAAGAAGATATTTGATAAATTCATGGGGATTTTATATCTTGTGAATTGACGGAGATGTGGTAATTTTTCTTCTTCACCCCCATTTTTTTGTTTTCGTTTTTAATTTTTTTTTTTTTTGCGGTACGAATTGGTCTTATCAAAAACTAGTGAATATAAAAATTGTAGATAATATTAAGGAGATGTATATATAATAAAATTAATTGAATTTGATATCTTGAGAATTGACGAATTTATGAATTTTTTCCCCAAAAAACCCTATTTTTTGAGCCCCTTGATCTCATTTTTAATTTTATCAAAAATCTGTGATGCATAAATTTTTGGCCCTATTTTTAGGAGTAATAAAAACTTTAATCTGATTTGATATGTACAAAATTTAAGAAGTTATGGGTTTTTTTCTGTTTTCACAAAACCCCTCCCTATTTCTAGCCCCTTGCCCATTAACGAACTTGACCGAGATTTTATGCCCCTTGATTTTATGTGTCAGTTTGGAAGAGATTTGCGCAGAATTGTGGAAGTTATCGTGTCCAGAAGAAAGTGATATATATAGATAGATACATAGATGATAGATAGATAAAGTTTTTTACTGAGGGTGGTTTTGGGTTCTAGAGGTCATGATCGGTGTAGATCTGCAAAAATTTTTCAGAAATTCCAACATAGGAACGACGCCAATATGTAGTATTTCATACGAAATCTACCTAAAATGGGTAATCAAAATTGAGTAAAAGCTACTCAATTTTAAATACGTCACATACTCAAAATAGCTCCGATCCAAATGCACTCAAAATTAAAAAACACATGTACTCATTTTTAATACCATGATTGTGTTCAAATGTGAATCGTTATGTAGTGCGCCGCTGAACCTACAAATTAAAGTTAAAATGTAGTGACGTTTATTTCTCGTTCAAAATTAAAAACGTTCAAAACGTTCTCGTTCAACAAGAAACGTTTAATTTGCTATTTATTAAGAAAAAATAGAAAAATTATTAGCAAGATATCCAAATCAAATATTTTTAAGAGAAGAGCATTATTTGCAAGCACTTTTAAATTATTTTAAAATACGGTGAATAATTTGATATTTACATTAATAAACGTCTTTTATGACACCATAAATGAAATAAACCATTACAGGTTAAAAAATTATCGTTTTGTTTGAGTTTCATAACATGTGATGTTTCAAAATTGAGAAAGCATATGTTTCATTTTTGATGCAAACATACTCAATTCGATATGAGTACATCGATTTACTCATTTTTGAGTACTTCACTTTTTTTTCAGTGTATAATTCTAATAGCCATAACTTTTGTTCTAATTGCAATATCAAGGAAACAATCATATCAAAATGTTCAGAAAAGACAGAACTTTAACATTTAAAAAAAATTTAATTCCGAAAATTTTGAAGCTTTAAGAGTTCTGAGACCCCTTAACAGATCTTTTAACTTTGAGAGAGGGACTGCGATTAATTTTACATAATATTTCATCAAATTGCTCATGTTATCTATTTCTCATAGGAACTGGTAATTCGCCTGACCTACACCGTTCCAGCGAAACTCAACTTCGGACCCTTGAAAAAACTGAAAAAAGTACAATTGTCATACAATAAAATTACAGAATTAGGAGACGACTGGTTTAGCAATGGCCTGTCTTCTTTAGAATTCCTGTACATTTTTGAAAATAAAATTGAAAAGATTGGAAGCAACATCTTTTCCCGACTGAGTAACTTGAAGACGTTATGGTTAACAGGAAATCGGTTGGGTGACATTGAACGCAGTATGTTTCCAACGACTGCGGACAGATTGGAAAACCTGGACCTCGAGTAAGTTAATTATCTATCTATATATTTATATAAAATCAAAGTCTCTGTGTATCCCTCACAATTCCGGTTGGACCACCTCATTGACCGCGGCCATCATTCCGATGCCGTAAATAAGACAGTTGTTCGATTTATGGAAATAATCTACGTTGTATCACATCTTATTCTTCTTCATTTTCCCTAAAACCTTAAAAAAAAAAATACACAATTATAATGTTTTAAGCTCTGAATAAAAAATAACCAGGTACCATTAACAGATTACCGATATAAACAAACGAGTATTTCAGAAATTGTATTTAATTTTACAAATGTAAACAATGTGTAGTGAATCATTCGTTTTTTGAAAATTCATTGACAAACATTTAAAAACTTTCGCGCATTGAATATTTTAACTCCTGTAGTATTAATATGCTAATGACGTCATTCGCCTATGAATCAATGAAAATAGTTCATAATTTAAAATTAAAATCTTAGTAAACTAAATTCTATTTTCGGTACTTTTATGTTAAACGGGGAAATCTCGCCAATAACGGTCTTTCCCCCCTCCAATACTAGTTATTTTTTCACAACAATACTTTGAAGTTGAAATAAAATGCTATGGTATTTATTATTATTATTATTATTATTATTATTATGTATTTTAAAGGATATAGGTGAAAGACATGTGTTTTAATTATATGCAATATATATGTTTTAAATAAAAGTTATGCCTTTTTAAAAAAAATGGGTTAAAGATTTATATTTCAAGTATAATTAATGCAATATGAATGATGTAAATGAGAACAATATTTGGCGTTTTATCACATCGCCAAGCTAACATAAAAGTGCTCTATTTTCTGAGTATTATGTAATGAACATGGTCTTTAGTTTGTTTGTTTTAGGTTTATATGCTTAATTTATTTTGGAAAAATTGATTTGATGAATGATTAATCCCTTTTCCTTTTTTTTCAAACTTAATTACTTTTCAGCAGTGCAGACAAACTTTTGGGATAATGAAACAAATTAAACTAATACACTGAAACCTCTCTGTATGGGCCACCTGTCGTTCCATTGAAAATTGTCCCTTATGAGGAGTGGCCCTTGAATAGGGGTGATCAAATTTTTCATTTCTCTTTATTTTTACCCCGCGATTTTTAAAATCTGTATATTCTTTCAATAAGTTCTCTTTGTTTTTAACAATATTATTTATTTCATTCTTGCAGCAATTAAACTGTGAAGCCAATTCTCTTGCAGATGTTCCTTGATCATGACAATTAAGAACTTTGATTTTGGCATTCAAATCCAAATGTACTCTTTAGCTTTATTTAGGTGCCATAGTTTTTAATTTTACATAAGCCTGAGCATAAAATTTCTAGTGTTAAAATTGCGCTTCAATATGCATTCACAGTTTTAGTAAATGTGGAATCAGTTTTTCTAGATAACCTGTTATCCTTTGTGAGCCCACAACAAAGGGTCAAGATTCCCCTCCAACCCAACCCCTACATGTTGAAATGTCAAAAAATGTGTGAGGAACACCTGTTTGTCTCACTTACGGAAATATTTGTGGTCCTCCATTGTGTTACTAAATCCTCCCCATCTCCCCTTGCCTTCTTTGTTGCAAGTGCAGTTGTTTGCTGAACTCTTATCTTTTGGTTCAGGAATTCAATACACATGTTTAGGATTTAAGGCACAAATGGCCTCTATGAGGGGTAGGAGTGGCCCCTAATAGGAGTAAATTTAACATTATATCTATGGGAAAATTTTTCGTTGTCCCTTAACAGAGGTGGCCCTTGAGTAGGGGTGGCCTTTAAAAGAAGTTTCACTGTATATTATAGATTTACATCATGTATTTTAAATTATTTAGCTGTGAAAAAAAAAGTAGATTATTAATTTTAGTTGTAAAAAATTTTAAATAACAACAAAAATTTCTGGTCTATAGAAATATAAATTGTCTACTTTTATTTACTTTAACTTTTCTGTGGTATCTTTATTTTGACACTAAATCACTAGATGGCAGCATCAAAAAATGTTTTAAAAAAGCCACTCATGTAAGCAAATTATTCTTCTGGCATATGTAGTCTTGTGTTTGTGTATGTTGGTTTTCGTTTGTTAACGTTCTCTAATAAATATGAATTATGTTCGTTAGATCAGTGTCACTTCATCATTGTGTTAAGTGTTATAGTTATTAATTAATTAATTAGTTAAAAGCACAATATTTTCATTAAATATCGAAACATTTAAAATAAATTTCATAGTTTAAAATGTACTTATATGCTACAAAAACATATATTCAATGAATATTTTTCATAAATTTCATTGCTTGTACATATTTTTGCCATTGTGGTTAGAAAATAATTGATAAAAAGTTTCGCTGCGAAAAATGATTGTCTGACTGGGATTTGAACTGAAATAGAAAATTCAGAAATCAAACGCGCTACCAACCACTCTGCTGAGCCACTTGGCAAAGGGCCAAATTTATCCGATTATAAACAGTGCCGTAATTTTTGACACTTATTTTCTCAAGACCCCCCCCCCTCCGTATTCCACTTTGTGACTTTCATATATTTATAACTAACTATACGCTATCTATACACAAACGTTCACTGCATTCTGTGTCTCCGACCTCAGACCCTCCCCTTATAAGTGTTCATTTGGAAAGGAAAAGTTTCATTTTAACTACTTTAAAATATTTTTGTATTTAATTTTCAGAGGGAATGCTTTGACCGACCTACCCGAAGATTTATTCAGCCGAATGCCATCCCTTAAGAGTGTATCGCTTGACAGAAATGAAATTACGACGTTGGACGAACGTACTTGGTCTCCCATTTGGCAACAGTTGTGGACTCTTGACGTGTCCGGTGAGTATACTTAAGGGGGTCCGGGACACAAAAATCTTAAAATTTTCTTAAAATTTTTTATTGCATTAAAATTTTCTCTGTTTTTTTTTTTTTTTTTTTTTCTTAAAATGAAGTTTAAATCATGTTTCTATCTTAATTGGAACTGGAAATATTCATTTTTAAGTTTTAGTTTATTTTTAAAATCTAGCTTTCAAGCAATGGTTGTCATGAAAACGATTTTTTGCGAAAATGCGTTTTTCTTCATTTTTTTTCACCATTTCCCGTATTTAAATTGTTATAAGTCAAGAACCGTTAAAGATAAATGGTTGAAATTTCGAAAGTGTCTTTTTTAATTTTTTTACTTTAATTTTGATTCAGCAAATTTGAAAAAAATTATTTACTTTTGAAAATATGATTTTTTTTAAAAAGTGCGTCATTTTTCTCAAATTTTTACTTTAAATATTTTTAATTTTTATTTAAATCAATATTTAAAAAAATGCTGAATCTAAATTAAAACTTATGTATTTTTGTTTATTTAACTGCAAAAAAATTGAAATTCTACAAATAATATTTCGAATTATAACGATTTTAAACTACCCTACTTTTTTTTAATAAAATTTAAATTTAAAATTTTTTGAAAAATATTATGAGAAGTTTTATCATGTGATGTTATTTACAAATGATATGGTTAACCATCACAAAAATTTTCGAAATTATAACTCAATAAATAAAAATTATTTGAAAATGTGTCCTGGACCCCCTCTGATATCAGATTCACCAATTTTTCGAGCAATTTTTGAGCCAACTGTTGATTTGAGTTGTTTGTTCGCGAGATACTGTCTCAACACCCAGTGTGATAGCAAACAGCAATATCACCAACTTTTTAGCCACAGCTCTAAAAAAGTGTCCGCTAGCAGCGATTTTTCACCCAACTTCCAACATTTCGGCCAATCAAGGATAAGAACTACCAAGATTAGAACTTACCAAGATTAGAACTAACCAAGATAGCCGACGCCACGATAAGAGAAATGCTGAAGTGGATTCTCTTTTATGTTTCTCTTTCGATAATCTAAATCTAATAATAAAATTACTAAGCACAATTTTAAAAAAAATTATTTAACGATAAAAAAAAAAAATGCTGTTCCCATATTGTCGATACGAACAGAAAAAAAAAAGGTTTAAAGAACACATTTTTTCAGCAATACATTAATACAAATGGTTTTTCTTCTTTCGTCCAGAAATTGGGTTCAAAACGCCAACTTTGACAGTATTTTTTCGGAAAAATCAATTCTCTTTAAAAAAAAAAAAAAAAAAAAAACGGAAAATGTTTTATGTTTACGTAGTTTCTGAATAACAACATCTGCCAGTTTCATGCGTTTTCGAACAAAAGTGAATTAAAACTTATGTCAGAAATTTGCCTGTTTGGATTTCAGAACAGCTTTAATGGTATAAACTTTAAAACATACTTATAATTACCTAAAAGGTGACACAAAGATATTATTTAATATAAACCTGAGGTCTTTCAAACGCACACGTGTTCATTTTCAAAGTGAAAAGATGATTGACTGAACAGAAAACAAATTTAAAAACAAAAACAAAATACTACGCATGCGCAAGCGAAGTTCAGTCCATTGCTCAACAGAGGGGTGAAAAGATCAGTTCATATTTTCAGGAGTTCTTGAAATATTTGAGTTATATATTTCAGTTAGCAATATCTATTGAGTTACTTCAAGAACTCCTGAAAATATGAAGTGATCTTTTCACCTCTCTGTTGAGCAATAGACTGAATTTCGCTAGCTCATGCCTAGTATTTTATTTTTGTTTTTAAATTTGTTTCCTATTCACTAAGTCATCTTTTCCCTTTGAAAATGGACGCATGTGCGTTTGAAAGATCTCAGGGATATATTAAATAATATCTTTATATATCTGTGTCACTTTTTAAGTAATTATAAGTATGTTTTAAAGTTTATATTTATAACAAGGTGAAAATTCCTTAACGACACTGGTTTTTTAATACAGTGACTATTGACCCTTAATGGTTTTAATAATAACTTTATATTTTTATGAAAATAGATAACAAACTAACAAAAAAATGATAACAGACTATATTGATGAAAAATAAAAGAAGAAAAATTTGGTTGGATCAAGAATGATAAAGATATCAAAAGACAACTCCACTTCCCCTAGAGATATTTTACGATATCAAGTGTCAGACCCCCACCCCCTCCCCTCTAAAGTGATAACGTTATAAATGTATAGCCTCTAATTATTACTTTTCTCTCCAGAAAATTTTCCTTGATTAATTTTTTTTTCATATTTAATGATTTTTTGTCTTTAGGAAATAACATATACTGTGATGACCGATTAAACTGGATAAGTAAGTCCAAGAAAAGACCACGGGTCTTCGGTTACTGCAGTGCTCCGGAGGAATTTAAAAGATGGGATCTGGAAGAATTCTTCGAACGACAAAGCCAGTGAAAGTTTTCTGCAATTTTCACTTGATTTGCATATACATCAGACAGTTTAAAAAGTATACCTGTAGTTTCACTTTACGTAAATAAAAGAAATCTTTGAGTAACTCTGACTGTCTCTTGTACTCTTTCACAACACTAATGCACATACGAGAATGTAGAAAAAAAAGTTACAAGGATAATAAAAAATTATTTATTAACAACAGACAGAAAATACAAAGAGGAATTAGGAGATATGCTTACCGACCAGTTTTCCACATAATCAACCAAATCTATTTAGACATTTGTCTGAACGCAGGACCAACTTGTTTCAACCAGCTTGGTAGTAGAAATTAGCGATCGACCGAAAATTCGGTTTTATTTCCGTTTTCGACCCAAAATCTGAGTTACGCCGAAAATTCAACAGACCGAAACTCAATCAAAACTATTTGTATTCTAAACATCTCGTTTCTTTCTTCGGTAAATTTCAAAATTATTCTTTGATTTCATCTGTATCCGCTTAAATGAGACACTCTTTGCTTATTGCTGTGAACTTCACTGCTTATAATGATCAGTGATCACTGACTCAAGATGTGACTGCAGATTATAAAGCAAGCAATGCCTATAGGACTCAACTTTGAAGACGCTTTTCACGTGCTCATTAAAAACTGCTACTCAAAGAAGTCATGCTAGTCATAGAAAATACTTTGTAGGACATCGCAGAAGTGCTTCGAATACTCTTTGAGAAAGTTGTAGTATAACAGGGGATCATTTACAAAAATCATTATAAAAGAAAAACCGAGGTATGTATACCTAAAGCATCTTTTAATGAGATGAAATTCATGTCATTAGAAAATCATTCTGTGTTGTGGATGAATGAATGATATTTTATTTTATAGGGAAATAAAAAGTTTTGGTCAGACAAGCAGAGAGACAACTTGGGCCACACGTATAATTATTGCCTGTATAATTAATTAATAATTTTGTATATTTATGTACATATTAATAACTCAAAAATTTTTTAGACATTTTCGTTTTCGTTTTCGGCCAAAAGTAGCAAGATTACTGAAATTTGGTTTCGGTTTCTGTCTTCTAAACCTGTTTCGGTTGATACTTAGTAGAAATCCCATCCCCGCCTATTGAGCTGTTTTCACATCACTGTCTGAAGCGAACCTTGTTCCAGATAAGTGTTTCCTTCAATTGTGGGAGCAGGAAATAGTCACTGGGTGCCATATCTAGGCTGTATGGGTGTGGTTCCAGATTTCCGACTTGAACTTTTGCAGAAATTCTTGAGTACGGCGAGCAATTTGAGGCTGGTAATGGAGCATGACACCATCACCCAACATGCCAAGCGTTTGCGTTGGATGGCGTTACATATCCTTGTCAAAGTGGCACCAGCGAAACTACTTTTTTAACCGTCTTGCTATTTCAATCGCTCTGACGCGTCTACAAACTTACACTACCTACCCGCACAACCGCAGTAAGACAAATTGCACCGTCAGTCTCCATTCTGGGAGAAAATATTCACAGAACAGTAATTACTTATCAAACTCTGCTGCTTGTAACCATTTTTTATTCCACCCTCGTACTTTCATAATACATTAATTGCTAAAAGGTATTAAATAACACTGCAGAAAAGTTTTATATGCAAACTGTCTACATGTTTCGGTTTCACCGAATTCATTTTCAAGACAAATGAGAATATTCTACTGATGAACGATCGATAACACAATGATTGAAAACGCTATCCTTCACGTTGTTCACATTCTCTGTCGATTACTGACGTAATTTTATTTACTTTTATATTATCAATTCTTTATACATTGTCAAATTTGCCTAAGTTTTTGTTTCCTAAATTATGAGTTCATAAATTTTAATCTTCTAAAGTATTTTTCAAACTGCAATAGAAGATTTACACAATCATTTAATAAATTTTAGAAGAATTTTGCGAATTAAAATTAATTAAGCCCTTGAGGGGTGGCGGGATATATAATATCCCACCTAATTTAAACAGTATTCGCACCAGAAACTTTTAACTAAATTTCATATTTTTAACTTTGGGGACTAAGTGTTGAAAAATTGCTTTTCCTTATTTAAAAATAATTTTTTTCTATTATTCCGGGTGAGAATTCAATATTACAGATGCATTATTGCTTGCCCCTCAAAGAAATAACTGCCCCGGACGTATATATACGGCTGTGGAAAATACTTGCATCTATTAAAGAGATGGCGAATTTTAATTATAGCGAGGCAAATTTCACCACTGGGCCATTATCTATAACAGTATAGCATGTGCATTTTCTTACTGTTATTTCAGAAAAGGGCAATTCCACAGAAAATCATCATTTTTCGGGGCGGGGGGGATCAAATTTATAGTATGTTTAATTTAAGGGTATGATTGGAAAACTTGATACTTTTATATCCTATAGAAAAATCCTAATAAAAAGGCATTGTAAATTACTGTTTACAAACTAAGTTAAATACCATTATTGTCTTCGTAAAGTCCTAATTTTACGTCAGTTACACAATAAAAGTTACGTCAGTTACACGTGTAAATGCCATTTTTTTCTTTTTTATTATTCAGAAATTAATTAAACAAGTTACAGTTATAATTTGGCATTACTCAGTGTTGTTGAGAACATTAAACCGCTTTTTTAAACGGGATAGTTTTGATAATTTTTACACTTCAATGAAGGCAGAAAAAATGTTTGTCTATTTTACGTTATGTCAGTTACAGAATTTTGAATTGCAATTTTTGGGACTCAAAGAGAGATTGAAATAATCTGCAGGTATTTGGGTATTAAGACCTTAGTAAGAAATATTTTAAATTGTAAAAATTTCTTCTAGCTTTATTAGTAAATTTTCTACATAGATTTGAAAATAAAATTCAATGTTAAAATGTTACGTCAGTTACGATGGAATTGTCCAAAACTAATATACACCTTCTTTAATTACAGAAATACGCGACTTAAGTAAGGTACTGGAGATCGCGTAGTATTTATAACTCCACTCAAATCTTTAATTTAAAATATTTTTTTAAGTATTTTATAGAATTAGGAAATGTACAAATATAATGTTCAGTACTTTTCGGTTAGCCGGGCGCCAGTGTTATATATACATATATATATACATGCATATACACATATATATATGTGTGTATTATGTACGACGTATTTATATATATACATATGTGTATGTATATATATGTGTATATATAACACTGGCGCCCGGCTAACCGAAAAGTACCTAATGTTCTTACAATAGAAATATGGAAATATTTCCGAACTGAAACTTTTCGCCAAAATCTTTTACAAGAAAGCTGAAAAGATGCAAATGAAAAAGAAATCATCCTTTTAAAACTATTTTTGTTTTGTGCAACACATAATGGAACAAGATAAATTAAAGTATCTATAACTCATTCTAAACTGTAATTATTACTAATGGATGTATTAAATCAATTTTATAACATGTTATTTTAATGGTACTTTAAAGTTCCGTCGGGAAGTAAAGGATTACAAAAGTGAATTTCATAATTCATCTTCCAATTGCGCTTCTTGTATAACATGCGTAAAACAAAATAAAAGGAGGGGGTAATAAACAAGAACTATTTATGTATTATTCCATATCCATTGTCTTGTGTTCCATATATCATTATATTTGACAAGCTTCGCGAAATATATTTAATCAGAATTGAGTTAAATCTATAGAGGATTTATTTTAAGACAAATCCATTTCAGCTTTCACAAACTGAGACAAAAGAAGAAAAATTGTTACAAATTTCTCTTGCAATCTTTCCCATTGCTACTTGAAAGAAATTTAACACAAGAGAGCGCAAATTTTCATTTGTCAGCAAATTTAATGAGAAACGATCTCTGAATTTTCTCTTACATTTTCTTCATGACTTCGCCCTCCTATCATCGGTTTACATTAAGGAGTTTTTGTTTGTTTTAACTAATTAGTTTCATTATCTTAAAATTTCCTAATTTGCAAAGCCAATATATGATTGCATTCCATCCAGGGAAGGATAGGTTAAAGAAAAAACAACGGTCAAAAAATTACTAATTTGCAAAGTCACTACGATTGCCTTCCATTCAAAGAAGAATAGGTTAAAAAAACAACGGGCAAAACATTTCCAATTTGCTAAGTCACTACGATTGCATTCTGTCCAGGGAAGGACAGGTTAACGAATAAAACGGGCTAAAAATTACAAATTTGCTAAGTTACTACGATTGCATTCCGTCCAGGAAAGGATAGGCTAAAGAAAAAAATAACGGGCAAAAAAATTACCAATTTGCTAAATCACTACGATTGCATTCCGTCCGGGGAAGGATAGTTTAAAGAAAAAATAACCGAAAAAAATTACCAATTTTCAAAATCAATATGATTGCATTCAGTCCAGGGAAGGACAGGTTAAAGTAAAAACAACGGGCAAAACATTATCAATTTCCAACGTCACTACGGTTACATTCCGTCCAGAGAAGGATAGGTTAAAGAAAAAGGGCAAAAAATCACCAATTTGCAAAGTGACAATGATTGCATTCCGTCCAGGGAAGGATAGTTTAAACAAAAAATAACGGGCAAAACATTACCAATTTGCAACGTCACTACGGTTGCATTCCGTCCAGAGAAGTACAAATAATTAGCAATTTTCAAAATCACTACGATTGCATTCCGTCCAGGGAAGGACAGGTTAAAGAACAAACAACGGGAAAAAATTACCAATTTTCAAAGTCACTATGATTACATTCCGTCCAGAGAAGGATAGGTTAAAGAAAAAAGGCAAAAAATCACCAATTTGCAAGGTGACAATGATTGCATTCCGTCCAGAGAAGGATAAGGCAAAGAAAAAACAATGGGCAAAAAATTATCAATTTGCAAATTCACTACGATTGCATTCCGTCCAGGGAAGAATAAGTTACGTTCAACTATCGGCGTCTTTTTTGTGGTCACGAGGTGCTTTTCATCTTTAATAGTTCTAGAACGAAACGGATGGACATTCTGAAAGATAAAAACTTTTCCTTCAAGTCTATCTAATCTTTCCATTGTTGAATCTCCCCATCCTTTTGTGAATAACCATAAAACGGTTGAAGAAGAATATGTGTTAATAACTTTTACTGGACAAGGCAAAAGAGAGTCTAAACGGAACCTTAAAACCATAGCAATTTTTGCTCATGCTTCTTTTGCTACCCTCAAAAATTTTATTCAATGTGTTTTTTCTTTTCATTTCTTTGAAAGACATGCGGACGTTCTTTCATTTTGTTTTCAGTTTTCGCTTTAATAAATAACGAAACCAGATCTCTCTATCCTGTTAACAAATAAAAAGATCAATTAATATTCTTTTAAGAAATTTTTCCACATACCTGAATACAACGAAAATAATTTGCGAACTTTACAATTCATCTCCCAATTATATATTTTGTATAACATATGTGTAAAGCAAACAAAAGTAAGAACAGTTAATAACAAAGAAAAATATTCGTTATTTTCCACACCCACATTGTTTTACGATGCATTTATCATTTGTGTTTGAGAAATGTCCCACGAAATATTTGAATGAAAGGTTCCTGTTTATTTAGATCTAAGTAAAATTCACTTTTACACATAGATCAATTTGTACTCATGCAGAATAATCGCCCCAGAATGCTAAAAATCACATAAAAAATTTTATTAAAAAAATCCTTTAAACTGTCTTCGAGTTACTGCCTAACTTCCGACATACACATAACCTTTCTGCCAAATCTAGCTCTGAGTGCGAAGGTTTTTTCGGAGAACACTGTACAGGCAGATAAACATATTATTATAGATAGGTTATATTATAATGCTTACTATTTTATATTCGAACTTATGTTTAGAGTACGGCATTTATAACTATGTAAATCAGTCAAAATAAATACATTTAACAATTACAATTTGTACTCAATAATATTTTGTCATCAGTACAAATTTTTATTCTTTTTTTTATTATTATTTCTTTATTCGTTAGCAAAGAGAAGCGCGAAACCGCGAAAATTCTTTTCTTTTATTCATTTTCCGCTTTAATAAATGCCGAAACCAAATCTCATCTATTCTGTAAATAAAAGAAAAACTGAACCAATGTTCTTTTCAGCAATTTTTCCACATAATTGAATATTACGAAAAATGTTTGCGAAGTTTACAATCCATCTTTCAATTATGTAACTTGTATAACAAACAAAAGTAAGAAGAGCTAATAAGAACGAAAAATCATCTTTATTTTCACATCCATATTGTTTTACGATGCATTAATCATTCGTATTTGACAAGTGTCCCACGATACATATTGAATGAAAGATTTCAGATTACAGAGATCTATGGGGAATATTTTTTATACATAGATCCATTTGTAGCATAATGGAAGAACTTAAACAAAGGAAGAAAGATTGTAGGAAAGAAGTAACTTTCACGTCTCTATTTAAAGCAAGTCATTTTTAAGAAAAATAACCCAAACTAAAGAGATTATTTCATACATTATTGCAAAGATTGAATGCGCCAATTGGTTTATTATCCTCTTTTAGGTAGCTTTCATTACAAAAAGTAACTAGTTGGATGTACCAATCCCAAAACTTTCTTCTATCTTATACATAATATTTCAGAAACTAGTTACACATCTTAATACTTCAATATTTTTAGGTCAATACTATACCAACTTTGATTTTCATCTTAAATTTCTGCTTTAGTCAATTAAACGGACTAAAAACGAATTAATCAATATCATGATATTTGTTAAAATTAATAATTTTTCCTTATTCTGTTGTTATCAGATGTTTACGAATAGCCGGCTTAGCAAAGAGCGAGTTCCTGCCTTTGCACGAGCTGCCGATAGACAACAGAACTACGAAAAATCAAGAAAAAGCATACAAAAATCACTATCACAAAGCCCCTTTACCGCGCAATATTTCCAAATTCAAGGAGGACCTGTTGGCCAAAGCCAAAAATATGCACAAAAAATTTTGGTTCAATTGTATGCATAATTTTATACATTTTTCGATGGTACAATAAAGAAAATGGCACAAACTTCGCTATTACAAAGCCCCCCCTTCCGGCAGATTTTTTTTCAAATTCAGGGAGGACTTGTTTGCCATAGCCAGAAACGTACACAAAAAATTTGGTTCAATTCTATGCATAACTTCATACAATTTTCGATGGTACAATAATGAAAATGGAACAGACATCGCAATTATAGCGCCCCCTTCCGGCGGAATTTTTCCAAATTCAGGGAGGACCTTAGTGCCATGACCAAAAACAAACACAAAATATTTGGCTCAATTCTATGTATAACTTTATACACTTTTCGATGGTACAATATTCAAAATCGCAGAAAAATTGCTATAACAGCGCCCCCTAACGGGGATTTTTTTCCAAATTCAAGGAGGACCTGCTTGCCATATTCAAAAACTTAAAATAAAAATTTGGTTCAATTCTATCCATAACTTCGTACACTTTCCGATGGTACAATATTAAAAATCGCACAAAATCGCTATTACAGCGCCCCCTACCGGCGATTTATTTCCAAATTCAGGGAGGACGTGTTTGCCATAGCCAAAAACTTAAAATAAAAATTTGGATCAATTCTAAGCATAACTTCATACACTTTTGGATGGTACAATATTCAAAATCGCACAAAAATCACTGTTACAGCGCCCCCTACCGGCGAATTTTTTTCCAAATTCAGGGAGGACCTACTCGCTATATCCAAAAACTTAAAATAAAAATTTGGTTCAATTCTATGCATAACTTCATACACTTTTGGATGGTACAATATTCAAAATCGCACAAAAGTTGCTATTACAGCGCCCCCTGTCGGCGAATTTTTTTCAAATTCAGGGAGGACCTACTTGCCATATTCAAAAACTTAAAAAAAAATTTGGTTAAATTCTATGCATAACTTCATACACTTTTGGATGGTACAATATTCAAAATCGCACAAAATTGCTATTACAGCGCCCCCTACCGGCGAATTTTTTCCAAATTCAGGGAGGATCTGCTTGCCATAGCCAAAAACTTAAAATAAAAATTTGTTTCAATTCTATGCATAACTTCATACACTTTTTGATGGTACAATGGCGACAGACAGACGGACACACGGACACACGGACACACTGACAAACGGATAGACAGACATTTTCTATAAACATGTTTTTGGGGATCTCTGACCCTTAAAACGTGTAAATCCATCAAAAACCGGAAGTCGAAAAAAATTTCGATTACAATACTTTCTTCTATTGAAGATAGAAGAAAGTAAAAAACTACCTATTGCAGCCGTTCGGTCAAAAGCACTTTTAGAAAATTTTAGTATAGAAGAAAATTTTAGTATATTTTGATCGATCATGACCCCCAGATATATATATATATATGTATATATTATTATATTATACATATATATATTATTTTTGTCATGCGATAACTCTCGCATACATAAACTGATTTGGATGAAATTAATTGCATGTATAGTGCATACCAATGTCTCGACCGAGTTCGTTGGCCAGCTTCATCCGCTGTCTTGTTTCAAAATGGCGGCCATTTAAAAAATTTAAAAAAATTAAAAAGCGGTGCAAATAAATTAAAAACTGAAAAATATTGTTTTCTTAAGAGTTTGACCTTAATACAAGGATTCCGGAACATGTTTAGTATCGTCTTTATTTTTAAAAATGGCTGAGATATAGCAGTTTGAATTTCTATGGTGGCTAACATTTGGCTTCGTCCGCCATCTTGTTTGAAAATGGTGGCCATTGGTTATTGAACAGCATTTAATGCATCTCCGTATCTATAAGGGAGGTTATTATAGGTGGGGGACCTTGTTCTGTCGCCAAGTTTGTCGCCAAAAGGAAAGCCAACTTAACGCTATCTCTAATATTTTGGCAAATTCCCATAGACTTCCACTGTAAACAAATAGGGTTTACTTGCTTACAGAAAATCAACCCATTGAGATATTTTAATGCAACAAAAACTAATATTAGCTTAAGGGGTTCTATTAATTATATTTACATGATACAATGCTTAGCATGCTTTCTTAAACATAAAAGTTAAGGGAGACCAAACTGGTCGCCTAGGGCGGCTAGTAGCTTACTAATTTGGCGCAATTCTCATTCAAATAGGGGAGGTAGGGGAGGGTTGATACATTGGCAATTTTTCTCAAAAAATTGCATTAACAGCCATTGTAACAGATGTAAAGGCTTCTTTTATTAGCAGAGGCCATCATTAGTTGGACTTAGCAGTGAAGATCTGGAAACGTTTTTTTTTCTTTTAATTTTGAACATTTTTTGAATGCCAATGTAATTTTTTTTAAATACTGTTTATCTTTCATAACTCTTATTAATATGAAGATAATATCTTGTAATTATTTTTTATTTGTAAAGCACATTGTTAGGATGAGTTTTACTACAAAGCAAATTGGCATTTTGCAACTGCATTTACACAAAGTGATTGAAAATCCAATAGGGCATGATAGGCAGAAATGATACACTTGTATATTTGAAATTTAATAGTTTTTTTTTAAGTTGTAAACTAATATAGGATTGTAACATTCATTATTGTTTTACAGCAAGAGCTACTGAAATTGGTAAGGAAGAACAAAGAGACTATTCATAGACATTATGTAGGTTACATAGAAAAGCAGTGCGATGATACATGGTTAGTTCGCTTTGCTCGTCATGTAGAAGAAAAAAGTTTAAATGGCATGAAAGGGAAGATATTTCTATAACTGACGAAGGGCAAATTGAAAAAACATTAAATCCACCCGCTTTTACTTATCAAAATGATAGAGTTATTAGTTTTTCTTTTAACCATTTCAGGGTTGGGGGTATGTTTATGAAACCACTTAACTTTAATTCCCAAACGCCACATTGGCACCAGCATTTTGGTAAAATATTTTCCATTTAATATGAAAGTGAAATATAGCCCTTTTCTTATTTTCAATTAAATTTGTTGGTAAATTCCGGTGCCATTCATTTATTCAACACTTTAGCATTGAAAATACTTTGCTGTGAAAGGGTTAAAGAAATCTTAAATGTGCTAAATTTATGTTAAATTGTTTGCAAATGACCAATGTTCATTTCATTTTTCCTTGCAGCAAGATCTCCAGGGGTTTTTCTTTTCATTATTTATTTTCTAAAAAGCGTGTTAATAGGATTGTTTAAATAATAGCGAGTGTTTAAATATTTTTGTAAAAAACATTCCTGATACAAAAATATGTCAATGTCATTTCTTTTTAAATTGTACTTAAATATTTCAAGATTTATCATAAAAAATTGTATGACACATAAATTGAATTGTCTGCATTTTTTAAAAATTTAAATAACAATTTATCAAATCTCCCTTGCTAGTGTATCAATCCTCCCCAGTAATGGGGAGATTTGTAAATAATCTCCCCATTAAAAACTGTATTCTCACTTTATAAGAAAACACGAAAAATTTGTTTAAAAATAGCTTTCTAAGGGTTGTAAAAAATTACTAAAAAAAAGTGTATCATACCTTCTCTACCTCCCCTACAGTATTGACGAATATTCTCTTATCGAGTTCGTAGCATAGCTTCTTAAAATTTGATTAAAATTAATTTCGAGTAAAACTTTCAAAATTTTAAAACCAAGAAATATGGAAGCTACCTCTTCCTCCCGGCACTGGCCGAAAGGACTTTTTATACTATTTCACTCTTAAAAACTCAACCTTGCTTTTGTTTTTGAAGACTGAATTTTGAACTCGATTTTTAAACAACTTTCTGATACACTGTAAAAACAATTATGTAATTCTACAGATGTAAAGTTACAGAAATCTGTATACTTACTAAGATTTTATCTGTACACTGTACAAGAAAAAAAAAAGATGTAAATCTACAAAACTAGTTTTTGTAAAGCTACAGAAATCTGTAGCTTTACAAAAGAATCTACTAAAATTACAGTAATCGTACTAAAATTTTATTAGTAACCAGGACTTTAGTTACATAAAAAGTTCTACACTGTAAAAAAAAATCTGTAGTTCTACAGATGCAAAGTTACATGCTTACTAAACTTTCATCTGTAACTGCACAAAAAAAATTTGCGAATCTTCAAAACTAGTTTTTGTAAAGCTACAAAAATCTGTAACTTTACAAATGAATCTGCTAAAATTACAGTAATCTTACTAAAATTTTAACTGTAACCTGGGTTGCAGTAACATGAAAAGTTCTAGGCATCCCAGTTTCCTAAAAAATTCTTAGTAACCTTACAGATTTTTTTATTTTCGTTGCAAAAGTGCGTCTGTTACAGGAATTTTTTTTTGTTGCCTTTACATAAAATGTTCTAGGAATCCCAGTTTCCTAGAAAAACTTTAGTAACTTTACAGATTTTTTTTTACAGTGTAGGAATCCCAGTTTCCTAAAAAATTCTTAGTAGCCTTACAGATTTGTTGATTTACGCTGCAAAGATGTATCTGTTACATGAATTTTTGTTGTTGCCATTACATAAAAAGTTCTACGAATCCCAGATTTCTAGAAAAATTTTAGTAACATTACAGACTTTTTTCTTTATAGTGTAGGCTAGAGTTATAAATATAATCTATAAAGCCATATTTCCGATGATAATACAACACATTTTAATATTTTTACGACTTAATTCTTAACTAATACATTTGCTTTAACGCATTTTTAGGTGCGTTCGTCTATACTCATATTATAAAGAGGTAAAAATTGTTTATTTGTAGGAGGTAAGCTGTGGAACTACCGAACCGATTCCAAAAGTAATGGTATCAAAATGATGGTGTTAGTCCAACTTAGAACATTGGCTATATTTTATGTCGGTGCCACTGGCCAAAAGGGGGTGCAGGAGCAATAAACGTTCTAAAAATGCAATTTTTGTGTTATGGAAGGGCCTAGAATCATGAAATTTGGAATGGTAGTTACTTATAAGATATAAATAATATCTAAGAACATTTTCGAAACAATTCGAAATTTAAAAGGGGTGAAAATGCACAAAAAGTGTTCTAAAAAACGTTCGAAATGGTGATTTCTACACAATGTTAGGAAATACCAAACAGATTTAAAAAATAATGGTGTCAAAATGATGGTGGCAACCCTTGCTCCAAGATAGGCTATATTTTATGTCGGTGCCACTACCCCAAAGGGGGTGCAGGAGCAAAAAACGTTCTAAATTACCGTTTTTTCGTTACTGAAGGGCCTAGTAATACGAAATTTGAAACATTAGTTACTTATTAGATATACAGGATTTCTAAGAACAGTTCTTAAAAAATTCGAAATTTAAAAGGGGTGAAAATGTGCGAAAAGCGTTCTAAAAACGTTCTAACTGGGGGTTTCTACACAATCTCATGAAATACCAAACCAATTTTAAAAATAACGGTGTCAAAATGATGGTGTTGTCCAACTTAGAACATATGCTATATGTTATGTCGGTGCCACTACACCAAAGGGGGTATAGGAGAAAAAAACGTTCTAAAAATGCAATTTTTGTGTTATGACGGCCTAGAATCATGAAACTTGGAATGGTAGTTACTTATAAGATGTAAATGATATCTAAGAACATTTTCTAAACAATTCGAAATTTAAAAGGGGTGAAAATGCACAAAAAGCGTTCTAAAAAACGTTCGAAATGGTGATTTCTATACAATCGCAGGAAATACCAGACCGATTTAAAAAATAATGGTGCGAAAATGATAGTGATAACCCTTGCTCCAAGATAGGCTATATTTTATGCCGTTGCCACTATCCCAAAGGGGGTGCCGGAGAAAAAACTTTCTAAATTACGGTTTTTGCGTTTCATATGGGCCTAGAAATATGTAATTTGAAATATTAGTTACACTCTAAATAAAAAAGAGTGACTATTCACTCCGGAGGAGTGAATAGTCACTATATCGCAGAGTCAAAATATGCCCAACCTCTTTAGAGTGACTATTCACTCTGAGCCAAAGTGAAATTTTTGACTCTCTGAAAGAGAGAATAGTCACTCCTTGAAAGTGAATATCCACTCTAAACAGGGGTGGATAATCACTCTTTCGGAGGAGTGACTATTCACTCTTGCTAAAGGAGTGCAGTTTTTCACCCCTGGCAGGAGTTAATAGTCACTCTTTCATAGGAGTGAATGTTCATTTTTTTGTAGTGGGTTGTTTTTTTTTATTTTGCTTTTATGGTCATTTTAAAAGAATCGCATCTTTTACGGCATGCAATGGAAATAGATACAAGCGTGGTAAAGATTGGAATAAAATACTTTATTAGCAATATTTATTTAATTCATAGTTTGTAACACTGATTGAACTTTTAAGGAAAAATTCAGTTAAAGTTACATACGAATTTAAATTAGATTACTGACAGAAATAAACTAAAATATTTTATTCCAATCTTATCCTTTGTGTTTGCTTTTATTGCATGCCCTATAAAGATATTACTTTTAAAGTTTTATTAATAACATTTTAATAGGGGGATGTTATATGTTTAACAATGTTTGATCTCATTTTAATTTTTGTTTTAAATATGAAACCGTAGTTTTTCTTAAATTATTGCTATTTTTGCAAAGTGCTATTGTTGTAAAATATTTTTAATCTTTCCATTTAAACGCAATGCTTATAAACTCACTTCTTTTTTAAATAAGTTCTAAGCATGATTTAAATGTTAAGAATGCATAATTTTTTTTATCCGCTGTGATTTGCTTTTGTTTTATTTAATATGAAGATCGCGTCTAAATCTTGAGTTCTCTGGAATATGTATATTTTTTTTCTTTGAAACATATTCCTTAACTTAATCATGATGTTCAATTTTCGTCCATTATTGCCATGAGCCACGATAAGCCATATTTAATTTAATTTTTTTATTCGCGTAGATATTGCATTTTGTGACTATGAGCAAAATAGATTTCATATGTTTTGTAGGAAAAGATTGACCTCGGAAATAGAAAAAAAAGAAACTTAAAAATAAAGTAAATGACTGCATTAGAAATATTCTTATTGTTTTTAAAACATTTTAGTGTAAAAAAGTGGTTATTAATCTCTTTAAAAAAATATTAAGTCCAGTATTATGTAAGTCAATATGACTATTTTAAAAAATATACTAAAGCAGTCTTACCCATAAACTTCAAAACAGGCATAAAAAAACATTTTATTCCAATACCTTAAATATCATGCTTTATTGTTTAGCGCCAAAAATTACGTGTATCCAAAAACGTAGAAAATGTTTTTATAATAGAAGGAAATTTAATAACTGATATAGAATATCTATAATTATTTTTTTTATATTGCTCAATCTCGAAATTTTAAAATTATAACCCGCAGAAAATTTTTTACACACAATTTAAAAAAAATAATATACAGTAAAACCTCCCTAAGACGACCACGTACCGTTCCAATAAAATTGGGTCATTCCGAGAGCTGGTCTTTTAATGGAGGCCATGTTTAAATCTAGATTTTAATTGTTTAAAAATGGTAACAATGTTACTAAAATTTATTTTTCACATTTGGAGAAAATATAAAAATTTAAGTATCAAAATAAAAGTTAATTACATAAGGTAATTACTGCAGAGTTTTAAAAATGAATACATTGAGCTTTGCTTTAATTTTACAGTTTTATATTTTATAATTTTTATCTCCAAGTCCTTTCGAAGTTCAGTAAATAAATACTTTTATTATTTTTTTATTTATTTATTTTTTTTTTTTGTGGACGGGAACAGATCATGACGATTTCATTACTTTATCTATTTCTTTGAGAGTTTTCCGACAGAATGGGGCAGATGAGTTTATTGACCGTCCTTCTTAATTTGTAATCAGAGTTAAATTCATTGCCTAAAAAGGCACAAAGGGACTTAAAAACTCTTAAAAACACTTAAAAGTTACCGGGATTTAAAAAAAAAAAATCTAAATTTAGTTTAGAATTTTGATGAATAAAGCACTCTCCGGAATTATTTTTTTAATGAAACCTTCTTCAAGCGACCAGGAAAAAACGGAATTTATTTCATTTTCTTCAAAGAAATCGATCTCTCATGGAGGGAGTTACACTGGGATGGTCTCTGAATGGAGGTAAAATTAGTATTGAGCCTATGGGAATAAATTTTGTTCCATGAAAAAAGGGTCGTTCAGGGAGGTGGTCTCCTAATGGAGTTGGTCGCACAGTGAGGTTTCACTGTACCAACCTTTTCGTAATATCATAAACATCAAATATCATATTTAATCCGAAAAAATAATAAATACTCTTAACTGTTTATAATCCGAAATCAGTATGAAGCAAAAAGAAAAAAAAATCTCATGTAACGACAAATTAATGTTTCAAATGTGTCTCCTACGAAATTCAAACTTCCAGATGTCTTCTTCTTCTTATGAGTCAGCCACCCTTTCAAATGAAAGAGATAAAACTTATTACTTTGATCATTGGCAAAAAAAATTTGCAACACAGCATTGAAAGGGAATATTTACACTCATTTATTTTTATTCACATTTTCCGAACTAATGATTTGCTAAGCATTCTGCGTATTAGAGTTCTGCACGGGCTGAAATTTCCAAGCCCGGGTCCGGCCGACTCATAGAAAAAAAATTCGGCTCTGCCCGGCCCGTAGAAAAAAAATTGGCCCGACCCAGCCCGGTAAAAAACTTAAAAGTTTGGCCCGAACCTGGCCCGGCACGGAAAAAAAAGTTAAAATCTCAGCTCGAGCCCGGCAGGGCCCGAGTGAATTTCAACAAAACATTGATTTTTTTTTTTTTTTTTTTTTTTTTTTTTTTAGTATTAAAAATCCGAAAAATGCTATACAGTAAGACGAAATTGCATAGAAAAGAAAAAAAATTCTTTATAGACAAGTTCCCTTCTTAGCGAGTGTAAATGTATTATATATTCTATTCTTATGTATTTATATATTAATTAAGCATGGATCAACACGTTAGTGAATTTAAAACTGGGTTCCGTCATAGGGAGGTTCTTTTTCACACGTTTTATTATGTTTTAATTTAGCTATATTTTAATAAGCGCAGAAATCTAGTGTTCTTTAAAAATAATAAATTTTAATGTTTAAGTGTAGAATAATGGCCATTTGAAAATGTATGCATTTTTTGAAAAAATGTTTGGGCCAGGCCTAATTGTACTGACCTTTGAATGGACCAGGCCACGCTGAGACAATGATTTTCATACGGGCTGGGTCAAAATTAGGACTGAAAATTTTGGGTTGTGAAGACTCGCAATGAATCAGTCCCGGCTTTGTACAGAAAAAATAAGTTAGGCCCGGCCCGAGGCTTCAGAAAAAAGTGTGGCCCGGCCCCAGCCCGAGTTCCGTGAGTAAAAATCGGCCCGAGCCCGAGCCGGCCCGTGCAGATCTCTAGTGCGTATTCAATTGTTAAAAGAATTATATTGCAAACCGCTACATGAAGAAATATAACAGACAATCACTTTTGAACACTCTAACGATCAATCTTTTTCTATACAACATACACTATTCAGCTAATAATCTTAACATTCCACATATCTACACGGATAAATGCTTAAAATTAAATAAGACTTACCTTTATTTTATGTAATCCATAAAGAATAATTGTAATGATATCCAAATCTGTTAATCCTAAAATGGCGGGCAAAAAAGTGATCATTTTTCTTATCTCTTAAGGGTGTCGTCGCCTTGCTACTCTGATTGGTTAATAAACAATGCACACGTAAGTCACTCTTTCAAGAGTGAGACATTTCACTCCTTTCTAGAGAGTGGAAAATTCCACTCTTTAAGGAGTGTATATTTATTAAATTCACTCCAAAAAGAGTAAAAATGCCTGTCACTCTTTCAAAGAGTGAGCTTTTCACTCCTCCCAATTTTAGAGTGTAGTTATTAGATATAAAGGATTTCTAAGAACAGTTCTTAAAAAATTCGAAATTCAAAAGGTATAAAATGCGCGAAAAGCGTTCTAAATGGGGGGTTTCTACACAATCTCAGGAAATACCAAACCGATAAAAAAAAATAATGGTGTCAAAATGATGGTGACAACCCTTGCTCCAAGATAGGCTATATTTCATGTCAGTGCCACTACCCCAAAGTGGGTGCAGGAGCAAAAAACGTTCTAAAAATGCAATTTTTGCGTTACTGAAGGGTCTAAAATATGAAATTTGAAACATTAGTTAATTATTAGATATAAAGGATTTCCAAGAACTGTTCTTAAAAGATTCGAAATTTAAAAGGGGTGATAATGCGTGAAGAGGGTTCTAAAAAACATTCTAAATGGTTATTTCTACTCAATTTTGGGAAGTATCAAATCGATTTCAAAAATAATGGTTGTAAATTCTTGGTGACAGACCTTGCTCTAACATGGCCCTGTTTTATGTTTGTATCTCTACCACCTTTGGGTTGCAGGAGAAAAAAAAGTTTTAAATTGCAATTTTGTGTTATGGAAGGACCTAGAATCATAAAATTTGGAGTGATAGTTACTTATAAGATATCAATGATCTCTAAGAACATTTCCTAAAAAAATTCGAAATTTAAAAAGGGTGAAAATACGCGAAAAGTGTTGTAAAAAACATTCTAAATTGCGATTTGTATGCAACCTCAGGAAGTACTGAACCGATTTCAAATATAACGGTGTAAAGTGATGGCGACAGCTCTTGCTGCAAGATAGGCTATATTTTATGTCTGTTCCACTACCCCAGAGGATATGCAGGAACTAAAAACATTCTAAAAATGCGATTTTTGAATAATGGCAGGACCTAGATTCATGAAATTTTGCATGGTATATATTTATTAGATATAATAAATCTATCGTGTAAAAAGCGTTCTAAAAACGTTCTAAATGCCAATTTGTGAGCAATCTCAGGAAGAATCAAACTGATTTCAAAAGTAATGGTAGGCAAATTAATACTGAGAGCCTCTGTTCTAACATAGACGATATTTCATGTCGGTGTCACTATCACCTGGAGGTTACAGAAGCAAAAAACTTTCTAAATTTCGATTTTTGTGATCGGTAGGGGCTAGCAACTTGAAATTAGCCAAGGTACATATTTATTAGATGTAAATGATCTTTAAGAACAGTTTCGAAAAAATTGGAAAATTAAAAAGGGTGAAAATGCGCGAAAAACTTTCTAAAATCATTGTAAAAACGTTCTAAGTTGCGATTTCTACGCAATCTCAGTAAATACCAAACCTATTTCAAAAGTAATGATTGAAAATTGATGGTGACAGTCCCTGCTCCAACATAGGCTATATTTTATGTTACTCTCACTACCATCTGGCGGTGCAAGAGCAAAACATGTTCTATTTGCGTTTTTTGCACAACTGAGGGGTCTAACATTTTGAAATATGGCATGGTATTTACTTACAAGATGCACTGCTTTCTACGAACAGTCGAAAGAAAATTCCAAATTTAAAAGGATGAAGTGAGCGAAAAGTGCTCTAAAAACTTTCTAAATTACAATTTTTATACTATCTTATCAAATACCAAGCCGATTTAAAAAATAATGGTATAAAATTGTTGGTGATACAACCTGCTCAAACATAAGCTATATTTATGTCTGTGCCACTACCACCAGAGGCTTTCAGGAGCAAAAAACTTTCTAAATTGCGATTTCTGTGATACTGAAGAGGCTAGAAACTTTAAATATGGCATGGTAGTTACTTATAAAATATAAATGCCCACGAAAGACTGTCGAAAATAAATTCGCATTAAAAAGAGGTGAAGCGAAGGGGAGGTGCGAAAAGCGTTCTAAAAAAGTCCTAAATTACGATTTCTATGCAATTTCAGGAGATATAAACCGATTATAAAAGTAATACTTGCGAATCAATGGTAACAGTCTCTGATCCTACACAGGCTATATTTTATGCGGATGATTCTACCACCTGGTGTTCACAGGAACAACAAACGCTCTAAAAAAGGCCTTTAAAAGCTTTCTAAATTACGTTTCTGTGGAATATTAGGAAATAATAAACCGATTTCAAAATTATTGTTGGCAAATTAATGGTGTCAGTTCCTATTTCAACATAACCCTTTATGTTGAGAGAGGTGGTAGGACTTGGAATTTGACATGATGGTTAATTTTAAGACGTAAGAAGAAGGGTTCTAAAAAATTCAAAACTTCAAATGAATACTGAAATAAGCGTATTATTTGAGCATAAAAGTTTCAAAATATTTTCTAAATTATAATTTATTTAGTTTTATTTCTTTTATTAATTTAAATCTAATTTCTGCATAATGCAGTGTAATAATGAAGTTTAGTCAAACTATGTTTTAAATACAGTAGACTCCCTTAAATCCGCAACCCTAAAATCTGCGAACGCCTAAAATCCGCGTATTTTTTCAGATGTAAACAATGAAATTTACAGTTAAGTTGCAAGAACAAAATTCAAGATGGCGCCGAAATCGGCGACTACCGCAATGTTTTTTTTACTAAATTTTTTGTTAATCATTCGCTTTTGGCTATTACAGCTGATTTATTACTAAATAAATTTACATTACTTTTGATTTTGATATAAATTAGCATATCTATATCAAAAATTCCAGGGTTCGAAATGGAAAAATCCACGAACCGAAACGCTATTTTAAAATTATTGTTCGCGGAATTTTTTTTTTTAAATTATAGACAAATTTATTTCTAAACATACAAAGCAGTATAAGAAAAGTATTCAAGACTCTAAATAACAATGAAAAAAGTTACAGTGAGCGCAATAAGCTATATATACTGATAATAGCATTAACACTGTTCTCCTTGCTATCACTAGATGGCAGCATAGGACTTTTGGAATCGAATTGAATCGATTTCATTCGTAATATTTTTATTTTACAGAATTATTTTAATAATTACTTACTTTTAAACTAATAAATTATTTTAATATTTTACTTATTTTAATGTTTCACTTTATTGTAAGCATTCATTATAATTTCCCTTGCTTAACTACCAATCAAATTAATGTTTCAAAAATGTAAACAAATCAATGATCAGAAATCTGCAAAATTCTAAAATCCGCACAACCTCTGGTCCCAAGCTGTGAGGATTTGAGGGAGTCTACTGTAGTAATTTTTCAATTATTCCCAAAAGCATAATTTCTTTTAATAAAAATTAGACATATAAATATCACTTGGCATATTTCAAATATTACGCGAGCAAACCCGCGGGGTTTGCTAGTAATTATATAAATGTGTAGCACTTATAGTCGTCGTCTGGGTCCGCATAGAACAGTTCAAAAACTACTCAACCGAATGGTTTGAAATTTAATATATAGAGTCGCTACAGAACTGTGTCGAGACACTTCAATTTTTTTGAAAATTGGATCAAAACTTAAAAAGATACTAATAAAAGTTTTCTTCATTCTGTTAAATCCTATCCTACGTCATGAATTCCATGATATCCCATGACAGGTCATGATTCTAGGTTGCCATGGTGACGACATCCTATTGAAGAGGGAGTCCTATTATTTACATATGATTGAATTTAATCTATATAGAATCGCAATAAATTTTGTATTCATGCAAAACCTATAGGTCTGTGTTATTACAGATTAGTAGAGATCTATTTTATTATAGATAAATTATTATAGATCTATATTATTATAGATCTATATTATTATAGATAGATTATATTATAATGATTACGGTTCTATATTCGAGCTTATGTTTAGTCTACGACATTTCTAATTCTGTAAATTAGTCAAAATAAAGACGCTTAGATGTATTGCAATTTTTGATCAAAAATACTTTGTCGCCAGTACAATTTTTTATTCTTTATTCTTATTTATTTCTTTAAATGAAAACAAAGACAGGCGAAACCCGCGAACATTCTTTTCTTTTATTCATTTTTCGCTTTAATAAAATACCAAAACTAAAATTCATGCATTGTATAAATGAATTAATATTACTTTTAGAAATTTTTCCGCATAACTGAACACAAAGAAAAATGCTTGCAAACTTTACAATTTAACATTCAATTATATATTTTGTATAACATATGTAAAACAAACAAAAGTAAGAAGATTTAATAAGAAAGAAAAATCTTCGTTATTTTGGCATCCACATTGTTAGATCTATATTATTTTAGATAGACTATTATATATGTATATTATTAAGATTATTATAGATCTATATTATTATAGATAGATTATCATAACTCTGTATTATTATAGATAGATTATATTATAATGATTTCGGTTTTATATTCGAGCTTATTTTTAGAGTACGGCATTTCCAATTATGTAAATCAGTCAAAATAAAGACGCTTAAAAGTATTGCAATTTGTGCTCAAAAATACTTTGTCGTCAGCACAAATTTTCATTCTTTTTTTATTTATTTATTTCTTTAAATGAAAACAAAGACAGGCAAAACCCGCGAACATTATTTTGTTTCATTCATTTTTCGCTTTAATAAAATATCGAAACCAGAACTCATCCATTGTATAAATATACAAAGAGAAATTAATATTACATTTAGAAATTTTTCCACATAACTGAACACAACGAAAAATGCTTGCGAACTTTACAATTCATCTTTCAATTATGTATCGTGTACAAAATATGTAAAACAAAGAAAAGTAAGAAGATTTAAAAAGAAAGAAAAATCTTCTTTATTTTGACATCCAAATTGTTTTTCGAGGATCCATTTGTACTCATGTAGAAAAATCAAACCAAAACACGAAAGATCGCGTAAAAAATGTAATTAAAAAAAAATCATAAACTGCCTTCGAGTTACTACCTAATTTCAGGTATACACATAACCTTTCTTTCTCTGAGCGCGACGGTCTCAACAAAGAGACAAACAGACAAACTGTACAAACAGACAGACGAACCAAGATATTATTATAAGGAGATTATTATGACATTTATTATTATAGATAGATTATATTTTAATAATTAGTATTTTTATATTCGAACTTACGTTTAGCATATGGTATTTATAACTATGTAAATCGATCAAAATAAAGACGGTTAAAAGTATTGCAATTTGTGCTCCATAAAACTTTGTCGTCAGTACAAATTATTATTATTTTTTTCTTTATTTCTTTATACGAAAGCAAAGATAAGCGAAACCCGAGAACATTCTTGTCTTTTATTCATTTTTCGCTTTTATGAAATACAGAAACTAGAACTCATCCATTGTATAAATAGACAAAGATGAATTAATATTACTTTTAGAAATTTTTCCACATAACTGAACACAACGAAAAATACTTGCGAACTTTACAATCCATCTTTCAATTAAGTATCATGTACAAAATATGCAAAACGAACAAAAGTAAGAAGATTTAATAAGAAAGAAATATCTTCCTTCTTTTGACATCGACATTGTTTTACGATGCATTTATCATTTGGATTTGACAAGTCCCCCGATACACATTCAATGAAAAGTACCATGTTACAAAGATCTAGAAAGAATACTTTTTATACATAGATCCCTTTGAACTCATGAAGAAAAATCGCCGCAAAACACGAAAGATCGCGTAAAAAATGCAATCAAAAAAGTTCAAAAACTGCCTTCGAGTTACTACTTAATTTCAGACATACACATAACCTTTCTTGCACTAAGCGCGGCGGTCTTATCAAAAAACTTTGCACTGACAGACAGACAAACAAACATAGTATTATAGAGAGATTATTACAGATCTTTATTATTATAGATACATTATATTATAATGATTACGGTTTTATATTCGAGCTTATGTTTAGGGCGCGGCTTTTATAACTATATAAATGCAGTCAAAATAAAGCAGTCACTTAAAAGTATTGCAGTTTGTGCTCAATAATACTTTGCCGTAAGCATATATTTTTATTCGGTTTTTTATTATTTATTTCTTTAAATGAAAGCAAAGAGAGGCGAACATTATTTTCTTTCATACATTTTTTGTTTTAATAAAACACCAAAATCAGAACTCATCCATTGTATAAAGGAATTAATATTACCTTTAGAAATTTTTCCACATAACTGAACACAAAGAAAAATGCTTGCGAACTTTACAATTTTTCTTTCAATTATGTATCATGTACAAAATATATAAAACTAACAAAAGTAAGAAAATTTAAATAAGAAAGAAAATTCTTCTTTATTTTGACATCCACATTGTTTTACGATGTATTTACCATTTTTATTTGAAAGGTGTCCACGATAGATATTGAATGAAAGTTTCCAGTTTATATAGATCTAGGGAAAATACTTTTTATATATACCCGATCCATTTGTACTCATGTAGAAAAATCGCCGCAAAATACGAAAGATCGCGTAAAAAATGTAATTAAAAAAAATTCAAAAACTGCCTTCGAGTTACCACCTAACTTCAGACATACATATAACCTTTCTCGGTCTGAGCGCGGCGGTCACATCAAAGAACTGTGTACAGACAGACAAACAAACATATTATTATAGAGAGATTATTATATTCTATATTATTATAGATTATATTTTAATGATTTTTGTTTTACATTCGAACTTACCTATATTATTATAGATAGATCATATTCTAAGGATTTTTATTTTATATTCGAACTTACCTATAATATTATAGATAGACTGTATTCTAATGATTCTTATTTTATATTCGAACATACGTTTTGATTGTGACATTTAGAACTCTGTAATCAGTCAAAAGAATGACACTTAAAAGTATTGCGATTTGTGCCCAATACTACTTTGTCGTCAGTACAACTTTTTATTCTTTTATTTTTTTACTTTCTTCTATCCTCAATAGAAGAAAGTACTGTAATCGAAGTTTTTTTGGGGGCTTCGGTTTTCGACGGATTTACACGTTTTAGGGGTCAGAGATCCTAAAAAACACGTTTATACAAAATGTCTGTGTGTCCGTTTGTCCGACAGACAAACAAACATATTATTATAGAGATATAATTTCAGATATATATTATTATAGGTACATTATATTATAATGATTATACTGTTTTATATTCGAACTTAGGTTTAGAGTACAGCATGTATAACTATGTAAATCAATCAAACTAAATACGTTAAAAAACATTGCAATTTGAGCTCAACTCATAATAATACTTTTTCTTCAGTACAAATTATTATTATTATTATTATTATTATTATTTTCTTTATATGAAAGCAAAAACATGCGAAACCCGGGAACATTGTTCCTTTTGTTCATTTTTCGCTTTAATAAATGCAGAAACCAGAACTCATCTATTTTATAAACAGTCAATGATGGATTCTTTGTATTACTTTTAGAATTTTTTTTTCAGATAACTGAACACAAAGAAAAATGTTTGCGAACTTTACAATTCATCTTTCAATTATGTATCTTATATAACAGACAAACAAAAGTAGAAGATTTAATACGTAAGAAAAATCTTTATTTTGACATCCACATTGTTTTACGATGCATTTATCATTTGTATTTGACAAGTCCCCCGATACACATTCATTGAAAAGTTCCAGATTACATGATCTATGGAGAATACTTCTTACACATAGATCCATTTGTTGTATGATGAGAAAACTTAAACAAAGGAAGAGATATTGCAGGAAATATGTTTCACATCTCTATTTAAAACAAGTCATTTTTGAGAACGAAAACCAGATTCCAAAAGATTATTTCTTATATTAATACACTGATATTTATTGATTCTACTGCAATTACTTATTTTACTGAGCGATTCTGCACAAAAGAATGTTTATGGCAACTTTTATTATTATGGCTGTTAGTGAGTTAACTTCCGAACTCTCCTCGCTAATGTTAAACCTATGGCCGTATAATACATTTGTATACTTAAAATATCTCATCGGGTAGGGAAAATAGTATTTTTAACTTTGTCTTTCTCTGTTCTCTTCTTAAAAGACGTTTTTTTTTAGGCGCGTTTGTAATTATATAAATATTTAGCACCTATAGTCGTCGTTCGGTCCGTTTGTCTGTCTGTCCGTCCGCATATAACAGAACAAAAACAACCCAACCGAATGGCCTGAAATTTTAAATATATAATCAGGGATCTGTTTAGGAAAATTCTATGTCTTTTAAAGGACCCTCCAGAAAACTTTTTATCCCAAAACAGGACCCTTTACAAAAATTTTTATTCCAAAACAGGACCCTTCACAAAACTTTGTATTCCAAAACAGAACCCTTCACAAAATCCTTTGTCTTATAAATAGACCTTTTACAGAATTTTCCCACCTTCAAATTGAACCTTTCACACTTTAATCCTTTAAAAGTAAAATCTGACTTGTAAAATAACAGCTGATCTCATGAAATAACACATTACTTAGCTTTTTTTTATATACGAAGGATACAAGTTGAATATAAATTCACAAAATTATAATTAGAACTTTCTCAAATAAAAACAAAAACTTCACAATTTCTCAAAAATAGGATCCCATGAAAAAAGTCTGGACAGACCCCTGATAATTGATGCAAAGTTTTGTCGAGTCATTTCAAATTTTATGAAAATTAAATGTATAGTTTAATGACACGAAGTCAAAAATTTTCCCTTACAGGACGGACCATGGGAAAAATGATTTCAAGTGCATTTTAATGATGCTACAGCCTTTCGAACAGAATGAAATCGATAGGCACTTCTGAAGTGCACTGAAATACACATTCAGTACAATATGCAGTGCAAAAAATATTTATAAACCTAGTTATAGTACGTATCATTTGCCACGTTCGACGCGCAATTTCCAACTTGTCATTTTTGTTGTCAAAATATTTCTAAAATCTATGCTGAGATTAATGAGGTAACTGAGGTTTTATGTCTTAAAAGCTAACGAACTTTGGGTAAGATTTTAATACGTCACATAAAATAAGGTACATATTTTAGAAATATTTTAACAACTAAGAAAACTAGTCGGGCATGCCAGTACCAAAACTTTTTTCTATCTCACAGCACGTTAATACTTCAAAGTTCGTTATCACAGCGCCATACTTAAATGACAATCTATGTCCATCATAAGGATCCTAAAAGTATGAAATTACGTGCATTAGTTCTTGAGATAGGACTATCCTTAAAATCGCATGAATCCCGCAGCGTGCAGCCTTTCAGCGCCACCTGTTGGCAACTGATACCAGAACGTAATCAGCACCAATGCATATCAAGGACTAACTGAATCCGAAGTTACATGAAAATCCCTGCACCATTTCTTGAGATAGGGCTATTTAGGAAATCGTGACAAATGCAGCCTAGCAGCGCCACCTGTTAGGCGATTTACACCAAAAAACTAAACAGCATCCATTTATATCAAGAAACAACCCGAAAGTATATTTTATTATATTCCGTTCATTAGTTCTTGGGATAGAGCGCCCACAAAATGTATGTCACATACAAACAGAGTCACAGACACACAGACAGACATTTTGTAAAAGCATTTTTTTCGGGATCTCGAACCCCCTAAAACGTGCAAATCCATCGAAAACCGGAAGTTGAAAATTTTCACGAATCCAATACTTTCTTCTAGTAAAGTCAGAAGAACATAACTGCATGACAATTCGAACCCATTGACGCGAGTTAGAGCACATACGGACGGGCAGACAAACCGAATTCATAAACACTATTCAACTATGTTGGAAAGTATTCTGAACAAGTCTGAGAATTATCAGTCTGATTGGAACAAGTTGGAAATTGCACGTTAAACATGGTAAATGAGGTGCGTTCGTACTATAACTCGTTTTATAAATATTTTTTTGCACTGCATAATGTACGGAATGTATATTTTAGTGCACTTTATAAGTGCCTATCCATTTCATTCTGTTCGAACGGCTGTAACATCACTAAAATGCACTTGAAATAATTTTTTCCCATTACCCGTCATGTAACGGAGCTTTTTTGACTGTCCCTGTAAACAAAATATGCATATAAACTTTAAAACATACTTATAATTACTTGAAAGGTGACACAAACACATAAGGATATTATTTAATATAATCCTGAAATCTTTCAAACGCGCACGCGTTCATTTTCAAGGGGAAAATATGACTGACTGAAAACAAATTTAAAAAACAAATTTAAAAACAAAAACAAAAATACTACGCATGCGCAAATGAAGTTCAGTCCATTCTTCTACGGAAGGGTGAAAAGATCAGTTCATATTTTCAGGAGTTCTTGAAATACTTAGGATATTATACCAAATCGCGGGAATATTATAAGAAAAGACATCGTTACATTATGGGATTATGTAATCTCTTGCTTTTTCATAATCTGGGAATAGATCAATTTTACTGTGAATCAATTCTTTCAATTTCGTTGGAGGTTTATCTATTAAATTAATATAATATTTCAGATTATATTAGAGATTGAAATATTCATTACTAAAATATAATATTAATTTAATAGCTGAACCTCCAAAAAACTGAAAGAATTGATTCACAGTAAAATTGATCCAGTTCCAGATTATGAAAAAGTAGGAGTTTCCATAATCCCATTCAGCACAGAACATCAAGCAAGTTTATTCTATATTGGTATGACATCTCGAAAATTTAAAGAAAGGCTAAAAGAGCACTTATCTGATATCGAGTTTAACAACCAAGTAGAGCTTTATCCAGATTGTGTCGGGAAGAAAATATTGAGATAAGCTTCGAAGAAGCTAGAATGATTATTTCAACATCTAACCATTATTCTTCAATAATCCGTGAATCCATTGAGATTTTACATAGGAGTGATACAGTTTGTAACGATGTCCTTTCTTATAATATTCCCGCGATTTGGTATATTATCCTAGGTATTTCAAGAACTCCTGAATAGATGAACTGATCTTTTAACCCTTCTGTAGACGAATAGTCTGAACTTCCCTTGCGCATGCGTAGTATTTTGTTTTTGTTTTTAAATTTGTTTTCTATTCAGTCAGCCATATATAATCTTTGAAAATGAGCGCGTGTGCATTTGGAAGTTCTCAAAATTATATTAAATAATATCTTTATATGTTTATGTCACCTTTTTAGTAATTATAAATATGTTTTAAAGTTTATATTAATAGGGCAATTCCATCGTAACTGACGTAACATTTGATAATCGATTTTTTTTTTCAAAACTATGTAGAAAATTTACTAATAAAGCTAGAATAAATTTTTCAAGTTAAAATATTTCTTACTAAGGACTTAATACCCACATACCTGCAGATTATTTCAATTTCTCTTTGAGTCCCAAAAATTGCAATTCAAAATCCTGTAACTGGTGTAACATAAAAAACACAAACATGTTTTCTGCCTTCATTGAAGTGTAAAAATTATCAAATAACTATCCCGTTAAAAAAGGTGATTTAATGATCTCAACAACACTAAGTAATGCCAAATTATAACAGTAACTTGTTTAATTAATTTCTTAATAATAATAATTAAAAAAATGGCATTTACACGTGTAACTGATGTAACTTTTATTGTGTAACTGATGTAACATTATGACTTTACAAAGACAACAATGGTACTTAACTTAGTTTGTAAACAGTAATTTGCAATGCCTTTTTATTGAGATTTTATTATAGAATATAAAAATATCAAGTTTTCCAATCACACCCTTTAATTTTATCCTCCCCTTCAAAAAAAAACGATAATTTTCTGTGGAACTGCCCAATAACAAGGTGAAAATTCTTTTACGACACTAGATTTTATACAGTATTTTGACTCTATTGAATAAACTATACATCCGATTTTTATAAAACTTGAAATTGACTCGACAAAATTTTGCAACAATTATATATTTAAAGTTTCAGACCATTCGGTTGGGTACTTTTTGCTCTGTTATATACGGACGGACAGACAGACGTTCCGAACGACGACTATAGGTGCTACGTATTTATATAAATACGAAGGTACCTAAAAAGAAACAGATATACAGATGAATTCTGTAACCTTCTTTGACGGAAGTCGGTTAAAAAGAAGAAAGATTTCAGTATTATTCAATAACCATTGTTTTAAGATGCATTTATCATCTTTCTTGTACAATTCCCGGGAGGCATCTTCAATCAATGATTCTAGTTTACCAGAGATCTGTGGAGAAGGTAGATATCCATTTTTTCTACGATTGGAAAATTGAATTACAGGAAGAACGGATGCTGAAAATTACTTTGATATTTAAAGAAAATTGAACCCGAAGTGGTCGCAAATTTTCATTTGTTAATCAGTTTCATGATAAAGAACATCTTTTAGAATATACTATAATTTTTTTCAATTTATAGTATATTCAAAGTTACAGTATAGTATCCAAAATCATTTGTGTTTCCCTGTAAGTACTATGCACTTTCTATTATACAGGAAGTAACTTTTAGTAAATCTCAGCAACGTATATCAATTTCAGTGTATGTGAAATAGTTTAACATAATTGAAATACGCCCCAAACAAATATTTCCCTCCATACCATTATGTAACGGAATACTTTTATATTTTAGTATACTTCATAAATGTAAACTTCATTATGTTCGAAAGGGTGTAACATGAATATAATGCACTTGAAACTATTTTTTCCCATTGGCCGTCATGTAACGGAATGCTTTTGACTGTCCCTGTCATTGAATTATACATCCGATTTTCATAAAATTTGAAAGGACTCGACAAAATTATGCAACATTACACATTTTAATTTTCAAACCATTCGGTTGCGTAGTTTCTCCTCTGTTATATCCGGACGGACAGACAGACCGAACGACAACTATAGGTGCTACGCATTTATATAATTACGAACGCACCTAAAAAAAAAAAAAAAAAAAAAAAAAAAACAGATATACAAACGAATTCTGTAACCTTCTTTCTTGGATGTCGGTTAAAAAGAAGAAAGATTTCAGTATTATTCACACAACCATTGTTTTAGGATGCATTTATCATTTTTCTTGTACAATTCCTGGAAGGCATATTCAATCAACGATTCCAGTTTACCAGAGATCTGTGGAGAATTCCTTTTAAAGACAGAGATGCATTTTTTATACGATTGGAAAATTGAATTACAGGAAGAAAGGATGCAGAAAATTACTTTGATATTTAAAGAAAATTGAATCCAAAGTGGTCGCAAATTTTCATTCGTTAATCAGTTTCATGATAAAGAACATCTTTTAGAATATACTATAATTTTTTTTTCAATTTATAGTATATTCAAAGTTACAGTATAGTATCCGAAATCTTTTGTGTTTCCCTGTAAGTACTATGCACTTTCTATTATACAGGAAGTAACTTTTAGTAAATCTCAGCAACGTATATCAATTTTAATGCATGTGAAATAGTTTAGCATAATTAAAATACGCCCTAAACAAATGTTTCCCTCTACACCATTACGTAACGGAATACTTTTATGAAACCCTGTAACTGAATAATAAATATTCTTTGTACCACATATTCTACAAAATATATATTTTAGTATACTTAATAAATGTATATCAATTTCATTATGTTCGGAAGGGTGTAACATGAATATAATGCACTTGAAACTATTTTTTTCCATTGGCCGTCATGTAACGGAATGCTTTTGACTGTCCCTGCCATTGAATTATACATCAGATTTTCATAAAATTTGAAAGGACTTGACAAATTTATGCAGCAATTACATATTTTAAATTTCAAACTATGCGGTTGGGTAGTTTTTGCGCTATTATACATGGACAGATAGACAGACGACCAGACGACGACTATGTTACGTATTTATATAATTACGAACGCACCTAAAAAGAAACCGATTGTATAATCCCTTTTGATCGAAGTCGGTTAAAAAGAAAAAAAGATTTCAGTATTATTCAACAACCATTGTTTTAAGATGCATTTATCATCTTTCTTGTACAATTCCCGGGAGGGGAATTCAATCAATGATTCCAGTTTTCCAGAGATCTGTAGAGAATTCCTTTTAAAGATAGAGATCCATTTTTACTACGATTGGAAAATTGAATTACAGGAAGAAAGGATGCAGAAAATTACTTTGATATTTGAAGAAAATTGAGTCCCAAGTCGTCACAAATTTTCATTTGTTAGTCAATTTCATGATAAAGAATATTTTTTTTAATGTACTGTAAACTTTATCTAATTTTACTTCCTTCTATCTTTACAAGAAGACAGTATCGGATTCGTGAAAATTTTAGACTTCCGGTTTTCGACGGATTGGCACTTTTTAGGGGTCAGAGATCCCGAAAAATATGTTTTTACAAAATGTCTGTCTGTGAGTCTATGAGTCTGTCTGTCTGTGTGTTTGTATGTGACACAAATTTTGTGGGTGCTCTATCTCAAGAACTCATGAACGGAATTTAATAAAACTTTAGATTCAGTTAGTCCCTGATGTAAATGGGTGCTGATTACTTTTTAGTGTAAATCCCCCACCAGTTGGCGCTGCTAGACAGCATTTTTCAGGGTTTCCGCAATAGCTCTATCTCAAAAACTAATTCACGAATTTTCATGTAACTTCAGATTCAGTTTCAAGTTTGACACAAGTTGTTGCTGCTAAGATTTTAGTGTTAATCGCCAAATAGGTGACGCTGCTATGCTCGATTTTTAATGATTTTCGCAATAGCTTTATCTCAAAAACAAATGCACGGATTTTCATCCGACTTCAGAATCAGTTAGACGTTGATATGAGTTGTTGCTGATTAGGTTTTGCTGTCAATCACCCAGTAGGTGGCGCTGCCATGCTGCATTTTGCAGGATTTACACGATATTAGCAATAGTCCTATCTCAAGAACTAATGCACAGAATTTCATATCTTTAGAATTCTCATGATGGGTCTAATTGCCATTTAATTTTGGCACAGTGGTAGCTAATTTTAAAGTATTAACGTGTATGAGATAGAAGAAATTGTTGGGATTGGCACATCCGACTAATTTAAGCTGTATTATGTATGTTTGCAATATTATGTCATTTTTTTCACCTTAATAGCTTTAAAAGACAAGGGAGTTTTCCGGCTTTAAAAATGATTATATAAAAATATAGGGTATTTATAAAGGATTCGTCAGGTTTTAAAGTACTGTGTTAACTATTAAAGAATATATATTTTTATTTTGATCTTACTTTTAATAATCTCTGCTATCCTACAATCCACAAATTATTTATTTAGAGTTTTTACCGACCCGCCCGGCATTGACCGGGCCCGTGATTATAGTCTTAAATAAACCTCAAGTTTGCATGATTAACCCGATTTTGCATGAATTTATATTTGAAAATGAAAAATTCGTGAAAAAATATTGATATTTAGTTGTAAAAGCGTTTGCAAGAAGACATTTACTTGTTTTTTCACGTAAGGTCGATTCATAGTTTTTTTCTTTTTTTAAATAGTTCTTGCTGTTCGAACTATTTGAAATTTTTATGGGTTATAAATATAACGGGATTTGCAGCCCGAGAATAAATATTGTGTTTTTTTTTCCTTTTTTTCCACCATGTTTAACAAACAAACAAAAATGTTTTTATCGCCCGAACTCTCTGAAATTTTCATCAGTTGTAAATATAACGGAATCAAACTCCTCTTTAAATTTCGTGAAAAAAAATAATCATCTTTAGTAGTAAATATATGAGCTTAAGCCGAGAGAAACTGGGCTGTGATGTCAATCACATATGAGGACCCCAGAAGCCAAGGGGTATAAGTGACAAAATTGAAAAAATTGAACTAAGTGCACAGACGACCTGGAAATGTGCTTTTTTCTTTTCAGGTAAAGATATATAAGTGATTTTATAATTAAATGTTCTGTTTTAGAGATCAACCATTTTTGCCGAATAATGATCAATATTGATTAATTATAAATTTAAAGAAAATTGCACTCTACTATTTTCACATCCATTGAAATAAGAGTTCGAAGACCACTGAAACAAGCAGCAGTTTCCTATTTCAATTCAGTCAATTACTATCGATGTTCAACTTTAACGTCAATTATCTTTGAACTCAATTTACTCCAAATCGAAATTTTGTCATTTGTACCCCTTGGCTTCTGATGTCCTCATATTTGTCTTAATTTCTGTATGAAACATTCATTATTAAACTACATAGCTATTTTAATGAGACACTCATTTTCGTCTAAAAAGAATCCATTTTCTATCATTATAGATTCTTTCTTTTAGTATTTTCTTTTTAAATCTTAATAAAAGGCAAATTATTTTAGCAACCGTTACATATTTTGTAAATAAAAGCATTTGATTTTCCTGTGATATATTATTCTTTAATTACTTTATGCTATAACATTAATTTTGTATCTCATATATAACGCATTTCAAGGAATCCATTAACATTACTTCACGCCGTATAAATCAACTGGTACTATTTCTTTGTGTAATATAAAATTACGTTAAGCATTAATCATTGATAACTTGTAATTTCCTGGCAAATTTATTTATTCGATAAATAAGATATAAATAGTATCAGCAATGTGAAGACAACATTTAACGGTTGCTAAAATAATTTGCAATAATTTATCTGCGTGTTAATAAGATTTAAAAAGAAGATACTAAAAAATAGAATGTTTAATGATAGAAAATGGATTCTTATTAGAAGAAAAGAAGTGTCTGATTAAAACAGCTATGTAGTTTAATAATTAATGTTTCATACGGAAATTAAGACAAATGTATGGGATTGACACCACAAACGTTAAGTCAAAAGGTACAAAAATATCGACATTTGGTTCTTCCCTTCTACGCACTCTGAAAAGCAGAGAATGCGCGCGCCTACTAATTTTTGCGAAAAAAAAGAATGCGTTTTTGATGAGTTTTTAATTAATATCGCGGCTAATTATCAAAAATTAAAAATATTATCCTCGGGTGCATCAGGGCAAGTCTTGGACTATCCTCATCATGTTTTTTAGACTTTAACGGTCGATTTGCTAGTCATCGCCAACAGATAGACAGACACACAGGCAGAACGTATTGTTAGTATAACGTATGAACATATGAAATTTCTCAAACATTCAGGGAACTTAACTTTTAAGAACGCGGCCAGACGTGCTAAACAATAAACAAGATTTCATGCAATGATATTTTTCAACTGCTTCTGTCTTTATAGTGGGTTTAGGGGTGGCTTAATTAATTATGGATCTACTTGTACAGTGTTGACACAAGAATAAAAAAGAGCCGCCGGGAGGGATTTTTTTTTTTATTTCACTTGTACGCTGTTCAAAAAAATTATAAATTGTTTTGTTTACAGTGCCCTTTTATCAGTATAATTTTGCGATATATTATATATATGCGCAATTTTTTCCCCGATCGACTGAGGAATTTCATTATTACTTCCCCGCGACTGATCGACGAATTTAGCATTTTTTTCTGCAACCGACTGAAGAATTTCGTGATTGTTTCTCTCGACTGACTGACGAATTTCACAATATTTTAAAGCGACTGACTGCAGAAATTCTTTTTCATTTCCGACAATAGATTATCTAATTTCGCGATTTTTTTCCAACGACTTAATGACGATTTTCGAAACTATTTTCCCCTCAATCTACTGACCAATTTCCCGCTATTTTGTTTCTACCGATTGGCAAATTCTGGCGTTTTTCCTCGTGACCGATTGGCGAAACTCCCGGTTTTTTTCATATTGTCAGTGGACGAATTTCGCGGATTTTTCCCACGGCCGATTGACGAATTTCATGATTTTTTCCTGTGAACAGCTGGTGAATTTCCGGATATTTCCCTACAATTTACTGGCGAAACTCGCGATTCTTTTTAGTGCGATCGATGAACGAAGTTCGCCATTTTTTTTCAATCAACCGAGTGACAAATTTCGCGATACTTCCCTGCGACCAAATGACAAAGTTTATGATTTATTATCGGCGATCAATGGACCTGTCTCGTGAGTTTTTTTTCCTTCGCTACCAGAAAAGAAATGAATCGAAAGGGCGCGTGAAAAATAGCAGTAACGACCATCGGGTGCGTAAAATAATTAAAAAGGACCGTCGGCCGTGTAAAGTACTTAAAATAGAGCCGCCAACCGCTGCGCCCTGGCAAATTGGCGTAAAGTCAGCACTACACAGCTTATTTTTTTATGTTTCCTTGCAAAATAAATAAATAGAATAAATAAAAGTATGTAATTGAATGATGTGTTATCATTAATATTCTCATATTTTCTATCCTTTTATATATGTCTTCAATTTGAAAAAAAAAATGAAAAACAGAAAGTTCGTTGTTTAAGCATCAAATATAAAATAAACAAAATATTAATAGGAAAAAAAACATCGTATTTTATGATCCCCGGGGCAGCTTTTTTTTATGCGAATAACTAACTGCATAAATAAAATTGGTGCCCGGATCATAAAACTGCATGCTTTTAGTGTTGTAAACACAGATAGAAAAAGACGCAAATAAATTTTAAATTTGTGCCTGTACCATAAACCTGAAGTTTCTTTCTTCCCTTATTTTTTCTTTTATTATGGTTTATTTTTAAAAATATCCTCATGCAATATTAATACGAAAAGAGAAATAGCGGATGATTCTAAGGTACTGTGTTATATTTATGGATAAGGATAAAGAAAATAGCAAGCGTCAGAACAGTCAATGGGCAAACTTTTGTTCGATAAATCGGTAATATTTAAACACATCTACTACATATATATATACCGGGTGTTTCAAAAGGTCGATGCGAAAATAACACTCGATAGAAAAAAGATATATGGGTTGGAGAAACATGCGGTTTGCAGATAAATATTCAGCGTAGTACGTGATTTTGTATGACACACACACAATATATATATATATATATATACACTATATGGCCAATGATGATTAGTCCCTTGCGATTTTAGACGTTTTGTTAAGTATCTAAAAAAATACATGAGGAATTATCCTGAAACTCCAGGTGTGTAAACAGAATAGTATAGGTCATATATTTCCGCAAAGATATTTTACCGAAACCCCATAAGGACCGTCAACAAATTGAAAAAGAACGAATATATTTTGGATAACCAACCCTGTAAAAACTAATGTAGCGACAGCGTTCAAACTGTAGAACATGATTAAGAAGCTTATTGTAATAAACTGTGTTCATGTTTATGATGATAGCATGTATACTAGTAGAGAAATTAAGATTTTTATAAAAAGAGTCCCAAATTTTGTAAGTTTTTTGCTTATAATTTCCAGTTTTTAATATAAAAATTTATTTTTATCAAAAACATGACAAACAACATTGTCCACAATACCCTGCAATCAGAATTGAAAAATAATAAAAATTGGATGAAAAATGAGCAGGTTTACTAAAAAATGTTTTACTGAGTATGCGCCAATGCAATCAAAATATAATGTGCGTAATGTATTAGCTAAATGTATAGAGCAACTTTTGTGAAAATCTCAAAAACATAGCTTGAAAATTCTGAAAGTGATCGTCGATAGAATAAGCTCGAAATCCGTTGTTCAAAAAAGGAAGCAGAAAGATGAGGGTTTGTATCCAAATATGTGCAATATTGTGTACGCTATCTTGGCACTAATGAACAGATATTTCAACCTTTTTTAAATGTAAGTCGATTAAGAATTCCGATCACAATAAATTCAATTACGGTAGAGACCGCAGAGGTAGTTAATTCTCTCTTTTTTTTTTAGAATAAACTGATGCAGTTTTAAGAAATACATACTTTAAACAATAACAAATATAATAAATGAGATATGAAAACTCGAAAAATTCAAAATCTATAAAGTTACTCACTGTTTTTACATAGGTAGTGGAAATGTTCTTACCTATAAAGAAAACGAAAAATGATTATGAGGAAATATTTTGAACATAGACATTAGAATAATGAACAAATATATTTCTTTCTTAAAACCTATTTATGGCTTCAGGTTTATGTTATTTAAGCATGCAACAAAACTTTAAAGTACTAGTAAAAAAGGGATTTTGTACAATACATACTATAATAATAATAATAATAATAATAATAATAATAATAATAATAATAATAATAATAATAATACTATATATATATTATTTTGTATAGGCATTATATAGACATTATATATAATTATATAGACATTTGTAAATGTAATGAGGATATGTACAATAAATATGTAAACAAACGTTATGGACGCGTATGAACTGGAAATCCAGATATCGTACAAAATGTCGAATTGAAAAATCAAATGAGTTTATGAAGAAAAATACAGAATAAAACGGAATTTCACGAAAAGTAAAGCAGTTAAACGTTTTAAATATAATATTAAAATCTTTATACAAAAGTTATCGTATAAATACAGCCTTCCTGGAGAATTATTTGAAGAATGGAAATATCATATTTTAAGGGATCTAAAAGAGAAATACGTTAAAAACTCTGAGGGTTTGGCCGAAGAAAAGTACATTGATTTAAGGAAAGCTATAAAAAATATCCAAGATGATTTTATAATAACATATGTAGATAAGGTAAGTACAAACTATGCAATTATCTGTAAAAAATTATATCGAAAAATATTAAGAGAAAGTTATGAAAATACAGATAATTATGAGTTAATTGGGGCATAACTTAATGAGGTGGAGAACAGAATAAGGGCAATGTATAAAAAATTAAAACAAAACAAGATAATTTGAATTTTCCTTATTTGGTTTTAATACCCAAGTTCCCTAAATCCCCTGTGAAATTTAGAACTGTTACCTATGGTTACAATTCCGAGATTGAATGTGCGAATAAAAAATTATTTAAAGTATTGAACGGAATGTTTTTAAAGATTAAAAGTGAAAATTCAACTTTCATAATAAGTGATAGCTATGAACTGTTAGAAAAATATAAAAGGTATAAAAATAAGATTACAGGATTATATTCACATGATTTTGCAGATTTGTTTAACAACATAGAGATTGAGGATTTAAAGGAGAAGATATTGGAGGTGTATAATAGGTATGGTGATGCATACATAGATTTAAGTGAATTTCAAAATTTTTTTCAATTGGTGGTTCTAGAAATGTTTTTATATGATAGTCCAAGAGCCGACAGCACAAAAACCTATGTTATCAAGTACAAGAAAAAAAACCTTTATTTTATGGGAGGGTAGAAGTAGGGGAATCTAATGATCCATGTCTGACGGAAGTAAAGGGGTGCATAATCCAAAAATTAATACCACCAGTGGTTGACTCGTAGATTTATCATTGTGTTTGTCCTACAACTATCCTTCATGTTCATAGAGAAAAAGTAGTGTAGGATGATTTTTAAATGTAATAGACGTTTAAAATCAATAAAAGAAATAATGAACAGGTTAGTTATTGACTTTTTAAAATAGAGAAAAAATAGTGTAGGATTTTTTTTAAGTAACAGAAGTTTAAAATCAATATAATAATAATGGACAGGTTAGTTATAGTTTTTTTTTAAGAGAGAAAAAAGAATAGGATGTTTTTAAAGTGTAACAGACGTTTAAAATCAATAAAATAATATTAATGGACAAGTTAGTTATTATTCTTTTAAAAAGAGAAAAAATAGTGTAGGATATTTTTAAAATGTATAACATACGTTTAAAATCAATAAAATTATAATAATGGACATGTCAGTTATGTTTGTTTGTTTTTTCTTAAAGGGGAAAAATAGTGTAGGATGTTTTTAAAATGTAACAGACGTTTAAAATCAATAAAATAATAACAACAGATAGATTAATTATTATTTATTTTTTTTAAATAGAGAAAAAACAGTATAGGATGTTTTTAAAATGTAAGAGACGCTTAAAATCGATAAAATAATAACAATAGACAGTTTAGTTATTGTCTTTTAAAATACAGAAAAAATAGTGTAGGATTTTTTAAAAATGTAACAGTTGTTTAAAATCAATATAATAATAATAATAGACAGCGTTAGTTATTGTCTTTTAAAATAGAAAAAATAGTGTAGGATGTTTTTAAAATGCAACTGACGTTTAAAATCAATAAAATAATAATAATGGACAGGTTAGTTATTGTTTTTTAAAAAGAGAAAAAATAGTGTAGAATGTTTTTAAAATGTAACAGACTTTTAAAATCAATAAAACAATAATAATGGATAGGTTAATTATTATTTTTTTTAAAAGAGAAAAAATAGTGTACAGGATATTTTTAAAACGTAATAGACATTTAAAATCAATAAAATAATACTAATGGGTATATCAGTTATTGTTTTTTTTCTTTAAGAAAAAAATTGTGTACGATGTTTTTAAAATGTAACAGACGTTTAAAATCAATAAAATAATAATAATAATAAATTATAATTTTTTTATTAAAATCATGACATCCAATCTTCTAGAACAAACTTTGTCCATAAATCTGGAAGAGAACCTCTTGATACACTCATGAAACCATAAAAAGATATACCATCGACGCTTAATGCACTTTATGAATCATTACTCTGAAGTTTTGGAGAAAACAGTCTCCCGACCGTAAAACTCAATAATTGGCTTCATTCAGTTTTACGATAGTCGATGGGAAACTTTCGAAAAACATGCTTACCCCAATCAAGCGTAATATCACTTTATTCTGTTTCCCTTGCAACCAATAACCGACAAGGGATTAACTTAAAATAAGTTTTTATTAAACTCCACTTGATTTTTGTAGGAAGATATGGAATTCCGCAATCGATTTTTACACACTTCCTGATTGGTCATAATTATAATAACCATGCACTGTAAAAAAAAAAAAAAAAAAAAAAAAAAAAAAAAGAGGACTAAAATACGAAAATATTACTGGCAATCGAGATGCTAGTACTATTTTCGTATTTTAACGGAATTTCCCGCCCGTAAATGCAAAAAAAAAAAAAAAAAAAAAAACGGAAATTTTTCTGTAATTTACCGGTGAAAAGTTCCGTTAAAATACGGAAATAGTACTGGGATCACGATTGTCAGTAGAATCTCCGTATTTTAGTTCTCTCTCTCTCTCTCTTTTTTTTTTTTTTTTTTTTTTTTTTTTTTTACTGCGTGTACAAAGATGTGTTTTCGATGTCAATACAGTATTTTTACAGTATTTTAATATTTTTACAAGTGAATCATAAATTAAAACATTAATTTTAAGGCATCTTTCAATGAGCCCACCACAGGTAATACGCATCGCCCAATACTCTCTGTAACTCATACAATTGTATGGGAGTTGAAACAATGGATATAATAATGCGATCCTAAACACTCGACAAAATAAGCCAATTGGTCGTGAAATAGCAACAATGAAACATTTTAAAGACTGAAAAGTAAGTATTAAATTATAAATTAATAAAGTAGTATTATTAAGAAGGATAATATTAAAAAATAATAATAAACATCTTATCTGTTAATCTCTGTATATATAAAAGTCTAGTGTGTGTGTGTGTGGGTAAAACCAGACTTTTCTCCAAGAACACATGTTGCCACCAACACACGGTTGTTGTGGTTAGATAGCCCTTGGTCTCCAGCTGTTAAGTATGGCCGTTTGGTCGTGGTGGGTGAAAGTGGGAGATTACAGGGACACTCAAAAGAATTCCATTACAGTACGGCCTATGGGGAAAAATCGTTTGAGATAGTTTTTAATGATGTTACAGCCTTTCGAACATAATGAAATTGAAATGCTTTATGAAATGCATTTAAATATACATTCTGTAGCATATACGGTGCAAAGAATATTGGGCCACACAAAAGAATTCCATTACATTCTGAGACAAATTTTGTTTTGTTTGTTTGTTTGAGTGTTTATTTCGCGGGCGTAATCTCTGGAACTACCAAACCGATTTCAAAAGATTGGTATCAAAATGACGGTGTTAGTCTCTGTTCCAACACAGGCTATATCTTATCTCGATACCATTTAGACAAAGGGGTGTAGGAGCAAAAAAACGTTCTAAAAATGCGATTTTTGTGTTGCTGAAGGGCCTATAAACATGAAATTTGGCATGGTAGTTACTTATAAGATATAAATGATCCCTAAGAGCATTTACAACAGAAATCGAAATTTAAAAGGGGTGAAAATGCGCGAAAAGCGTTCTAAAAACGTTCTAAATTGCGATTTTTACATGATCTCAGTAAGTTCCGAACCGATTAAAAAAAATAATGGCTTCAAAAATGATAGTAACAGACCTTGCTCCAAAATAAGCTATATTTTATGTCGGTGGAACTACCCCAAAGGGGGTGCAGGAGCAAAAAACGTTCTAAAAATGCGATTTTTGTGTTACTGAAGGGCCTATAAATATGAAATTTGTCATGGTAATTACTCATAAGATATAAATGATCTCTAAGAATATTTCCTAAAAAAATCGAAATTTAAAAGGGATGAAATTGCGCGAAAAGCGTTCTAAAAACGTTCCAAATTGCAGTTTTTACACACTCTGGAGGAGTTCCGAACCGATTTAAAAAGTAATGGTGTCAAAATGATAGTAAACAGCCCTTGCTCCAAAATAAGCTATATTTTATTTCAGTGGCACTACCCCAAAGTGGGTGCAGGAGCAAAAAACGTTCTAAAACTGCTATTTTTGTGTTACTGAAGGGTTTAGAAACATGACATTTGGCATGGTAGTTACTTATAAGATATAAATGATCCATAAGAATATTTCTTAAAAAGTTCGAAGTTTCAAAGGGATGAAAACGCGCAAAAAGCGTTCTAAAAACGTTCTAAATTAAAATTCTCAGGAAGCACCCAACCAATTTCAAAAGTTGATAGTGCAGCTCTTGCTCCAACATAGGCTCTATTTTATGCGGGTGTCACTGCCACTTGGGTATTGCAGGAGCAAAAAATTACGTTTTTGTGATACCGCAGGGGCTAGCAGCTTGAAATAAGGTATGTTAGTTACTTATAAGATATAAATTATCTTTAAGAACATTCCTTGAAAAACTCGAATTTTAAAAAGGGTAAAAATGGGCGAAAAGCGTTTTTAAAAAGTTCTAAATTGCGATTTCTACGCAATCTTCGGAAGTATCAAACCGATTTCAAAAGTAATGGTTGGAAACTTTGGAAATTGATGATGACAGCTCTTACTCTAACATCGGCTCTATTTATGTCGGTGTTACTGTCACCTGGAGGTTGTAGGAGCAAAAAACATTCTACATTGCAAATTTTGTGATACTCAAGAGACTAGCAAATTGAAATTAGGCATGGTAGTTAACTATAAGATATAAACGATCTCTATGAACATTTCCTAAAAAATTCGACATCTAAAAGGGGTGAAAACGCGCGAAAAGCGTTCTAAAAATGTTTTAAATTGCGATTTTTACGCAATCTTACGAAATACCAAACCGATTTTTAAAAAATGGTTGCAATTTGGTGGTAATATAACGTGCTCAAACATAAGCTATATTTTATAGGTGCCACTACCAGTAGAAGGTTACAGGAGAAAAAAACGTTCTAAATTGCGATTTCTGTGATACTGATGAGGCTAGAATCTTGAAATATGGCATGGTAGTTACTTATAAAATATAAATTCCCTCTAAGAACCAGTCGAAAACAAATTCGAAATTTAAAAGGGGTGAAGCGAAGGGAAGGAGTGAAAAGCGTCCTAAAAATGTCCTAAATTACGATTTCTATGCAATCTCAAAAAATAATGAACCTATTCCGAAAGTAATGGTTGCGAATCAATGGTGGCAGTTTCTGATACTACACAGGCTATACTTTAAGGTGGTGCCACTACCACTTCGGGTTTGGCAGGAACAATAAGCGTTTTAAAAACTTTCTAAATTACAATTTTAAAAGAATATTAGGAAATGAAAAATTATCGTCGATACAATTCTTGCTTTCAAATGAATTCGTTCGGGGCTACTTCAATATTTTAAATTGCAATTATTTGTTGATAAATCATTTTTAAAATACTAAAATCATAGTTTAAATAATGTTTACTTTTTCTTTCCTGTTGCCTTATCTTAAAAAATAAACAGAGTAAAAATTATATGTTTTTTAATAAATTCACTTGCTAAAAAAATAGAGGTTGCTAACAACGTATACTTTATTCATAAATTTAAAGATGATGTAAGAATTTAAAAAAAATAATAAAATAATACTCAACGTTTCGGTTTAATCTTCAAAACCATCTTCAGGAGTAAAAATTTCCAAAACTTATTTTATTTTATTTTATAATTAAAAATTTTACTCCTGAAGATGATTTTGAAGATTAAACCGAAACGTTGAATTTTATTTTATTCATTTGTTTTTATTTTTACATCATTTAAAACTTACGAATAAAGTATACATTGGATAGAAACCACTATTTTGTTTAGCATTCGACTTTATTATTCGATACAGTTTTGAACTGGGGGTGGTTTGAGTTCTAGGGGTCATGATCGGCGTAGATCTCTAAAATTTTTTCAAAAATTCCAACATAGGGGAGAATGTAATAGGTAGTATTTCTTACGAAATATACCTAAAAAAAATCGCCATTTTCATAGGAGCGGAAAATATTGCCTAGAATCCAGCTATGAAATATAGTAAAGCCCCGATTATCCGCGGTGCGGTTTATCCGCGAAGCGATTTTTTTTTTTTTTAATTCAAGCCAACAGCAAGAAAAATACAATAAGCCCTACTAATAAATATAAACAGAAAAATTCATGTATTCGAAAGTAATAGAAGAATATTTCTAGATTCGGTTGCCATGTTTAAAATATCAGATATAAAGTCTTGATGTCTTTTCTTGATTTATTAACAAAACGTAAACACAGCAATTAAAATATTAAACAATTAAATAAGACTATTATGATAAATTCCAGAGGAGCATATCAAGAATAGCTTCATTTTTGAGATAGAAAAGGTGTTTCCAAAGCAAGAAGCAAAAACAAGTGACCGATTTTTTTTTAAAAAAAGAGGTGTAACTCAGCCCTTTTTGTACAGTATGTATGGCATTGTTTCTTGTTTACTGTTCTTTACTTTATTGATTTAGACGTAAAGCAAAGGTTTCTGCTGTACTATGCATATGTATGTATTTTAAACGTTTTCTTATGTTTTTTGTACACTAAAACATAGTTTTTATGTTGAATTTTCTTTTTTTCATGCTCGCACCCCATTTTCAGTCTTTTTCGGGTTATCCGCGATTTTTGTTATCCGCGGTGCCCTTGTCATCCAATTCCGCGGATAATCGGGGCTGTACTGTATTTTAGAATAAACTTTATGTCTAAATCTGAAAGAAAAACTCTCAATGTATGAATAAATAAAAAGAAAGAACCTAGCGTACTTAAAGAACCATTACTCTGCGCTATTTAAAAAAAAAAAAAAAAAAAAAAAAAAAAACAACTCTCTCGAGTAAAATTCTGCCTGCATTCAATCGAATTTTATGACTTTTGTTGCTACGGGCAAGCCTTCGATTCACTGGCCAAGCTGAAATTTCACGTCAAAGCGTAATAAAATTTGTAGTTAACTTTTTTTTCAAAAAAAGTTTAAGTTATATTAAATATCGAAGTAAGGACTTTTGAACATTTAAATAATCCATTTTGAATAGAGAAATTAATAAAACTTGAATCCAGAACTGTCTAGAAAACAAACAAACAAACAAAAAACATTTAAGTATACAAAAATTACAATTATGATTTATGGCAATAAAAGTACATAAATATTTTTTTGAAACATAAACCTTTCGACTGATTCAAACAGTCATCATCAGGGGATTTTTTTTTTTATATATTCCTCTGATGATGACTGTTGAAAGAGTCGAACGCGCTTTTGTGTCGACTTTTTAACATCTTTAACAACATTTGTTATGTTTTAAAAACCTATTTTATATATTTTGGCACCTTTTTAGTAAGATAAGTCATAATTTTGATTTTTGTATATTTAAATGTTTTTATTTAATATCAAGGTGAACATGACTTTTAAAAAATTACAGTTAAACTACATTTTTAAATTAATTATTTAAAAAGAAAAGCTGAATTAATATTCTTTTCAGCAATTTCTTCACATAACTGAATACACCGAACAAGGTTTGCAAACTTTACAATTCATCTTCCAATTTTGTATCGTGTATAACATATATAAAACAAACAAAAGTAGAAAAATTAATAAGGAAGAGAAATCTTCTTTATTTTAACATCCATATTGTTTTATGAAACATTTATCATTTGTGTTTGACAGGTGTCCCGCGATACGCATTGAATGAAAGGTCGCAGATTGCATAGATCCATGGAGAATACTTTTTATACAAAGATCCATTTGTACTCATGTGGAAAAATCGTATACAAAATTTACATAAAGAAATCCAAAAACTGTCTTCGAGTGACTACCTTACTTCAGATATATACATAACCTTCTCTGTAAATCTAGCTCTGAACGCGGTGCAGTGGTCGCATAGAACTCTGCACAGACAGACAAACCTATTATTATTGATATATTATTACAGATAGATTATTGTAAATCTATATTATTATAGATCTATATTATTATAGATATTATATTATAATTATTACGGTTTTATATTAGAATTTATGTTTAGAGTACAGCATTTCTAACTATGTAAATCAGTGAAAATAAAGACGCTTAAAAGTATTGCAATTTATGCTCAATAATGACGCTTAAAAGTATTGCAATTTATGCTCAATAATACTTTGTCGTCAGCACAAAATTTTATTCCTTTTTATACCTTTATATGAAAACAAGACAAGAAACCCGCAAATATTCTTTCTTTTATCCCTTTTTTGCTTTAATAAATATCGAAACCAGAACTCATCCATTGTATAAGTAGACAAAACAGGATTAATATTCTTTCCGGCAATTTGTCCACATAATTGCACACAACGAAAAAATGTCTACGAACTTTACAATTCATCTTTCAATTATGTATCATGTGCAAAATATGTAAAAGAAACAAAAGAAAAAGAACTAATAAAAAAGTCTTCTTTATTTTCAGAATCATTGTTTCCGTATGCATTTATCATTTTCTTGTCAAGTCCCCCGATACATATTCAATGAAAGCTTCCGTTTAAGTTAAGTCGATGGAGACTTCCCTTTATTACATATATATCCACTTGTATTGTGATTGAATTATTCATACAAGGTAAGAAATAGTGCAGAAAATATCTTTCGCGTTTCTAGTTAAAACAACTCATTTTTAAAACATCTTACTAGATTAAATTCAACTTTTTACTAGATTAATTTTACTACATTAAATTCAACTTTTTACTAGATTAAATTTACTAAATTAAATTCAACTTTTTACTAGATTAATTTTACTGCATTAAATTCAAATTTTTACTAGAATAATGTAAACATTTTACTAGATTAATTTTATTAGATTAAATTCAACTTGTTACTAGATTAATTTTACTAGATTAATTTTATTAGATTAAATTCAACTTGTTACTAGATTAATTTTACTAGATTAATTTTACTACATTAAATTCAACTTTTTACTAGATTAAATTTACTAAATTAAATTCAACTTTTTACTAGATTAATTTTACTACATTAAATTCAACTTTTTACTAGAATAATGTAAACATTTTACTAGATTAATTTTATTAGATTAAATTCAACTTGTTACTAGATTAATTTTACTAGATTCATTTTATTAGATTAAATTCAACTTGTTACTAGATTAATTTTACTAGATTAATTTTATTAGATTAAATTCAACTTGTTACTAGATTAATTTTACTAGATTAATTTTATTTGATTAAATTCAACTTTTACTAGATTAATATCAACATTTTACTAGATTAATTTTACTAGATTAAATTCAACTTTTCAGCTTTGTTGCTCAAATTGTTATAGGATAAGATTTGGCATTCTTCCAGCTTAAATTTAATGATTGCAGTAACAAAATTTAACGGATAGTTCTTTCCGATTGGGGAAAAAAATTGTAGAAACGTCCAAAAAATTCTAAAAAGCGTAGAAAAAAAATTCAAAGAAAATATAAAAAATCACAGAGGACAAAAGTTACTACATTGAGCCGAATTTGATAAGTCGCGCCAAATGGTGAAAATTTACAAAAAAATTAAACAATCTCTGCATGAATTCCAAATAAACTTGATTGAAGAGAAGACAAAATTTACTACATTCTGCTAAATGTTAAAAGATTCAAACGAGACGTCTTTTTACTAAAGTGAAAAAATCGCTAAATATCGGATAAAAATTTTAATTTAAAAAATCCAATAACTGCCTTCGAGTTGCATAATTTCAGACATATACACAACCATCCTGCCAAATCTAGCTCTCTGCGCAGCGGTCTGTTCAGAAAAATCCAGACAAACATGCAAACATCTATAATATATAGATTACATTATAATTAATACTAATGTTTTACATTAGAATTCACTTTTAGAGAAGTATCATTTAACACTATGTAATCAGACGAAACAAAGACGCTTAAAATTATTGCAATTTTTGCCCGTGCAACTTTTGCCATCCTCATAAATTTTATTCAATGTGTTTTTTCTTTTAATTTATTTGAAAGACACGAGAACGTTCTTTCATTTTTGGCTTTAGTAAACCTAGAAACTAGAACTCATCTATTCTACAAATAAACGAAAAGCTGAATTAATATTCTTTTCAGGAATTTTTCCACATAACTAAACACAACGGATAATGTTTGCGAACTTTACAATTCATCTTTCAATTATGTATCTTCTATAACATATATAAAACAAACAAAAGTAGAAGAATTAGTAAAAAAGAAAGACTTCTTTGTTTTCAGTACCGTTGTTTTTGGATGCATTTATCATTTTCTTCACAAGTCCCCCGATACATATTCAATGAAAGGTTCCGTTTAAGTTAGATAGATGGAGAATTCTTTTTCTTACATAGATATTCATTTGTACTGTGATTGAATTACTCATACAAAGGAAGAAATATTGCAGAAAATATATTTCACGTTTCTATTTGAAACAACTCATTAAAGCTTTAGTAGATTAAATTCAGCTTTTCAGCATTGTTTCTCACGTTGAGGAAAAATTTGCCATTCTTGCAACTTAACTGTTTCCCTGATTATCCGAGTTATCGCGGGTTCATATATATTATAATTAATTATTATTCTTAGAAAACTCGGGCGTGACATAATTTGTCACTGCGATTTGTTTTATTATATTTTCACACGGCCCGAAGCCTAAAAAAAAGAAAATATTCTTATATCTATACTAATAAAATAATATAATAAATTATCTATAATATTTGATCGGTAGTTTTCCAAGTTTTGTGATATAAAATGCAAAATTTACCGGACAGTTCTTTCCGATTGAGGGAAAAAAATGTAGAAACATAAAAGAAAAATTCCTAAAGACGTTAAAAAAATTCGAAGAAAATATAAAAAATCCCAGAGGACAGAAGTTACTACATTGTGCCGAAATTGAAACCGAATTTAAAAGTCGCGCCAAATGGTTAAACATTTAAAAAAAAATTAAACAATCTGCGTATGAATTCCATATAAACTTGATTGAAGAGAGGGCAAAATTTACTACACTGTGCTAAATGTTAAAAGATTGAAACCATATGTCTTTTACTAAAGTGGAAAAATATCCCTAAAAAGCGGATAAAACTTAAAATTTCAGAAATCCAAAAACTGCCTTCAAGTCACATAATTTTAGATATACACATAACCTTCCTGCCAAATCTAGTTCTCCGCGTGGCGGTCTGCTCAGAAAACTCCAGACAATCAGACAAACATGCAAACATCTACAATATATAGATTACATTATAATTAATACTAATGTTTTATATTTCAGCTTACTTGTAGAATACACCATTTATAACTATGCAATCAGACAAAATAAAGACGCTTAAGACTATTGCAATTTTTGCCCTTGTAACTTTTGCCATTCTCATAAATTTTATTCAATGTGTTTTTTGTTTTAATTTCTTTGAAAGACACACGGACATTTTTTTCTTTTTTCGCTTTAATAAAACCCGAAACTAGAACTCATATATTCTATAAATAAAAGAAAAGCTGAATGAATATTCTTTTCAGCAATTTTTCCACATAACTGAACACAACGGATAATGTTTGGCGAACTTTACAATTCATCTTTCAATTATGTATCTTGTACAACATAATATAAAACAAACAAAAGTAGAAGAATTAGTAAAAAACAGAGCCTTCTTTGTTTTCAGTACCGTTGTTTTCGGATGCATTTATCATTTTCTTGACAAGTCCCCCGATACATATTCAATGAAAGGTTCCGTTTAAGTTAGATCGATGGAGAATTCTTTTTCTTACATAGATATCCATTTGTAATGTGATTGAATTACTCATACAAAGGAAGAAATATTGCAGAAAATATCCTTCACGTTTCTATTTGAAACAAGTCATTAAGTTAAGAAAGAATAAGCACAAAAGTAAAAATAGTTTTTGAAAAAAAAAGAACCACTCTTTTATACTTCTACTCTTATTCAAGAGTCATCTTGAAAATATCACCGAATTGTTCGACCGTAATTCATGTTTTCCTCAAAATTCTGGTTACACTATTCACTTGGCATGGGCAATAAACTCGATTATGAAAAATTTACTGATTTTTTTACGTTTGGTAGAAAGCGCCAGCAAGTTCATCATAATTCATTATCCATTAGAAAATATATTTGAATACAGAAATTAATAAAACCCGAAACCAGAACAATCCAAAAAATAAAAACATTTAAATATACAATAATAAAAATTATGATTTACCTTACGAAAAAGGGTGCTTAAAACACATAAATATGTTTTTAAAACATAAAAAACCATCGAAGATGTTGAAAAGTCGACACCCAAGTGCTTTCGACTAATTATTTAGCCATCATCAGGATATTTTTTTAAATTCTCCTAATCATGTTGTCTTCTAATCTGTTTGAATCAGTCATAAACACTTGGAAGTCGACATTTGCAAACCTCCAAGACGGCTTTTTATGTTTTAAAACTTATTTATGAATTTTTAGTGCCTTTTTGGTAAGATAAATTATAACTTTGATTTTTGTCTATTTAAATGTTTTTATTTAATATCAAGGTGAACATGACGTTTCGATAATTGTAGTTAAACTATATTTTGAAATTAATCATCTATTCCATAAGTAAAAGAAAAGTTGAATTAATATTATTTTCATCAATTTTTCCAAATAACTGAGCACAACGAAAAATATTTGCGAACTTTATAATTCATCTTTCAATTACATGCACTCTAAAAAATAAATGTGTAAATTAGGTAATTTTACACATATATATGAGTAATTTTCTAAAATTACACACTTGTCCTAAAATTTACACATTTATTTCAAAGATTTACCTGTTTTTATGTGTATTTATCCTCTGAAACTAAGTGCGTAATTTGTTATCACTTGAAAAACACAAATAAATGTGTAAATGTAAAAAAATGCCTAAATTTACACAAATTGGTGTGTTATTGTAATTTCCACATAATTATATATACACGGATAAGTGCGTAAGTTTCTAAAATCACACACTTGTCATAAAAATTACACGTTTTGTACAAAAAATTACCTGTTTTAATGTGTATTTAGTTTATGACATTAAATCTGTCAGTTGTTATGGGTTGATAAACTCACATAAGTGTGTAAATGTAGAAAAATTGTCTGCTCTGGTCGCAACTAAACTGGCGAACAATGAAAAAAAAACACCTGCTTGTCACAAAAGCAGGCAGCCATGTTTAGGAAATAAAGGAAGACAAATGCTAGATCGCGCTTTATCAGCCGAAATTCTAAAAAAATTATATATTAAGGTGATAATAATAAAAGTTAGCTAGATAATTATGATGAAGTACTTTTATAATAGAGTAGTGCTAATCGTCATTGTCTCATTATATTCTTAATTGGATTATTACAATCTTTGCCGTTTATCGGCGGGAAAAAAATGGATAACCATTACAAAGGTATGTAAATATTTGGATCTAATGAAAAAAAAATGGTGTTAAGTATTAATATTGTTATTATTATTTAAAATTAATAAGATATGATTCATAGTTTTATAAAACTAGGTGCTTTTTCTCTGTGAATATATAGGGCAGATGTTCCAGTAATGGACGTCCTTCAAAGTTTTTTAGTTTATAAAAATTAAACAATTAAAAATTTAGCAGGTGTCGTACTTGTCCTGAGATTTCCAGACCAGGAAATTCTTCGGTATCAATGCTATATGCTTTAGATATATTATTTTAAAGTTGACAAATCGTGAAAAAAATCATTCTGGGATAAATGGAGCTAAAGTTCTCGTCAGGCGGGCAGCTGTTGCATCGCTTCTCAAGGCAAAAGGTGTTATAGCTTTGGATCTAATGAAGATAAAATCATGCAGTTTACGGTATTTAACGCTAAAAACTCAGTATTTTTTTAAGCCTATAAAAAAATGCTTTTTTTTAGAATTTTTAGCCACAGACCCCCTTAAATAAGGCGAAATGTTGCGTGTTACGTGTTTAACTTAGATTTATTTTTCTATTGAGGTCTTAATTGTTAAATTTATTTGAAAATAATCTTTGAAAATCTATTTTGTTCCCCTTAATATGCTTTCATTAATTTCTTGTTCAAAATACAATCATAAAAACAGTTATATCTATTATTTTGTAAGGTGTCCATTTCTGGAACAGAGAGTGGCCATTACTGGAACAATGAGTGTCCGAGTTACTTCTAGTATTATTTGCAATTAAATTTAGGTTCACATTGGGAAATGCGACTATGAGATGAATGATTAAATATTGTTGATAGATTATTATAATATTGAAAGAACTAGACTATAATAATTAGAACTATTAATAAAAATTAATTCTTAAAGAAATTTCTTAAGGGTATCCATTACTGGCACATCTACTTTGTATGGTGTATCAATAACCTTAGTCTTTATTGCTTTCTGAATTTTTTTTTTTTTAATACCAATTCTGCAATATTTTCGGTTTTGTATTATTTTTAAACGGTACGTTATGCCCAATGGTAAAAAGTAGTATGCTATAAGTGACAAAATGTCTCTAGTTGCAATTTCTCTTAGTTTGTAGTGTAGCATGCTGTTTTTTGAAAAACATGTAATGTAGCGAGTGGTGCGATACAAAAAATAGTAATAGGCCTTATTTTAGGGTCGATGCAGAGTCTTTTTCTTGGGACCTATTTTGTGAAAAGTAAAATTTATTTTTGTGAATTTTTTTATATTTTTGTAAAAAATAACGAAAGATTAAATCCAGTAACTCAAATTCGAACCAAATATTAATTAATAATAACCGTTTCAAGTTTTTCTCCTAAAGTTTTGCTTTTTGATAAACTTGTTTTATTAACAAAATGAACATTTTAAAATCTAACAAAATAAAAAAATAATTAATGAAGAGTACGTTTTTATGAAATCGAATTTTGTCATGAGTACTATTTTATTAAGAAAAATTTTGTGAAGGGGCCTGTTTTATTAAAAGTAATTTTGTGAAGGATCCTATTTTATTAAAATTAATTTTTTTAGGGTGCTTTAGAAATAATTTAATTTCAAGCTATAATAACTAAGCAGGGCCACAGCAACACTATTTGGGTATTGTAGCGAAAACTTCGTTGACTTTTACATTGATGATTGACGCATCATTAAAGATAATTAAGGGCACCATCATTAAAAATAATTGATGGCACCCATGAAGTCTGCATGGGCCTATTTTAATTGGGGTTGTCTGATGCAGGGGCACCGTCCGCACCACCCTTGTTGCGGTTATGTATCCAAATATAATAATTACCGTAAGATGGGGTTAATTTGTGACAGGTGGGGTAACTTTGTGACACCTGGTCTAGTTTGCGTATTTATTGTGTTAGAACTTCGGGAAACGGTCGTTAGGTAATGTGGCACACCGTACTATAGGAGATTGCGACGCTGTTTGCTTTCCTACCATACCGGGCGGAAGGGGGATTCGCATTGCCGACAGTAACGTCAGCTATGGAGATTCGAAATAGGAAAAGTAGAGCAGGTGTCACAAAATACTTTATATTACGATACTTCATATAATCAGCTTACATATTTCTTTCCGTTCTCTGAAAAAGATTAAATTAGGTATGCTGCAGACAAAAGATTTTTAATTGAATTGTCTTGCTAGACATATTTCAGATTAAGTAACATTTATTTTAGCATCAAACATATATAAATAAAATAATTTAGTCTGAGTTTCTGAAGCATTTCTATAAAATGCAGGAAAATTTCTGAATATACATTTGAAAAAATTCCTATTCCTAATTAATATTTTGTGCCAGTTATAAATACAGTTAAAGTTAGGAATTTATTTATTTTTGGAATTTACTTATTAACATTTATTATGGAATTTACTTATGGAATAAAAGAAAAGATGCTTTCTAATGATCGAAAATTTATTACAGTTTTCTTTGTGCGTGTTTAAAGAAAAAAAAATCAGTATTTAATTTCAAATAAATTTTTCAAAGTTTAGAAAATTAAAGTTTTCTGGAGACATGTTTTTAAAAAAATCGGGATTTTATAGAAATCAGGATTTAATTTGAGTTAAACTTGAAAAAATTTCTATTCCTAATTAATATTTTGTGCCTGTTACAAATGCAGTTAAAGCTAGGTAATTTTCAGCGTGAGGGGAATGGGAGGAATGTATAAATATTTTTAAAAGAAAATGTTTTTTAAAATAATTAAAACAACAAGAGAGGTTATAGTTGTAAGGCTGCATGAAGAAAATTGTCTTTTTTTAACTTTAATTTGAAGACAGTCTCCACACTGTAAGTGGATATTTATTCAGCTTATACAGGCTCTATGTATAAATTATGACTATACGATTTTAGGACTAAACCAAATCAAACAGAAAGATGACTTGTAGTAATTATGATTTTAAATGATCCTGTTTTACGTAAAAATAAGGTATTTCGACGATAGGAAAACCGTTTGTCTATATGTGGTGTGTAAATTACCTAAATACATTGGAGTACGCTGCTTGTGGTCTTAAAACATACTATAGAGAAAAAAAAAAACACACCGAGCATATGGGTTTGTTCTTCATATTTTTTTACGGTCATAAAAAACATTTCATTCACAATTCACACATACTAAAGTATAAACGTAAAGCTATGAAGCCAAAAACATGTCCATTTTCAATATTACACAAAATTTTATATATTTTGAATATTATATAAATCTGTGTTTTGCATATTATGCAGAAATATGTGGAAGAACAGAATATTACACGAAAATCTCTATTTTGCATATTATTAAAAAATGTGTGTGTTACATATTACGCGAAAAATGTGTATTTTACATATTCCACAAAAATGTATGTATTTTGCATAATACACAAAAATATGTGTAATCACAGAATATTACAGAGATATATGTGTTACACTATTACACAGCAATATGTGTATACTTGTGCAATATACACATTAAAGTGTGTATTTCAAGAGTGATAAGATAACTTTTACACACTTAGTGTTATCATCAAATTACATATTTAAATGTGTATTTTGAAATTTACACATCAGGCGTGTATTTTGGCAATTTACACACCACTTTACACATATAGACAAATCGTTTTTGTATCATCGATATACCTGTTTTTATGTGTAAATTTACACATTTTTTTAGAGTGTGTATCTTGTATAACATGTATAAGACAAACAAGTAAAAAGTGTTAATAAGAAAGAAAGTCTTCTTTTTTTCAGAACCTATTGTTTTCGGATGCATTTATCATTTTCTTGACAAGTCCCCCGATACATATTCAATGAAAAGGTTCCGTTTAAGTTAGGTCGCTGAAGAATTCTTTTTATTAGCATAGATATCCATTAGTACTGTGATTGAATTACTTATACAAAGGAAAAAACATTGCAGAAAATATCTTTAATGTTTCTATTTGAAACAACTCATTTTTAAGAAAGAGCAAAAGTAAAAATAGTTTAAAAAAAAAAAACACTCTTTTGTAAGCATTCAAAGATCATTTTGAAAATACCATCTAATTGTTTGATTGTCAATCATGTTTTGTCCAAAAATTCTAGATAATAATCAGATATTGCATTTGGTAACTGTTAGGGTTTTTAATTCTTTTCCTAAAATTAATATAGAGGAGGGTAGTACACAGTGAGACGAAAATTATTATTACCTAACAAATAGCGACGATTTTTATTCTTTTGAAAATATTTTTACTACACAAATACGCTACACATTAATGTATAAATGATTTTTAAAAAGTTATTTATAAAAGCACAGAAGCAGCATAACAGAGTATCGAAAATTGTCTCACTGTGTACCACAAGGGGTACACAGTGAGGCAATGCATATATTTTCATAAATCATACATTTTTACACTCTATCAATAATTTTTTGCAGTTTATAAAAAATATGGGCCTCGGGTGGACAATGGCAGACCTTGGGCTACCTTCATGCAAATTTCCAGCCTCTTACGTTTAGTAGATTTCCCTAGCCATCGCACGCCCACACACACACAGAAAGAGAGACACCTTCCTTTATTAATAAATCACTTTTTTATACCAGAACGACATAGTAGGTTCCCAATGAGGCACGTCTCATTGTGTACCATAACTGTGTGTATCACTGTGTACTTTCGTTACGTTGTAACAAAATGGATGCCAGATGTGTTGCATCAATTTCATCGCTTTAAAAAGTTTATGTTGTTTTGTCGAAATAGTCTATTAATAGATATAGCTAGGTTTGGTTAAGTAAACATATGTCATATTGAAGGAAATAAACTCTAAAATAGACGTTTATCTAACATTAACCACAATAAAATAAAGAATTATTTACTATTTTGTCGGACGAGTAACTGAAGTGCCGAAACGACATCCACGTGTTGCATAAGATGAGGTCGTTATGTGTGTGTGCCAGCTTGGAGAAAAAGTTATAACTATATGTCAAAGTGGCTGCTGTCTCACTGTGTACTACTCTCCCCTATACTAGTACTTTCCACTGCGATATTTGGGACTATTTGCTAAAGAAATTTTGAATTTATTTTTAATTAACTGCAAATTTTTAGGGGGAATTTGCTTTATTTATTACATTTTTGTGTTCTCTATAGTCTCTAGATTATCTCTGTAAAACGATTTGGCCGATCTCGAAGTCATTTCGTAATTATTTTGAGCTTTCTTTAACATATTTGTGCCTGAATTTTTGTTTTCTCAAATTTGTTGGTAAAATAACATTAAAATTTCGCAAAATGAACAGGAAAAATACTATAAAAATTACAAAAAATATATTGTATGTATTTGATAAAATGTAAGCGTACTAAACATGGGAATATGCATAATATTTATAATATTATAATATGCATAATTACATGTTTTGTCTCGATTTATATAAAATAAGCTTTAAATTGCATATTATATACTATATTTAATATTTTTAGGAACTACTAAAAAATATCTTTATTTCTTTACGGAGACTAATAACATTTTAAGTATTATGAATAATAAATTAAGAATAATCGTATTCGAAGTTTAAAAACAATTTCATAATCATCTTTCAAAGGACATCGTATCAATAACTGTACCCTAAATGGCTAATAAAAGTATATACCCATTGGTGCCTTCTGCCCTCTATTTTTTAAGTTACAAAAATGCATAAAAAATAGGCTTTAATATATGATTTCACAATTTCAAAAATACGTATTTCAAAGAAATCTACAAGCTAAGATTGTGGCTTATTTATTTGGACCCTTGATAGAAAAAATACAAATAAACTCACTTTTTACATTTCGCCATCTTAAAAAATTAAAAATCTATAAACACCGTAAAAAGCCTCAATTTAAGCAAGTCAATATCCATCTTATGCTGTCATCTCTCGGTAACAGATAAAAACATTTATGGATAATTATTTCATGCAATTTTCACGTTATAAAGAAAAAGAAAATTATACAAATTTATTAAAATTCGAAGCGTCCCAAAAATGGGACGCTAGGCATAAATGCGTTAAACTTAGCGGGATCAAAACGCAAAAATTATAAAACCTATCTTACCAAATTCTTTTTTAAATTCAAGGTTATATATAATTTGCTCGAGCTTGGACCCCTTTAAGCCATTTATTTAACCTCTTCGCTACCTGGGTCCACATATGTGAACCTTTATTCTTTCCCCCATAAAAACTAAACTGTTTGACTTTTTTACAATTTGACTTCATTTCTTAGTAGCTGAATGTTTTTTGTTTTAAAAGCAAACCAATAAATGGCAAAATCTATGCTGATTTCCTCATAAAATAGATGTTATTTTCATCTGAGTTTGCAAAACGCCTTCAAGAGGGTGTGGCCAAGAAATTGAGAAATTTTCATTCTTATTTAACTTAAATACTTTACAATAAAATGTTTTGAGGATTTGTATATCATTTACTTGATTAAAGGCCTTAAATTTGTGATTGTGCGAATTTGGGTTAGTGATAAGTAAATTGATACTTTAACGGAATTTGTAATTTTAGATCCCTATTTGTAAACCTAAATTACTAGACCCCTAAAGTATCAATTTGCGAAAAGTTCTTTTTTCTGTCATCTATGATGTCATTTTGTTTGTTTAAAACCAATGAATGAGTATTTGTAGTATTATTTTAGCTTTGAGAACGAAGAGGATAAAAAAATAAACATTTTTAGAAACACGCCAAAGTGCGAATTTTTTTTTTTTTTTCACAATTGGATCTTTTCCTCAAATGTCTACCACTTGGTTGATTTTCAACTTTTTTGACCTCAAAGTGCTTAAAGGTCCTGGCAATATTATCTATTTTCATAATTTTTAAAGGAAATGGATTGCAGGCGACTCAGGTGATTTGTCGGATACCTCACGATTGGAAGTGCACGGGGTGCCCGCTAGAACATCCAACCACGTTACTTGAGCCACATCATCCATTTTTTATTAAAATATCTTTGAAATAAATAAAGACACAATCTTGCTTAATGGTTCACAAAACACGAACTTTAATAAGCTAAAACTTAACTTCTACGTCTCGAACTGTTTCTACAGCCGTCTTCAGGAAAATAGGATGGTGAAATGGCTCAAAGTTCAGAGACGAAAGCTTCTTGTGCAAGAGATAATGATTCGAAACTTGACCAATGATTTGAATTAAAAAATGTAGTGTTGCCATCTAGTGAAAATAAATAATTATTAATGAACTGAGATCAAATGATTCAAAAAGGTCGATTCAAGAAACCACGAGTCCGCCATCTACACATGAGGGACAAAACCACATTCAACTGAGTTTTCATTCAAGTTTTGTCAACATAATACAAGTTTAAGCTGAAATATTGTAATTAGATGTAGAATTATGACTTTATGATATTATGCCAGATTTTTGGGATATTATAGGATAAATTATCATTACAAGGTTTATCTTCACATGCAATGATTTCAACTGATTCTCTAATTTTACTTTCAAAGGGGTTATTGCACGGAACTATAATGTTTGCTTCAGCAAAGTTAATATGGCAGACTTCAATAGCAAAGTAGAACCTAGAAAGAGCTGTATTCTGTTTACGATATTTAATATCTCTGCGATGCTCCATAATCCTTACTGATAACTTACGTTTTGTCATGCCGATGTAGACTTTTTCAGCATTATTAGATAAACTGATAGGGATTTCATAGATACCAGTTTTTTGATCTATTGGGATCCTATCGATCTTATTACTGACGATATCAATGAGGTAAGGAGGTGGAGTAGCGACCAACTTTATATTATATTTCTGTATGATCTTTTTTAGCTTTTCGAATATAGTGGGAATGCACATCTAATTACAATATTAACATATTGTACTGCATCAATAAGTGTACATCTAATTACAATATTTCAGGTGAAACTTGTATTATGTTGCCAAAACTTGAATGAAAACTCAGTTGAACGTGGTTTTGTCCCTCATGTGTAGATAACGGCACTCGTGGTTTCTTAAATCGACTTTTTTGATTCATTTGATCTCAGTTCATTAATAATTATTTATTTTCACTAGATGGCAACACTACATTTTTGTATTCAAATAATTGGTCAAGTTTCGACTCATTATCTTGCAGAGGAAGCTTTCGTCTCTGAACTTTGAGCCATTTTACCATCCTATTTTCCTGAAGACGGCTGTAGAAACAGCTCGAGACGTAGAAGTGAACTTTTAGCTTATTAAAGTTCGTGTTTTGTATGCCATTAAGCAAGATTTTGTCTTTATTTATTATATTTAACGGTGCAATTGTCCAGTATGTGTAATTATTTTTTAAATGTTCATTTGACAAATTGACATAATTTTTATTTTAAATAACGAAAGAACAAATAAATTAGTATAACATTAATAAAAATACAAATAAAACGTGGAAATAAAAATCACTTGAGGCACATACGTGTAACTTGCTTAAAGTCAAGTGAATGTGACCTTTACGATCAACCATTACTGGCATTTAATCTTATAGTTTGGCGATAGATTTTTGGTCGACGGGATAACTAAGTAGTACCAAAATAACTTGTTATAAAATTCATTTAATACATTGATTAGTTGTAATACAGTTTAGAATGAGTTATAAATACATTACTTTATCTTCTTCCAAAAGCATTATGGATTGCACAAAACAAAAATATTTTTAAAAGGATGATTTCTTTTGCCTTTGACTCTTTTCAGCTTTCTTGGCGTTAGGGAGGGGGTTGGGGGGTATTTTTCAATTTGGAAATATTTCTATATTTCTATTGTAAGAACATTCGATTTGTTCATTTCCTCATTCTACAAAATACTAAGAAAAATAGTTTAAATAAAAGATTGGAGGGGGGGGGGGGGGGGGGTTAATAGTGGACAAAATCCCTATCCATTCAAATTGAATGAATCCTTCTAAATCCTTCCATCCTTCTAAAATCCTTCTAAAATTTATTAAATGATTATGTAAATCTTCTAATGTAGTTTAAACAATTCACGAAAAATACTTTAGAAGATAAAATTTTCATGAATTCATGATTCAGTACATAAAGTGTTAATAAAACAAACATGTTTCACAGTTCAAATGCCATTGATATGATACCTCATTCATCGTTGTGAATTTTGCACGTGCTCAGAAAGAACGACGTTAATATTAAAAACAAGAACGAAAAATCATGCGTCCAGCATTGATTATGAAAAACTTTCCAACATATATAGAATATTGTATATCTATAGTTGGAAAAACATCAGAATTTTTACTGCTCATCCCTGTATGGGACTGTAAAAAAATATGTAATTTTTACAGGAAAATATTGTATTTTTTACAGAAAAAAAATTGTTTTAAAGAAAAACAGTTTTTTTTCTGTAAAAAAATGTGGATTTTGTAATTTTTACAGAAAAAATATGTATATTTTACAAAAAAAAAAAAAAAAAAAAAAAACTATTTTAATTAAAAATTACAGAAATTTTCTGCAAATTAAACGGTTTTCCACTGAGGCCAAAATTGACAGTTTTCTTCTGTCAATTCGAGATTTTTTTTTTTTTTTAAGTGTATAGATTGCCATTTATACTACAAAAGTAAGTTCAAATAAACGCATAGCATAGTTTAAAATTCCCACTGAGCATGTGTATGATCCACCATGTATATGATCTATACAATTTATGCACACCAAGTAACATGCTAAAAAGTGGTTAAATTTTAAACGCGTACTATAACTGAAAAGAATTGCCAGCAATTATTCTTTGTGGGCAAGTACTGTAGAAAAAAACTTTTGTGTGTCCCTGTAAATAAGCGATACATTATTGGCACACCAGATTCTGCAGTAAGCGCTTGTGGTACACCTCATTGATATATATATATAATTTTTAGGGATGCACCGAATATTCAGTGTCGATTCGGTATCTGGCCCATTCGGCCATACAACCGAATACTCGGTTAGGTCGAATATCAATTTGGTATGCCGAATATTCAGCTTGCCCGAATATCAAACTATTCGGTATACTGAATATTCGGTTTGGCCGAATATCGAAATATTCGGCCAGATCGAATACTTAAAAAACCTATTTAAAAACCTTAAAACAACTACTATTTTTAACTGTCAATTAATAAAGATATTTAGAATAATTAGAAATATAATTATATTTAAATAAAAGAGAATTTTTTTACATTTTTATTTGCTATTTCAAAAGTATCACGTAAGAGAAATAACCAATAATGACGATTAAAGTCCCTTCCTGACAAATAAACAGTACATGACTATACACTGTATAATTGTTCTTCCAATTTCTTCAAAATTTCACTTTGATTTTAAAATATTTGTTTTAGAATAGAAGAAAATTGTATTAATTTGTTTTAATTCAGTGATGAAACTTAACACAGTGATGAAACTTAACTTTGTGCCACGATGACTGACACTGAAACGCTGAAAATTTAAAATGTTTAAAGTAATTTTTAAGATATAATCCTGTAATAAATAAAAAGTAGGTAAATTTTAAATATTTGTTCAGTAATTATTTAAAACAATGTATATTTTTTCAGTTTTGTATCCTATTTTAGGCGTCAGCCATAGGTGAATGACGCGTTTTAAGCGGAAAGTTCGCTGTTGGAGTGGCGCTTAACGTGTTAAATAACAATTCAAATCGCAGTTTTTTTTCTTTTAGTGTAAAAAGATCTTATCAATATGGAAGTTAAATATTATGTAAAATTGTTTTAAAATTTAATTTTTTAATACTTTCAATATAATACTCAAAATATACTCAATAACACTCAAAATATTCGGCCGAATAGTTACTATTCGGCTGGACGAGTATTCAGTATTTGGTTTGATAGTTACTATTCGTTTTACCTGTTGACCGAATATTCGGTATTCGGCCAAAATCACTAACAAACCCTAATAAACTCCAACGACATACTAACGTGGTTCGATTACCATTTCATGGTAATCGAACTCTATTTACAAGAGTTACAGACAGACAGATGGACAGACAAACCCAATTCGTAAACACTTTTCAAGTTTGTTGGAAAGTGTTAATAATATATTCGATTTTACAGTAAGCTCTTTAAACTTTTCCGCTGTAAAATTTCAACAGCACTGGAGCAGGGCGCAAGTTTATTGTAATCGAGCGACGAAATCTTTTAAACTAAGCAATACCTCTAACTTCGTACGAAAAGCTCTCAAAGAATGAGTGAATTTTTAAAATAAAAATCCAGCTAACCTGGCTCCCTCAGCGCACTTTATGAATCTTTATTTAGATTTTTTTTTCGGGGGTGGGGGGAGGATGGACGCCTTATCGTAAAATTCAGTAGCTTGAATCTCATCGAGTTTTATGGCTTTAGATGTCTGGAAAAAAGCTTTCTATAAACTAACACTAAACTCAAACTCAACAAAAAAGTGTAATAACATTATCTAAATGTAAGTTTCACCATATAACGATGAAAGAACGTATTTCACATTTGAATAATCCCAATCTAATTAAAACTAAAAAAAACCCCCGAGGATTTGCTCGCGTAGTAGTTTAAATGTGCCAACTGCCTATTTTTACTTTCTTCTATCTTTACAAGAAGAAAGTATTGGATTCATGAAAATTTTCGACTTCCAGTTTTCGACGGATTTACACGTTTTAGAGGTCAGAGATTCCGAAAAACATGTTTTCACAAAATTTCTGTCTGTGAGTCTGTGGTTCAGTGAGTCTGTCTGTATGTGACATAAACTTTGTGGGCGCTCTATCTCAAGAACTAATGCACGGAATTCAATATAAATTTATATTCTAGTAGTACCTAATATAAATTGGTGCCGATTAGGTTTTGGTGTAAATCTCCCGACAGGTGGCTCTGCTATGCTGCACATTTTGCGATTTCTGCAATAGCGCTATCTCAAGAACAAATGCACGGATTTTCATCAAACTTCAGATTCAGTTAGTCCTTGATATGAGTTGGTGCTGGTAACGTTTTGGCGTAAATCGCTCAACAGGTGGCGCTGCTACGGTACATTTCTCAGAATTTCCGCTCTAGCTCTATCTCAAGAACTAATGCACGAATTTTCATCAAACTTCAAATTCAAATATACTTTGATATGAATTGGTGCTAAATTGATGTAATTTCTTGTACTATTTAAATGATTTAATGGACGTGATTTTTATAGAAGAAAGTCTTGTGATGGCCACAACATACTAGTTATTAGAGGAAATTATACTAATACGGATAATTCAAAAACTAGTCGGATGTGCCAATTCCAAAACTTTCTTCTATCTCATACATTTGAACACTTCAAAATTCGCTACCACAGTGCTAAAAATAAATGACGATTTATGCCCATCATGAGGATTCTAATGCCATAAAGTTCCGTTCATTAGTTCTTAAAATATAAATCTGTTTAAAATCGGGTAAATCAGGGCTACGAAATTTGGCACACGAGTTACTGGTAGGGGGCCATGAATGATTGGGGCAAAAAATTCGAAAATTTGAAATAGATTTTTTTTTTAAATGTTTTTGACGAAATTTTGCCTTTTTTATATTTAACTCGTAATAGTGCAAGTTCTAACTAGTTCTAAATGTTTACTGCAATGTGAGATATACATATTAAGTACGCCGCGCTGCAATACTAAGAAGCTGTAGCAGATATTACCATAATTATTATATCTCGCATGCAAATAATTAGAGATTATTTAATTGCGCGTAATTACTACCTTTTTTTAAAAAAAATAAAGAAAAACATTTTATCACAAACATCCACAAAACTTTTTATTCTGTTTATTCCCTTATTCCAAATATATCATTTTAACGTTTGCTGCCAAGCAACATGATATATTAAATTTCATTAAAAAAATGCACCGTAGTAGAAAAATATTTTTCTGAGAATAGTTTTAGAATTAAATTCATGAACCACCGTCCGTAGAACGGATTAAACAGCTAGTTATCGTATTATTTTATGAATTGTTTGGATGCAATAAAGTGTAAAATATTACATATTTTTCATTTCTTAATACATTTATTAACTAAATCACTTACCAATTATTATAATGAGTTCTGAGCTTTTAACATACTAAATTTACTTTCTCTAAAATTGGGGGAAAAAATCAAAAGACAATCTAGTGTAAACGCCAAGTAGATTTACATTTAAATTTAAACACTGAATTTAAACACTGAATAAACGTTCATCAACACGAACTACAAGATTTAATTCAATTTACATTTTCACCTTTGCATATATTAACTCAAGAAAACCGAAAGAATGTTACTCTGTTTTAAAAGCTAGAGTCAACTTCTCCTTCAAGGCGCTATTAACTTAGAGTATTTAACCTTATCTTATAATCTTTACCGTCAGTGAGTTTCGAAGCGGAATTTTTTCCAAAGCGTTCATACTTCGTTCAAGCAACCGATTCATAAAATACGCTCTAAAACACACTTTTGAATAGAGTAGTGCGTTTCCTAAGTTAGATTAGGAAAATGTAATTATTTATTTCAGGAAAACTGAACTAAACAGGTCGAGTGTTAATTTTCTAAATAAGGTAACGATAGAATTAACATTTTTTAATCTCATTTATATTCCAAGCAAAAAATACTCAACATTACATAGTGTAGTATATAAAATATAGAAAAAAAGAAAACTATACATAGAAATTTGTGAGACTATAAACGTACAATTTAAAGCAATAACATGAAAATTTGTGTTTAAATTTTGGCAAGATGGGTCAGTAACACCACTTTGACCCTTTTTAGGTGCATTCGTAATTATATAAATACGTAGCACCTACAGTTGTCATCTGGCCCGTCCGTCTGTCTGTGCGTCTCTGCGCATAGAACAGTGCAAAAACGATCCAACCGAATGGTTTGATATTTAATAGATAGAATCGCTTCAGAATTGTGTCGACTCATTTTATATTTTATGAAAATCGAATTAAAACTTAAAAAGATATTCGTAAAAGTTTTCTATATTCTCTTAAATCGTATCACACGTCATGAATTCAGTGGTATCCCATGATAGGTGATGATTCTAGGCTGCCGTGGAGATGGCGTCCTGTTTATGATGGAATCTTTTTATTTCCGTATGACTGAATTTAAATCTATAGATTCGTAATAAATTTTTTATTCTCGCCTTTTTGCGTAAGAGTGCAACAGCTATTGCACCAAGATCTGAATATTTTAAAAACTAGTTAGAGTACGAACGTAATCCTTTACACCGTAACAGTAATCCTTTGCCACGTATAATTTCCGACTTGTTTTGTTTTAATATCATGGCGTCATATCAGTAAGTGGCATAATATCAAAGCGAGATTATGAATGATCAGAAAGACAGACATTTGTGTTTCATGTAAATTATAAATTATCATATTACTCTATGAATTGTTTTGGATACAATAAAGTGTAAAACATTACATATTTTTTTCTTTCTTAATGCATTTCTTAACTAAACCATTTAGCAATTATTATACTGTGTTTTGAGCTTTTAACTCACAAAATTTACTTTATCTAAAATTGGAAACTTAGCAAAAAAACAGTCTTGTGTAAACGCCAGGCGGATTTACATTTAAATTTAAACATTGACTTTATGAATAAACGTTCATGAACATGGAGTACTTGATTTAATTCAATTTACATTTTCACCTCGGTATTAACTCAAAAAAACCGAAAGAATGTCACTCTTTTAAAACCTAGATACAACTTCCCCTTTCAAGGCATTACTAACTTAAAGTATTTAATCCTATCTTATAATTTTGAACTTAAGTGAGTTTCGACGTGGAAGTGTTTATAGTGTTCAAAAAACCTATTAATAAAATGCGCTCCAAAACACACTTCTGAATGGAGTAGTTCTTTTCCTAATTTAGATTAAGAAAATGTAATTATTTATTTCAGAGAAAGCGAGCAAAAAGGTCGTGAGTTAACTTTCCAAAATACAGTAACGATATAATTAACGTCTTTTAATCTCATTATACTCCAAGTAAAAACTATAGTATGTTGTAGCCATCACAAAACTTTCTTCTATATCAATCACAGCAATTGAATCATTTAAATAGTACAAAAAATTACATCAATTCAGCATCAAATCATATCAAAGTTTATGTAAATTTGAAGTTGGATGAAAATTCGTGCATTAGTTATTGAGATAGAACTATAGCGGAAATTCTGAAAAATGCAGCCTAGCAGCGCCACCTGTAGTGCAATTTACACCAAAAACTAATCAGCACCAACCAATAACATGGACTAACTGAATATAAATTTTTATTAAATTCCGTGCATCAGTTCCCGAGATAGAGCGCCCACAAAATTTGTGTCACATACAGAAAGACAGAAAGACAAAATCACAGACATTTTGTAAAAACATGTTTTTCCGAATCTCTGTCTCCTAAAACGTATAAATCCGTCGACAACCGAAAGTCGAAAATTTTCACGAATCCAATAATTTCTTCTTGTAAAGATAGAAGAAAGTAAATAGCCAACATGCATACTGGCAGCATAAAAAATCTAGATGAAAGGAAATTTATACATAGAAATTGATGATAATATAAACCTACCATTTAAGGAAATAATACGAATGTTTGAGTAAATTTTGGCAAACTTGGTAAGTAACGCCCCTTTTACACCTTTTATTTGCGTTCGTATTTAAATAAACACGTAGCAGCTATATAGTCGTCGTCTGGTATGTCTGTCGGCATAAATCAGAGCAAAAACTACCCAATCGAATGGGTTGAAATTTAATATATATAATAATGTTGCAGAATTGTGTCGAGTCAATTCAAAATTTATGAAAATCGAATTGAAACTTAAAAAGGTTATAGTAAAACTTTTCTATATTCTCTTAAATCCCATCACTCGTCATGAATTCAACGCTATCCCATGATAGGTGATGATTCTAGGTTGCCATGGTGAGGAATGACCTATTGAAGAGGGAGTGCTATTATTTTCGTAGGACTGAATTTGATCTATAAGGTCGTAATGAATTTGTATTAGTACATTTTTGAGTAAGAGTGCGACAGTTATTGTAACAAGATCTGAAATAGTTGTAAAACTAGTTAGAGTACGAGCGCACTTCATTTGCTAAGAACAATTTCCGACTTGTTTTGTTTTAATATCATGGCATCATGCTGTAAGCGGCATAATACCAAAGCGAGATTATGAATAATCAAAAAGGCATACATTTCTGTTTCATGTAAAAGATAAATTATCCCATTATTCTATGAATTGTTTTGGATACAATAAAGTTTAAAATATTACATATATTTCTTTTCTTAATACATTTATTACCTAAACAACTTAGCAATTATTATATTGAGATTGGAGTCAACTTCCCTCTCAAGGCTCTATTAACTTATAGTATTTAAACGGTATCTTATGATCATTAACACCAGTAAGTTTCGACGCGGAATTCTTTCCAAAGTGTTTATACTGGTGTTCAAGAAACCAATTCATATGATACGCTCTAAAACACACTTAGGAACGGAGTAGTGCGTTTCCTAAGTTAGATTAGGAAGATGTAATTATTTCAAGAATGGTGAACAAAACAGTTCGAGTGTTAACTTTCTAAAATATGGTAACGATATAATTAACGTCTGTTAATCTCATCTTGTGCATTTATTAACTACCACTACTATACTAATATCTTGTGCATTTATTAACTACCACTACTATACTACTATACTGGCATACTAAACCACTTAGCCATTATTATATTGAGTTTCGAGCTTTTAACTCACTGAATTTACTTTATCTAAAACTGGAAACTTTGAAAAAAAAAAAAAAATTAAAGACAATGTAGTGTAAACGCCAGGCGGATTTACATTTAAATTTAAATATTGACTTTCTGAATAAGCGTTCATGAACACGAAATGCTTCTTTTAATTCAATTTGCATTTTCACCTTTGTATCAACACAAGAAAACCGAAAGAATGTCACACATTTTAACAGCTAGAGTCAACTTCACTTTCAAGGTTCTATTAACTTAAAGTATTTAAACGGTATCTCATGATCTTAAACGCCAGTGAGTTTCGACGCAGAATTTTTTCCAAAGTAATTATACTGCATTCAAGAAACCGATTCATATAATATGTTCTAAAACACACGAGTGCGTTTCCTAAGTTAGATTTATTAAGTGAGATGTCATTATTTATTTCTGGAAAGATGAGTTAAATAGCTCGAGTGTTAAGTTTCCAAAATACGGTAACGATAGAATGAACGTCTTTTAATCTCATTATACTCCAAGTAAAAAAAATCCCTGCCGGCTCGGGCCTACAGGCGGAGGTAGATTTCGATGTTAAGTACTAAATTCTCCAACAAAACTTAAATCAAGATTAGAGATAAAACCCAGTTTCTTCACAAAGAGCGAGCTGTAGGGAGCTAAACTTTTTGTGAAAATTGTAATATACACGAATACACACACATATATATGGAATAGGTTTAAAAAATGGCTACAAAAAATGCAGAGAACCTTAAAGTGTTAAAATATGTTAATATTTCCATAGTCGGGTTTTTATCATGTTTTAATACGTTTCTTCAAACTTACATGGCGTTACATATTCACCTGCTGAGGTCCATTATATTTCCAATATGACGCAATATACATATTTTTTTAATTCGTCAAATTTTATTTTGAGTTTTCATGTTGAAATCTTGCTCTAGGAAACTTATGACGTAATATTTAATTTGATTTCAATTTGTCAAACTATTTAATTTTACACGTGAAAATTTTGCAAAAGAAAAGTAATTGTTGTGGTGAGAATTTTATTATTTGTTTTTTTTTTAATTGTTGGCAACTGCTATAACGAAAAACTTTTATTTTTTTCCTGCCATTGTTGTGTAAGAGCTGGTTTTATCAGAATCATGTTAAGACAGTATTCAAAATTTTGAACCCTCCCCATTTCCACCCTCTTGGGCCGATTTCGCCCATTTTCAATCCCCGCCGAGATATTAGCCATCTCAAAGTTGTTGGCGAGTTTGAAGATGATTCGTGCATAATTGCGACTTTTATCGTGCGGACAAAATTTAGTACATACATACATACATACATACATATATATATATATATATATATATATATATATAAACTTTTTAGGTGGGGGTGGTTTTGGGTTCCTGGGGTCCTATAATGAAAAATTATGAAGGAATTTTTCAAAAGGCACACCATGGTAACGACTGCAATAGGTAGTATTTCTTACGAAATCTACCTAAAAATATTCTACATGCATACTGGCATATAAAAAATCTAGAAGAATGGAAAGTAATACATAGAAATGGATGAAAATATAAATATACAATTTAAAGCAATAACACGAATATTTGAATAAATTCAGGCAAGATGGGTAAGTAACGTTACTTTGACCCTTTTTAGGCGCGTTCGTAATAATATAAATACTTAGCATCTGTAGAGTCATCGTCCGCATAGAACAGGGCAAAAACTACTCCACCGAATGGTTTGAAATTTAGTCGATAGAATCGTTGCAGAATTGCGTCACGTCATTTCAAATTTTATGAAAAATGGAATCAATACTTAACAAGTTGGAGATTGCCCGTCAAACGTGGCAAATGAGGTGCGTTCGTACTATAAGTAGTTTTATAAATATTTTGTGCACCGCATAGTATACTGAATGTATATTTTAGTGCACTTCATAGGTGCCTATCCATTTTATGCTGTTCGAAGGGCTGTCACATCATTAAAATGCACTTGAAATCATTTTTAGGTAGCTTTCATTACAAAAAGCTACCTATTGCAGCCGTTCGGAGGAAAGCGATTTCGAAATATTTTGGTATATTTTCATCGATCATGACCCCCAGACCCCAAAACTACCCTCCGTTCAAAATTGACACACATATATACATATATATATATACATATATATATATATATATATGTATATATATATATATATATATATCCATATATATATATATATATATATATATATATATATATATATATATATATATATATATATATATATGTCCATATATATATATATATATATGTATATATATCTGACCTCTGTCACACTGTAACTCTCGTATTTATGAACCGATTTGGATATAATTCGGTGTGTACATAGTACATACCAATGTCTCGACCGAGTTTGTTGGCCAGCTTCATCCGCCATTTTGTTTCAAAATGGCGGCCATTTAAAATTTTTAAAAAAATTTAAAATTTGAAATGTGGTACCAAAAAATTGAAAATGGAAAAATATTTTTTTTTTATGTGTTTGATCTTTATACAAAAATTCCGAAGCAGTTTTTGTTTCGTCTATATCTTAAAAAATGGCTGAGTTATAGAATTTTGAATTTCTAGCGTGGCTGACATTTTGAAACGTCCTGAATTTTGTCACGCGATAAAAGGCGTATTTATGAACCGATTTGGATGTAACTTCGTTTATACATAGTACATACCAATGTCTCGACCGAGTTCGTTGGTCAGCTTCATCCGTCATCTTGTTTAAAAATGGCGGCCATTAAAAAAAAATTTTAAATTTTTAAATTTAAAATGAGATACCAAAAAATTGGAAAATGAAAAAGATTTTTCTCGTATGCGTTTGACCTTAATACAAAGATTCCGGAACAGTTTTTGTTTCGTCTATATCTAAAAAAAATGGCTGAGTTATAGCATTTTGAATTTCTATTGTGGCTGACATTTTAAAACGACCTGATTTTTGTCACGCAATATCAGGCGTATTTATGAATCGATTTGGATGTAACTTGGTCTGTACATAGTACATACCGATGTCTCGACCGAGTTCGTTGGCCAGCTTCATTCGCCATCTTGTTTCAAAAGGGTTGCTATTTTAAAAAAAATTTAATTTAAAATTTAAAATAAAGTATTAAAAAATTGGAAAATGAAAAAGATTTTTTTTTATGTGTTTGGCCTTGATACAAAGATTCCGGAGCAGTTTTTGTTTCTGAAAATTTGTTATTTTGTTTATATCTTAAAAAAATGGTTGAATTATAGCACTTTGAATTTCTACCATGGCTAACATTTTAAAACGGTCTTGTATTTGTCACGCGATAACGCACGTATTCGCCTATTTCGATGTAAGAAGGCATGTGGATAGTATACATCAATATCTCGACCAAGTTCGCTGGCCAGCTTCATCAGCCAATTGTTTCAAAATGGCGGCCATTAAATTAAAAAACATTATATTTAAAGTGAGGTGCAAAGAAATTAGAAATTGAAAAAGGTTTCTTTCTTAAGTATTTGACCTTGATATAAGGATTCAGGAGCATTTTTTGTTTCTTTATCTTAAAAAATGGCTCAGATATAGCAATTTCAATACCTAATGTGGGTGACATTTTGAAAAAAATCTGATTTTTTGACTGCGAAAGTACTGGTATATATCAATCGATTCCGATGTGAGTGAGCATGTGCACAGCAATTACTAAGGTCTCGACCAAGTTCACTGGTTAGCCTCATCTACCATGTTGTCCTAAAATGGCAGGCACTTTAAGAAATCGCCGAATTTGGCAGCCAAATATAAGTTACTTTAAATAAAAGCAGCTTGGATAAAGCTGACTAATTTCGCGAAATTCTCATTCATAATGATTTAGTATTGATAAAAATTAGTATTGAATCTCCTATATTTGGTTTCCACTAAATTGAGCTTCGTGTGTTTGAATAATATAAGTTGGCTTTTTTAAAATAAGGAATATGAAAGCTACCTCTTCCTCCCGGCACTGGCCTGAAGGACTTTTTCCCATTGGCCTTAATGTAACGGAAAACTTTTGACTGTCCCTGTCAGTAAACTTATACATCCAATTTTTATGAAATTTGAAATGATTCGACAATATTTTGCTACATAAATATATTTAAAATTTCAGACCATTCTGTCGGGTCGTTTTTGCTCTTTTATATGCGGACAGGCGGACCGAACGACGACTATCGGTGCTACGTATTTATGTAATTACGAACGCACCTAGAAAAGACTAATAAGAGTTTTCTTCATTCTATTAAATCCTAATCTACGTCATGAATTCAATGCTATCCCGTGATCGGTCATGATCCTAGGTTGCCCAGGTAATAACGTCTTATTGAAGAGGGTGTCCTATTATTTTGGTAGGACTGAATTTAATATACTAGAATCGTAATAAGTGTTGTATTCATGAATTTTTGCGTTATAGTGCAACAGCTATTGCACCAAGATCTGACTATTTATAAAACTATTTTGAGCTCGAACGCACCTCATTTGCCACGTTTGACATGCAATTTCCGATTTGTTTCGTTTTAATATTATGGCATTATCATGCCAGTGGCATAATATCAAGGCGAGATTTTGAATGACCAGAAATACAGTCATTTGTGTTTCATATAAGAGATAAATTATCGTATTATCGTATGAATCGTTTTGGATACCATAAAGTGTAAAATATTACATATTCTTCATTTCTTAATACATTTACTAGCTAAACCACTTAGCAGTTATTATACTGAGTGTCGAGCTTTTAACTTACTAAATTTACGTTCTCTGAAATTGGAAATTTTGCAAAAAAATAAAAATAAATAAAATAAAAATAAAAAGCAATTTAACAAGTAACAACGGCCATTTGGAAAATGATTTTTTCAATGACTAAAATTTAAGTCATAAGAAATCGCACGGAGTGGATCCTACATTACGTACGCCATGGATTAAACATTAAGGCTAATGTCAGACGAACGTCTTTTGCACGCTTTTTTTCTTTAGGTATTATCCATACATAATGCTAGCGGCATTGTGTAGGGATAATACGTAAGGAAAAAAGCATGCAAAAAGACGTCCGTCTGACTGCAGCCTAAAACCAATGTCAGGCGTCTTTTTTGCTGCTTTTTTGCTTAAGTATTATCCATTCACAATGCTATAGCATTGTGAAAGCATTGTGAGTGGATAATACTTAAGCAAAAAAGCAGCAAAAAAGACGCCCGTCTGACAGTGTTATTACACGTAAAAATTGCAAGCGACAAAAATCGCATGCGACTCGTCATCGCGATTTCCTGAAACTTACGTCTTATCCAAGCATTTCATTGGCTGTTCGGGAAACGGCTTTTCCATCCTCAGATTTCCAAGAAATCTGACGACTCATTTTAAATGAAATTTCATTCTTAAATTTCTAAATATCCCACACTATTACTTTTTACACCGTCGTATAGATAAAAAAAATGTACTTTTAAATGAAATTTGTTTGAGAGCTGTATCTCAATTTGTTTCTGAGTTATTTTTTTTTTTTTGTAGTTTTTATTACTTTTTTGTCATAGTGGCAACAGAAGTATCCATCTCTGTTGAAAGTAAAGAGAAATACAGAATACTGTAGAAACCCATCAAAAAACGAATAAAATGCGGATTCAACCAATAAAAAGCTTCAGATATGTTTTTGATTTCCTATCCTGACGAGGAGAATAAACATTTTTCCAAATGGTTAAAAACAATCTAGTGTAACCACCAGGTGGTTTAACATTTAAATTCAAACATTGACTTTGTAAACATTGAAATGCAGTGAGTTCACCATTTTAACAATATTTTTAGGTGCGTTCGTAATTATATAAATACGTAGCACCTATAGTTGTCGTTCAGTCCGTCTGTCTGTCCTTCCGCATATAACAGAGCAAAAACTACCCAATCGAAGGGTATGAAATCTTAAATATATAATTGTTGCACAATTTTGTAGGGTCCTTTCAAATTTTATGAAAATCGCATGCATAGTTGAATGACAGCCGACAGTCAAAAGTTTTCCGTTAGATTACGGCTAATGGGAAAAAATTATTGCAAGTACATTTTAATGATGTTACAGCCTTTCGAACAGAATGAAATAGATAGGCACTTATGAAGTGCACCAAAATAGACATTCAATAGACTATGCGGTGCAAAAAATATTTATAAAACGAGTTATAGTACGAACGCACCTCATTTGCCACGCTTAACGAGCAATTTCCAACTTGTTAAAAATAAACAAAATGGTTCAAGAGGTAAACTATCCCCTTAATGTATTTATTAAATAAATCACTTAGCAGTTATTATATTGAGTTTCCAGCTTTTAATTTACTAAATATACTTTGCTAAAATTAAAAACTTAAAAAAAAAAATCAAAAGACAATGTAATGTAAACGTCAGGCAGATTTACAATTAAATTTAAACATTGACTTTGTGAATAAACGTTCATGAACACGAACTACTGGATTTAATTCAATTTACATTTTCACCTTTGTATTAACTTAACAAAACCGAAAGAATGTCATCACGATATTTTAAAAGCTAGAGCCAACTTCTCTTTCAAGGCACTATTAACTTAAACTATTTAAACGTATCTTATGATCTTTTAAAGTAAGTTAATTTCGACGTGAAAATTTTCTCAAAGTGTTTATAGTGTTCAAGAAACCGATCCATAAATTCCGCTCTAAAACCCACTTGGAATGGAGTAGTGCGTTTGTTTCCTAAGTTAGGTTAGGAAGATGTCATTATTTATTTCTGGAAAGATGAGCTAAATACGTGGAGTGTTCATTTTCTAAAATGCGGTAGCGATAGAATGAACGTCTTTTAATGTCATTATACTGGAAGAAAAAAATGCTCAACATACATACAGGCATTATAAAAAAAATCTAGAACAAAGGAAAGTTATACACAGAAATTTGTGAAAATATAAGAATATAATTTATGAAATACCATGAATATCCGTGTTTAAGTTTTAGGAAGATGGATGGGTACTGCCCATTTGACAATTTTTAGATACGTTCGTCATTATATAAATACGTAGCAACTATAGTTGTCGTCTGTACCGTCCGTCTGTCTGCATAAACCAGAGCAAAAATTACGCAACCGAATGGTTTAAAATTTAATATACATAATCGTTGCAGTAAATTCGAGTAAATTAAAATTTTATGAAAATCGCATCAAAACTTAAAAAGATATTCATAAAAGTTTTCTTCAGTCTATTCAATCCTATCCCAAGTCACGAATTCAATGCTATCCTGTGATAGATGATGATTCCAGGTTTCCATGGTGATGACGTCCCTTTGAAGATGCAGTCCTATCATTTCCGTATGAGTGAACTTGATCTATAGAATTGCAATAAATGTTGTATTCATGCATTTTTGCCTAAGAGTGCAACAGCTATGGCACCAAGATCTGATTATTTATAAAACTACTTTTAGTACGAACGCACCCCATTTTCCACTTTTGCCGTACAATTTCCGACTTCTTATATTTTACATTGCGTTTTTAAATTTTGACTGATACAAGAGATTGCACTGATTTAAATTTAAACACTGACTTTGTGGATAAATGTCCATGAACACGAAATACTTGATTTAATTAAATTTACATTTTCACACTGGTATTAACTAACCAGAAGAATGTCGCGATATTTTAAAAGCTAGATTCAACTTCTCTTTCAAGGTTCTATTAACTTAAAGTATTTAAACGTATCTTATCTTTCTGAACATATCTTATAATTTTGACCGTATCTTATCATTTTAAACGTTAGTGAGTTCTGACGTGGAATTTTTCACACTGGTAGAGGTTTCACACTCAAGAAAACCAGAAGAATATCGCGATATTTTAAAAGCTAGATTCAACTTCTCTTTCAAGGTTCTACTAACTTAAAGTATTTAAACGTATCTTATCTTTCTGAACATATCTTATAATTTTGACCGTATCTTATCATTTTAAACGTTAGTGAGTTCTGACGTGGAATTGTTCTCACTGGTAGAGGTTTCACACTCAAGAAAACCAAAAGAATATCGCGATATTTTAAAAGCTAGATTCAACTTCTCTCTCAAGGTTCTACTAACTTAAAGTATTTAAACGTACCTTATCTTTCTGAACATATCTTATAATTTTGACCGTATCTTATCATTTTAAACGTTAATGAGTTCTGAAGTGGAGTTTTTCACACTGGTAGAGGTTTCACACTCAAGAAAACCAGAAGAATATCGCGATATTTTAAAAGCTACAGTCAACCTCTATTTCAAGGTTCTATTAACATAAAGTATTTAAACGTATCTTATCTTTCTGAACATATCTTATAATTTTGACCGTATCTTATAATTTTAAACGTTAGTGAGTTCTGACGTGGAATTTTTCTCAAAATGTTTATAGAATTCATGAAACCGATTCATAAAATACGCTCTAAAACACACTTTTGAATGAGTGCGTTTCCTGAATTAGATTATTAAAATGTAATTATTTATTTCTGGAAACGTGAGTAAAATAGTTCGAGTGTTAACTTTCCAAAATAGGGTAGCTATAAAATTAAGATCTTTTAATCTCATTATAATTTAAACGTACCAGTAGTGGGCCACTTACGGACATTTGTCTAATTATTATTCTAAAGTCAGTGAATTCCAAAAAGATATATAAACTTTTTACTTTCTTCTACATTTACAAGAAGAAAGTATTGGATTCGTGAAAAATTTCGACTTCTGGCTTCCGACAGATTTATACGTTTTAGAAGGTTCTGAATACGATTTGATCGTTTTTAGAAGATGTTTGTCTGTGAGTCTGTCTGTCATTCTGTCACTCTGCGAGTCTGTATGTGACAAAATTTCTGTGGCTGCTCTATCTCAAGAACTGATGCACGGAATTTCACAAAACTTTAGATTCAGTTAGACCTTGATATAAACTGGACATGACTAGTTTTTGGTGAAAATCGCCCAACAGGTGGCGCTGCTATGATGCAGTTTACACGATTTTCGCAAAAGCTATATCTCAAGAACTACTGCACGGATTTTCATAAAACTTCAGATTTTGTTAGTCCATGATATAATTTGATGCTGATTACTTTTTGGTGAAAATCATGCAACGGGTGGCACTGCTATGCTGCATTATTCATGATGATCACAATAGCTCTATCGCAAGAACAAATGCACGAATTTTCATCAAACTTGAGATTCAGTTAGTCCCTGATATAAATTAGTGCTGTCTAACTTTTGGTGGAAATCGTCCTACGGGTGGCGCTTCTATGCTGCATTTTTCAAGATATCCGCAATAGCTGTATCTCAAGAACCCTATTGCATGAATTTTCATGAAGCTTTAGATTCAGTTACTCCCTGGTATAAATTGGTCGAAATTAGTTTTTGGTGTAAATCGCCCAACAGGTGGCGCTGCTATGCAAATTTTTTTACAATTTCCGCAATAGCTCTATCCCCAAAACTAATGCAAGGATTTTCATCAAATTTCAGATTCAGCTAGAAGTTGACATAAGTTGTTCAGGATTACATTTTGTTGTAAATAATTTAATCGGTGGCTCTGCTATGCTGCATTTTTCAGGAAGTATTAACATATATAAGAGAGAAAAAAGTTTTGGGATTGCCACATCCGACTAGTTTAGCCTAGTCGTACCCTTCATATATAAAAATTCAAAGTTTCAAACTATATTCCTCGAAAAAAATTTAAAATAAAAAAATGTTACCTTCCTCTAAACTCCAGTAGTGGGCCTGGTCAATTTCAAATGCACGAATCTTTAAGTTCTCGAATAAACCAAGAAATTATTGACAATGTAATGCAATATATCAGCTCCAGTTTAATTTAAAATAAAACGAAATATTAAAGAAACAATATTTTAAATAAAAACTTATCTCTTCAAGAAATCTTTAAGAATTTGACATGAAAATCTGTTTTTGAAGACACTCTAGAAAATAAACAAATGTACTTGCAGAAAAACAAAATAAAACAAATATTCCAAACAGTATATGGAAAGTTAACAATTGAGGATGCTAGTCAATCCGATTTCTTTCAGTCTTTTCTCAATAGTGCATTTTGGGTTTGTTTCTAAACTTTAAAAAGGAGTGGTCCACTACTGGTACGTGGCGCACTATAGGTGCCTTTACATTAAGAAATTAGTATGGTTGTGGGTCCACAAATACAAACTAGTCAGATGTGTCAATCCCAAAACTATCTTCTATCTCATACATGTTAATACTTCAAAAATCGCTATCACACTGCCAAAATTAAGTCACAATCTATGCCCATTGTGAGGATTCTGAAATTCCGTGTATTAGTTCTTGAAATAGGACTATTGCGGATATCGGAATAAAATGCAGCACAAAAGCGCCCCCCCCCCTAGTTGGGCAATTTACACCAAAACATAACCAGCAATAATATTTATCAAGTTATACATGAATCTGAAGTTAGATAAAAGTTTCATGCATTAGTTCTTGAGATTGAGCTATTGCAGAAATCGTGAAAAATACAGCATAGCAGCTCCACCTGTTGAGCGATTGATACCAAAAACTAATCAGCATCCATTTATATCAGGGATAACCTGAATATAAATTTTTATTAAATTCCGTGCATTAGTTTTTGAGACAGAGCGCCCACAAAATTTATGTCACAGACAGACATTTTATAAAAACATGTTTTTCGGGAATTCTGACCCCTAAAACGTGTCAATCCGTCAAAAACCGGAATTCAAAAATTTTCACGAATCCAATACTTTCTTCTTGTAAAAATAGAAGAAAGTAAAAAAGGTTACACGATTTTCAGGCTCAAAATAAACCCCGTTCGGGACCGAGTACCTCGAAGACTGCCACATGCGCTTTTATTTTCCATTCTAATTATACCACTTTTTCATAAAAAAAAAAAAACTAGTCGGATGTACCAATCCCAAAACTTTCTTCTATCTCATACATGTTAATACTTCAAAATTCGCTATCACATTCCCAAAATTAAATGGCAGTGTATGCCCATCATGAGGATTCAAACGATATAAAATTCTGTGCATTAGTTTTTGAAATAGGACTATCGCTGAAATCGTGTAAATCCAGCCAAATGCAGCCTAGTAGCTCTACCTAATGGTTAATTTACACCAAAACCTAATCAACAACAACTTATGTCAACGCTAACTGAATCTGAAGTTAGATGAAAATCCGTACATTAGTTTTATGAATGGGTAACTACGACACAACCTGGTTGTGTCGTATAATGTTCTGGAGGTCCTGTTGAATATTTGTTATTGGAAGAACAAATGAATGGAGCGTATTGTTGTCCTGTTCATTGTGTTTCGGGTCGTCAGCGCCCTCTACATGTGATTTATTAAGTTTTTTTTTTTTTTTTTTTTTTGCCGCTAAAAAAATCCAACTAAATTGTGAGCCCTTTCTTGCAAACAGCACGCCTTTATCATAATTTCTTCCTTTTTTATGAGTTTTTAAAGTTTTATAGAACTTTTGGCTCACCCGGTATATAAAAAATAAAAATTGAGTCAATGGAGATACATTTTTCAAACAATGTGCGATACAGTTTTCAAAGAAGATTCACTCGAAAGTTGTAAATTTTTTACCTATTCGAGGGTGTAAAAATTTAAAATATACGATGTTTAGAAGTTAAAAAAAATGCAACAAAAGTTAAATTGAATCGTCTGCTGCTGTCTACTTCAAGATGACGGCAGCGATACGCACGGGAAACGCTTATCCTTTATAATATAGATAGATTTTATCAATCTGGAAGATTTTCTAGACTTTTTTGAAAATTAGATTCAACCCGAACCCGATACTCATGAGTCATATCCCAGAGAGAACCCGAAACAATTCGGGCTACTCGACCTAAATCAAGATAGACGAATAGAATTTTAAAAAATTGTCTGGCGAACCCGTCAGTAATCGATTTTTTCGAAGATTTAAAGATTAAAGGGGTTTTCACAAAGTCAACAACACGTACAATGTTTATTATAATATAAATCGGAATCTATCTTGACTGATTCACTGAAGAGTTATAAAAGCTTTTCAGCGGACGGCTACTTTACAATTCCGAGCAGCCATTACGTCGCCTCTGGTCTTCACAAAAGGGGTTGAATTTCAAAATGACCTGCCGGAATAAAAGAGGGCAGAATAGCCGTCGCGGCCATTGTTAGCTAGAAAATATCTTACATAAATAAGGCACTACTTCCGGACCCATCGTGTTATTGTGAACGAAACATTTTCTACTTTATTATGCTTTCTACTATATGGATTCAGAAAAATATCACCTTTAAATTCGAGAAGTTTATTTCTTGTAAATACGAAGACTTTTTTAGGCGCGTTCGTGATTATATAAACAGGTAAGCACTTGTAGTCGTCGTCAGGGCTGTCTATCTGTCTGTCTCTCCGCATAGAACAGTGCAAAAACTACCCAACAGAATGGTTTAAAATTTTATAGAATCGTTTCAAATTTTATGAAAATCCATTCAAAACTTAAAAAGATATGAATAAAAGTTTTCTTCATTCTATTAAATCCTATACTGCGTCATGAATTCAATGATCTCCCATGATAGGTCATGATTCTAGGTTGTCACGGATATTATTCTATTAAATTCATGTGATAACTCTCGTATTTATTAACCGATTTGGATGAAATGAATTGTATGCATAGTACATACCAATGTCTCGACCAAGTTCGTTGGCCAGCTTCATCCGCCATCTTGTTTCAAATTGGCGGACATTTAAATAATTTAAAAAATAAAAAAAAACAAAAAAACTGTGCAAATAAATTAAAAACTGAAAAATATTTTTTTCTTAAGAGTTTGACCTTAGTACAAGGATTCCGGACCATATTTTGTTTTATCTTTATCTTAAAAAATGGCTGAGATAGAGCAGTTTGAATTTCTAGGGTGGCTGACATTTTGAAACAATCTGATTTTCGTCATGCTGTAACTATCGTATTTATAAAATGATTTGGATGAGATTGATTGTATGCATAGTACATACCAATGTCTCGACTGAGTTCGTTGGCCAGCTTCATCCGCCATCTTGTTTCAAAATGGCAGCCATTTGAACCGTGCACTGCCGCGCAATGCTTAAAGATTATTAATATCCGTTACCTTCAAATTCTCGCCAAGCTTGGCGACTTGGCGAAATATCACCAAATTTGGTGACCAAAAATAAGTAACCATAAGTGATGCCAACTTGGCAATAGCTTACTAATTTGACGCAATTCTCATTCAAATTCAGTATTGACGAATATTCTCTTATCGGGTTCGTCGCATTTTAGTTTCTCAAAATTTGAGTAAAATTAGCTTCGAGTAAAACTTGTAAAATTTTAAAACCAAAAAATAGGAAAGCTACCACTTCCTACCGGCACATGCCGAAAGGACTATTAAATCTATGATTTATGATATATGTTTTAAATCTTTGATTGGTATGATAAAAATAATGATTCAGTCTTCATTGCACATAATCTAAATCCTCCCTAAGATATTGATTGAAATAAAAAACATATCCTGCAATTAAGCAACTGGGAAAGATTTATGTTTGTTTGAAATGCAAAAACGTATTTATTTTTTTCTCACTTCTTATTAGAATGGAGCTTAATTTAAAAATCAATATATTTCAATTATTGGATTTTATTGGCGGTTGCATAATAGTATTTCAATAAGTACTTTGAGGCTGAGAAACTTCTCCATTGCAGTCTATTATTACTGATTTTATGACTCAAGCAATTCATATATAATTTTAAAACATAATTTTCGAAGCAGCATATTCATCTTGAGATTAAATAAAAAACATTTAAATCTACACAAATCAAAATTATGATTTATCGTACTAAAAAGGTCGTAAAATACATGAAATATTTTTTTAAATCAAATCATTGAAGATATTAATAAGCGCTTTCGACTGATTCAAACAGTCATCTTCAGGCGAAATTTTTTTAAGGTGTCTTCTAACGTCTTCGACGGTTTATAAGTTTTAAAAACCTATTTTATATCTTTTTAGTAACATAATCATAATTTTGATTTTTGTATATTTAAATATTTTTATATTCATATATATATAGATAGATAGATAGATATGTAAGATTTGAATTTTTAAGCATAGTTTATCTCACTTATGACATGCGTGTTCAACAAATTAACTAACTCTCTGCTATTTATTTATTGTCGATAATTTGAAGGTATGAAACGTGAAAGCAAAATTCACGGATCACAAGAATAATGACTTTAGACTTCGAAATTTTTTTTTTCTTTATCTTTTTTTAGGTACGTTCGTAATTATATAAATACGTAGCTCCTAGAGTCATTGTCTGGTCCTGTCCGCATGTAATAGCACAAAAACTACCCAACCGAATAATTTGCAATTGAATGTATATAATCGTTGCAAAATTGTGTCGAATCATTTCAAATTTATATTACGATTATAACTTTATATCTATGGCATGTAGACGATTCTGATTTGCAAAAGATAAATCTGCTTGCACTTAAATTAATATAAATAGTTCAGTATTTGATTCCAGCTTATATTCCATAACGAAATTAAAACATTTTTTTCAATCAATCAATAAAACAATAAATTAGAAATAAAAACTAAAATTAAGACATGCAATCAAACTGCTCGTTTAAACCAGTGAAAGGAACAGAATCAAAAAGTCTGATTGTAAATAGTGATCTATGGCGATTTTTTAGGCTGTTAAATCCTGTTGAGAGGTCAATACTAAAGTATGGCTTTTAATAGTTTCCATACTTTATTTTAACGCATTGTTACTATTTTTAGTTTCTTCCATCTTTACAAGAAGAAAGTATTGGATTGGTGAAAATTTTCGATTTTCGGTTTTCGACGGATTTATACGTTTTAGGTGTCAGAAGTTGCGAAAAACATGTTTTTACAAAATGACTGTCTGTGCGTCTGTGAGTCTGTCTGTCTGTCTGTCTGTCTGTCTGTGACAAAACTTTTGTGGGCACTCTATCTCAAGAACTAATGCACGAAATTTAATAAAAATTTATATTCAGTTAGTCCCTGATATAAATGGGTGCTGATTAGTTTTTGGTGTAAATCGCTCAACAGGTGGCACTGCTATGCATAATTTTTCACGATTTCCGCAATAGCTCAATCTCCAGAACTAATGCACGGATTTTCATCAAACTTCAGATTCAGTTAGTGCTTGACATGAATTGACGTTTTATGCATTTTGGTGTAAATCGCTCAACAGGTGGCGCTGTTATGCTGCATTTTTTGTAATTTTTGCAATAGTTCTATCTCAAGAACTAATGCTTGAATTTTCAACAAATTACAGATTCAGGTATACCTTCATAGGAATTAGATTTCTTTATGCTTCGGTTCAAATCGCTCAACAGGTGGCGCTGCTATGCTGCATTTTTCAGAATTTCCACTATAGCTCTATCTCAAGAACAAATGCACGAGTTTGCATCAAAATTCAGATTCAGGTATACCTTGATATCAATTAGTGCTGTTTATGTGATTTATATAGAAGAAAGTTTTGTGATGGCCACAACATACTAGTTTAATATAAATACGATTTTCAGTATGGTTCGTGGGTTCTAATAAAATATATTAATTATACAAAGTATATTAAAATTATCAATTTTAAAAAACAACAATATATTTGCGCAAGGCTTTATCGACGCAATCTTCGAAATTACTTGCTGACATGCTTTCCTGTTATTTTTTTTATTAATTGCAATTTTTTTAAATTAAACAATTCGTTTTAATTATATGTAAGTATACCTGCTTCAAAAGACGCTTGCAGAACCTTTTGAAAAATATCCCATTCATCACTGTAACTTAGTTATCTGCAGATTAAAAAGGATGTTTACATCACAAACAAAATATGTGATGATTTTCACTTAGGGGAGACTAGGGAGGGTAGACCCACTTTTTACAAAATGATTTTTAATTTTTAAAATTTTGACCGCAGAATAAAGTTTTATATATCATTTTATTCGTTATACAATCAGTTATCAAAATACAATTGCTACATAAGTGTAATATATAACAAATTTGGAAAATGATCGATTTTAACCATGAGAAAATAATGGGTCAAGGCTCCCCACATATGGGAGGGCTGACCCACTATATGGGAGGCTTGACCCACTTGGTTTTTTACTGAAATATTTGTTAAGAGAAATTAAAAAAAGGCAATATAACTTTATGCTACATGTTTTAATTATTATAAAAAACATTTTTGAATATATGACGTTTAAACAAACCTGTTTAGACGCAATCGCAAGTCAGAGGAGAAAAATTTTGTTTTGAACAGAATTTTGTCTAAGCAGGTATAATTGTACAGCAGGGAAAATGAAATTTTAACATTTAAGACAGTATTCCGTTATAGACAGGTTCCGTTTTCATAGGGTTTCATTATTATGCACGGAATTTATGGCCACTGCCCCACCCCCTTTTTTAATCCTTTTCCTACATTTTGTGACACTCGACATGACAACTCTAATTGTCACATAGTTTGGCTTCATCGCAGTGTATTCATGCTGGTGAAATTTGTCTACATACATTCCAAAAGTTTTTCGATCAATGCTATGTTCTTTTTCAGCGGCATGTGCACATAACTGATCATTATCTTCTTTATCCCTTTCAGTGGCAAAGTACTTTCAGTTCTAAAATGCTGAAATAAATGACTGGCACTGGAATTTACGAACAAATTTATTTGGAAAGAAGAAAAAGAGTATATTTCACATACATATTAAATAGAAAAGATTTTAGCAAAATTATGGTGTCAGTGTGGCGTATGGGAATTAAAATTAAGTGGCTTCATAAGTATAAAGCTTCCCCTGAAAGTGTTAAGGCTGCTGCTTTCATAATTTCTAGTACTTTCTAGTCTTTTGCACTGCTTCTATTTACCTATTTTAGTCATATTTAAATGGAAAAAGTTCCTATCAACTTACCCATTTATATTTCATTAAATTTTTTCTTGCAGTGAATACTATAGCAATTTTTCACATTTTTCTTTAATCTAAATATTTTCTTTTCCATTACCCTATTTTACCGTGGCTTTACAGAATAAATTTACATTCATTTTTATATATAACCATTAACATTTCATTATGCATAGTGTATAATAAAAAGATTTCATCTGGTCAACCCTCCCTTAATTTGACTGGGTCAAGCCTCCCCACATATCCCTTTTCTAAAGAATATCACATTATTATGTTAATCCTAACTTACCGTACAATCTTTTTGCCTGGAATGAAAGCTTGATATTTCTGCATTACTTAAAACCTACTTACTTAAATTTCTATGATATATTTTATCTGAAAAAAGCTTACAAAATATTTCTAAAAAACACAGCTTTTAGGTTGAAAACGCCTTACAATTGATTTTTTCACACCTATTTCGATTATCTCTATGAAACGAAGACTATTGTTTGAGCATTCCAGTAGCTTTGGTTGACACTTAATGATAAAACTCTGAAATTCTTTTAAATATGAAAACTAACGGGTGGGTCAAGCCTCCCGTATGGTCAACCCTCCCTAGTCTCCCCTATATAATGTAACCCGGGAAACCGGGTTTATCCACGTGTACTATTAAAACTTTTGTTATTGTTTTTTATAATTTAACACAAATTTCTATTTACATAAAACATGCAAAAATAACTCTAAATTTATGACGGATTTCGTAATTCACGATCCCAGTTTCAGCCAATTTTCGCTGTTGTGTTTTGTAGCCTATTTAACCATTTTATAAACTAGTCGGATGTGCCAATTTCAAAACTTATCATCTTCATCATGTATGTAAATATTTCAAAAAGTTGTTACACATTTTATTACTTCAATGTTGTTCCTACAATACTATACCCGCTGTTAAGTTTCTGATTCATACTGTAAAAAAAAAAAAAAAAAAAAAAAAAAAAATAATAATAATAATAATAATAATTTTTATAGGAAAAAACTGTTTTAAAGAAAAACTGTTTTTTTTTCTGTAAAACAAAAATTATTTTGTACATTTTTCAGAAAAAATGTAACATATATATATATATATATATATATATTTTTTTTTTTTTTTTTTTTTTTTTTTTTTTTTTTTTTTTTTTTTTTACAGAAAAAAACTGTTTTAATGAAAAATTACAGATATTTTCTGTAAATTAAACGGTTTTCCCCTGGCTCCAAAATTGACAGTTTTTTCTGTCAATCTGAGGGATTTTTTTTTACAGTGCATTTTACTAATCGGAGTCGAAACGATTTAATCTCAGTCATAATATTTAATCAAATCAATATTTTTCTTTATTATGTTATACATCAGCTGCTTGAGAATCCCCACTTAGCTCAGAGTTGGCAAACCTTTTTATAACCCCGTGCCAATTTGTTTCCAAAAATATTTTACACGACCTTGACGTGCCAACAAATTTAGTGGATTGAAAAAATCCTGAAAAAAAAAAAACTTGAAATAAGAACATTAAGATAAAATAAATGGGTAACATACAGGTGAGGTATTGCCCTATAATAATCATAAAAAATTTAAATTCTAGATTTTATTATATGTGTTAATTGATTGTTGCATCTTGGAAAGAAAGTAATTAATATCAGGTTCATACTCAGTTAATTTCAACAGAATGTCAAATGAACCGGGTTATGACAACTGCTTTTTATTTGATTTTTTGTATTATTCATTTCATAAGCTAATGATATTGCGGACAAAGATAGATGGATAAATATTAAAAGATCAAACGCCAGTTTCTTTAAATAGCATTGAAATTAATTACTAAGTCGAAATAATTTTATCATTGGTACATTTACTAATGTGGTAATTTACGGTATTTTAAAAAGCCGCAATTAAAATTCTTCAATTTCCAATAAATCAAATTTAGCCACGATTAGATCATCTAGAGTTTGTGTATTTTGTGTAGTATCATTGTGTATTGATTTAGACTCACAAGTAACAACGTGCCAAAATTATTCTTTCGCGTGCCAGTTTTGGCACGCGTGCCATAGGTTCGCCGTCTCTGACTTAGCTAGATTCGAATGGCCCGTCGCTGCATGAACAACCAATGTGCAATAGAACTATCAGAAATCGTGAAAAATTCCTATTACAGTGTGCGCTTACGGCGTATCGTTCCCAAATTCACGCGGGACCTGCTGACCATAGCCAAAAACATACATATGAAATTAGGTTCAATTCTATGGATAACTTCATACACTTTCCGATGGTACAATAATGGAAGTGGCATAAAAATCGCTATTACAGCGCCCACTTCCGGCGGAATATTTCCAAATTCAGGAAGGACTTACTGGCCATAGCCAAAAATATACACACAAAATTTGGTTCAGTTCTATGCATAACTCCATACACTTTTCGATGGTACAATAATTAAAATGGCACAAAAATCGCAATTACAGCTCTCCCTTCAGGCTTAATATTTCCGAATTCAAAAAGGAACGGCCAGCCATAGCCAAAGATATATACAAAAAATTTGGTTTAATTCCATGCATAACTTCATACACTTTTTGATGGTATAAAAATGAAAATGGCTCAAAAATCGCCATTGCAGTGCCTCATTATTTCAGAATGCCTCCAAATTTAAAGAGGACCTGCTGGCCATAGCCAAAAGCGTATGCAAAAAATTTGGCTCAATTATATGCCATTCTATGGCAAAGACATATAATTATGGCGACAGACATATTGTATATGGCATACCTTGACTCAATTCTATTCTTCATACAGTTTTCGATGGTACAATATGAAAATGGCACAAAAATTGCTATGACAGAGCCTCCTTGTTTCGGAATATTTTCCAAATTCAACAAGGAGCTGCTGGTCATAGCCAAGAACATACACAAAAAATTTGGTTTCATTCTGTGCATAACTTCATACACTTTTCGATGGTACAATAATGAAAATAGCTCAAAAATCGCTATTAAGCGCCCCCTTCAGGCGGGATATTTCTAAAATCAATGAGGACCTGCCGGTCATAGCCAAAAAGATGCACATGAAATTTAGTTCAGTTCTATGCCTAACTTCATATACTTCTCGATGGTACAATAATGAAAATGGCCCAAAAATCGCTATGACAGCACCTAATTGTTTCGGAATATCTTCAAATTCGAGGAAGACCTGCTGGCCATAGCCAAAAAAAATGCACATGAAATTTGGTTCAGTTCTATGCTTAATTTCACATACTTTCCGATGGTACAATAATGAAAATGGCACAAAAATCGCTATGACAGCACCATCTTGTTTCGGAATACTTCCAAATTCAAGGTTGATCTGCTGGCCATAGCCTAAAAGATGCATATGAAATTTGGTTCAGTTCTATGCGTAACTTCATATACTTTTTGATGGTACAATAATGAAAATGGCATGAAAATCGCTATGACAGTGCCTCCTTGTCTCGGAATATCTCCAAATTTGAGGAGCCGACGTGCTGACCATAGCCAAAATGATGCATATGAAATTTGGTTCAGTTCTATGCGTAATTTCATATACTTTTCGATGGTACAACAATTAAAATGGCAAAAAATTCGCTATGACAGCGCCTCCTTGTTTCGGAATATCTCGAAATTCGAGGTGCCGACCTGCTGACCATAGCCAAAAAGATGCATATGAAATTTGGTTCAGTTCTATGCTTAATTTCATATACTTTTCGATGGTACAATAATTAAAAGGGCAAAAAAAATCGCTATGACAGCACCTCCTTGTTTCGGAATATCTCGAAATTCGAGCAGCCGACCAGCTGGCCATAGCCAAAACATACACAAAAAATTTGGCTCAATTCTATGCATGACTTCATACACTTTTTGATGGTAAAAAGAGGACTAACAGACATTTTGTATGAACATGTTTTTCGGGTTCTCTGACGCCTAAAATATGCAAATCCGTCGAAAATCGGAAGTCGAAAAAAATTTCTTTTACAATACTTTCTTCTTTAAACAGAAGAAAGTAAAAATGCTTAGTATCAAAAATTTAATATGTTAGTGATTAAACGTTAAAAGTATTGACTGTTAAAGTCTAGTACACTTTTTAAAAACTTTCAATTCTGCATTTGAAAAATAATAATTCACAAATCACTGAAGAATGTATAAACATCGACCCAATAACTAATTCCCAAAGCATATGGGAGGAAAAAAACGCATGCTGTCATTAAGCAACTGGAACAATTGTCTCAAATGCAAAAAATATGAATCGATTTCTCATTTCATTAGAACTGGGCTTAATTTAAAAATCGATATGTTTTAGTTATTCGATTGTATTTCTGACTGCATAATGAGAATTCATTAGCCTCTTTTCGCGAGATAATTTTTTTTTTTTTTTAATTTGGGGATAAATTAATTTTTTATAAGCATTCAATTCAATATTTATCTTCAAAATGACGACACGTTTCTTGACAGAAATCCATATTGTTCCATAAAATGTCTTTTACAATACATCCATTGGGTGTGGATCCCTATTATTGATTAGTCAATGCTTTGATATACGCTTGATAGAAAGCAGGAAATAGTTAATTTATTTAAAAAATTAAATTTAGGGGAGACCGGGACTAGTTGGCTACAGGGGTAAGTAGGCGCAGTCCTCATAAATCGCCTGTTTGTGGATAGATTGCGCAACCAGTCACAGAGTACCTTTCTTCTTGCTTTTTACAATCCCCATTGTAGTTTTTCAGTGTTACCTACGTGCAGTGAACATTTATTACGATTTTTCTGTTTTTTGCACTCATAATTCTTTTGCTTCATTCTTTTTCTAATTTCTAATACTTATCTTAATAATTGTGATTTAACCTGTGTATTTTTTCTTAGTGTATGATTCACTGTACCTATCCCATACGTGATTTACTTAAATTATTTATGTTTAGAAGGTTACGTCTCCCTTTTGTGAACAAATTTATTATGGGGCTAGTAGGCGCATTAAATACCGGGTAAGTTGGCTCGGCGTCATGTGTGTGCTGGTAGGTTGAAATACAACAAACACAGTTAAAAGTGGTTGTAATGCAAGATTTTGGGCACATGGGGCTTGCCCAAACGGAGACACTCGATTTTTTATTTGTGACAACTGTAACTCTGATGATGATATCGAGTAAGATAGAAGTTACTCAGTATCAATGTTTTATTCATTATTTTTATATCTGTATAATTTAGAATTTACATTGTACGGCGATAACGCCTTTGTTTAAACTTACTGGTAATAAATTGATTTCTCTTAACTGCGTGCCTTATTTGAGTTTCATTTAAATTTTTATAAAGCGTGCGCCAACTTACTCCATAGGTATAAGCAACTTGCCCCGTGACGGGGTAGGTTAGCGCACAATTTTCCTTTTACTTTAGGCTTCCGCTAAACATAAACTACAAGAGCTACAAACTCAAAACTCCCGGTATTTATAGCCAAATGTCTGTTCTTTAAAAGAGTAGTTGAAGTTTGTTAAAAAACTTAAACAAAAAATTAATAAAAATCAATAACTAAAAACTGCGCCTACTAGCCCCGGTCTCCCCTACTCTTTCCTGCTTACGATACAAAAATTTTAAATAGTCTAATACTTTTTTAATTACATGAATTAATTTAATGACATCCGACCACTTTTGCGATTTACATTTTATAACACAACCTTAATTTCAATTGTTTTCATTCGGCTTGATGGCCCCGTGGTAACGCATTTACCTGCTAATCGAAAGGTTACCGGATCAAAGCCCGGCGTCGGAGATCAAAAACATCTCCACGGAATAGAGTTCATTATCTGATAGATACAATTTTTTCAAAAAGTTTCGATCCAAAATTATATTTAAAAAATTGTAATTTTTGCTCAGTTTCTTTTTTAATGCATGGCAGTAGGGGCAAACCCTAATATTTAAACTATGTATTCGCATACTTTACAGAAATTATCTCATAGTGGAGACTCTTCCATAATCTTCATTCCACGACTCGCACCAATGTCTACAACTCTACAGAAATTATCTCATAGTGGAGACTCTTCCGTAATCTTCATTCCACGACTCGCACCAATGTCTACAACTCTACAGAAATTATCTCATAGTGGAGACTCATCCGTAATCTTCATTCCACGACTCGCACCAATGTCTACAACTCTACAAAAATTATCTCATAGAGGAGACTCTTCCATTATCTTCATTCCGCGACTCGCACCAATGTCTATAACTCTACAGAAATTATCTCATAGTGGAGACTCTTCCATTATCTTCATTCCGCGACTCGCACCAATGTCTACAACTCTACAGAAATTATCTCATAGTGGAGACTCTTCCATAATTTTCATTCCACGACTCGCACCAATGTCTACAACTTTGCAGAAATTATCTTATAGTGGAGACTCTTCCATAATCTTCATTCCACGACTCGCACCAATGTCTACAACTCTGCAGAAATTATCTCATAGAGGAGACTCTTCCATTATCTTCATTCCGCGACTCGCACCAATGTCTACAACTCTACAGAAATTATCTTATAGTGGAGACTCATCCGTAATCTTCATTCCACGACTCGCACCAATGTCTACAACTCTACAAAAATTATCTCATAGAGGAGACTCTTCCATTATCTTCATTCCGCGACTCGCACCAATGTCTATAACTCTACAGAAATTATCTCATAGTGGAGACTCTTCCATTATCTTCATTCCACGACTCGCACCAATGTCTACAACTCTACAGAAATTATCTCATAGTGGAGACTCTTCCATAATTTTCATTCCACGACTCGCACCAATGTCTACAACTTTGCAGAAATTATCTTATAGTGGAGACTCATCCGTAATCTTCATTCCACGATTCGCATCAATGTCTACAACTCTACAGAAATTATCTCATAGTGGAGACTCTTCCATAATTTTCATTCCACGACTCGCACCAATGTCTACAACTTTGCAGAAATTATCTTATAGTGGAGACTCTTCCATAATCTTCATTCCACGACTCGCACCAATGTCTACAACTCTGCAGAAATTATCTTATAGTGGAGACTCATCCGTAATCTTCATTCCACGATTCGCATCAATGTCTACAATGCAACATACATATAAATCTATGGATCATATACTGGCCAAAAATATACAAAAAAGGATATTTTCCCGACTATGGATAGTAATATAACAGAAATTGGGTTTTCATATGTGTTATGCCTTTTTAAAATTGTTTATTCATACATCGCTAGGGGGCGCTGCCCCCTACGAGGTACGCTCGCCAACCCCCGTTCAGACACCGCAGACTCTAAAAGAACGCTAATTTTATCAGCTTTAAAAAAGATTTCAGAAGATTGATTTATAAGTTAAAAAACAGTGGCGATCTCCCTATAAACGGGTTTCTATTCATTTCTCTTTGATTAGGGAATTTTAAGGCCAAATCAGCTGCTGTTAACTTTCGATGCTGTTAATGTAACAATGGCTGTTTCCGTCTTTGATTAAATACAATCAGTTAAACATTTCAAAATAAGCTAATATAAAATGAATTAAGTAAACTGAGTCTTTGTCTCCCGGTACTTTTTAGCAAAGCGAAAAGAAAGTTTTTTTTAAATAAGCCACTGTAAATGTATCGTTTTTAATTTGACGTAATTTTCACGAAACTTTTCTTTCTCTTTTTAATATTCACGTGAAATACTTTGGTTAGAAATGAAATATTATTTGCGCTGCCCTAATAAAAATAGTTGAAAAGATCATCTTAAAATATCAAATAAATATCTCGCGCAATTTTCAAATTTAAACTGTTTTGCAATATTATTTTTTGTTCATTTTACGTAATAAGTGTAATGTGACGTAAACGTGATGTAATTTCTCGTATTTCAGACTTCTAACGCATGTTAATGAATTTATTATTTTACAATATTCTTTCTTTTTTAAAAATCACGTGTAAATATAGTTTTTATGACGTAATTTTCAAAGAGTTCATGCTTTTTTTATTTTCCGTTTATAATAGTCACGTGTAAAATAAATTTTTAATTTGAAGCAAACATTATTGTTTGCGCTGTTTATACAGTTGGCAACAGTTTAAATTAATACCATTTTCTAAAATATGTAAAAAAATATCTCTCGAAATGCTGAAAATTTGAATTTAAAATAGAAATAAAATCTCAAAAAATGAGTCAAATTGAAAAACTAAATGTAGTCTGCACATCGGTAAATTCTGACGCATAAAATGATCTAAAAATGATTAAATTCTCATGTACAGTTTTTGTTCCTATAAAACTTTTTTAATGGAACGATTTTGTCCAAATTTAGCATTAAATATTTCTTAAAATAATTCTTCGATTTGAAAACTGTCTGCAACAGCGTGTTTATCAAACATTTCTCTATAATACCACCGATTTTCATATTTTTGTATGCCACATTTTGCTTAATATTGACGAAGAAAGACCCTCCGGTCACAAAAAATTCAAAACCGGCGGCGACGGCGGTAGCTGCGTTAGTTACTTTTTTACTTTCTTCTATCTTCAATAGAAGAAAGTATTGTAATCGAAGATTTTTTCGACTTCCGGTTTTCGACGGATTTACACGTTTTAGGGGTCAGAGATCACAAAAATCATGTTTATACAAAATATCTGTCTGTCTGTCCGTGTGTCGCCATTGTACCATCAAAAATTGTATGAAGTTATGCATAGAATTCAACCAATTTTTTTTAAGTTTTTGGATATAGCAAGCAGGTGCTCCATTAATTTGTAAAACATCCGCCGGTAGGGGGCGCTATAATAGTGATTTTTGCGCGATTTTTATGCATTTTGAATATTGTACCATCGAAAATTCTATGAAGTTATGCATAGAATTGAACCAAATTTTTTATGTATGTTTGTGGCCATAGCAAGAAGGTCCTCCCTGAATTTGAAAAAATTCCGCCGGTAGGGGACGCTGTAATAACGATTTTTGTGCATTTTGAATACTGTACCGTCGAAAAGTGTATGAAATTATGCATAGAATTGAACCAAATTTTTTGTGTATGTTTTTGGCCATGGCAAGAATGTTGTCCCTGAATTTGAAAAAATTCCGTTGGAAGGGGGTATAGCGATTTTTGTGCAATTTTCAATATTGTACCATCGAAAAGTGTATAAGGTTATGCTTAATTCTAATAAAAAAAATGCTAATAAAACTAATTATAATGAAATATTGACATGAGATAGAAGAAAGTCTTAGGATTGGCACATCCAACTAATTTAGAGTAGAGAGATACAGGGCGGTCATAAAAAAAGGCCTTCCGGCAAGAGCCGGGAGGAAGAGGTAGCTTTCATACTGCTTATTAAAAAAAAAAAAAAAAAAAAAAAAAAAAAAAAAAAAAAAAAAACTAATATTATTCAAACACACGAAGCTCAATTTAGTGGAAACCGAATATAGTAGATTCAACACTAATTTTTATCAATATAATGAATGAGAATTTCGCGAAATTAGTCAGCTTTATCCAAGCTGCTTTTCTTTAAAGTAACTTATATTTGGCTGCCAAATTCGGCGATTTCTTAAAGTGCCTGCCATTTTAAGACAACATGGTGGATGATGCTAACCAGTGAACTTGGTCGAGACCTTAGTAATTGCTGTGCACATGCTCACACATATCGGAATCGGTTGATATATACGAGTGCTGTCGCAGGCAAAAAATCAGATTTTTCAAAATGTCACCCACATTAGAAATTGAAACTGCTATATCTGAGCCATTTTTTAAGATAAAGACAAACAAAAAATGCTCCTCAATCCTTATATCAAGGTTAAAAACTTAAGAAAGAAACCTTTTTCAATTTCTAATTTTTTTTGCACCTCACTTCAAATATAAATTTTTTTTTTTATTTAACGGTTGCCATTTTGAAACAAGATGGCTGATGAATCTAGCCAGAGAACTTGGTCGAGATATTGATGTATACTATCCACATGCCTTCTTACATCGAAATAGGCGAATACGTGTGTTATCGCGTGACAAATACAAGATCGTTTCAAAATGTTAGCCATGCTAGAAATTCAAAGTGCTATAATTCAACCATTTTTTAAGATATAAACAAAAGAACAAATTTTCAAAAACAAAAACTGCTCCGGAATCTATGTATCAAGGCCAAACACATAAAAAAAAAATCTTTTTCATTTTCCAATTTTTAATACCTCATTTTTACTTTTAAATTTAATTTTTTTTAAATGGCAACCCTTTTGAAACAAGATGGCGAATGAAGCTGGCCAACGAACTCGAACGATACGTTGGTATGTACTATGTACAGACCAAATTACATCCAAATCGGTTCATAAATAAGACTGTTATCGCGGGACAAAAATCAGGTCGTTTTAAAATGTCAGCCACAATAGAAATTCAAAATGCTATAACTCAGCCATTTTTTTAGATATAGACAAAAAAAAAAACTCTTCCGGAATCTTTGTATTAAGGTCAAACACATACGAAAAAAATCTTTTTCATTTTCTAATTTTTTGGTATCTCATTTTAAATTTTAAATTTTTCAAATTTTTCAAATGGCCACCATTTTGAAACAAGATGACGGATGAAGCTGGCCAACGAACTCGGTCGAGATATTTGTATGCACTATGTACACACCAAGGTACATCCAAATAGGTTCATATATACGCCTGTTATCACGTGACAAAAATCAGGATGTTTCAAAATGTCAGCCACGCTAGAAATTCAAAATGCTATAACTCAGCCATTTTTTAAGATATAGACGAAACAAAAACTGCTCACGAATCTTTTTTATCAAGGTCAAACACATAAGAAAAAAATATTTTTTAAATTTTCAATTTTTTGGTACCACATTTCAAATTTAAATTTTTCTTAAAAATTTAAATGGCCACCATTTTTAAACAAGATAGCGGACGCAGCTGGCCAACGAACTCGGTCGAGACATTAGTATGTACTATGTATAAACGAAGTTACATCCAAATCGGTTCATAAATACGCCTTTTATCGCGTGACAAAATTCAGGACGTTTCAAAATGTCAGCCACGCTAGAAATTCAAAATGCTATAACTCAGCCATTTTTTAAGATATAGACGAAACAAAAACTGCTCCGGAATCTTTGTATAAAGGTCAAATACATAAGAAAAAAATATTTTTCCATTTTCATATTTTGGTGCCACATTTCAAATTTTAAATTTTTAAGAAAATTTTAAATGGCCGCCATTTTTAAACAAAATGGCGGATGAAGCTGGCCAACGAACTCGGTCGAGACATTGGTATGCACTATGTACACACCGAATTACATCGAAATCGGTTCATAAATACGCCTTTTATTGCGTGACAAAATTCAGGACATTTCAAAATGTCAGCCACGCTAGCAATTCAAAATGGTATAACTCGGCCATTTTTCAAGATATAGACGAAACAAAAACTGCTCCGGAATCTTTGTATAAAGGTCAAATACATAAGAAAAAAATATTTTTCCATTTTCAATTTTTTTGGTACCACATTTCAAATTTTAAATTTTAAAAAAAATTTTAAATGGCCGCCATTTTGAAATAAAACAGCGGATGAAGCTGGCCAACGAACTCGGTCGAGACATTGGTATGTACTATGTACACACCGAATTACATCGAAATCGGTTCATAAATACGAGAGTTACAGTGTGACAAATGCCAGATATATATATATATATATATATATATATATATATATATATACTAGGGGGCTCGGCCCCCTACGAGCTACGCTCGCCAACCCCCGTCCAGATACCGCAGACTCTAAATGCACGCTAATGTGATCGGCTTTAAAAAGATTTCGAAAGATTAAATTATAATTTAAAAAACAGTGGCGATCTCCCTATAAACGGATTTCTATTCATTTCTCTTTGATTGGGGAAATTTTAACGCCAAATCCGCTGTGGTACTACTTGATTATCCCGTCGACTAATTTCGCCAAATTATATAAATCGCCAAACCACTCGCCAAATTATACAAATTGACATAATTTTTATTTTAAATAACGAAAGAACAAATAAATTAGTACAACATTAATAAAAGTCCTTCCGGCCAGTGCCGGGAGGAAGAGGTAGCTTTCATAATCCTTATTTAAAAAAAGCCAAATTATATCATTCAAACACACGAAGCTCAATTTAGTGGAAACCGAATATAGGAGATTCAATACTAATTTTTATCAATATAATGAAGGAGAATTTCGCGAAATTAGTCAGCTTTATCCAAGCTGCTTTTCTTTAAAGTAACATATATTTGGCTGCCAAATTCGGCGATTTCTTAAAGTGCCTGCCATTTTAAGACAACATGGTGGATGAGGCTAACCAGTGAACTTGGTCGAGACCTTAGTAATTGCTGTGCACATGCTCACTCACATCGGAATCGGTTAATATATAGGAGTGCAAAAAATCAGATTTTTCAAAATGTCACCCACAATAGAAATTGAAACTGCTATATCTGAGCCATTTTTTAAGGTAAAGACAAACAAAAAATGCTCCTGAATCCTTATATCAAGGTCAAATACTTAAGAAAGAAACCTTTTTCAATTTCTAATTTTTTTGCACCTCACTTTAAATATATATATATTTTTTAATTTAATGGTCGCCATTTTGAAACAAGATGGCTGATGAATCTGGCCAGCGAACTTGGTCGAGGTGTTGATGTATACTATCCACATGCCTTCTTACATCGAAATAGGCGAATACGTGTGTTATCGCGTGACAAATACAAGATCGTTTCAAAATGTTAGCCATGCTAGAAATTCAAAGTGCTATAAATCAACCATTTTTTAAGATATAAACAAAAGAACAAATTTTCAGAAACAAAGACTGCTCCGGAATGTTTGTATCAGGGCCAAACACATAAAAAAATCTTTTTCATTTTCCAATTGTTTAATACCTCATTTTGAATTTTAAATTTAATTTTTTTAAATGGCAACCCTTTTGAAACAAGATGGCCAATGAAGCTGGCCAACGAACTCGGTCGAGACATTGGTATGTACTATGTACAGACCAAGTTACATCCAAATAGGTTCATAATTACGCCTGTTATCGCGTGACAAAAATCAGGTCGTTTTAAAATGTCAGCCACAAGAGAAATTCAAAGTGCTAGTACTCAGCCATTTTTTTTAGATATAGACGAAAGAAAAACTGTTCCGGAATCTTTGTATTAAGGTCAAACACATACAAAAAAAATCTTTTTCACTTTCCAATTTTTTGGTATCTCATTTAAATTTTTTTATTTTTTAATTTTTTTAAATGGCCGCCATTTTGAAACAAGATGGCGGATGAAGCCGGCCAACGAACTCGGTCGAGATATTTGTATGTACTATGTACACACCAAGGTACATCCAAGTCGGTTCATAAATACGCCTGTTATTACGTGAGAAAAATCAGGACGTTTCAAAATGTCAGCCACGCTAGAAATTCAAAATGCTATAACTCAGCCATTTCTTAAGATATAGACGAAACAAAAACTGCTCCCGAATCTTTTTATCAAGGTCAAACACATAAGAAGAAAATATTTTTTCAATTTTTAATTTTTTGGTACCACATTTCAAATTTAAATTTTTCTTAAAAATTTAATTGGCCACCATTTTTAAACAAGATGACAGATGAAGCTGGCCAACGAACCCGGTCGAGACATTGGTATGTACTATGTATAAACGAAGTTACATCCAAATCGGTTCATAAATACGCCTTTTATCGCGTGACAAAATTCAGGACGTTTCAAAATGTCAGCCACGCTAGAAATTCAAAATGCTATAACTCAGCCATTTTTTAAGATATAGACGAAACAAAAACTGCTCCGAAATCTTTGTATAAAGGTCAAATACATAAGAAAAAAATATTTTTCCATTTTTAATTTTTTGGTACCACATTTCAAGTTTTAAAAATTTTTAAAAATTTTTAATGGCCGCCATTTTGAAACAAAACGGCGGATGAAGCTGGCCAACGAACTCGGTCGAGACATTGGTATGTACTATGTACACACCGAATTACATCGAAATCGGTTCATAATTACGGGAGTTACAGTTTGACATAGGTCAGATATATATATATGTATATATATATATATATCAATTTTGAACGGAGGGTGGTTTCGGGGTCTGGGGGTCATGATCGATGGAAATATACCAAAATTTTTTGAAATCGCTTTCCTCCGAACGGCTGCAATAGGTAGCTTTTTTGTAAAGAAAGCTACCTAAAAAACAAATAAAACGTCGAAATAAAAATAACTTGATGACGTAGACACGTGTAACAACATTTCAAAATAAGCTAATATAAAAGGAATTAAGTAAACAGAATCTTTGTCTCCCGGTATTTTTTAACAAAGCAAAAAGAAAGTTCTTTTAAGTGAGACATTTTAAATTAATCGTTTTTAATCTGACGTAATTTTGACCAAACTATTCTTTCTCTTTTTAATATTCACGTGTAAATACTTGTGTTAGAAATGAAATATTATTTGCGCTTTCCTAAGAAAAATAGTTGAAAAGTATCCTCTCAAAATATCAAATAAATGTCTATCGCAATTTCTAAATTTAAACCGTTTTGTAATATTATTTTGTGTTCGTTTTATGTAATAACTGTAATGTGACGTAAATATAATGTAATTTCTCCTATTTAAGACTTCTAACGCATGTTAATAAATTTATTATTTTAGAAATTCCTTTCTCTCTTAAAATTCACGTGTAATTATAGTTTTTATGACGTAATTTTTAATAAGTTCCTGCTTTTTCTACATAATTATTTAATTCTAATTCAAAATGCTTTTTTCTGTTTATAATAGTTACGTGTAAATAAATTTTTAATTTATTACACGTATAAATATATATTTTTTTTTAAGCAAACATTATTGTTTCCGCTGTTTATACAGTTGGCAACAGTTTAAATTAATGTCACTTTCTAAAATCTGTAAAAAATATCTCTAGAAATGTTGAAAATTTGAATTTAAAATAGAAATAAAACCTCAAAAAATTAGCCAAATTAAAAAAAAGAAATACAATCTGCACACCGGGAACTTCAAACGTATAAAATGATCTAAAAATGATTAAATTCCCATGAATAGTTTTTGCTACTATAAAACTTTTTTAGTGGAACGATTTTGTCCAACTTTAGCATTAAATATTTCTTAAAATAATTCTTCGATTTGAAAACTGTCTGCATCAGCGTGTTTATCAAACATTTCTGTATAACACTACCGATTTTCATATTTTTGTATGCATTATTTTTCTTAATATTAACGAAGAAAGACTTCAGGTCGCAAAAAATTCAAAACCGGCGGCGGCGGCGGTGACAGCGGTAGTTACTTTTTTTTAGAATAGAGAGATACTTATTTGAAGGTATGCGCTCGATATCGTGATGATTTAGAACAATAGAGCCCTCTCGGTAACGGTTACAGTGAAAAAATGTCGAAATTTTCGAATGGCAACACTCATTATTTTCAGGCGCAAATTCATCAGCGCATTGAATACCCATAAATGGCGTTGGAACGATGAAAATTGCCTGCTTTTTTGCACTTGCAAAAAAGACCATTGCGAGGAACGAAGGAGTGGCTACAAGACATGTTTTTCAGTAGCTGATTTTTTTTTTTTTTTTTTTTTTTTTTTTTTTTTTTTTTTTCACTTGCGAACTGACTAATGTTGTAAGATTTGTATTAAAATGTGTTATTCAATTGGGTTTGTGTACACCTAAAATGTAATAATTTGTTTTGGTGTGCTGAATATTACGTAACATAGGAACTGATTAGGATTGAGTGCCACGATATTGCACTGGCAATTTTAGTTATAAGTGTATCATTCCAACGCTATTTATGGATTTTCAATGCGCAGACAAAAAGGGGTGTTGCCATTCGAAAAAATCGAAATTTTTTCTTTGTAACCGTACCGGGAGTGCTCTATTGTTTTAAATCATCACAATCTCTAGCGCATACCTTCAAATAACTAAATCTGAAATTTCCTTTCGATTGGTTGAGCGGTTAGATCGCTAGGGGTATATATATCGGGGAAGTTTTTTTTATGACAACCCTGTATTTCACCTTAATAAACTGCGAAATTTAGTTATAGTCTTATTAATGTGTTGGAAAGTGTTACATAATCTATGCTCGACACATAATTTCTCGTTCTTGTTTTAACTTTTCTTACTTTTACACTTATTTTAACGGTAAAACTTTTCATTCCAATTCACAAAAGAGATTCATCGCCGGAAAAGTATTGCATGTCATTAAATGAGATTAGCTCGTGTAATCTTGATAAAAATTTACGCAGTGCACCGTAGAGAACAACAGTAAAGATTTAATATCTTCCAGCCAATAGCGGTTTGAAAATGTCTAAATCTTGTGCTAAAAGTCCCACGCACATATTAGATTGCATTTGCTTAATTAAAACCCTTTGCTTAGAATAAAGATATAACGAGCAAAATACGACGTTTTTAGGTGCGTTCGTAATTATATAAATACGTAGCACCTATAATCGTCGTTCAGTCCGTCTATCCATCTGTCCGTTTGTCTGTCTGTCTGTCCCACAGTCCGCATATAACAGCTCAAAAACTACCCAACCGAATCGTTCGAAATTTGAAATATATAATTGTTGCATAATTTTGTCGAGTCATTTGAAATTTTATGAAAATCGGATGTATAGTTTAAAGACAGGGACAGTCAAAATTATTTCGTTCCATGACGGCTAATGGAAAAATTATTTCTAGTGCATTTTAATGATGTGATAGCCTTTCGAACAGAATGAAATGGATAGGCAATTATGAATTGCACTATAATATACATTCAGTACCATATGCGGTGCAAAAAATATTTATAAAACTAGTTATAGTACGAACGCAACTCATTTGCCACGTTTGACGTGCAATTTTCAACTTGTTTATTTAATCCTTAAATGCCTGAGTTTTCAAAAATCATTGTAATAATGTTTTTCGGCTTTCATTTTTTAAATAAATCATGAGAAAAATACTTTAAAAAATCATATTTTGTTTTAAGTACAGTTTACGGCTAAAAAACAGTTTGTTACTAATCGCCAATACTGGTGTTGAATTGAAAAAATAATTTCCCTTGATAAAATTCTATAGTATTAAACACACAAGAATTTTAGGAACTATAATAAGGAATAAATTTTACTTGCTCACTGCAGGTCAAAATAGGGTATTTCGCAAGCTTCCAAACAAAACAAAAAGAACAAGTAGCAACAATTGAAAAAATAAATCTATCTTTATTCTTAAACAGCACAAGTGTTGCCATCTACAAGTTGAAAATCGATTTAATAATATTTTCAGAATGTATTTTATTGGCAACATTAGGCATTATAGCTTCAATATTATTATAATAGTATTTTAGAGCCTAAATTGGGTATGTTGCCGAAAAGCAACACCTGGCATTTAAGGGTTAAAAGAATGCTAATCGTTTTGTCTTGAGTTTATACCACCGAAAACTATAAATATCATTGATTAAATGTTTTTAGAGCTCGCAAAAAGTAAAAACAAGTCTAAAATTGTACGTCAAACGTGGCCAATGCGTTGCATTTGTACTATAACTAGTTTTATAAATAGTCAGATCTGGGTGCAATAGCAGTTGCACTCTTAAGAAAAATGAATAAAAAATTTATTACAATTCTATATATAACAAATTCGTCTGATTGGAAGTTTGTGCCGCGCATCTGCACCCACACAAGACATAATATTTTTTTTTTCACACTCATAAAAAAATAAATATACAAGATGGTCCAAAAGTCCCGGACAAATTTTAAAATTTAAAGTAAAATATAGTAAATGCCAAACGTCTTGGATTAAAATGCTTCTCACGATGAAAGGTTTTCTTGAAGTGAGTAAAAAAAATAGTTCCAAACTTCGCCCATTGATGACACTGTACCTAAAATTATCAGGAAGCAGCATCAAAATATGAAGAGTTACCGATCGTTTATTTTGTGTTATACAGATTGTTATTTCGTTAGGTTTTCATATGTGTTATGCGTTTTTAAAATTGTTTATTTATACATCATATTTCTCTTTAATAAACTGTGAAGTTTAGTTATAGTATCATGAATGTGTTGAAAAGTGTTACACAATCTATGCTCGACACAGGATTTTTCATTTTTGTTTTAACTTTTCTTACTTTTACACTTATTTTAACAGTAAAACTTTTCATTGCAATTCACAAAAGATATTCATCACGGGAAAAGCATTGCATATCATTAAATGAGATTAGCTCGTGTAATTTTGATAAAACTTTAACTGCACCCATGAGAACAATAACATTTAATATCTTCCAGTCAATAGCGGTTTGAAAATGTCTAAATCTTCTGCTAAAACTCCCACATGCACATTAGATTGCATTTCCTTAAAGGGTCTCAAGCTTCTTAAAGCTTCAAAATTTTCGAAATTTTATTATTATTATTTTTTAATGTTAAACTTCTGTCTTTTCTCAAAACTGTGGTATGATTGTTTCTTTGAAATTCCCATTAGAACGGATGTAATGGCTATTAGAATTAAACCCGCTCAACAGCGGAAGCGGCGTTTCTGAAAATTTTAACTCATTTTTCGCCGAATGACGTTTTTTTTTTTTTTTTTTTTTTTTTTTTGGTTATAACGCGCAGGCTATTTCAAAAACTTCTGAAAATTTTTGTCATGAAATTTTCAAAATATACGTTTCATGTTAGCCTGTGTAAATGGAACCTAAAATTTCATTTTTATTGTTAAAAAAAAATGTTTTTTTAATGTGAGTATACTGCTGAAATTTTCAAAATTTTGTAATAGCTAAATACAACTTTGCATTAAAAATATAAAAATGCTTTCAATTCAAATTTATTTAGGTTCAGGGTAATTGATACAATCTGAAGTATAAGTAGGCACCAAAATGTTCTTTCTAGTTGCAAAATTTATTTTGTAATCCTGCCCGTAATCTGTTATACCAATATTCTGCTCGTCAAATGCCTGACATTTTGGAGCCCCCTATAAATTCTAATTCTACATCTTACACTTTTTTAAAATTCATGAAATGAAAGAAGATGCTTGTATATTTCATCTCAATAAAAATTGCGTTTTAAAATCATATACATTTTAAGATATTAAATGTTGAAAATGGTCTTTTTTTTCCATTTTATACAATTTTAAGAGTCCTGAGACCCCTTAATAAATTGTGAAGTTTAGTTATAGTATTCGGAATGTGTTAGAAAGTGTTACATGCTGGATACATGATTTTTCGTCTTGTTTTAACTTTTCTTACTTTTACACTTATTTTAACAGTAAAACTTTTCATTCCAATTCACAAAAGAGATTCATCACGGAGAAATATACTGCATGTCATTAAATGAGATTAGCTCGTGTAATCTCGATAAAACGGTACACAATGCTCCCAAGAAAACAATAAGATTTAATATCTTCCAGCCGATAGTGGTTTGAAAATGTCTAAATCTTCTGCTAACAGTCACACGTACACATTAGATTGCATTTCCTTAAGGGGTCTCCGGACTCATGGAATGATTTTGATAGGATCGTTAATATTTTAGCATGGAGTTTTAAATTGCAATTTAATGGTTTTAAGTACTGTTAACCCTTTTATGTGTTATTCATTGCACCTCTAAGCTTATACCCCAAACAAGAGGTGAGGAAGTGGGGTTACTTCCAATACTGGGTGATCTGTAACAATTTACTAAGTTAGAAAATCATTCAAAGCTGCATTTTTAGAGCAGTAGTTATAAATACTCCAATCAGACGCTTTGAGAAAACAGGGATTTTTCCTTACAACAACGATATTTTTCCTGGATCTATTTGCTTCTTCGGAAATGACTGAGAAACCCATGAAAGGCAATGACAAAACACCTATGTCTACGCAGCCATAGGTTGGCATAGCTGCAGCAATAAATATTTCTGAAATATCACAGGATAATAAAGCTCATCTTTCCACATTTAAAAGTGTCGACATCACACATCCAATAGTTGACAACATCCAGCCTCTTCTATAGAGATCTGATATTGTGTAGTCAGCAATCTGCATTTCCAAATTCCATTAAAATGTTATGACCCCTCCCCAGGAAGGCTTTAAGATTGAGAAAAAAGCTGGCAAAAGAAGTGGAAACTGTTATTTTAACTACTTCACCCTATAAATTAGAGCTCGAAACAGATATTATAGAGAAAGAAGCCAAATAGTCTGCAAAACGAAAAAGGAAGATTCTTAAAAAGAAAATAAGAATCAACAGGAAAAGAAACCAAAAAAGGTTGATGAGGCATCCTCAGAAGATGAAGAAGATAATGAAACCTGAATGTTTTGCAATGAGCTTTACTCCAATTCTAAATCCAAAGAAAGTTGGATACAATGTGTGAAATGTCACGGATGGGCACACGAAGCATGTAGTATGAAGGAGAATTTGATAGTAAATTTGTTTGCGATTTTTTGCAGTTAAAATAACTCTAAGACTTCCAGCGTAAAATAAGTAAACATATAAAATGTAGATAATTTGCTACAGATTTATTTTTGACACATGGAAGAACACATGTGCAATTTCGTTTTGTTAAATATAATACTGGGCGGGGCTAGTAGTGCTAAAGCCAATCGGTAGGCCCCTCCGCCCGGCCGACTCTGTTAAATGTAACAAAAATGTATTTTTTTACTGTATTAAACAAGATCTTTTAAAAAGAAAACGAGTTTTAAAGGGGTATCCGGTTTAACCCAACCAGTGGGATAAAACCGGATTTTTGCATATGTCTGAGAAAAGCTATTTTTTTATATATTCAATTAAATTTTTTACTGAAAAGAGTATGTTTTAATATAGCCAAAGATTCATTTAAAATGAAAAACGGTGTTTAGAGTTTGTTTTCCCATTTGATTGCATTTAAAAACAACAAACATTTATGGTACCCTATTTTGCCTCACCTTCCGCTATGTCCTTTCATTTCATGTATTTACAAAATTTCAAAATGCAGAATTAGTATTGGGGCTCCAAACTATCAGACATGCGCCAAGCAGAAAATTGGTATGACAGCTTACGCGCAGGATTACAAAATAAAGATTGCAAAAAGAATGAATTTTTTTGTGCCTAATTATACTTCAGATTATAATAATTACCCTGAACCTAAATAAAAGTATTTAAAGAATTTTTATGTTTTTAATACAACGTTGTAAACTAATACAAAATTTTGAAAATTTCAACTTTATAATCACCTAAAAAAATATTTTTTGAGCAATAAATATGAACTTTTAGCTTCAGTTTATACAGAATAACATGACACATAAGTTTTGAAAATTTTCTGGAAAAATATTCATAAGTTTTTGAGATACCGTGCGCGTTATCCCCAAAAACGTCATTTAGAGAAAAATGAAGTCCACTTCAGCTATTGCGTGGGTATAATACTAAAAGTCATAACTTCTGTTATAATGGAAATTTCAAAGAAATGATTAGATCCAAATGTTCAGAAAAATTAGTTGTTTAACGTCTAAAAAAAATAAAATAAAATAAAATAAAATTCGAAAATTTTGAAGCTTTAAGAGTCCTGGAGGCCCCTTAACAGTGAAACTTTTCATTCCAATTCACAAAATAGATTCAAAACAGGAAACGTATTGATCATTAAATGAGATTAGCTCGTGTAATCTTGATAAAACTTTACGCAGTACACCCAAGAGAACAATAAGATTTAATATCTTCCAGTCAATAGCGCTTTGAAAATGTCTAAATCTTCTGCTGAAAGACCCACTTGCACATTAGATTGCATTTACTTAAGGACTCTCAGGGCTCTTAAAGCTTCAAAATTTCCGAAATTTTAATTTTTTTTAATGTTAAACTTCTGTCTTTTCTCAAAATTTTGGTATGATTGTTTCCTTGAAATTCCCATTAGAAAAGATGTTATGGCTATTAGAATTAAACCCGCTCAACAGCTGAAGTGGCCGACGTTTCTGAAACTTTGAACTCATTTTTCTCCAAATGACGGTTGTTTTTGTATAACGCGCAAGATATTTCAAAAACTTCTGAATATTTTTCATGAAATTTTCAAAATATATGTTTCATGTTAGCCTGTGTAAACTGAACCCAAAATTTCATTTTTATTGTTCAAAAAAATATATTTTATTAATATAACTATACTGGTGAAATTTTCGAAATTTTGTAATAGCTAAATGCAACTTTGCATTAAAAATATAAATATGCTTTCAATGCAAATTTATTTATGTTCAGGTTAATTGATACAATGTGAAGTATAAGTAGACACCAAAATGTTCTTTCTAGTTGCAAAATTTATTTTGTAATCCTGCGCGTAAGCTATTTTACCAATTTTCTTTCGTCAAATGCCTGACAGTTTGGAGCCCCCTGTAAATTCTAATTCTACATCTTGTACTTTTTAAAATTCATGAAATGAAAGAACATGCTTGTATATTTCATCTCAATAAAAATTGTGTTTTAAAATCGTATATATTTTAAGCTATTAAATGTTGAAAATGGTCATATGTTTTTCATTTTATACAATTTTAAGAGTCCTGAGACCCCTTAAATTAGTCTGTTTTTAACAATTTGTCGTTTATTGCTTTTATACTGCTACTGGACATTACATTACACATATATGTCATTAAAAGTTAAGACCCCTTAATAAACTGTGAAGTTTAGTTATAGTATTATGAATGTGTTGGAAAGTGTTACATTATCTATGCTCGACACATAATTTCTCGTTCTTGTGTTAAGTTTCCTTACTTTTACATTTATTTTAACAGTAAAACTTTTCACCCAAACTCACAAAATAGATTCATCACGGAAAAAAGTATTGCATGTCATTAAATGAGATTAGCTCGTGTAATCTTGATAAAACTTTACACAGGGCACCCAAGAGAACAATAAGGTTTAATATCTTCTAGTCAATAGCGGTTTGAAAATGTCTAAATCTTCTGCTAAAAGTCCCACGCGCATATTAGACTGCATTTCCTTAATTAACCCTTGGCTTATAATAAAGCTATAACAAGCAAAATTCGACGTTTTTAGGTGCGTTCGTAATTATATAAATACATAGCACCTATAGTAATCGTTCCGTCCATCTGTCTGTCTTTCTGTGTGTCCGTCTGCCTGTCCGTCCACATATAACAGAGCAAAAACTAACCCAACCGAAGTGTCTGAAATTTTAAGTATATAATGGTTGCAAAATATGTGTCGAGTCATTTCCAATTTTATCAAAATCGGATGCATAATTTAATGACAGGGACAATCAAACGATTTCCGTTACAGGAAGACCGATAGATAAAATGATTTCAAGTGCATTTTAATCATGTAACAGCCTTTCGAACAGAATGCAATGGATAGGCACTTAGGAAGTGCACTAAAAGATACATTCAGTACAATAGCCAGTGCAAAAAATATTTATGAAACGAGTTATAGTACCAACGCACCTCATTTGCCACGTTTGAAGTGTAATTTACAACTTGTTTATTTAAAAGAATGCTAATCGTTTTTTCTAGAGTCTATACCACCGAAAACAATAATTTTCATTGATTAAATGTTTTTAGAGCTCGCAAAAAGTAAAAACAAGTCGAAAATTGTACGTCAAACGTGGCCACTGAGTTGCGTTTGTACTATAAATAGTCAGATCTGGGTGCAATAGCAGTTGCACTCTTATGCAAAATGAATACAATATTTATTACAATTCTATATATAACAAATTCGTCTGATTGGAAGTTCGTGCTGCGCATCTGCAGTCTTCCAAGACATAATATTTTTCTTCCACACTCACAAAAAAAGATAAATATACAAGATGGTCCAAAACTCCCTGACATATTTTAAAATTTAATGTAAAATCAAGTAAATGTCAAACGGCTTGGATTAAAATATTCCTCACGATGAAAGATTTTCTTGAAGCGAATAATAAAAAAAAGTTCCAAACTTCGCCCATAGATGACACTGTACCGTAAATTATCAGGAAGCAGCATTAAAATCTGAAGAGTTACAGATCGTTTATTTTATGTTATACAGATTTTTATTTCATTAAGTTTTCATATGTGTTATGCGTTTAAAAAATTGTTTATTTATACATCACATTTCACCTTAATAAACTGTGAAGTTTAGTTATAATATTATGAATGTGTTGGAAAGTGTTACTTAATCTAAGCTCGACACACGATTTTTCATTCTTGTTTTAACTTTTCTTACTTTTACACTTATTTTAACAGTAAAACTTTTCATTCCAATTCACAAAAGAGATTCATCACAGGAAAAGTATTGCATGTCATTAAATGAGATTAGCTCGTGTAATCTTGATAAAACTTTACGCAGTGCACCCAAGAGAACAATAAGATTTAATATCTTCCAGTCAATAGCGGTTTGAAAATGTCTAAATCTTCTGCTGAAAGACCCACTTGCACATTAGATTGCATTTACTTAAGGGATCTCAGAACTCTTAAAGCTCCGAAATTAAATTTTTTTTGTATGCTAAATTTCTATCTTTTCTCAAAATTTGGGTGTGATTCTTTCCTTCAAATTCCCATTAGATCAGATGTTATGGCTATTACAATTAAACCCACTCAACAGCTGAAGCGGCGTTTATGAAACTTTGAACTCATTTTTCTCCAAATGACGTTTTTTTTGGTATAACGCGCAGGACATTTCAAAAACTTTTGAATATTTTTTCATGAAATTTTCAAAACATATGTTTCCTGTTTGCCTGTGTAAACTGAACCTAAAATTTCATTTTTATTGTTCAAAAAAATATTTTTTTACTGTGAGTATACTGCTGAAATTTTCAAAATATTGTAATAGCTAAATGCAACTTTGCATTAAAATATAAAAATGCTTTCAATAAAAATTTATTTAGGTTCAGGGTAATTGTTACAATCTGAAATATAAGTAGGCGCCAAAAAGTTCTTTCTAGTTGAAAAATTTATTTTGTAATCCTGCCCGTAAGCTGTTATACCAATTTTGTACAATACAATATTGTATGTATGTCTGTAAAATATTTATATATACCTTTAACTGTTGAATGCAGGCGTTATTTATGTGTGAATGTGTGTTTTAATGTATATTGTAGTATGTGTGTTTATTATTATATTTCGTAGATCGATGTAATAGTAAAATCTATTCATCGTTGTCCGGTCATCCAAGGCCGAAATCGTAAATGGCTGGTGACTTCCCCAACATGGTTTATTAGTGAGAAATTGCAGACTCAGGCATCGGCCGGAGTAGCTCAGTGGTTAGAGCGACTGCCTGGAATGCAGTGGTCCCGGGTTCGATTCCTGGCTCTGGCTAATTTTTCACTCCAGTTGGGTTTATTGTATTTATTGTATGTATGTCTGTAAAATATTTATATATACCTATATCTCAATTTGTTGATTTTCTGTAAGCAAGTAAACCCTATTGTTTTACAGTGGAAGTCTATCGGAATTTGGCAAAATATTAGAGATATCGCCAAGTTGGCGTCACTTTTGGTGACTCATTTTGGACGCCAAATTTGGCGATATATCGCCAAGTTGGCGACAAAACTGGATCCCCCCCCCTACGGTAACCCCCCCTTATATGTATGGACATGCATTACATGCTGTTCAATAATCACATAAAAAATTCGCTAAAAATTCCAAAATCGCTGCACGAATTCCGAATAAACTTTTATGAAAAGAGAACAAAATTTACTATATTGGGTTAAAAGAAAGAAACCGCATTCTTTTTCCTAATGTGGAAAAATCGAATTAATATAATCCCTTAAGTTAATATTAGTTTTTGGTCCCGGGTTCGATTCCTGGCTCTGGCTAATTTTTCACTCCAGTTGAGTTTATTGTATTTATTGCTTGTATGTCTGTATAATATTTATATATACCTTTAACTGTTGAATGCAGGTGTTATTTATGTGCGTATGTGTGTTTTAATATATATTGTAGTATGGGTGTTTTATTATAAATATTAGTTTTTTTGCATTAAAATATCTCAATTTGTTGATTTTCTGTAAGCAAGTAATCCATATTGGTTTACAATGGAAGTCTATGGGAATTTGGCGAAATATTAGAGATATCGCCAAGTTGGCGACAAACTTGGCGGCATTTGGTGACAGAACTGTGTCAATGTACAGTAACCTCCATATAGGTATGGAAATGCATTAAATGCTGTTGAATAATTGCATAAAAAATTCGCTAAAAATTCAAAAATCGCTGCATAAATTCCGAATAAACTTTTTTGAAAAGGGAACAAAATTTACTATATTGGGTTAAAAGAAAGAAACCATATTCTTCTCACTTATATGGAAAAAATCGCCTCTAAACTTAAAAAAGTGCTAAAAATCGCATAAAAATTTTAAAAAAAAATCTAATCAAAAAATCGAAAATCGGGCTTCGAGGTGCAAAACTTCATATATAGACGTGCCTTTTCCCCAAATTTTGTAGCTCTACGTGCAACGGTCTCTTCAGAACACCGTCGACACACTCACTCACTCACTCACTCACTCACACACAAACTTCTTTCTTTATTATTATAGATATATCTGACCTTTGTCACACTGTAACTCTCGTTTTTATGAACCGATTTCGATGTAATTCGGTGTGTACATAGTACATACCAATGTCTCGACAGAGTTCGTTGGCCAGTTTCATCCGCCGTTTTGTTTCAAAATAGTGGCCATTTAAAATTTTTAAAAAACATTTAAATTTTAAATTTGGTACCAAAAAATTGAAAATGGAAAAATATTTTTTTCTTATGTATTTGACCTTTATACAAAGATTCCAGAACAGTTTTTGTTTCGTCTATATCTTAAAAAATGGCTGAGTTATAGCATTTTGAATTTCTAGCGTGGCTGACATTTTGAAACGTCCTGAATTTTGTCACGCGATAAAAGGCGTATTTATGAACCGATTTCGATGTAATTCGGTGTGTACATAGTACATACCAATGTCTCGACCGAGTTCGTTGGCCAGCTTCATCCGCCATTTTGTTTCAAAATGGCGGCCATTTCAAATTTTTAAAAAGATGTAAAATTTGAACTGTGGTACCAAAAAATTGAAAATTGAGAAAATATTTTTTCTTATGTGTTTGACCTTAATAAAAAGATTCGGGAGCAGTTTTTGTTTCGGCAATATCTTAAAAAATGGCTGAGTTATAGCATTTTGAATTTCTAGCGTGGCTGACATTTTGAAACGTCCTGATTTTTGTCACGTGATAACATGCGTATTTATGAACCGATTTGGATGTACCTTGGTGTGTACATAGTACATACAAATATCTCGACCGAGTTCGTTGGCCAGCTTCATCCGTCATCTTGTTTCAAAATGACGGTCCTTTAAAAAAATTTAAAATAAGATACCAAAAAATTGGAAAATGAAAAAGATTTTTTCCGTATGTGTTTGACCTTAATACAAAGATTCCGGAACAGTTTTTGTTTCGTCTATATCTAAAAAAATGGCTCAGTTATAGCATTTTGAATTTCTATTGTGGCTGACATTTTAAAACGACCTGATTTTTGTCACGCGATAACAGGCGTATTTATGAACCGATTTGGATGTAACTTGGTCTGTACATAGTACATACCAATGTCTCGACCGAGTTCGTTGGCCAGCTTCATTCGCCATCTTGTTTCAAAAGGGTTGCCATTTAAAAAAAATTAAATTTAAAATTTAAAATGAGGTATTAAAAAATTGGGAAAGGAAAAAGACTGTTTTTATGTGTTTGGCCTTGATACAAAGATTCCGGAGCAGTTTTTGTTTCTGAAAATTTGTTCTTTTGTTTATATCTTAAAAAAATGGTTGAATTATAGCACTTTGAATTTCTAGCATGGCTAACATTTTGAAACGATCTTGTATTTGTCACGCAATAACACACGTATTCACCTATTTCGATGTAAGAAGGCATGTGGATAGTATACATCAATACCTCGACCAAGTTCGCTGGCCAGATTCATCAGCCATCTTGTTTCAAAATGGCGGCCATTAAATAAAAAAAAATATATATTTAAAGTGAGGTGCAAAAAAAATTAGAAATTGAAAAAGGTTTCTTTCTTAAGTATTTGACCTTGATATACGGATTCAGGAGCATTTTTTGTTTGTCTTTATCTTAAAAAATGGCTCAGATATAGCAGTTTCAATTTCTAATGTGGGTGACATTTTGAAAAATCTGATTCTTTGCTTGCGACAGCAGTCGTATATATCAACCGATTCCGACGTGAGTGAGCATGTGCACAGCAATTACTAAGGTCTCGACCAAGTTCACTGGTTAGCCTCATCCACCATGTTGTCTTAAAATGGCAGGCACTTTAAGAAATCGCCGAATTTGGTAGCCAAATATAAGTTACTTTAAATAAAAGCAGCTTGGATAAAGGTGACTAATTTCGAGAAATTTTCATTCATAATGATTTAGTATTGATAAAAATTAGTATTGAATCTCCTATATTCGGTTTCCACTAAATTGAGCTTCATGTGTTTGAATAATATAAGTTGGCTTTTTTAAAATAAGGAATATGAAAGCTACCTCTTCCTCCCGGCACTGGCCGGAAGGACTTTTTTTAGTTATCAATTTATGCTTCTCGTATACTAATTGCAGCAATCATTTTTTTTAGGGACAAGTTCTAGTTCATGGGTCCAAATTTCCGATTTTTAGGAACGTTCGTGAATACAGAAGAACTCCGATTATCGGAACTCCTATTAACCGAACTTACACTTATTCGAATAGCCTATTTCTCTCAAAAAATTTTTTAACGGAACTTCCAATTATCCGAACAGCCGATTTCTCTCATTTTTTTTTTTTTTTTTTTTTTTTAACCGAGCTTCCAATTATCCGAACAGCCATTTTTTTAACGAAACTTCCAATTATCCGAACAGCCATTTTTTTTAACGGAACTTCCAATTATCCGAACAGTCTATTTCTCTCAAAAATTTTTTTAACCGAACTTCCAATTAACCGAACAGTCTATTTCTCTGAATTTTTTTTTTTTTTTTTATTAACAGAGCTTCCAATTAACCAAACAGTCTATTTCTCTCAATTTTTTTTTTTTTTTTTTTTTTTTTTTTTTTTTACAGAACTTCCAATTATCCGAACAGTTTATTTCTAACAAATTTTTTTTAACCGAACTTCCAATTCATTTTTGCTTAAATTATAATCTTTGGAGTTCAGAAAACGATAAAAAGAGAGAGAAAAAAAAATATATTTTAAAGAATAAAAAAAGTTGAAAAAAATTTTTAAGACAAAAGAAATTAAAATAATAATAATAATAATAAACACGCCAGCACTAACTGGTGCTGCCAGTCCTAAGTCTGGATAAAGTGTGAAGATTTTAGTATGGCCAAGAACGTCCCTTAAATTTTCTGTCCATTTATCCGAACTTTTGCTTATCAGAACTAGAGTCGGTCCTGACGTATACGGATAATCGGCGCTCAACTGTATATAAATACGTAGCACCTATGGTCGTCTTCGGGTCCGCCCGTCCGTCTGTCTTCATATAACAGCGCAAAAACGACAGATGGTTTATAATTTAATCTATACAATCGTTGCAGAATGGTGTCGAGTCTTTTCGAATTTGATAAAAATCGAATCCAAACGTAAAACAATATTCATAAAAGTTTCCTTCATTCTATTAAATCCTATCATACGTTATTCATTCAGTGCTGTCCCATGATAGGTCTAGGTTTCCAGGGTGATGACGCCCTATTGAAGAGGGATTCCTATTATCTCCGTAGGACTGAATTTAATATACAGTAAAACCTCTCTGTAAGGGCCACCTGCCATTCCATTGAAAATTGGCCCTTATGAGGGGTGGCCCTTGAATAGGAGTGACAAAACAACAACAACTAAAATAAGGAAATCAAAACCTATACAGGTGAAAAAACTGTTTATTAACATTTTCAAACTCTATACATGATTGAAAAAAATTCCTATTGAAGTTTATTGACTTTACATAATTTTTTCGCTGGCAATTTTGGTTTCATGATTCAATTCAATGATTCTTTTACTTTATGGAACAAATTAAAATTTGTATCAATTATTAATGCCTTAGAATGAGATATTAGTTTATTTATTTCTGTTAGCATTTCCTGACAGGTGTAAAAATTGTGTTTCAATATGCATTCACAGTTTTAGTAAATGTGGAATCAGTTTTTCTAGGTAACTTATTATCTTTTGTGTGCCCACAGCAAAGGGTCAAGTTTCCTCTCCAACCTAATCCCTACAGGTTGTAAGGTCAAACAAAGTGTGAGGAACATCTGTTTGTCTCACTTGTGGAAAAGTTTGTTGTCCTTCATTGTGTTACTCAATCCTCCCCATCTCTCCCTGCCTTCTTTGTTGCAAGTGCAGTTATTTGCTGAACTCTCATCTTTTTGGTTTAGGAATTCAATAATCAATTTGGTTTAGGAAATCAATCTGTTTAGGATTTAAGGTACATGTGAAAAGAAAAGTGGCCTTTATAGAGGTAGGTGCTGCCCCTAAAAGAGTAAATTTAACATTATGTCTATGGGAAAATTTTTCGTTCCTAAAACTATTAGCCCTTAACAGAGGCGGCCTTTAAAAGAAGTTTCACTGTATATAGAATCGTAATAAATTTTGTATTCGTGTCTTTTTGTAGAAGAGTGCAACAGCTATTGCACCAAGATCTGGCTGTTTATATAACTAGTTATAGTACGAACGCCCGCATTGACCTCGTTTGTCATGCAATTTCTGACTTGTTGCAAGGTCGTAGATTTTTAACCTGCAATTGTTTTACGCTCTTTCAATTCCTTAAAGTACATTAATATTTGGAAATTTTTTCAGCGAGAAACATTCGCCTTGCATACAATATTTCAAATGAAAACCAAATTTCAAATTAATTGTTTAAAAAGCGCAAAGGCCAACCTAGTGAAAAAGATTCCATGCCGGGATGTGGTTTAGTCGGTAGAACGTCAGTGCGCTATACTGATGGCCCGGGTTCGAGTCCCGGCATAGAATCTTTTTCACTAGATTGGCCTTTGCGCCTTTTAAGCAATTAATTTGAAATTTGGTTTTCATTTGAAATATTGTATGCAAGGCGAATATTTATCTCTGGAAAAAAAAATCGAAATAATAATATAGATTCAATCGATGCTGGATTTAATTATGTGTCTGTGTTTGCCCCATGTCGGTGACTCACGGAATATATTCCATCTTGTGCTGCCTTTGTAGCCTTGCCAACCTGTAATAGTGAGAAGTTCAAGGCTGGGTATCGTTCCATGTGGTTTAGTCGGTAAAACGTCAGTGCGCTATACTGATGGCCCGGCTTTAAGTCCCGGCATGGAATCTTTTTCACTAGGTTGGCCTTTGCGCTTTTTAAGCAATTAATTTGAAATTTGGTTTTCATTTGAAATATCCTTACAGTACTTTTCGTTCATTGAGTTTAATGCCGCTCGTTGAACGTATGTGTTAACTGTAAAATTTTAAACTTGTTTTTCTCCAAACTCTCTTTTTCGAATTGAGTGATCTTTTCTCTCGAGAACTATTGAACCGATTTCCTTCCTTTTTTATTTAAAAGAAAGCTAATCGTTTTTGCTAGATCTTATACCGCGGAAAACTATAATTTTAATTGATTTAATGTTTTTAGAGCTCGCTAAAAGTAAAAACATGTCTAAGATTGTACACTGTAAAAAAAAAAAATCTGTAATTTTTACAGAAAAGAATTGTATTTTTTACAGAAAAAACTGTTTTGTAGAAAAACAGTTTTTTTTGTAAAAGAAACTAAATTTCGTAATTTTTGCAGAACAAATCTGTATTTTTAACAGAAAAAAACTGTTTTAATGAAAAATTACAGTTGTTTTCTGTAAATTAAACGGTTTTCCACTGGCGCCAAAATTGACAGTTTTTCCCGTCAATTTGAGAGATTTTTTTTTTTTTACAGTGTACGTCAAACATGTCCAATGAGGTTCGTTTGTACTGTAGCTAATTTTATTAATAGTCAGATCTGGGTGCAACAGCTGCTGCACTCTTATGGAAAAATGCATGCATAGAAAACTTATTACGTTTCTATAGATTCAATTCAGTGATACGGAGATAATAGGACTCCATCACCATGGCAACCTGGAATCATTACCTATCGCGGGATATCATTAAAATAATTAAGTATGATGAGATGTAATATAATGAAAATAACGTTTATTATTATTTTTTTAAGTTTTGATTCGAAAAAGTTTTTTTGAAGGGAATAAAAAAAAATATTTTTATGGTTTGCCATAGAGGTCTGCACGGGCGAAATTTCCAGGCCCGGGCCCGGCCCAACTTATAGGAAAAAAATTCGGGCGAAGAATTCAAAAATTAAAAGTTCGGCCCGAGCCCGGCCCGATAAAAAAGTTCAAAGTTCGGCCCGAGCCCGGCCCGGAAAAATGTTAAAATCTTGGCCCGAGCCCGGCCCAGCCCGAGTGAATGTCTAAAAAGCATTGATTTTTACGTCAATTTGGTTAAAAATTTGTCTCGTACGAGGAGTTCTGCCCAAAAATATTTATCTTAACTCTTATTTCATGTTTATAGTCTTCATTTTTATAGAAGTGCCGCAGGGTGCGATATTTATTTTTTTAATAAATCTCTATTTCTTGTGTGTAACTGTTTCAGTTATCATTAATATTGTTAATCCATATTCCATGTATTGAAGTGTTAAAAATCTGAAAAACGCTATGCACTAAAATCTTCTAAGACGGAACTGCATAGAAAGGGAAAAAAAATGCGTTATAGACAAGTTCCCTTCTTAGCAAGTGTAAATGTATTATATATTCTTTTCTTACGTATTAGTACATTAATTTTGCATGGATCAACACGTTTTTCAGTTTAAAACAGGGTTCCGTCATAGGCAGGTTCTTTTTCAAACGTTTTACTAGATTTAATAGCTAATTTGGCTATATTTTAATAAATTTAGAAATCTACTATTCTTTAAACAGAATAAATTTTAACGTTTAAGTATAGAATAATGGCGATTTAAAAATGCATGCATTTTTTGCAAAAATTTTTGGGCCAGGCATAATTTTACTGCCCTTTGAATGGACCAGGCCACGCTGAGACAATGATTTTCACACGGCCTGTGTCAAAACTATGGGGCTGAAAATTTTGGGCCGTGAAGACTAGGAATGAAACCAGACCCAGCTCTGTACAGAAAAAATAAGTTAGGCCCGACCCGAGTGCAGTGGATGAAAATCGGGAGGTCGGGCTTCGGGCGGCCCGTGCAGATCTCTAGTTTGCCATTACCTAATTGTAAAAAAATGTTTGATTAGCTTTTTGGAACCCAAATATGCTATGCAAAAGAGTAAAAAATTGTCCTACTTTAAAATCTCTCTGTAAATGTTACATTCTTTTTGAAACATTCAATTCTCAAACAGAGAAAAAAATATTAATAACAGTTGATTGTAGAATATCTTAAATTTTGCTTTAAAATCGGCGAGCAGGAACATATATTTCGATAAAAGAGTCTGGTAACATACTTGTAATTATCTATTAGAATCAAGCTTAATTTAAAAATCGATATTTTCCAGTTGTTACCGAATTATGGTGTTTCACTAAAGACTTATGCTAAGACTTAATTGATTCATCGAGATTTATTTTCCGCTCAATTCATAAAAGGAACATTGAAATACTGCATAATATTAAGGGGGTTCCGGACGCATTTCCATTTTTTTTTTTTTTATTGAGTTAAAATTTCGAAATTTTTTGTGATGGTTAACCGTATCATTTGTAAATAAAATCACACGATAAAACGTCTCATATTTTTTTTTAATTTAAAATTTAAATTTTATTAAAAAAGTGGGATAGTTTAAAATCGTTATAATTCGAAATATTATTCGTAGAATTTCAATTTTTTTGCATTTAAATAAACAGAAATATATGAGTTTCAAGTTAGATTCAGCATTCTTAAAAATATTAATTTAAATAAAAATTAAAAATATTTAAAGTAAAAATTTGAAAAAAATGACGTAACTTTAAAAAAAAATCATATTTTCAAAAGTAATTTTTTTTTTTTAAATTTGCTGAGTCAAAATTAAAGTAAACCAATTTAAAAAGACATGTTTCAAGTTTGAAACGTTTATATTTAACGGTTCTAGACTTATAACAATTTAAATTTGAGAAATGGCGAAAAAACCCACACTGTAAAAAAAAATCTGTGAAGTTACTAAAGTTTTTCTAGGAAACTGGGATTCCTAGAACTTTTCATGTAACGGCAACAACAAAATTTCATGTAACAGACACACTTTTGCGCCGAAAATCAAAAAATCTGTAAGGTTACTAAGAATTTTTTTGGAAACTGGGATTCCGAGAACTTTTCATGTAACTGCAGCCAGGGTTACAAATAAAAGTTTAGTAAGATTACTGAAATTTTAGCAGATTCATTTGTAAAGTTACAGATTTTTGTAGCTTTACAAAAACTAGTTTTGTAGATTTGCAGCTTTTTTCGTGCAGTTACAGGTGAAAGTTTAGTAAGCATGTAACTTTACATCTGTAGAACTACAGATTTTTTTTACAGTGCATCATGAAGAAAAACGCATTTTCGCAAGAAGTCGTTTTCACGACAACCATTGCTTCAAAGGTAGATTTTGAAAACAAAACAAATCTAAAAAAATAATATTTCCTATTCTAATGAGAATAAAAACATGATTTATACCTCATTTTTAGCAGAAAAAAAGAGAAATTTTTAATGCAATGACAGGTTTTTAGAAAATTTGAAAATTTTTGTGTCCCGGACCACCTTAAACATAGGACATCATCACCTGGCAACCTGGAATCATTACCTATCGGGGATATCATTGAAATAATTAAGTATGATGAGATTTAATATAATGAAAATGACGTATATTATTATTTTTTTTAAGCTTTGATTCGAAAAAGTTTTTTTGAAGTAAATAAAAAAAATATATGTTATGGTTTGCCATTCTCTAATTGTAAAAAAATGTTTGATTAGCTTTTCGCAACTCAAATACAGTAAAACCTCCCTAAAGCGACCACGTTCCGTTCCAATAAAAATGGGTCGCTCCGAGAGGTGGTCTCTTATTGGAGGTCATGTTTAAATCTAGATTTTAATTGTTCAAGGTAACAATTAATATTACTAAAATTAATTTTTACATTAGGAAAAAAATATGAAAACTCAAGAATCAAAACAAAAGTTAATTACATAAGTTAATGACTGCAGAGTTTAAAAAATGAATACATTGATGTTTGCTTTGATTTTACGGTTCTATCGTTTATAACTTTTATTTCAAAGTTCAGTAAATAAATGCAATTTTTTTTGGACGGGAAGAAATAATGACGATTTCATGCATTTATCTATTTCTTTGAGAGTTCTCTGACAGAATAGGGCAGGGGCGTTTATGGATCGCCATCTTAACGTGTCATCAGAGTTAAATTCATTGCCTAAAAAGTCAAAAAAGTTGTTTAAACACTTAAAAGTTACCGGAATAAAAAAAAATTCTAAACTTAGTTTAGAAGTTCGATGAATAACGCGCTCTCCGGAATTATTTTTCTAAAAAAACCTTCGTCAAGCGAACAGGAAAAAACGGAATTTGTTTCATTTCCTTCAAAGAAATGGGTCGCTCATGGAGGGAGTTCAACTGGCATGGTCTCTGAATGGAGGTAAAATTAATATTGAGCCTATGGGAATAAATTTCGTTCCATGACAAAACTGTCGTTCAGGGAGGTGGTCGCACAGCGAGGTTTCACTGTATGCTATGCAAAAGAGTAAAAAATTGTCCTACTTTAAATACTCTCTGTAAATGTTATATTCTTTTTAAAACATTCAATTCTCAATCAGAGAAAAAAAAATAGCAATAACACTTGATTGTAGAATATCTTAAATTTTACTTTAAAATCGAAGAGCAGGAACCTATATACTTCGATAAAAGAGTCTGGTAACATACTTGTAATTATCTATTAGAATCAAGCTTAATTTAAAAATCGATATTTTCCAGTTGTTACCGCATAATGGTATTTCATTTAAGACTTATCATAAGACTTAATTCATTCATTGAGATTTATTTTCCGCTCAATTCCTAAAAGGAACTACGAAATGCAGCATATAATTAAACGGGATTTGTTCATCGAGTCTTGATAAAGGTTTACTGAGTGCACATAAAATCAACAAGTTGGAAACTGTACTTCAAACGCTGGCTAATGGGGTGCGTTCGTACTATAACTCGTTTTATAAATATTCAGATCTTGGTGCAATAGCTTATCATATCACAATATTAAAATATTTAGTTGCTTAAGGGGTCCCAGGACTCTTAAAATTGGAAAAAATGAAAAAAAAGACCATTTTCAACATTTAATTTCTAAAAATGTGTTTGATTTTAAGACACAATTTTAATTGGGAATGAAAGGTATAAGTATGTTCTTTCATTTCATGTATTTAAAAAATTATAAGATGCAGAATTAGCATTTACAGGGGGCTCCAAACTGTTAGACATTTGATGAGCAAAAAATCAGCATAACAGCTTACGCGCATGATTACAAAATAAGTATTGCAACTAGAATGAAATTTTTGGTGCCTACTTATACTTCAGATTGTAATAATTATCCTGAATCTAAATAAATTTGCATTTAAAGCATTTTTATATTTTTAATACAAAGTTGTATTTAGCTAATGCAAAATTAAGAAAATTTCAACAGTATAATCACCTAAAAAAATATTGTTTTGAACAATAAAAAGGAAATTTTAGGTTCAATTTATACAGACTAGCATGAAACATCTGTTTTGAAAATTTCATGAAAAAATATTCATAAGTTTTTGAGATATCGTGCGCGTTATGCCCAAAAACGTCATTTGGAGAAAAATAGCTTCAAAGTTTCCGAAACGACGCTTCAGCTATTGAACGTGCATAAATGTAAAAGCCATAACTTCAGTTCTAATAGGAATTTCAAGGAAACAATTATATCAAAATCTTCAGAAAAGATAGGAGTTTAACCTCTAAAAAAATTAAAATTTCGAAAATTTTAAAGCTTTAAGGGTCTTGAGACCCCTAAAAAGATGTTATAAAAACACATTAAAAGTAAATTAAAAATATATGTTTAAATATATGTAATGTATATGTAAAAATATATGTTAAAATTAAAAACATGTTTCAACTCATTTTCTGAGTCGTCTTCAGAATGTATAACATAAAATTACAAATGCATATGAAAAATAGAAAAAATCATCGAAAATAAACAAGTAACCATATAACGCGCCCTGTATTTTCGCGATGGCTCGTGTTCCTTCTATGTCGCGACGCTGTAAAATGTCCAACCATTCAACCATTGTGGTCATTTGGGATACGAAAAGATAATGTATCGTTACTAACTCCTGAACCTCTTAAATAAATTTCAATTAACGAGAGTAAAATCATCTACAGGTCTAATTTTTATTTACAATTATTCATAAGAGAGTCCCTTGAATTTATTTAAGAGATTCAGGAGTTTGTAACGATACATTATCTTTTCGTATCCCGAATTTATGGATTGAATGGTTGGACAACTGACGGCGTCGCGACATAGAGGGAACACGAGCCATCGCGAAAGTATAGGGCGCGTTATATGGTCACTTGTTTATATCCGATGATTTTTTCCATTTTTCATATGCATTTGTAATTTTATGTTATACATTATGATGACGACTCAGAAAATGAGTTGAAACGTATCAATATAGATTTTTAATTTACTTTTAATGTGTTTTTATAACGTCTTTTAAGCAAATAAATATTTTAACATTGTGATATGATTAGTAGTGGACGTAATTTTGACTTACTATTCGCGCTTATTTATATTTGCAATAGCTTATGTAAAAATACATCAATACAAAATTTATTACCATTCTATAGATTAAATTCAGTCATACGGATATAATAGAACTCCATCTTAAACTGAATGTCATCACCATGGCAAACTAGATTCATTACTTATATTGGGATACCATTGAATTAATTACATAGGATAGGTTTTGATAGAAATGAGAAAACTTTTATTAATATATTTTTTTAAGTTTTGATTCTATTTTCCTAAAATTGGAAAGGATTCGACGCAATTCTGGAACAATCCTATATTAAATTTCAAATCATCCAATTGGATCGTTTTTGCGCTGTTATAGGTGGACAGACAGACAGACGGACTAACCAGACGGCAGCTCTAGGTGCTACGCATTTGTACCATTACGAACGCACCTGAAACCTTCGTAGTCATTTAAATATTATTTATTGAGTTATAACCCTTTTTCTAGCATAATTTTATAAAAAATATAAACATACATAATTTACATTACATAAAACAACTTTCAGCTTCATTTTTTAAAGTTTGTAAGAAATATAAATGTTTAAAAAGCACACAAAAATCAAAAGAAAAATATTGAAATTTAATATGAATTTTAAAAAAAAGGAAATTGAAATTATGATCAAAATTGATGCGTAATTAAAATACGTAAAAAAATTACACATTTGTTTTATCACATATTTGAAATCTACATATATTTTACAGCTAAAATATATAAAAAAACTTTATAAAAGTTAAAAAAAAAAAAAAAAAAAAAAGAAAAAGAAAAAAAGAAAAAAAAAAAAGATTTATATCATGAAAAAAGATTTGTCACGGAAATCGCAGGTTGGCAAATTTTACTACCTTTAAAGTTGCCCGTGGAAATCGCAGGATGCGCAGCGAGAGGGTAGGTTTCAGTGTTGTAGTCGTAAAAAAATCAGAAGGTATACGCTTTTGGCAGAGAGTATACGCTAGAGTCATGAACATTCATGGATACAGTATACGCCAATGCTTTATTTGAGAAACAAAGGGTATACGGAGCTTCTCAAAAAAATCCAGAGGATATACAGCGTATACCTCCGTATACCCTCCACTACACCCTTGGTAGGTTTACCTTAAAATATTCAATTCCCAATCAAAGAAAAATATTAATAACAGTTCATTGTAGAATGTCTTAAATATTACTTTAAAATTGATGAGTAGGAACATATACTTTAATAAAAGAGTCGGGAAACATACTTGTAATTATCTCATATCCAAAAAGTATTAACTGCTTTCGATATAATCATGCTTAATTTAAAAATCGATATTTTCCAGTTGTTACCGCATAATGGTGTTTCATTAAAGACTCAATTGATTCACTGAGATTTATTTTCCACCCAATTCCTAAAAGGAACGTTGAAATACCGCATGTAATTAAAGGGGATTTGTTCATCGGATCTTGATAAAGATTTACAGAGTGTATACTACAATAGAAAAGTACAATAAAAGTGACAATGCATAACCTTTTTTCTACTGACGGTACTTATAAGTACCATTAAAATAATTTGTTATAAAATTCATTTAATACATCGATTAGTTGTCATACAATTTAGAATGAGTTATAGATACATTACTTTATGTTTTTCGACAAGCATTATGGGTTACACAAAACAAAAATATTTTTAAAAGGAGAATTTCTTTTGAGCTTTCTTGGCGTTGTTGGAGGGGGAGGGGGGGGGGGGTCACTTCGGAAATATTTCTATATTTCTATTTTAAGAACATTCTATTTGTACATTTCCTAATTCTACAAAATACTAAGAAAAATAGTTTAAATAAAACATTTGAGTGGGGTTATCAATAGTGCACAAAATCCCTATAAATTCAAATTTAATTAATCCTTCAACCCTTTTAAAATTTGTTAAATGATTATGTAAATCTTCTAATGTAGTTTCAAAAATTCATGAAAAAGGCTTTAGTAGATAAAATTTTCATGAATTCATAATACAGTACATAAAATGTTAAAATCGATGACCAGGAACATATACTTCGATAATAGAGTCGGGAAACATACTAGTAATTATCTGAAATCAGAAGAGTATTAACTGCTTTCGACATTCTTAGAATCAAGCTTAATTTAAAAATCGATATTTTCCAATTGTTACGAATGTGAAATACGCCATCAAAATTTTACAGTTAGCATCTATTGACTCTTATGTTAGGGTGAAATTTTTATTTTATTTATTTAGTCATTTTTTTATATATTTTTTTCAATTTTTTAATTAAATATACAAATTTTTTTTATTCGTTTTTATTTCTTTTACTCTTTGCTTTTCTGTTAATTTTTTCTATCATTTTGGCAACAATTTACTCCCAAATTATGAATTCATGAAAATTTCATTTTCTAAAGCATTTTTCGTGAATTTTTGAAACGACATTAAAAGATTGACACAATCATTTAATAAATTTTAGATGGATTTTCCCAATTAAAATTCATTAATTAAATTTGAATTTATGGGGATTTTGTGCAATATTTACAACTCCACTCAAATCTGTCGCATTCCTCGTAAGCTCTTCTCAACGCCCTTACTGTTCATTCGGGACTTTGTCCCCTTATGGACATGTGTTTACGTTGACTGATGACGGGTCGTTAAAATTTCCAGACCGAAACGCGTCATGTATGTGTTTTTCTTTTATGGTGATTAATACAAAGTTTTATTATTTAACTTATGTATACGCTTAAAACTAGTCATATCCGTCAGCGTCAAATTCTCGCCAAGCTTGGCTAAATATCGCCAAATTCGACGAGAAAAGTATGTTGCTTTAAATGAAGCAACTTGGAAATTGTTGACAAATTTTTCCAAATTCTTATTCAGATTTAGTATGGACATTAATTGGGAATCGTCTATAATCGAGTTCACGCATATTAGTTTCGTGGGTTTAAGTAAAATTAGCTGAATTTTCTTTCAAATAAGGAATCTACATTTTCCCCTCCGAACAAAAGGGAAGGACTTTTTAGCCCTCTGAGCGCCTGAGGTTTTTTTCTTAATTTTCATATAAACGTTTATAAAACCCACGATATATTAAATTTCATTTTCCAGTTAAATACCGGGTGAGCCAAAAGTTCGTTAAAACTTTAAAAACTCACAAAAAAGGAAGACATTATGATAAAGGAGTGTGGTTTGCAAGAAAGATCTCGCAAGGTAGTCAAATTTTTTTTAACAGCAAAAAAAAAAAAAAAAAAAAAAAAAAAAATTAGTTAAAAAATCACATGTAGAGGGCGTTAACATTAACTGGGAATCGTCTATAATCGAGTTCACGCATTTTAGTTTCGTGGGTTTAAGTAAAATTAGTTGAATTTTCTTTCAAATAAGGAAGCTACATTTTCCTCTCCGAACAAAAGGGAAGGACTTTTTAGCCCTCTGAGCGCCTGAGGTTTTTTTCTTAATTTTCATATAAACGTTTATAAAACCCACGATATATTAAATTTCATTTTCCAGTTAAATACCGGGTGAGCCAAAAGTTCGTTAAAACTTTAAAAACTCACAAAAAAGGAAGTCATTATGATAAAGGAGTGTGGTTTGCAAGAAAGATCTCGCAAGGTAGTCGAATTTTTTTTAGCAGCAAAAAAAAATTAGTTAAAAAATCACATGTAGAGGGCGTTGACGACCCAAAACACAATGAACAGGATAACAGTTGTGTCGCAGAATGTTCTGAAAGTCGTGTTCAACATTTGTTACTGGAAGAACAAATGAATGGTGCGTATTGTTGTCCTGTTCATTGAGTTTCTGGTCGTTAGCGCCCTCAACATGTGATTTTTTAACTAAATTTGTTTTTGCTGCTAAAAAAAATCCGACTACCTTGTGAGCCCTTTCTTGTAAACCACACTCATTTATCATAATGTCTTCCTTTTTTGGGCTTTTAAAGTTTTAACGAACTTTTGGTTCACCCGGTATATAAATTTTCTTTTCACATCTTTTCATCTTATATATTTATTAACACATAATTCTGACAACAATATTTTTGAGTACAGCCTATTTAACTTGTTTTCCGGAATATGAAATTTACACCACAGCCGCCTAGTTTGTTAAATATCCAATTCTTCATTGAAAGAAAAAATAATAATAACAGTTCAATAATATCTTCAGTTTCAACTAATAATTGAAAAGCAGGAAATATGCTTTTATTAAACAATCGATAAAGTTCTGAAATCCAAAAATCATTACCCATTTTTGTTAGTATCAGAATCAGGCTTAATTTAACAAGTCGAAAATTGTACGTCAAACGTGATAGCCAATGGGGTGCGTTCGTACTATAAGTACTTTTATAAATATTCAGATCATGGTGCAATAGCTTATGCAAAAATGCATGAATGCAAAAATGAACAGTACGCACCAACATTTATGACGATAGCGTAGACCGAGGCACATTTACGCGAATTCTTTTCAATGAATTTTCTAATTTTTATGTTTCAACTTAGGAAATTTTAGACATTGTGGTTTTATAAAGCAGTTAATAAAGTCAAAATTTGTGTATTCAGTTATTGCCTTATTTGTGTTTTTAACCGTAATTTTTTTTTTTTTTTTTTTTTTTTTTTTTTTTTTTTTTTTTTTTTTTTACCGTCTAAGTCCTTTGCGTAAACTTGCCCCGGGAACGGGGCAAGTTTACGCAAAAATTACATCAAGTGGGGTACGTTTACGCATATTATAAGTGATACCAAGGGGTAAGTGAAATAAATGTTTACTCAAACTGAAATGTTTTATTTATAACTTAAAACACTGTTTAAAAAAATTTAAAGAGAATTAAAGAACATTTTATAGCTGAACTGAAAATATAGGGCTTAATGCTAATTAAAAACAGAAACTATTTAGTCATCTTCATCATCACTATTACAGATTTTACAAACAAAAAATAAAGCATTTCCTCTTGAACACTTGTCATGGGATTACCTTTTGCATCTAAGACATTGAACCCAGTCTTGACCATTTTTGGATTGGTTGTATGATTTCAAATAATAAATACATACACAGTTTTCATCTTCGTCATCAGATTCATTCACTATTTTCTTTAATCCAGAGTGTGCAAACTTTTTCCCTTTTGTAGTTTTTGGTTTCATACTTTTTCCTTTTTTGTCTTCTTGTTCTGCTTCCATAGAAACAAGTAACATTTTACGTAATTTCTTCTTTTTGAAAGTGCGTAAATGTGCCCCGATGTCAATGCGTAAACATGCCCCGTCGGCAAGTTTGGATTTATTTTTAACGCGCAACGAAAATTAATAACATTTCTGTTCATACAAATACAGTTCTCAAAAAAGGATAAAATTCTGCTAATGCTCATATATTTGTTTATCCTTAACTAAGTATTATTAGTTCACAATAAGTTTTAATAAGTTCAACACAAAATTTACTCACCTTGACAGAAAGCAGATTATCCTTTCCTCATGCTAGACCGTAGCTCGACTGACGCTCAAAAACGTGTGAGAATACCCACTAGGGAGCAACATCCATCTGTCATGACTGGTGGCGCGCCAGTTATAACTAGTTTCGGAAAAAGTGCACTGTGTAAACGTGCCCCATGCATAAACATGCCCCGGTCTACCTTACTGTGGATAAAATTTACTCATACGGAAATAATAGGACGTCACCAACATGGCAACCTAGAATCATAATCTATCATGGGGTATGATTGAATTAATTCTGTATAATAGGATTTAATAGAATGAAGAAAACTTTTATGAATATCTTTTCAAGTTTTGACTCGAATTTCATAAAATTTGAAAGGCTTCGACAAAGTTATGCAACAATTCTATGGATTCAATTTCAAACTATTCGGTTGGCTAGTTTTTGCGCTATACGGGCAGACATACGGACCATAGACGGAGACTATAGGTGCTACATTTATATATACAGTCGAGCCCCGATTTAACGAATCGCGATTTAACGAATTTCTCGATTTAGCGAATTTTTGTATGATCTCGACGAAAAGGGAACCAAAAAACTTCGATTTAGCGAATTTATAATCCCGATTTAATGAATAAGATTCAACGTTGAAAAATGAAAAAGTGAAGAAATTTTCTAATATTTATTAAAAATTTTCAATGTCCCTGATTGTTAATTTTCTAAATATGCATCTTGCGACACAGAAATATCTACAAGCGAAAATATACATTACGCAGAGGTTATTAATAGAAGTAGTAGAGGATCGAATGAAGAAGATGAAATAGAAATGAAGCATGCAACGTTCAAAGAAGCAGTTTGCAGTTTGGATACTTTGAAACGGTATTTGATATTTCATGATGTTGGTGACACTGTTTTCACAGCTTCAGAATAAATAAATAAATAAATAAATAAATATATATATATATATATACAGAAGTTTGGAATACGAAATTGAAACACAGCAAACAAATATCTATAAAAGTTATGTTATAAAATTTGATCAAACTTATATTCAATACTTGTGATTTATAGTAGAGCATAAAAAAATAATCAATTTTTATACAGGGGCTTTGTATTTTCTTAAAGCAATAAATGTTTAACATCATTATTAAAGTAAATGAGCACTGTTCTTCTTATTTATTGCCATCTTTTAACTTGTTTTGTTGTATAAAAGTATTATTTTGATTATCCCGATTTAACGAATAATCTCGATTTAACGAACAAAGCTGCTAGTCCCGAACGATTCGTTAAATCGGTGTTCGACTGTAATTACGAATGCACCTAAAAATCGAAAATTTTGAACTAATGATGTAGAATATTCCCTCAGGGGAAACCATTTTTATAGTTTTTCTAAACAAAATATTTGAATCGCATAAATATTTTTTCTCTGCATTCACGCACGGGATTTATCGCAGCAAACTTTTAACTATTGCCTATAAGTAAACCAAATTCGCTCCTATAATTGTGATTAAACTTTACAGACTTATACCCTAGAGAAAAATAAACTTTCACAATTTCCTTCTTCAGCCGCGCAGCTTCGGTTAGAAAAAAGTTAAAATGATCTGCCCCGAGATTCATTCTCATGTGAAATAGCATCTCTTTAATGAAACAGTTGCTGCTATGTTAAAAATAGGGATAAAATGCAATGCAATTTGGTGATTTTTTTTCCAAATAAATTTCTCAAATACGAATACTAATTACAGCAAATAATACAATCTTTTTTTTCTTATAAGTTTTGTTAATTGGATTTACGAATCTTTAGAAATATCAAGTCTAGCAGATGAAAAGTATTGATTTCTTATAACCATACACGAGTCAAATTCGACAGATGAAAATGTTTAAACGAATTGATTGTTTGAATTTTAAAAAAAAGTCAAAAAATAATTACAATAAATAATCAATTTTATATTGGCTGGACTAACTCTTAAAACAAATATTATTTTTAAATGAAGTTTAATTTCAACTTTTCAAATTACTGAAAAATTAATTTTTATTCCTATATACGTAATCAGTAAGAATATGTTAAGAATAGCGATAGAACACAATGGAAATTGAATTTTTTTTTAAACAAAAAATTTTCAAGTACGAATGCTAATTAAAGCAAATAATACAGTTTATAGCTGCGTTCGTAGTTATATAAATGTGTAGCACCTATAGTCGAACGTCTGGTCTGTCCATCTGTCCGCATTAAACAACACAAAAACAACCCAAACGAATGGTTTGGAATTTAATATACTGAATCGTTACACAATGGTGTCGAGACATTTCAAAGTTATTGAAAATCGAATCCAAAATTTAAAAGTTATCAATAAAATTTTCCTTCCTTCTATTAAATCCTATCCTATGTCATGAATTCAATGCTATCCCATGATAGGTCATGATTCTAGGTTGTCATGGTGATGAAGTCCTCTTTAAGTATGAGTCCTATTATTTCCGTATGACTGAATTTAATATATACAATCGTAATAAATGTTGTATTCATGCATTTTTGCAGAAGAGGGCAACAGCTATTGCACCAAGATCCGAATAATTATAAAACTAGTTACAGTCTAAAGGCACCTTATTGGAAATGTTTGACGTACAATTTTTGACTTGTTTTACTTTTTACGAGCTCTAAAAAATATTTAATGAATGAAAATTATATTTTTCGGTGATATAAGCTCCAGCAATCACGATTATCTTTATTTTGAACTAGCAGAACTACCCGGCTTCGCCCGTGTCAATTATAAGAAGCCTTCCATGTAAATTAAATTAAAACGAAATAATACGGCAATCACAATAACTGAAATTTGGGCATTCCCATCCACAAATCGTTATAAAGACAATCAAAAAACATGGCGTTATTGTCTTGCAACCATAGTAAAATCCCTGAGCTTTAATAACAGAATGCACGTTTTCTTTGGCGGGTATAAGAGAAAAATATGTGATTTTCCTTACAATACGAAAAAAAGAAATTTCTCCAAATCGCGCAGCACTTAGTGAAATTTTCGTTTGTATGATATTATCTACATTATAAAGTAAAAACACTATGTCAGTGCCCATAAAATGTGCCCCATAAATTGTAACCCATAAAATGTGCCTTTACTGCAATTTTTCTAACTTTTAAACATCACACAATTTCATTTTTTACAATGTCGAATAGAAAAAAGTTCTCTCAAATGAAATTTGTTTGAAAATTGTAACTCAGTTTTCTGATTTTAATAGATTTTAATGTAACTTTTAAGCATGGATATTTTTAAAGTTGAGTGCAACCCGATTACGAATGATGAACCTGTTTAAACTTAATGCAATAGCATAAAAAAAGACATATCTATGAGTAACGCTGGTATCATATTTTGGTGGCAACAACCTAACACAACAAATTTACCTTTTATTGAAGTTTAACGTCTAAACATTGTACATTCGATTGTTCCAACGTATTATAGAAAACAAAAGTACTTTCAGTGATATTTGTTTGTAATGTTTATCTCAATTTGCGAATTTTTTATGGGTTTTAAAATAATTTTTAAGCATGCATATTTTTTAAATATGCTTGCAACCCAAATACAAAAGATTAACTCAATTGTTCAAAGACATTGTAAATAATTCAGAATTTGTTTGCTTTCGCTTAATATTCAATAACTAAATTGGCAAACGAAATTAAAACGCCAAAAATGAAATAATGAAATAAAATAAAACACGAATTTAACAGATATCAAATCAAACTACTCAAAATAACCTGATAAGTATATAAAATTCAAATGGGAATTTCGTTCCGGATGCATACAAGTTGAATTCTTCAGAACAGATTTCCATGCGACTTGACCTATTAGTTTTTTAGGGAAGATTTTAATGCGTAGCATATTGTTTTCCGTTGCTTAGTCATAGAAATATAGGGGAAAGTTATGTAATCATGAAAGATTAGTTTTATTAGATGAATGAAAAATGCAGAAATATTTTATCTCTAAGTATATTGACGGGTTTATCTTCGGTAATGGGGCTGTGCGCTAGAGTATTCTTATTTTAGTGAGTGTGCCTGACACCTATTATGGCATGCACCTTTGTTTAAAACAATATAGAATGACTTATGTTTTAAGCGACTACCTGGCATGCAACTTGATTACAAAATACTAACCTGCAAATGCTGAAGGTGCTTCTCCAGTTCCCTGCTCAACAACGCGAAACTTTCTGACACATTTTCTGACTCATTAAACGTAAAGGCTTAAAATTTGTAGGCCTGAATATTAAAGCGATTTGGAATTAAATGAGTTTTTCCTTTTTTCATAAATAAATTACTTATCGAGTTATGAGCAATTGTGGTTGCGTGACGGCCGGTTTTTATCCTTTATTGCACTGTTGCGTCCAAAATTCAGTTCAAAAAATCAACTGAAAGATCTTATACCTTTACCAACAAATGGAAACTATCTTTCGATTACATAGTTTCTAAATAAGAACTCCTGTCAATTTCATGCGTTTCCGAACAAAAATTAATTAAAAAATATGTCAGAAAATAGCTCCTTTGGATTTGAGAACAGCCTTAACTTGACGTTTATGAAAAAACTCACATTTTTAGTTTTAATTTTGGAACTCGCGAAATTTAAATTCAGAAAAAGGATGTTCTTTTGACACATTGTGGTAATTTTTTTAACTTTTAAAATTAAAATACATGTTTTCTTTGGCGCGCGTTACAGAAGTATACAATATCTTCACAATAGGCGGGGAAATGCAAAAAAATACATCCAAATGAGGTAGCAGTTACTAAAATTTTATTTGGAAAATTTGAAATTTTATTGAAATTAAATCTACAATGATTAGATGAAATGATGTCATTTTCCATAAATTTTAAATCAAGACATCTGTCAAGATTTTTTTTGAAAATGTAAATAACCGCTCTCTTTTTGCTGTAAATCACAGAAAATGTTAGCACTGAATCTAAACCAATACAACACTTAGCGATAACGTATAGCTATAAGATATGGCTGTAGTATTCAATCGAAGTAGTAAGCAAAATATAGGAGCCATATGTTTACAATGAGTTTGATTACGCGTTGAAAAGATTTGATAGAATGTGACGTCATATCTAGCCTTTTTTTTTTCTTTTTCTTAAAATGTTTTCATGAAATTTGACTGTTAGGTAGATTTCGTATGAAATACTACCTATTGGAATCGTTCCTATGTTGGAATTTCTGAAAAATTTTTGCAGATCTACACCGATCATGACCCCTAGAATCCAAAACCACCCTCAGTAAAAAACTTTTTCTATCTATCTATCTATCTATCTATCTATCTATGTATCTATCTATGTATCTATCTATCTATATATATATATCACTTTCTTCTGGACACGATAACTTTCGTAATTCTGCACCAATCTCTTCCAAACTGATACATAAAATCAATGGCCATAAAATCTCGGTCAAGTTCGTTAATGGGCAAAATCGGACCAAGGGGATGGAAATAGGGAGGGGTTTTGTGAAAACAGAAAACCCCCCATAACTTCTTAATTTTTGTACAGATCAAATCAGTTTAAAGTTTTATTACTTCTAAAAATAGGGTCAAAAATTTATGTATCACAGATTTTTGATAAAGTTAAAAATGGGCTCAAGGGGCGCAAAAAATAGGGTTTTTGGGAGAAAAAAATTCACAACTTCGTCAATTCTAAAGATATCAATTCCAATTAATTTTATTATAAATCTCCTTAACATTATCTACAACTTTTATATTCACAAGTTTTTGATAGGACCAATTCGTACCGCAAAAAAAATTAAAAACGAAAACAAAAAGGGGGTTTGAAGAAGAAAAAAATCCCTAACTCCGTCAATTCAAAAGATATAAAATTCCCATGAATTTATCATATATCTTCTTAATTTTGTCTACAACATCTATATAGACAAGTTTTGGATAGGACCAATTCTTACAGCGAAACAAATTAAAAATACATAGCGGTTGACGAAAAAAAATCATCTTAGTAAGGGTGTATTCAAATCCAAACTGCTTATTTTCTGACTCATTTTACAATTCATTTTTGCTCTCAAAGGCTTCCAATTGGTACGTTTTCTTACTCAGAAACTATATAAACTACCGTAATGGTCGATTGTTTGATAGAGGCAGAATATATTCTTTTAAAATGCTGTTAAAAAGGGCACTTTGAACCGAATCTACCGAAGTAGATTGTGTTGGAAAAACCATTGTCACTCAAATCCAAACTGCTTATTTTCTGACTCATTTTTAAATTCATTTTTGCTTTCAAACGCATTTAATTGGTAGATTCGCTTATTCAGAAACTATATAATGTACTGTAATGATCGATTTTTGGATAGAGGCAGAATATATTTCAAAAAATGATGTCAAAGTGGGCATTTTGAACGGAATTTCCCGAAGCGATTGTGTTAGAAACGAAAAATATTGTTCTTCTGAGAAAATAATTGTTTATATATCAAGTTTTAATTAATTGAACAAAAAATAAAAACACAGGTCGCTTATAAATCTCTTCAAAAATCACGTCAGCAAGTTTCATATTTTCTTTTTTATATTAAAAATGAATCTGGAATTATGCCAGAAAATGTCGAGTTGTTGAGCATGGAAAAGTATTTTTTTGAATACCGCCCTAACATGATTCTTATAAAACCAGATATTATATAAAAATGAAATAAAAACTCGTCAAAAGCGGCCAGATAAAATTGTTAAAGTGGATTTATCTCTAATCATGATTTAATTTTTGTTTGTGAAATTAGTATATTTGACTTCGAAATCTACCTCTGCCTGTAGGCCGGGCCGGCAGGGATTTTTTTGTATTAAAATAGATGTTTTAATTTTTAAAAAACATTCAAATTGAGGTGCTACGCTATTTTCCCGCTCTTATAGTTAAAGTTTTTATTTTACATACAAAAAAATGTAAATTTTCTGTTTCAAATGACGTCAGTATCAAACACGCAAAAATATAGCAAGAAAATCTGAATTGTTATTGGCAAATAGAAACAAAATACACGCGTTATCCTTATTTTTTTCCACATTATTGTGTCATTTTTTAGGGTGTTGGCAACAGGAAAGAAACGTTTGGATTAAAAAAGATTTAAAAAGAGATATTTCTATAACGTTAAATTATGGAAGCTGTAGAAAAAAGGGATAAATAGTGGTCTGATATTTTTTTTTAAATAGACAGCGATCTTTTCCACGTTCTAAAACGTATGTACATCGAGTTTCGTGCAAATCGGTCAAACATTAAAGATTTGTATAAAGGACATACACACAGAGAACGGCTTTTATATATACAGATAAAAACTGTAGGCAATCGATGCAATAGTTCTCGCAAAAAAGGGTAGCTCCGTTTGAAAAACAAGGTTAAAACTTTACAATTGCGTTACGTTCAATTTAATGAGCAAAAAATACTGTAAAGAAGTAAAATATACAAAAAGTAGAATATTCCACCCAAAGAAGTCCAATATTCCTTTAACCCCTTGAGTGGCGGTGCGATATAATATATCCGACTTAATTTTAATTCCGAAATGCCACATTGACACTAGAATTTTAAAATAAAATTTTGCATTTAGACTGTCCGTGAAGAAAATCTTCAAATAAATTTGTTTTTAAATACTGGTGTGCATCAATCATTTCAACATTTTAACAACAGAAGTACTTTGCCTCTGAAATGGCTAAGGGAAAACATTTTCATCGTTTTTCGAAGCAAAATAATTGAATCACATAAATATTTTTTCTCTGGAATCACGCACGGGATTTATCACAGAAAACTTTTAACTATCGCGTAGAAGTAAACCGAATTCTCTCCTAGTATCTTAATTAAACTTTACAGAGTTTCACCCTGGAGAACAATAAACTTCCATAATTTCCTTCTCAGCGGCGCAGCGTCCGTCAGAAAAAGTTAAAACGATCTGCCCTGAGATTCATCCTCATGTGAAATGGCATCTCTTTAACGAAACCATTTGCTGCTAGGTTAAGAATAGGGATAAAATGCAATGCAATTTGCAGGGTTTTTTTTTCTCCAAATAAATTACTAAAGTACGAATGCTAATTATAGCAAAGAATACAGTCTTTTTTTTAAATATAAGTTTCGGTAATTAGATTTCCGAATCTTCAGAAATATCAAGTCTAGCAGATAAAAAGTATTGATTACTTATAATCATATACGAGTCGAAATCGACAGATGAAAATGTTTAAAAGAATTGATTGTTTGAATTTATAAAAATATCAAAGAAAAAATAATTACAGTGAATAATCTTTAAAATTTGAAAATCTTTGAAATAAATCTTTTATTGGCAGGCCTAACTCTTAAAGCAAATATTTTTTTAAAATGAAGTTTAATTTCAACTTTTCAAAATACTGAAACATTAATCTTTAACGTAATCAGTAACATGCAATTAAGATAGGAAATTATAAAGTTATTAATTGACCCTTTGGTTAAAAAATATATTACAATTCATTACACGTACAAGTAAAAATTACATACTATTAAAAATGCAAACATTTCGGACTAAGTTTTAGCCCCTCATCAGCGCAATAACATTCAAATTACCAGAAAACTATATATTATGCTTACAGTCAATAATTACTGGCAGTTAAAATTACAGAAAGCATAAAGAACCATATCAAAGCAATGTTGTGTATTCAGGTGGAACACTGTAAAAAAAATTCCGCAACGTTCCTGGGAAAAAATGGGCAGCTGAGTTGCCCATTATTTCCAAGAAACATTTCTTGAAAATGACTGGTACTTTACTGTATATGTTAAAAACTTTCTACAGAAATGCCAGTAAGTTTCCTGCGAAATACCAGGAATATTTCTGTTGACAGCAAAACATTACTGACATATTCAAGGCTGGAGTAGCACAAGAGCGAAAAATGTCCAGACCAGGGATCGAACCTGGATACTTGGCGTACCGTGCCAATGCCTTACCTGTTAGGCTATCCGGACCGATACCTGGCTGACATAATTCACTCTGGATGTTCGTTCCCTTCATTATGACATTACTGACATTTCACAGCAGGCGGGATCCGCAGACGATTTTTACATTTCCAGTTGACAATTTTCGCTTTATTATCATTATTTGTTAGAATGAAAAAATATTTTGAAATTGGCATCAAAATTATTATTTATAATTTACACGAAAAAATAAATTTTCAGTTAAAATTCAATAAAGTAAATATATATGTGATATATTGTTTCTGAACTTTGCTTAAAATATAAAAATATATAAATGTAAATAATAATTAGAAAAAAAATCTAGACATAAAATATTTTGGATTTTCGTCAGTGATTATGTTAGTTTACAAGTTAGATAAAATACATATAAATTTTCATGAAAAAAAAAAAACCTAAACGTAATTGTATATTTTTTCCGATAAAAAAAAAAAAAAAAAAAAAATTCAAATTTGCAGCAATTCAAAGTGTCAAATATATGTCAAATTTAAATCAAATTGTAATAAAGTGTTAAAATATAAAATTAATTAAAAAAGAAAAAAAAAGTCAAGAGGTAGCATCGAACCCGGGCCGTACGGGTGGCGTGCAAGCTCTCTGCGTCCACACCACGAAAGACAGGTTGAGAGCTGCAAACTAATCGGTATTTGAAACGTATGCTAAAACTCGGCATCTAATTTCTGAAAATCTAAGGCCCATTTGAAGAAATCCTTTCACAAGAATAATTAGAGATAAGAACTCTAAAACATACTTTAAATTAATCAAAATAGGTGAGAATCATATTTGATTGTCCCCTGGTTAATGCAGATCCAAATAATAGGTGTATTTTTTTTTACACAGTCTGCTCGTTAAAGATTTCACAGACAAGTACGAGAGATAATCTCTTAGTGATGTCACAGAGGTATTGTATTTTCATCTGAATTGTCTTGACAATAGAGACGTAAAGGATTATGTCGTCTATTGATTTATTTGCATTCCATATTGATTTTTTTACATTCATTTAAGGAATTCGTTTTCGACACTCGCGCGCGAGCAACGGATTATAGGAATAAAAATAATAAATGGCGGCCGCAGCGTTTTGCTGTTTCCAACTTTTGTTCAGGAACGTTTCAGATAAGAAAACCAGAATTTCACAGGAAAGAGCTAAATTATTCTGAAAACCTGATAAAAGGCGAAACGTTCCTGGATTTTACATGGAAAGTTACCATTTTTTTTTACAGTGAACTGCTCAGGATTCATTAATCGGTGAAATTTGCTTACGAGTGAACACACCTTCAAGAAAAACTCCACTTTTAACGTTATTGCAACTGCACCTGTTAACTATCATACTTGCGAAAACTTGGATATGGTCGGACCCTTTGATGTTTGGTATTACACAATGATAATTCAACGAAATTTGTGCCACCAAGAGAAAATCATATTTTTTTTCAACGAAATCAATAAATAACATTGTTTTCACCATCCCAAAATTTACATGAATACATTTTATATTCATATTCACTATTTAAAAATTTTTTTAAATATGCAATGCATTATTAATGAGTATATATTCCCAAACTTGATGCCACATTTGCAGTTACAATTTCACATGTGAACATTCGCACACTTGACTTGAGGTTGTAATAGGAGTGCCGGAGAAATCCAGAAATAATCTCTTTTAGACGCATTCGTAATAAAATATTTAGTTTTATGAAAGAAAATACCCGTTTCATTTGTACTATGACGTCATTTTCACCGACTGAAGCCCTCTGTGATGAGCGTCACAATCTCAGTATCAGCGAAATTAAGAAAATTTTGAAGTGTAATAACTTTATGAGATAAATTCATAGGTGTGTGTATATATATATATATACATAATTTTAAAGATAAATTATTAATTTTTATTAAAACTAAATAAAAAAATGTCAATACAATGTTTCTTTGCAAAGTTTTTCAAAAAAAGTGCTTCAAACGTAGGCAGCTATCTTAACCAGTGGCGGATTATGAGAAATAATGCGGTTACAAATACCACTTCTTTCCAAAAGAAATGTTCGTCTTATTTAAGAGGCTACGTCAGTCAAAGGAAAAGACCCGTTCGCTAATGCTAATCCTATGGAAGAAATTTATAAAGATATCTCGGTCGCATTTCAATTTTTTTAAATGATTTCTTTTGCATTGAATAGTTGAGATTGATCTGTACAAAGGCCGTTTTTAACTTTTTCGATTTTGTTTGCAGGTATTTCCTATGATAACACTTTCATTTTCGGAACCGGTTTCGAAAGTAAAAGCATCCTCATAAAAAATATCTGCAGTCAAAATCGAAAAAGTAAAAAACGGCCTGCATACAGATCGATCTCAACTATTCAATGCAAAAGAAATCATTTAAAAATATTGAAATTCGACCGAGATATCTTTATAAGTTTCTTCCATAGGATTAGCATTAGCGAATGTGTCTTTTCATTTGACTGAAGTAGCCTCTTAATCGCAGAATTCTGCGATTAAATAAGGCGATTTTTTATTATAAAATGAATTCTTTTCGCGTTTTTGATTTGTGAAATTCAGTGATTAAGCAAGGCGTAAACTTACTTTCGTAAATAGTTGTATAGTTGACTTCTTCCTTCGAGGTTGCACATACTTTATCAACTTTTTGGCAATTTCGCATCCCCCCCCTTACGATATCTGCGAACCCCCCTCCCCCTCTCTAATAATATCGTTATCAGTGTCTATAATTTTTTTTTTCATTTTTACAATTTTTTCTTTCTTTTTTTAATACGTTTTCTGGGGTATATATTTATTATTAGTATATTTTACTGATTTAAATCAAGAAAAGTCAATAAAATAGCGGTAATATACGTGAAATATCTTTATATTAAATAGCGCATTAAAGAAATATTTAGTATTTGAAAGTATTTAATAATAACTTTTTGTTGTACGTAATATATTCAACAGTAATATTGTCTTCTTCCACTTGTCCCTGTACGATAGGGGAGGGGGGGGGGGTTTAAGGAAAATGCTTTTCAACAAAACAAGGGACGAACGTTCTTCCCATTTTTTTACTAGTAAACATAACAAGTATCGTTTCAAACCTAGTTTCTCTAACAACGCATTATGCTATGCGCATTAGGCAAAAGAATAAATAGGAATGCCCAACGTTGGGATATTCCATATTTTGAACAAAATGATTTTATAATTATTTAATGGTTTTAATAATAACTTTGTACTTTTATAAAAATATATAACAGACTAAGTAAAAAGTTAACAGATTTTTTTTTATGCAAAGAAAAAGTTACCAGAAAAAGAAAATTTTGGTTGCTCAGAAATAATAACGATACCAAAAGACACGCCCTCAACTCCTCCTAGAGATATCTTACGATATCAAGTGCCAGACATCCCCCTCCCCTCTAAAGTGTTAAAGTTATATATATGTATATGCAGCACATTCTGCTCTTAAAAACCTGACAAAACACACACAGTTTTGATTTATCCCGATAAAATATATTTAGCTATGTTAATGGAAGAAATTTTACATTCTTCATTCAATTAAGGCAAATATTTCCGAAATGTTACATGGGTATTTATTAAAGATATTTGCCACCTATGATAGTGCTAGTTACAAAAAAGATTACCTCTTTTGTTAAAAATTCCATTTCCAAGAAAATGGAATATTTATTTAATAGTATAATTAATCCACTTAATGAATTCATTCAATTAAATCCGTCCACTCGATTAATTCAATCGATTAAATTCCGTGGATTAAATCAATTGTTTAAATGCAGTAGATTAAATCAGCCAATTGTTTCAGTTAATATGTATATCCGAGATGCAGTTTGACACTTCATTTATACGAGTATATGTAGAATTTCTGAAGCCTGCATTACTAATTGCACCAAGTACAAAATTTATTTTTACACTTTTCTTAATCAAGATTTAGATTTTTTTTAAAGATCATGCACGGAACTTTAAAAACTATTCTTTTTTTTTTTTTTTTTTTTTTTTTCTTTTAATAAATTATGTTAAATTCTTTCCTTCGCGAGAGATATTTATATAATGTTACTCCAGTGACTGGGAGGGTGGTGCAGCGGGGGAAGGAGGCTGGTTGAATTTGGAATTAATTAGGGGAAATCTGAAAATCAATTCCTTCAAATTAGTTCTGCAGTTAAGTTTTCCACCTCCTACTATAGTTGAGCTTTAGCAACTACATGTAAATTTGTAGTCAGAAACTATGTTTTTCGTGATTAAAGCGGAACCTATTTAAACTGAAAAATGATTTATGTATAGTAACGAAAATAAATAAATAAAATACTAGTTAATTGAACACTTTAATAGAAATACCGGTTATTGACAGTAAACAGTGAAAATCAGTTAAAAAGGACGTCTCTATAATAGAATTCTGTCTATAACGTAAATGAATAACTGAAAATAATGAAAATAATTGAAGGTTATATGTTGCGCAATGTCTGGTGAGCATACTGGAATCGAATAAGAATTTAACCCTTAAATGCCGTGTGTTGCTTTTCGGCAACATACCCAATTTAGGCTTCTAAAATACTATTAGAATAATATTGAAGTTATAATGCCTAATGTTGACAATAAAATACATTCTGAAAATATTATTAAATCGATTTTCAACGTGTAGATGACAACGCTTACGAATAAAGATTTTTTCAATTGTTGCTACATGTATTTTTGTTTTGTTTGGAAACTTGCGAAATACCCTATTTTGTTCTGCAGTGAGCAAATGAAATTTATTTATTACAATAGTTCTTAAAATTCTTGTGTGTTTAATATTATAGAATTTTATCAAGAAAAATTATTTTTTCAATTAAAGACCAGTATTGCCGATTAGTAACAAACTGTTTTTTAGCCACAAACCATACTTAAAACAAAATATGATTTTTAAAAGTATTTTTCCCATGATTTATTTAAAAAATGAAAGCCGAAAAGCATTTTTAAAATGTTTTTTTTTTTTTTTTTTTTTTGAAAAATCAGGCATTTAAGGGTTTATACATTAATTGAATTGTAGGTATTGCTATAATTTCGTTTTCTAAGTTTCCGATATTATTAAAAAACAAGAATGAAAAATGGTAAAGCAAAGATTATGTAACATTTTCCAATACATTCAGAATACAGTAACAAAACTTCAGAGTATACTAAGGTGAAATATAATGTCTAAATAAACAATTTAAAAAACTCAAAACCAGGGATGGTGAAATACATCCTTTTAATTGCCTCTGGCAAGTGTATTTTCTGACAGGGCAAGTGAATTTTTAAGATACTGTTTGAAAACTCCAAACTTTAAAGATATGCGAAAAACTTTATTTTTTTACTAGTTAGCTATATTTTGCATTTTTCCAAATGACTGCGATGCAAACGTGGTACTAATTTCTATCCTATACTAAACTTTCCTCTCTTGTACATATTTCCTAATTTGATAGGGGAAGAAAAAATGAAGATTATTGCAGTCATACACTGTAAGAAAAAAACGGGCTAAAATACGGACATTGTACGGGCAATCGAGATGCCAGTACTATTTCCGTATTTTAAGAGGATCCGGGACATATTTTAAAATAATTATTATTTATTGAGTTAAAATTTTGAATTTTTTTGTGAAGGTTAACCATACCATTTGTAAACAAAATCAGATGATAAAACTTCTCATATTGTTTTTTTATTAAAATTTAAAATTTATTAAAAACGTGGGGTAATTTAAAATCGTTATAACTCGAAATATTTTTTGTAGAATTTCAATTTTTTGTCATTTAAATAAACACAAATATATAAGTTTTAATTTTGATTCAGCATTAAAAAAATATTAATTAAAAAAATTAAAAAAATTTAAAAATATTTTTAAAAAATGATGTAACTTTAAAAAAAATCATATTTTCAAATGTAAATATTTTTTATCCGGTAATATTTTCCAGTAAGATTTTCTGAAAATTCCGCACTCCTGCTCATAATGCATTTGAAAACTTAATTTCTGCTATTGCAATCAATAGTCGAAAAAATATCCTTTTTTTGTGAAGTCCTGTACATGATTTATAGATGTGCAACATGGTATGCTAAAAGGTAGTTCCGGTAAACGAATAGCACAATTGAAATTTCATATTCAACAATTTCCGTAAATAAACGGAAATGCACTTGAGGACTTTTGTGTAGCTCTGTGTAGCATCTATGGAATTTAAATACACCAAGTAATATATTATTTTTTTAAATCAAATTGTCATCATTTCAAGAGATATTTTTTCATATTTTAGAAAAGGTTATTGTTTTAAATGGTTGTCAATTGTAAAAACAGTACAAAGAATGATGTTTCCTTTCAATTAAAAATTTATTGACCCATGATTATTAAAAACAGAAAAAACCCCTTTCATATTAGAATTAAATGATTACGTGTTAAAAGCAGGAAAATATTGAAAATGACGTCATAAAAATTGTATTTACACGTGAATATTAAAAGAAAAATAAAACTTTAAAATAATAAATTTATTAATATGCGTTAAAAGCAATGGGGAAAATAACATACGATTTAAAATGGCCAAATAATAATATTGTCAGTGAGTTTAAAATTAAAAATATATTTACGCGAGTCATTTATTTCATATTTCGAGATGATCCTCTTTTGAACTATTGTTGGAAATTCAAAGACACCGCAAATGATAATATTTCCTTTCTAACAACAAAAGCATTTTCAAGCTAATATTAAAAAGAGAAAGAAAACTTTGGTGAAAATGACGTCAGATTTAAAACGATGATTTAAAATGTCTTATTTAAAACAGCGTTCTTATAGCACTGGGAGGCAAAGACTGTTTATAATTTAATCCATTTTATATTAGCTTATTTTCAAATGTTTAACTGAGCTTATTGAAGAAACACGAAAACAACCGTTGGATGTTTTAACAGCGCCTGATTCAGTCTTAAAATCCCCCAATCAAAGGGAAATGAATGAAAACCCTTTCACAGGGAGATCGTCAGTGGTTATTTAAACATAATTCAATCTTCCGTAATCTTTTTAAAGCCGATCAAATGAGCGTGTAAAAACACGCTGCGGTGTCTGAACGGGGGTTGGCGAGCTTGGCTCGTAAGGGGCAGTGTCTCCTAGCATATTAAATAAATTGTGAAAAAAAAAAAAATCTTGAACATATGAAACAGTCACAAAATATGTTGCCAAATTTCTCTTTCTCGTTAAGACCATTTTCCCTCTCCGCCAAAGCCCCTTTACTGAAAAAGTACCTATAATACCTTTTAAAACCTTCAACTCTGCTCCAGATATAAATAATGAATCAGAACTCATTGAATAATATCGATCGTTTGATCATAATTACGTATAATTTAGAAAAACCAATATCTTTCAGCTACTCAACCGTATTTATGACGTAACTAATACGGATTTATAAAGTATATCTAGAAGACTTCGAAAAAACTTAGATTAGAGTTAATTTAAGTACACTTATATGATTAGAAATTACATTTTTTTGAAAGGATTAAATGTTTGAGGACGTATAGATTGTTGATTGTTTAGGGAATTGTGATTTCCTACAGAGGCTTATCTCAGAAAAAAATCAACTGATTATAATTAAACTGAATTTGCTTACCGAATTATGATAAATTTTTTGAAAGTACACCGTGGAGAACTATAAAATTTAATAATAGGCGGGAAAGCGCGCAGTATCTGTTACAAAAAAGTTAAATATTTTTCTAAAAGCTGTATTTTCACGTGAGATTGCATTTCTTTAATTAACTCGTTATTATTATCGAATATGGATTACGTACGCTACAGTTTTGGAGATTTATTTATCTCGTGATAAATTGTTAATTGTAGCTCTTTAATTAAAAAAACGCCGGCAAGATTAAAGGCTTTTATGTACGATTAGTTAGGTTGCAGATTAATGGAAAAGATTACAGTATGTTATCTTCTATTTCTCTTTTGGTGTAGAGGTATTATAGTTAATTAAATCTAAGTGAATTCCGGTGTACACTAATACCTTTTAGGAAAAAAAAACCTACCTCAAGAAATTGATTTTACGTTACTGCACGACAATTGGCGTATTTTTGTAAAAGTGGATTGAAGCAACAGTGTATTTTTGGAACAGTCCTCTATTGTTATTGTTAGCATAGTTAATTAAATCTAAGTAAATTTAGGTATACACAAATATTTTTTAGAAAACAAACGTGCCGCAAGAGATTGTTATTACGTTACTGCACGACAATTGGCGTATTTTAGTAAAAGTGGATTGAAGCAACAGCGTATTTTTGGAACAGTCGTCTATTGTTACTGTAAAGCATAGTTAATTAAAGCTAAGTATATTTAGATATATACACAAATAATTTTTAGAAAGAAAAAACCTGTCTCAAGAGATTGTTTTTACGTTACTCCACAGCAATTGCGTATTTTAGTAAAAGTGGATTGAAACAACAGTGGTTTAAGAATCCTCTATTGTTATTGTTGTCATAGTTAATTAAATTTAAGTAAATTCCGGTATACACAGCAAATTTTTAGAAAAAAAAAAACCCTACCTCGAGAGATTGTTTTTACGTTACTGCCCGACAATTGGCGTGTTTTATTGAAAGCGGATTTAATGGGACTTTTAAGTCCCATTAAAGATAATGCAATATAAAATTTATTTAATTCGTTTACTCATAAAAGTATATAGTACTTTTCATCCGAAATACTTTGCTGTATCACATTCAGTCAGCACAGCGAAACAGTCGAAGCTCAATATTTTTTTTTTTTAATATGGTTATTTTCTCAAGCATTTACATGGATTTAGCTTTTCTCCTATTAAAAAATGTTATACGAAAAATTTGCAACTACAAAACACTTGTCAGTTGCAGACTGGATCCCAATCAGGGCCGAAACTAGCCTTTTTGCACCCGGGGCAAGCATGGATTTTGGCGACCCCCCCCCCCTCCTTTTCCGCAAAGTATATTTACAAAGGTAATTTTACTAATTTTCTAATAGTCGACTTATTTTAAAATTTAAAATATGTAATCTTAAAATATGTAATACTGAACTACGTAATCTACAATGGCGGATCCAAGGGGGAGGTCACGGGGGTCATGACTCCCCTCTGAACACCAACAAAAATATTCAAAAGATCATTTTTAAAATGAAATATACAGTTAGAGTCCCGATTATCCGAGTCCTGCTTAACCGAGTTTCCGCTTTCACCGAGTTATTTTCTTCTTATGGACTGATGGTTTCTATTATTATGAAACAACCATTATAAATGAAGTGTTAGGTGAAGATGAAAGAGCAGCCGTAAAAAGTTAGAACTCTGATTTTCTGGTCAAAATGGAAAGAAAAAAAAATGGCCATAATTTAAAAATAAAATTATGGCCATTTTTTTTTCTTCCCATTCTGACCAGAAAACCAGAGTTAAAATTATGGCCATTTTTTTTCTTCCCATTCTGACCAGAAAATCAGAGTTCTAACTTTTTACGGCTGTTCTTTCATCTTCACCTAACACTTCATTTATAATGACTGTTTCATAATAATAGAAGCCATCAGTCCACCAGAAGAAAATGATCCATTCCAAAGGTATAATCTTTCATTTGGCGCCCCTTCGTTCTGGCGCCCGGGGCACTTGCCCCCTCTGTCCCCCCTTAGTTTCGGCCCTGATCCCAATACATTTGTTTACCTTGTTTGTTTGTTTGTTTTATTGGACACATACATCAGACTTGTGTGCTTGACAACAAGGCCCGCTTATAAGTCATCGTCGATATACAGGGACGAGATAGCACAATGAAATTTACAGCACAGAGAATTTTTACATCCGGGAGGTCCACAAAGAGTGTGCAATGGAGCCAGCGGGAGTCGAATCCGACAAGCCTCCTACGTTCTAAAGCGATTAGCAGCGTGGTGGCTTAACCACTCGGCCGCGGAGGCCCTATTTGTTTACATTGTTTCTTTAAGAATGGTGAGGTTTCCATAACAGTTTTTTTACTTTCTTCTATCTTCAATGGAAGAAAGTATTTTAATAGAAATTTTTTTCGACGGATTTATACGTTTTAGGGGTCAGAGATACCAAAAAAACATGTTTATACAAAATGTCTGTCTATCAGTCCGTGTGTTCGTCTCTCCGTATGTCGCCATTGTACCATCGAAAAGTGTATGAAGTTATGCATAGAATTGAACCATTTTTTTTTTTTTTTTTTTTTTTTTGCATGTTTTTGGCTATGGCCAGCAGGTCCTCCTTGAATTGAGAAATATTTCGCGGGAAAGGGGCATTGTGATAGCGATTTTTGTATAATTATCTAGATTTTTTGCAGTTTTATTGTCCATAGGCGGCTCATGTAGCGACGGGAACTCGCATCCTGCTAAGCTGGCTATTCGCAAAGAGTTGATGACAACAGAATAAGGAAAAACTATTTCTTTTAATAATATCATGATCGAGATAAACTCGTTTTTACTCTAATTGATTGAAGCAAAAATTTAAGATGAAAATCAAACTTGGTATAGTATTGAACTAATAATATTGAAGTATTAACATGTGTAACTAGTTTTTGAAATATTAAGATGTATGAGATAGAAGATAGTTTTGGGATTGGCACATCCAACTAATTTGTTCATTAATCTAATTATTCTTGTCAAAATTTTACAAAAAAAACCCTCTAACTACCGATTTATTGAATCAGTTTTATTTAAAAATCTATCTAAATATCAAATTGTTATTATATAACTTGTTTTGGATATATTCAGACATTAACGAAGATAATTATTAAAGAGGACCAAATTTCTGATTTATAATTCGGGAAATAAAGGGTTAACAGGAAATAAAATAAAAAGCGTATTTTTTTTTAAATACTTCACTTTTTATTCTTCATTTTTTTGTGTATAAAACATTTCATTGCTGTAATTTCAGATCCAGTTGGCCTAGCTTAGCGAGTGTGGGTTTGGTGCATAATTCACTCCATTGTTGTTAGGTAACTCGTGAAAGCTGTAACTATAAAGAGTATTGCAAATTTAACACCTGCGTTAGGCTAACAAAATATGCCTTGAAATTAATTTATTAATGTATAATTAAGCTCTGAAAATATTAAAATGTTACGTTGACATGGAAACACACCTATGTACTTAATTTTTATAATTCTAGCACATCAGGAAATGAGTAAAAAATCAATTACAAAATAAAACATTTTTACATACAAAAACAAAGTTCAGTTAAACAAGTGGGAAATTATACGTCAAATGTGGCAAATGAGGTCTAGTCGTACTATAACTAGTTTTATAAATATTCAGATCTGGGTGCAATAGCGGTTGCACTCTTATGCAAAAATGCATGAATACAAAATTTATTACGAATCTACAGACTAAATTCAGTCCTCGGAAATAAAAGGATTCCCTCTTAAATAGGACACCATCACCATGGCAATTTAGAATCATGACCTATCATGGGATAGCATTGAATTCATGATGTAGGATAGGATTGAATAGAATAAAGAAAACTCTTTGAATATCTTTTTAAGTTTTAATTCGATTTTCATCAATTTGTAAGGACTCAATAAAATTCTACAAACATTCGATATATTAAATATCAAACCATTTGATTGGGTCGTTTTTGCGCTGATATATACGGACAGACGGATAGACAGACGGTCGGACCAGACGACGACTATAGGTGCTACGTATTTATACTATAATTACGGACGCACTTTATAAAAGAGTGTATACAAAGACAGGTATTAGTTAATATCTTTAATTTTCTGCTGTTAGAGACGTAACTTGTGTCTAGTATTCGCACATGTAGCAAAACTTGAAATTGCACAAAAATCTTAACATTGTTTTTAAACTACGTTCATGGAGGGGGGGTATCTAATTCCAAATTAAGTAATACTTCGTATTATTCAAATTCAAAGTAAAGAAAATCGACTGCATTTTGTTCTATTTTTTAATTCTTTTTTCCATAATCTGATCGAATAAGATGCCTTTCCGAAAAATTTTACCCAATGGCTATTAAGATTTTTCTGTTTGCTTTGATAAGGACAAATTCGTTAAAAGAAAAAAAGCGATCAAAAGAAAACTGATGCGGAAAGATTTAAAGATAATCCTCTTGCCCTAAGGAAGACGCCAAATACTCGATTTCCAATTCTTTCCGGGTATTTCAGACGTTTTGACTTAGCACACAATAGAAAAAAATTTTCTGCTTTGGACAAAGATCATATCACTAAGGGAGAAGTAGATCTTTGCATCTGGTCGGGTATCCCGATTTTACCCGAATTCGAACCGACACAAGATTCGGCTCGGGTCGGATTTAATTAATCGGCTGATTTTTGTCTCGTTGCAGGTCGAGTTCGGAACGGACCTCGGTATGAAAGTAAAAAAAAAAAAAAAAAAAATGCTTGTATATATGAAACAGTGAATAGGTTGCCAGAAAATATGTTGCCAAATTTCCAAATATGCCGAAGTTGCCAAATATGTTGCCAAGTAAAGAGAATCGATGACTGCATTTTGTTCCATTTTTTAATCCTTTTTTACTATAATCTGATCGAATAAGATTCCTTTCCTAAAAATTTTACCCAATGGCTATTAAATTTTGCTGTTTGCTTTGATAAGGACAAATTCGTTAAAAGACAAAAAGCGATCAAAAGAAAACTGATGCGGAAAGATTTAAAGATAATCCTCTTGCCCTAAGGAAGACGTCAAATACTCGATTTCCAATTCTTTCCGGGTATTTCAGACATTTTGACTTAGCACACAATAGAAATTTTTTCCTTCATTAGACAAAGATCATATCACCAAGGGAGAAGTAGGCTTTGCATCAGATCGGTTAGCCCGATTTTACCTGAACTCGAATCGACACACGGTTTGGGTGGGGCCGGATTTACTTAATCGGCTAATTTTTGTTTTTATTATTAAAGTATTTCCTATCTTAAAAAAAATATTCCAATTGTTCAGTGTGCTTAAATTCATTTCTATTTAAAATGCGTGTTTTAATATTTTATTTCTTTTCAAAATCTATTCTAAAACACATTTCCCGTAATTATAATTTGTTTTAAGATCTTTCCTTTTTCAATTTTAAATGCTGATATGAATTCCATTAAAATGATCTGTTTAGTGCCATTTTCTTTTTTAGTTATTCTAAAAGTCGTTTAGCGCATTTTTTTTTTATCGGAAGACCAACTAACTCCATTTTTCGTCCGCACTTAAAATACAGTTCTGCGCGTATTCGGACTCTTATTCGATAATCAATATATCAGTAGGGCAGTAAAAATCCCTCCTCTTAGAGGTTTAAAACGACATGAGTGAGGAGCACAGATTTTTCTTTCTTGTTTATGATAGAGGTACCTTTTTAATACAAACCAAACACCTTTTTACAAACAATTGAAAGCAGTCGGTAAATTTGTCGCTTAAAAATACTAAGCTAGAATTAACTGATTTGAATAAAATATAACCGACTGCTCTTGGAAATCATTTTTAGACGACTTTTTCCTTCGTTTATCAAATTATATTTCTTTCCTGATATTTTTTACTGGAAGGGCTTTGCAATTTTGCGATTTCTGATTATGAAAAAAGAAATTCGTTAAAGAAAAAAACCGTGATCGAAAAAAAAGTGACGGAAAAGTTGAAGATACAATCCTGATGACCGCGATGCACTGTAAAAAAAAACGGAAATACTACTGGCAATCTAGACGCCAGTACTATTTCCGTTTTTTTACGAAAAATTTCCCCCAAAAATTACAGAAAATTTTCCGTTTTTAATCAGAAAAACAGAAATTTTTCTGTAATTTATGGGGAAAATTTTCCGTAAAAATACGGAAATAGTACTGGCGTCTAGATTGCCAGTACACTGTAAAAAAAAAACGGACTAAAAAACGGAAATACTACTGACAATCTAGACGCCAGTACTATTTCCATTTTTTTACGGGCATTTTTACCCATAAATTACAGAAAATTTTCCGTTTTTCTAGATTGCCAGTAGTATTTCCGTTTTTTAGTCCGTTTTTTTTTTTTTTTTTACAGTGTAATTTCTGTTTTTAAATGCGGTTTTTTTTTCTTTTCTTTTCAGTGTGGCGCTAAATGCTTTTAGATTTTCAAATCCTTTTGGCCACTTCAGACACTTGGACCTTGAACTAGGGAAAACATTTTTCTTTTTTGGATTTTTGAAGAAATTCTTTGGACTTCACGTTTAACTGCCGTACTAAAGGAGAAACGTTTTAAAGAAAGATTTCTTTTAAAACGATTTTTAACACTTTCAACAAAATTGAAAGTTATTTATGAATTCGGTTTGTCTGCCTGTCTATGTTCTAACTCCCGAAAAAATGAGTCCGAGAGTCATAAAATTCATAGATGTTGTTGGGTATCACTAGGGAATGTTCGGTATTGAAAATGAAATGTGTAGCATTTACGGTTCATTTACAGGGGACACTCAAAATAGAATCACATTACATCACGGTCTATGAGGAAAAATCATTTGCGGTGTATTTTATTGATATTACACTTAAGGGGGTCCAGGACACAAAAATCTTCAAATTTTGCAAAAACATTTTATTTCATAAAGAATTTCTGTTTTTTCCTGCTTAAAATGACATTTAAATCATGTTTCTATCTGAATTAGAACAAAAAATATTAATTTTTTCGTTTTTGTTTGTTTGCAAAATCTAGCTTTGAAGCAATGGCTGTCATGGAAACGACTTTTTGTAAAAATGCATTTTTCTTCATGATAGGTTTTTTCACCATTTCTCATATTTAAATTCTTATAACTCGAGAACCGTTAAAGATACAGGGTTCAAACTTGGGACATATATTTTTCAATTGATTTACTTTAATTTTGATTCAGCATATTTGAAAAAAATATTTACTTTTGAAAATATGATTTTTTTTTAAAAAGTTGCACCATTTTTTTTTCATTTTTTTGTTAAATATTTTTAATTTTTTAATAAATTGATATTTTTTAAAATGCTGAATCAAAATGAAAACTTATATATTTCTGTTTATTTAAATGAAAAAAAAAACTGAATTTCTATCAATAATATTCCAAGTTATAACGATTTTAAATTACCCCACTTTTTCAATAAATTTTAAATTAAAATTTAAAAAAAAATTCTGAGAAGTTTTATCACGTTATTTTGTTTACAAATGATAAGGTTAACCATCACAAAAAAAAAAAAATCAGAATTTTAACTCAATAAATAAAAATTATTTTTAAATGCGAGTCGGACCCTCTTAAGCTAAGCAATGCTATAAATAGTGATAAAATATTTATATTTAGATTGACGAACATTTCATCGCACAAACGGCGACATTTTCAAAATCATTCATAAAGAGACTACATCTAGACTGGCTATTAACCCTTTATCTACTGCATTAGGATCTACTGTCAGTTTTTTTATGTAAATTTTTTTTTCGGTTACTAGATTGAAAATCAAACGATATTCATAAAAAATTACTCACCCGTGAGAAAAATATAATTTGTTAGAGCTAATTAATTAAAGTGGTACTTTAAAGTACACAATGAGTAAAATATCGTAACACAAAACCCACACGGTATTTCAAATGGCACCAGAATTGTGGTAAAATATTTTCGATTTAATAAGTATGTGAAATATAGCCTTTTTCATTTTTAAAAATAAATGTTTTTGTAAATTCCGGTGCCAATCATTTATTTCAACACTTTAGCATTGAAAATGCTTTGCACCTGAAAGGGTTAAAAAAAAAAACAATTTTTTTTAGGTTTCCATCTTATTAGAAGTCCTTTAATTATGCGACGTCTATAGTCCAGGGACAACATGTTCTCCCGCATCTCCACATATGCAATATATGAATTTACATATGTAATTTTTAGCATAGCAAAAAAGAGCCGGTGCCACAACTTTTTCGATTTCCTATAAAAAAATAATAATGAAACAGAAAACTAATACAAGGAACATTATTACTACACTACATTTAGTAATTATATTTTAAAGCAGATGAAAACGATGCATACAGACGAAAAGTAAACAAAATTTTTTTCTCCAACACCCAGTGTACTGAAGGTACTTATAAGTACCAAAGAGTAATTCAACTTTTAAATCAAATACATACACCGTTCACCTAAAATAGCTAGTCAAATTGTATTCTAAGATCATAATGAACACATAAAAAAAAAATCCAACACTTATCTTATATCTTTTAATGTGTTTGCAGCAATAAAAAGACGAGCGTGACAATCTGTACAAAATGTCGGCACAAAACACATCGACTGTTTCAAAGATAGCCTCCTTTCTCGCTAAAATAACAAAACTAGAACTACTGCTGCCATGTATCCGGATAAAGTGGAGTTAAAAGAGTATTTTTGCAAAGTACCATTAGAATATTAGTAATATTCACTATGGGATGAACGTTTAAAGTGAGTGGTACTTATAAGTACCGTCAGTAGATAAAGGGTTAAATAATTCTGAGGTAAATTAATGCTATTCAAATATTGAATGAACTCATAAGTTGAATTAATTACACGATCAGAGCTGGGCAAAATATTTTTCAATAAAACTACAAAAGCTTTATCCATATAATATGTGGGGCTTGATCATTTAGCTACTATTGGCCTTATTGGCATATCTACTTTGTGGTCTTTGAGTCTTCCGACAATTGCTGGGATTACTGCTAACTTATTAATTCTCATTAGAAGTTTCATATTATCAAGCCAGTTCCCTTTATTAACCAATTCATTAACTTTTTTGTTAATTATGTTAAGTGGATTCTCCTTGACTTCAAGACAATCCATATTGTTAATACATTGTACCATTTTACTTTTATAGTCATCTGTATTTAATATAGCTAATTTATTAGATTTATCCGTTTGGATTAAAATGATTTCTGGATCAAATTTAAGCTTTTTCAAAATATTCAATTCATCTTTTGGTATCATTGTGGGTTGCTTAATAAACTTCTTAAGTTCCTGGTGCATAAAGTTGCGAATTTCTTCTTTATGATCGTTATAAGTCGACTGCACAATGTTTTCAAGTTCTGAAATGATAGATTTTAAATTAGGCTTAACTGGAAAAATGTATTTTGGCCCGCGCTAAAGTACTTTTATTTCATCTTCCGTTAACGGTCTGTTAGATAAATTCAGAAACTTTCATCACTTTTTATAGCCTTATTTAGTTTAAGGCTCCTGTCCCTGCCGGCGAAGGCATTCGCGAGCTAATGCTAATCCTATGGGAGGGATTTTTCTAATATCTCGTTTGCATTTCGACATTTTCAAATAATGTTTTTTGCATTGGATAGCCGAGGTCCGTCTCTACATCGCACCCTTTTTACTTTTTCGATTTTGGTTGCAGATATTTTTTAGAATGACACTTTCATTTTCAGAACCGGTTTTGAAAATGAAAATAACTTTATAAAAAACATCTGCGACCAAAATCGAAAAAGTAGAAAAGGTGCGCTGTAAAGATGGGCCTCGGCTATCCAATGCAAAAAAAATTATTTAAAAATGTCGAAATGCAAACGAGATATTAGATAAATCCCTCCCCATAGGATTATCATTAGCTCGTGAGTGCCTTCGCCGGCAGGGACAGGGGCCTTAATCTGTGTTAGACGTATATTTCAACTTATCCAACAAAGTGTTTGCGCGAAATTCGTTGTTCCTCACAGTTTGTTATTTATTCATATCTCAGTTATAAAAGCATAGGTAAGAGAAGATTGGCTTACCTTGTATTTATGTTTTATATCCGTGGTTTATCTGGGATCCATCATCAGGGTAATATGATCTGTAAAGTCTAGTCATTTCCCATTCTGATCCACTGCTAATGCTATAATATTCTGTGTTGTTTTTTAGCACGCGTGATTACTTTTGTGGCTTGTAAAAAAATGTACATTTGAACTTTTAAAGAACGAAACAGAATGCAATTAGTTACAGTTGCAGCATAAAAATCGCCGCATCTCTCCTTTTGAGAGTCTGGAATACAAGTAAATGTAAAAAACATATATTATACATTATTTATATTTATAGTCACTAAAACAGTTTGGTTTATTGATTGTTCAAATGTCTATATTTCTTGGATATGCGATGAAATGTTTATATAAAGTATTTACTTAGAATCGTAAACTTCCTTGTTTTGAATAACAAGTTCTTTTCATAACTGCTTTTATGAATCATGTTGATAGATGAAAAATAATCTACTCAGTTTGATTTATTTTATAGCGTTCATTTGGAGATTACATTTCGTAACATTTGTCAACAATCTGTTTATAAGTGATTATTATATAGGTTGTTACATGTTGATACTACACTATTTAAAATATACTGAAATTTACATATATCCCTGAGGAGAAAACACGGCACTTACTGTGGAACAGGGTGTGCAGACAACTTATTGTTCATTGATAGGGTCACACAAAAGAATATGGCCACATAAGAAATTGAAAAACAATTGAACTATGATCGAGATATTTTTTAACATTAACGACACCGTTTTTCAAGTGATTGAAAGCAGTCAGCAACTTTGTCGCTTCAGGGGTCTTGTACCTTTTAAACGCGACGAAAATTAACGAAAAAATTCAAAGTTTGAATTAGTGGATTTTCAAAACCTTTTTATGTATAAACATGAAATATTGGATACTGATTAAACAGATTGCGCTTTGTAATATGCTGTCATTAGAAATTTATTAGCATTTTACAGAATTTGTGTATTGTTTAAATCAAAATAGCTTTTTTTTTTTAATCCATGTCTTCGCTCGCATGATATCTTGAGAAAGTATATATGGATTGTCATGAAATTTGCTAATGATACTAAACATATATGTACGTTTAAAATGAACTACTCTTAGGCCAAAATTATTTCATTAACTATATAAAAAAATATTTAAAAAAATTAAAAATTTTATATTTTTAATGAATAAAAATAGTCATAACTAAAATGTTACCGTTGTAAATACTTAAAAGTAGTTCATTGTAAACACACATATTTTTTTAGTATCTTTACCAAATTTCATGACAATACATACATACTTTCTCAAGATATCATGCACGCAATGACTTCTGGAGAGAAAAAAAAAGAGCTATTTTGATTTTAACAATACACAAATTCTGTAAAAGGCTAATAAATTTCTAATGGTAGCATATTACAAGGCATAATCTGTTTAATCAATATCGAAAATTTCAAGTTTATACATAAAAGGTTTTGAAGATACATTAATTCAAACTTTGAATTTTTTCGTTAATTTTCGACGCTTTTAAAGGGTACAAGACCCGGGACCGTGGACCTTTATTTGAGCAAAAACCGGCATTTATTTTTGTGTGTATCATTATTCTCCAATCTGTACTACGTCATTCTTGGAAAACCGCATGCAGATGCGATTATGTTAAACAAAGTTACAAGTATTTTAATTATGTTCACAAATAATTTTTTGGCCTTTCAATATACTTTAACCCTTTATCTACACCATTATGATCTACTGCAATTTTTTTCATGTAATATTTTTTTTTTCAGTTACTACAATGAAAATTAAAGGATAAACGTTAAAAAAAAATACTCACCCGTGAGAAACTTCACTGTAAAAAAAATTCCGCAACGTTCCTGGGAAAAAATGGGCAGCTGAGTTGCCCATTATTTCCAAGAAACATTTCTTGAAAATGACTGGAACTTTACTGTATATGTTAAAAACTATCTACAGAAATGCCAGTAAGTTTTCTGCGAAATACCAGGAATATTTCTGTTGAGAGCAAAACATTACTGACATTTCACAGCATGCGGGATCCGCAGACGATTTTTACATTTCCAGGTGACAATTTTCGCTTTATTATCATTATTTGTTAGAATGAAAAAATATTTCGAAATTGACATCAAAATTATTATTTATAATTTACACGAAAAAATAAATTTTCAGTTAAAATTCAATAAAGTAAATATATATATGATATATTGTTTCTGAACTTTGCTTAAAATATATAAATGTAAATAATAATTAGAAAAAAAATCTAGACATAAAATATTTTGGATTTTCGTCAGTAATTATGTTAGTTTACAAGTTAGATAAAATACATATAAATTTTCATGAAAAAAAAAAAAACCTAATTGTATATTTTTTCCGAAAAAAAAAAAAAAAAATTCAAATTTGCAGCAATCCAAAGTGTCAAATATATATCATATTCAAATCAAATTGTAATAAAGTGTTAAAATATAAAATTAATTAAAAAAGAAAAAAAAGTCAAGAGGTAGCATCGAACTCGGGCCATACGGGTGGCGTGCGAGCCTTCTGCGTCCACACCACGAAAGACACGTTGAGAGCTGCAAACTAATGGGTATTTGAAACGTATGCTAAACCTCGGCATCTAATTTCTGAAAATCTAAGGCCCATTTGAAGAAATCCTTTCACAAGAATAATTAGAGATAAGAACTCTAAAACATACTTTAAATTAATCAAAATCGGTGAGAATCATGTTTGATGGTCCCCTGGTTAATGGAGATCCAAATAATAGGTGTATTTTTTTTTTACACGGTCTGCTCGTTAAACATTCCACAGACAAGTACGAGAGATAATCTCTTAGCGATGTCACAGAGGTATTGTATTTTCATCTGAATTGTCTTGACAATAGAGACGTAAAGGATTATGTCGTCTATTGATTTATTTGCATTCCATATTTATTTTTTTACATTCATTTAAGGAATTCGTTTTCGACACTCGCGCGCGAGCAACGGATTATAGCAAAAGAAAAAAAAATAATAATAAATGGCGGCCGCAGCGTTTTGCTGTTTCCAACTTTTGTTCAGGAACGTTTCAGATAAGAAAACCAGAATTTCACAGGAAAGAGCTAAATTATTCTGAAAACCTGAGAAAAGGCGAAACGTTCCTTGATTTTACATGGAACGTTACCATTTTTTTTTTTTTTTACAGTGTTAATTATTTAGAGGTAATTAATTAAAGTGGTAGTTTAAAGTACCGTCTGTACAATATGACTAAAATAGCATTACAGTAAACCCACAAGGTATTTCAACTGGCACCAGAAAATATTTTCGATTTAATAAGTATGGGAAATATAGGCTTTTTCTTATTTACAAATAAATCGTTTGGCAAATTCCGGTGCCAATCATTTATTTCAACACTTTAGAATTGAAAATGCTTTACTCCTGATAGGGTTAAAATTTCTTTTAGGTTTCGATCTTGTTAGCAGTCCTTTAGCTATGCGACGTCCATATTCCAGTGACAACATGTTCTCTCGCATCTCCACATATGCAATATATGAATTTACATATGCCATTTCTAGCATAGCAAAAACGAGCCGGTGCCACAACTTTTTCAATTTCATAGAAAAAAAAACCAATGAAACAGAAAAGAAATACCAAGGAAATCATTACTACACTACATTTTAGTAATTACATTTTAAAGTGGATGAAAAGGATGTATAATTACACAGACGAAATGTAAACAAGAAGTTTTTCTCCAACACCCAGTATACTGACGGTACTTATAAGTACCACCGAGTCATTCAACTGTTAAATCAAATACATACACCGTTCACCTAAAATAGCTAGTCAAATTGTAATCTAAGATCATAATGAACACATTAAAAAAATCCAACACTTATATCCTTTACTGTGTTTGCAGCAATGAAAACACGAGCGTGGCAATCTGTACAAAATATCGACACAAAACACATCGAATGCTTCAAAGATAGCCTCATTCTTCTCTAAAATAACAAACCTAGAACTACTGGTGCCATGTATTCGGATAAAGTGGAGTTAAAAGAGCGTTTTTTTGCAAAGTACCATTAGAATATTAGTAATATTTACTATGGTATAAAAGTTTAAAGTAAGTTGTACTTATACGCACCGTCAGTAGATAAAGGGTTAAATCTGTTTTTCTCAATGCTGACGTTTCAGCTATTTTTTATTTTTTAAATGCTCCTTGCTTCTTAATTTTTTATCAAAGTTCATGAAACTGATAAGGAAGAACCCCGATATTGCTTAAAAAGAAACGGTGTTATGCATTTTAAAATTCGACTCCATTAAGATAACTAAATTTGACTTTTAACTTATTATAAGGCATAATTTGGATGAAAAACGCTATGAAATTCAGAAAAAAATCTCTTAAAAAATTAACTTCTTAACGGATTAAAAAATCGATACACAGATTTGTTTGTAATAGAGTACGTGATTAAGATCCAAAATCGAGGAAATATTTGAAAAATCAGGGCCGAAACTAGCCTTTTTTGCGCCCGGGGCAAACATGAATTTTGGCACCCCCCCCCCCCTTTCTTCCTCAAAGTATATTTACAAAGAGAATTTTACTAATTTTCTAATGGCCGTCTTATTTTAAAATTTAAAATATGTAATCATAAAATATGTAATACTGAACTACGTAAATTGAATGTGACGTTTGTTGCAATTATAATTCGTTCACATAAAATAATTCGCATGTATTACGGCTATTTACAGTGTTTGCTTATACAGTAGAGTTCCTATTATCCTAGTCCCACTTAACCGAGTTATTTTCTTCTGATGGACTGATGGCTTTCATTATTATGAAACAGCCGTTATAAATGAAGTGTTAGGTGAAAAAAAAAATTATGGCCATTTTTTCCCCCATTCTGACCAGAAAATCAGAGTTCAAACTTTTTACGACTGCTCTTTCATCTTCACCTAACACTTCATTTATAATGGCTGTTTCATAATAATGAAAGTAATCAGTCCATCAGAAGAAAATGATCGATTCCAAAGGTATAATCTTTCATTTGGCGCCCCTTGGCTCTGGCGCCCGGGGCACATGCCCCCTCTGCCCCCCCCCCTTAGTTTCGGCCCTGTGAAAAATTATGACGCAAAGAGCTTTTTAAGATTTCGTTTTAAAATTTTAATTTTTTTTAAAGATCTTAAAATTATAATAAGATTGGAAATTTCTTTTAAAGCATTCTATATTTATGGTGAAATGTATATTTGCACAAAATTTCAAATCTCTATTATGAAAATTAAAAGAATTTTTTTTAATCCTCCACCGTCCCATTAAAACAATTAACTTTAGAATTGACTAATTCAAATAAATATTGGAAACCAATTCTTTATTAGCCCCCAGTACGGCATGCTATTTCTTTCTCCCAGCTTATTTTGTGCCGTCTTTAAAAAATAACGTTACCTTGCAGTAGCTAGCCGTAAAACAAAGCAGTACGATTAGATACTCTATAGCAATTTTTTTTAATTTCTAAGCATCGCACATTTTTAATTTTTATACCGTCGTATAGGGAAAAAAGTACTTTTAAATGCAATTTGTTTGAAAACGGTATCTTCATTTATTTTTCAAATATTAATTTTTTTGTAGTTTTCAGCAACATTTGTCTAATTTGGCAACTCAAGTACACAATTTATGTAGAAACTAAAGTGAAAATAGTTGAAAAATAGCAATTATATCTTTTTGTTGCCATTTTCTCATAACAACCGAAAGAAAATGTAATTAAAATACGTGCTATTTTGAAAAAATTATAAACGAATAATTTCGGTTAAAACAGGGAGCTATTATAAACTATATTTAATTTTAAGTATCTATAGGCGCTTTCAGTGTGACGTCAGTCATGACGTTTTGGTTAACAAATGGTTGCTATGCGTCATTTCTTTTTAAATATAAATCGTGGAAAATGTTACCAGTACCTATAAAGTATTAAAACACTTAGATGTGAGATATAGATATAAGATATAGCAGCAGCACACAAACAAAATAGAAAATATCACATAGCAACCGTTCGTTTGGTGTCAGTTTCCAACCAAAAGGTCATGGCTAACGTCACGACTGAAATCGTCTATATTAATGTTACTAACAAATGAATACCTATGAATCATTAGATAGCCGTTTTTTTGTCGCGTTTCTTTAATGACGGCATGTTTTTTCTGCATTTGTGTATTATTTTGCGATAGTACTATCCTATGCATGCTTTACTGTAGATGTTTATAAGTGGATCGTAAATGTAGAATTCTTAAGCGGATGTGAATGACGTTATTTTACATAAAATAAAAGTGTGTGCTGTAAGTCTTAAAATTGAAATATGCTTTGTACTATTTATGTATGCATATATATATATTTTTTTTTTTCATCGGAAGGCGGCACTAAATTCTGAAAAAGCAGAATTCCTGTTTTCCAGAACTAATTTTTATTTATTTATTTTTATTTCTTTCTCCGCGCGAATAAGATTTTGCATGAAAAAACATTGGGTTAGTAACTTCCTTTTAAATATTTTAAAACAATTTTGCCGAGAGAATAAATGTATTTTGATTTAAGTAACAGATGAGATATTAAATCTTTTATAGCACTTAGAAATGATATTATTTATCGTATTATTTAATGGTATTATTATAAAAGTGTGTGCTTTAAGTTTTAAATTTGAAATATATTTTGTACTATTTATATATACATATATATACACACATATATATATATATATATATATAAAACCATTAAATATTACCGACCATCATCAAAAACTGCAATATTGTGAATGACTGACTACACGCCATAAACCAACAATATAGAACTGTATGTGTAAAATAAAGTACCGTATACTTAATTACAAGAATTAACATGGAAGAAAAAAAGAAGAATATGGATTCCGAAAAAATTGAAAAACTTATAGATTGAATTACGTTTTCATGATTACAGAATTCAATGATATAATCAAATCGGTTGTTTTCTGTGGGAAAAAAGCTATAAGCTGAAAAAAAAAATTTCCCCTGTACTCAAACAACCAATATAATCAAAATAATAGTTTCAAGATGAATACAGAACATTATCAAATGGCATGAAATGGAAAAAAAAAACTACAACCCATTAAATATTTAATTTATAGCAATAGAAATCTTACAAAAACATACCGTATTAATTCCCAGTAGATTTTCAAAATATATTCCCGCACATGGAATCCAAAAAGCATGATAAGATTAAGGTGAATAAAACAGTTAAGTTAACACAGAAATTAAAAGCTATGGAGTCTGTTAATTCATGTTGAAATATTGTGATAAATATAATTAATATAATATAAATAAAAAATAATTACATTATTTATAATTCCTAAAAACAATTTTAAATTGTATAATAACAATTTTACAACATTGCCGATATTCAGCGTTAATTACTACCAAGTGTAAAAAATTAAAATTATAACTGTAATAGAGGCTATTTAAAAATACAAAATTTATGGTGCCGCCATCTATTATTTTATTTTGATTATACAAATGTCACAGTAAGTAGAACCTAATACATGCTAATGAATTAAAATGTATCAACTGCATTCTTACACACATCCTAATATAAACAATACCATACTATATTTCATTATTCAGAAAAAAAATTTCTTAATAAATTAAATGTTAATACAATATATTCTATTACCGTACCATTAAATCTACACTGAGAAATTAAAACACTTTTTTAACTTGATAATATATAGAATATAGGCTATATGCTATAAAATAAAATAAATTATATATTATAAAAATATAATAGTTTTAATATTTAGCTTTACATATAAAAAATGAACAGGATAGAAAAAAAATAAATAATTAAATAAATTATAAAATAAATAAACAAAAATGGATGTTTATATAAGATTGTCAAATACTAAAATTCCAAATAGCCTAAAGATCACATAGATAGTGTGTGAATTATCCTTATATTAGTCATAAAAAAGCTAAAAAAAAATTTAAAAAAAATATGATTGTGCCAATCAAACATATAAACCGATAATTAATCATGGAATACAATGTTGAAAATAAAACAATATTAAATAGTACAGAGAATAATAATAAAAACTATTTACCCAATTTTAATACATACAGTATAACATTAGTTAATCAAATAAACCAATATGCATAATAATCACTAAAAAGTTGGTATACTATTATTAATTAATATGACATTGTCCTGAGTAGACTAAATTAAAAATAAGTTAATATTGAATTTGATTAAATAAGTTAATTTTAATATGAAATTTAAAAAAAAAAAAGAGGAAAAGTCACCAATTACATATAAAACATCAAATCAACATCCATATAAAATACGTATTAGAAATGTAGTTATAATACAAAAGCCCCATTTTTTTAAAAAATATAAATTAACGATTGCGTATTATCCAGACAACACCACCCTCCTCCGTACTTTAACATCTACCCACCCAACCATCCTATAGTAATTATTTATTTTTATTTTACAATTTTTAATTTTTTATAAAATATTTTTTATTTTATAGTTTTTTTGTAATTTTGTTTACGCATGTGTTATTTTTTTTTTTTTTAGATCATGTAAGTACTAATTGTATATTAATGGATATATGAATTTTTTTGGAAAACCATGATTTAATGAATCATAAATTAGTTTTTAAATATTATTGTTAATTAGATGAGAAGAACATAAACATTTTATTCTATATAAATGACTAAGTAGTATATTTGGATATACAGAATGATGAAGACAAGATTTAAAATTTGTAAATGTATTAACTTTGAATTTAAATTCTTTATGTTTATCATATAAATCAGTTATTGTTTTGTTGTCTTTAATTGTAATTTTAAGATCTAAGAAGTTAATAGTATTGTTAGATAAGAGGTTTTCCGTTAATTCCAAATTAGTGGGATAATCAACTGGAAATTGAAAAATTTTAGATTGATCAGCGGCAATTAAAATTATGTCATCAATATAACGATATAAATGGAGATTATTATTAGTAAAAATACGTTCATAGTGATATAAGTATAAGTCTGATAATAAACTGGATGTACAACCACCTTGTGGTGTACCGACGTGCTGTAAATATAATGTATTATCTTGCAATATATAATTATTATAGATAATAAAGTTTGTTAATGATTTAAAAGAAGCGATATCAATATTAGATGGTAATTCCAGTTTTCTATAATACTTATTAAATAATGCATTTATTATATTATGTAAATTTAATAAGTCTATGTTATTAAAAAGATCTTTGAAGTCATATGACGTTATATTATATACACAGTTAAGATTTTTTAAAATAGTGACCAGTTGATATATATATTTTCTTTTATCGGGGCGACACTAAATTCTGAAAAAGCAGAATTCCTGGTTTCTAGTCATTTTTTTCTTCCTTTATCAAATTATATTTCTTTCTTAAGTGCTTTTATCGAAGGGGCTTTGCCATTTTCCGATTTCGAAAAAAGAAATTCGCCAAAGAAAAAAACTGTGATGGAAAGAAAAGTGACCGGAAAATTGGAGATACAATCCTGATGTCCGAGGCGACGTCGAATGCTTATAGATTTTCAAATGCTTTTGGTCACTTCAAACACTAGGACTTTGAACGAGAGAAAATGTTTTTCTTTTTCAATTCCTACTATTAGTTCACACTCTCCCTATACTTATTTATTTATATATCTTGTTCAAATTTTCAATCGTTACTTATTATTCATCCTATCAAGTTGAAATAATTTTTTTAAAACTTGTACTTGATGACACTTGATGTTAATACAGTTTTTTCAAATATTAATTCATTCATTAAATTTTAATTAATTAATTTTAGTTTTATATGGGAGACAAAATGGTGGCCATTGGTTATTGAAGCATGTAATGCATCTTCATATCTATAAGGGGGGTTACCATAAGGGGAACCCTGTTATGTCGCCCAATACCGCCAAGTTTGTCGCCAACTTGGCGATATATCGCCAAATTTGGCGACCAAATTGAGTTGCCAAAAGTGACGCCAACTTGGCGATGTCTCTAATATTTCGCCAAATTCCCTTAGACTTCCATTGTAAACCTACTTGCGTATAGAAAATCAACAAATTGAGATATTTTAATGCAACAAAAACTAATATTAGCTTAAGGGATTATATTAAATTTTTATTTGACGACCTAAGTAGGAATTGACTTAAAAAACAAAATTTTTATATTACTTGTTTTGGATAGTTGGAGAAATTCTTTGGACAAAGGTCACGTTTAACTATAGTACTAAGGGAGAAATGCTTTAAAAAAAAGCTTTCATTTAAAACAGATTTTTTAAATCATTCTTATAAATAAAATTAATGATTAATTAACCGAATCACATTTTCAGGTAGAAACCGCAACCGAACTGAATTTCAGTAGAAAACGAAAACGAAACCATCTCAAATAAAAGCTCTCTCAAAACTGTTTAATATACACATGCTAGCAAAATCATTATTAATTAATTACGGTGGTTGTATTTTTTAACTTTTTTAATTGATTTTTATGTATTTTTTACCGAAAATGACCTTCATTTTTAACCATCACGTCAGGAATTTTTGCAAATCATATATTTCAAAGATGGGCAATATCATCGTAACCGACGTAACATTTTATCATCTAATTTTGTTTTCAAATCTATGTAGAAAATTTACTAACAAAGCTAGAACAAATTTTTACAATTTAAAGTATTTCTTACTAAGGTCTTAATACCCAAATACCTGCAGATGATTTCAATCTCTCTTTGAGTCCCAAAAATTGCAATTCAAAATTCTGTAAATGGCGTAACATAAAATAGAAAAAACATTTTTTCTGCCTTCATTGAAGTGTAAAAATTATCAAAACTATCCCGTTAAAAAAAGTGATTTAATGTTCTCAACAACACTAAGTAATGATAAATTATAACAGTAACTTGTTTAATTAATTTCTGAATAATAAAAAAGAAAAAAATGACATTTACACGTGTAACTGACGTAACTTTTGGTGTGTAACTGACGTAGCATTATGACTTTACAAAGACAATAATGGTACTTAACTTAGTTTGTAAACAGTAATTTACAATGCATTTTTATTAGGATTTTTCTATAGAATATAAAACTATCAAGTTTTCCAATCATACCCTTAAATTAAACATGTTATAAATTTGACCCCCCCCCCCCCCCCCGAAAAAAATGATGATTTTCCGTGGAATTGCCCAGATAAATAACGAAAATCTGACACCATAAAATAGATGTGATGGTTGTGTTCTTTAACTTTTGATAATTGATTTTTATGTATATTTTAGCACTGAATCCAAAAATGATTTTAATTTTTAACCATCACGTCAGTATATTTTGCTAATCGTAAATTTCAAAGTTAAAAAGTCAAAAATTAGCGAAAATCTATCAAAGCCTTACCAAAAGAAAGAAAATGTTTTAAATACATATGCGACAAATTTCAAGCCTTACCAACCGCCAAAGTAAAAGGGGACACCTAGATGAAACCCGTGGCAGAGCATGAGCGGTTCAAAGAAACTTCCACACGTGGAACAAAATTGTCAGGATAAATACACAGCATTTTACATGTTTAGCTATAAAAATACATAGCCAAAATATGAATAAATTATTACGAGAAAAAAGTTATACATTTATTGTGTCAGATTTTCACAATACAGTGAAACTTCTTTTAAAGACCACCCCTATTCAAGGGCCACCTCTATTAAGGGCCAATATATTTAGGAACAAAAATTTTTCCCATAGACATAATGTTAAATTTACTCCTATTAGGGACCACACCTACCTCTCATCAAGGCCATTTTTTTCACATGTGCCTTAAATCCTAAACAGGCGTATTGAACTCCTGAACCAAAAGGTAAGTGTTCAGCAAACAACTGCACTTGCAACAAAGAAGGCTGAGGGAGATGGGGAGGATTTAGTAACACATTGAAGGACCACAAACTTTTCCACAAGTGGGACGAACAGGTGATCCACACACTTTTTTTTACCTTTCAACGAGTAGGGGTTGGGTTGGAGGGAAATATTGACCCTTTGTTGTGGGCACATAAAAGACAACAGCTTATCCAGAAAAACTGATTCCACATTTACTAAAACTGTGAATGCATATTAAAGCACAATTTTGACACTTGAAATTTTATGCTCAGGCCTATGTAAAATTTAAAATTATGGCACCTAAATCAAGCCAAAGATTACGTCTGGATTTGAATGACAAAATCAAAGTTCTTAATTGTCATGATCAAGTAACATCTGCCAGAAAATTGGCTTCACAGTTTAATTGCAGCAAGAATCAAATAAACAATATTATTAAAACAAAGAGAACTTACTGAAAGAATATGCAGATTTTAAAAATCGCTGGATAAAAAGAAAGATAAATCAAAAATTTGGTCATCTCTATTCAAGGGCCACCCCTCATAAAGGCCAATTTTGAATGGAACGGCCGGTGGCCTTTACAGAGAGTTTTCACTGTATTTCGACTTTTTTAAAAAGTTAAAATTTGCGAAAATTCCTGACATAACGGTAAAAAATGAAGGTCATTTTCGGATTCAGCGCTACATAATACATAAGAATCAATTATCAAAAGTCAAAAAACACAAACATTACATTTATTTTCAAGTATCAGATTTTTGCTATTTTGTGTGTTTTTAACTTTGAAATTTACATTGTAAAAATGTTTACATACAAAAATGTAGATCATTTTCGAACTCCGCGCTACAAAATACATAAGAACCGATTATCAAAAACTAAAAAACATGACACAACCCAAATTTTGCAGCTGGTGTTATTTACAAAAAAAAAAAAAAAAAAAAAAAAAAAAAAAGCATTATTCTTAAATGAAATGCGTTTTTATTTTATTAATCTTTAATCCAATAAGAAACTAGTCGGATGTGGCAATCCCAAAACTTTCTTCTATCTCATATATGTTAATACATCCTGAAAAATGCAGCATATCAGGCCTACCAGTTAGGTAATTTACACCAAAATTTAATCATCAACAATTTATGTCAACTTCTAATTGATTTTCTGTTTGATAAAAGTACGTGAATTAGTTTTTGAGATTTTATTGTAGAAATCGTTAAAATTCTGCATATCAGCGCCACCTTTTGGGATATTTACACCAAAAACTAATTAGGACAAACTTATACCTGGAACTAACAGAATCTGAAGCTTGATGAAAATTCATGCATTAATTCCTGAGATACAGCTATTGCAGAAATCGCTAAAAATGCAGCATAGCGGTGCCACCTGCTGGGTAATTTACACCAAAAACTAAACAGCACTAATTTATATCACGTACTACCTTATTCTGAAGTTTAAAGAAAATTTGTGCTTAAGTTCTTGAGATAGAGCTATTGCGGTAATCATGAACAATGCCGCCTAGGAGCACCACCTGTTGGGCGATTTACACCAAAAAGTAATAAGCACCAAACTATATCAAGTACTAACTGAATCTAAAATTTTATAAAAATCCCCACTGTAGTTCTTGAGATACAGCTATTGCAGAAATCGTGATAAATGCAGCATTTACCTGTTGAGCTATTTACACCAAAAAGGAATCAGCACCAGTTTATATAGAGGTCTAAATGAATTTAAAGTTTTGTGAAATTCAGTGCATTAGTTCTTGAGATAGAGCGCACAAAAAATTTTTGTCACATACAGACTCACAGACATACATTTTCTAAAAACCATCAAATCGTGTTCAGGACCATCTAAAACGTATAAATCCATCGAAAACCGGAAGTTGAAATTTTTCACAAATCCAATACTTTTTTCTTGTAAAGGTAGAAGAAAGTAAAAAATAAAAAAAGGTTTTAAATATTTATATTGTTTGATTAAAACAAAAACATCATTTCTCTCTATAAGACACTTTTAAGCACAGCAAACGTCTGGAAGATTTTTTAAATCTTTATCAAATTTTTGCGCACACTTATTACAAAAATTTATTTTAATGTAAGACGACACGAATCAGCATTTGCAAGTAACGAATGTTATCTAAAAAGTGTGCGGATATTAATGCATACACTGCATAATTTTATTTTGATTCCTGGTTATTCAAGGTCGTATCGGTTAAAATACTGAAAAACGCATTAGTTTTACTTAAAAATCAAAGCGATCAATATGAAATACGGATTTCAGAAGAGGTAAGCAGAAATTACAGACGTATTTGCCTTTTTCTTTTTCAATTGCAAGGTTTGCAAGTCGTATATGCGCCAACTTGCACGCACTTCTTAAAAGTGCTTTACTTTCCCTAATCTGGATTCTTAATGCTTAGATACTCATTGTTCTGAAACTTGTTTTTTTTTCTACATCGACATTTTACGAATTCATTTTTATAATCCTTGGAGTACAGGGTTATATTTTTACAATTCAATAGAATGTTTCGTAAAAGAACGGATATGCAAAATTTCTTTTTGCAGCGAAAAAATTTGCACATACCTCTACTTTAAAATGTTTTATAAGAGACTAGCAGCCTTCGCCCGCTACGCTGATCGGTTTCTCTAAAGAAATCTTGAATGAAACGAAATACAGTAAAACCTCCTTAAAGCGACCATGTTCCGTTCCAATAAAAATGGGTCGTAAAAAAAGATATTGTTATTACAGTGTCTTTGTATTTCTTTGACGAAGGCTATGGTTCTAGTTAAAAGTACTAAGATGAATTAAAGTAATTTAACACCTTTTTAATTATTGTCTCATCTTTTAAGTATTTTGAACATAGTGTAATTTTAAGTGTAAAATGAGCATTTTAAAAATGTAACATTTGAAAATTGCAGACTTTTACGTGGTATTTCATTAATTCACAAATATATACTTAAAATAAGTGAACAAATAACTGTTTTATATCATAAAGTAATAAAATAAAACTCATATTAAAAAAATTATTATAACATGGCGTGGTTTACAATAAAAATCCTTTTCACGATCAGGGTTGAAATAATTGGCGCATTAGCATACATTTTGCATGGTGTCCGTATAACGGAAAAGTACCCAAAATCGTTGACGCCAAAATTACTTTAAAAAATCTGACGCTGACTATTAATATCAGAAGTAGTAAATTAACTTATAAATTCACGTATTACGGTCAATTCTTTGCATCTTTCCCGTTCCTCATCAAAATATTAATAAATCTATTTGTAATATATGAATTGTAATTTTTATTTGTATGAAGAGTTACAACACCTATTAAATCTACGGTTTAGCAATGCAACATTTCGAAATAATTGTTTGTATCTTTGTTTTTTTCCGGTCATAAAAAAAAAAAAAATGAAAGATACAATGCACACTACTTATATTGCATCTTTTTTCGGTTAATGTTTAACGTATTAATACTTTGTATCTCTATAATAAAAGTACCTCCGGGTATAACTTTGACAAGCTTTGTAGTAAGCTGAAAAACAGTTCAATTCATATTCCGAAAGCAGAAGACATCACAACAAATACCAAACAAAATAAACGTTATAATGAGCTTCATAAGAAAATGCGACAAAAAGGAAAAGTAACAAAATGCCTCCAGGCATTAAAAAAAATAAACAATCTCATCGTATTTCTTTTGATCGAGATGCATCATGAGGAAAAAGCTAATCTTAAATGGCGCCATCAACATTTTTTTTTTTTTTTTTTTTTTTATAGATCTCTGGCAGACACACTTAGGGCAGACATGATTCAGCATAATCTTGACAAATTAATGTTTTGAATGCAAGTAAATGAATAAAATAAACTAGAAATATTACTTAAAAAAATTAAGTAACACGATTTTATTCCTCCACTTCCTTGTTATCGTATGGTTAATTAAAACTATCTAGTGTTTCCGCATTTTAGCAAGCGTGGCAAATTTTGGCGCAAAATTAATTTAATTGTTGTAACCATTATTTTGACTCTGTTATTGTGAATCTATTGTTGTATCTCTATTGTTTTAACTCTACTGTTGCCAACATTATTGCTGCTTTACTTGCTTCTGCAATATTTTCACAAACGTCTTGAGAAAGAGTGCGACTTTTCAACTCAGGCACATCACACACTGAGACGACAGGGGCGAAATGAAGTGCGACATAGGAGAAAAAACCGGTCGTAACAAAGAAGGAAGCTGTTTCAGACCTGTTTTAAATCAGTTCTTCCCCTGAAATAGAGCGACATGTCTCATGTGTCGCCTGTCGCCATAGTGTGTGACCTGCCTTAGGCCTCGTTTTCAACAAAAAAGAACTTTACTGTTGCTAGCATTATTGCTACTTTACTTGCTTCTGCAATATTTTCACAAGCGTCTTGTGAAAGAGTACGACTTTTCAACTCAGGCACATCACACACTGAGACGACAAGGGCGAAATGAAGTGCGACATAGGAGAAAAAAACCGGTCGAAACAAAGAAGGAAGCTGTTTCAGACCTGTTTTAAATCAGTTCTTCCCCTGAAATCGAGCGACATGTCTCATGTGTCGCCTGTCGCCATAGTGTGTGACCTGCCTTAGGCCTCGTTTTCAACAAAAAGAAGGTAGGTCGCTGCTTCTGATAGTAGGTACCTCGTTGCCTAAAAATCACAAAAATGAGTGAAATTAAGAAAAACCATCATTGACAATCATCTAAAAATGATTGAAAATACCAAAAACATCGTCATTAATCACCAATCATCATTGGCAATCATCTAAAAATCCCCGATAATACCAAAAACATCATCATTAATCATCATTGGTTGAAAAGTTGCACTCTTCCGCTAGACGTTTTAATATAGGGTCTGTATCCAATATTATAATATGAACAAATCTTGTGTGTATGTGCAAAATTTATCTTAAAAACGGCTCTAACGATTTTGACTAAATTCTGTATGCTACCGTTTTCGGGTACGAGAAGAGTATTGGGTTAAGTAACATGTTCGAGAAAATTTGAATAGAGGTTCATTTTGGGGCTACTATTGTTCAATGCATTTCAATGGGAATGAAGGTTCAAACGGTCATTAAGTTGTTGAACAGTTGGTAGAAAAAGAAGCCGCAATGTTGATCAAATTTGATGATATTTGGCGAAATATTAGCAATATTGGCGTGATACGGCAGGGAAATCGATTTTCAAGATTACCAGTGAAAAAAAAAAAAAAAAAAAAAAACATGATGGGCGTCAAATGAAAGAATACCGCCAAATTTGGCGACATTTGGCGAGAAATTCGGCTTTCAGAGTCTAAAAGGATTTTCTAGAAATTCCGAATAGGAGTCGAGATACATGATTCAACCAATCGGAGTCTATAGAATGTTTTCGAAAACAGAATTCAATCAACTAGGGAACATAGAACTTTGTCAACACATGCTTGGCACCAAATGAAAGAATGTTGTCAAATTTGAGAAAATTTTGCGAAAGAATCGGCTTTCAGAATCTGAAGGAATTTTAAATTAATTTATAACAATAATACAGGGAGAATTTATGGTTATATCTAAATATCTATATGGTTAAATCGAAAAATCTATCTAGATCCAGATGGATTTTTCGTGGATTCCAGATGGATTCCAGATAGATTTTTTGCTGTCAGCGAAACGAGATTGACCAATCAGAAGCCTGTACTTTTGGAAACGGCGAAAAGTTCGCAAAAATGCAGGCTTCTGATTGGTCAGTCTCGTTTCGCTAACAGCGAAAAATCTATCTGGATACCAGCCATCGAGTTGAACACAACGTTAATTTTAACCGAGCGTAGCTATGGTAGTAAACGGTGAAATTTTGTTAAAGTATTCATAAAGTGTTGGAAAGTGTTTCATAATGTATGCTTGACACATCATTTTTCTTTCCACATCGTAACTGCATAGTTACAAATACATAGCTGCCATAATGAAATCAGTTTCAAATGTATTTATGGAAAACTATATAATATGATACTGTATAAATATATAAAAAGGCCTCCAAAAGTTGGCCAACAGTAAATTTAATTTAAAAAAGATGTTTGCGATCATACATGTAACAGAAAATTCTCAAAATTATCTGTCCCTGTAGCAAATATCTGACTGTGTGGGTCCTGTTTAACGGTCGTGCACATTTGTGGAAACATAGATTGCTTTTTCATGAAGGTGTAAATGTTTCTGTGCAAAAGTAAAATGTTTTATGTTTGTAGACCCCAGAGTTTCCAACCCAATTTAACACCCCTTTCCGAAAAATTGAAAATGAACAGCAGAAACAGTGTACTGTAATTAAAACACGAATATATTGAATATTGGATGAGATATGGGAATTTGTGTGAAATTTTTTTTAACTGCGCATGCGTGAAGGATTCCAAAATTTTTATCTCATAATTTGATAGTCACCTAGTTAGGGCCGCTTACATAAAAATTAAAGTCAAATATCGTGAAAATTGAGAAGGATAGGGGCAGTATAGGGAGTTGCTTTCTAAAAGTATCTTTATTATAAGGGATTTTCCAGAATTTGTTAACCAGCTCACTGTGTAGCTTTTTGAGTTTTCACAGCATTTGACTGGGCTTTTTATATGAGTTACCCTAAATAGCTGACTACCAAATTATGAAACAAACATTTCGGAATCTTTCACGCATGCGCAGTTGAAAGTTATTTCATACAAATGCCTATATCTCATCCAATATTCAGTATATTCATTCTTTAATTACATTACACTGCTTCTACTGGGTTTTTCTTTTCAAGTTTTTGGAAAGCGGGATTAAATGTGGTTGAAAACTCCGTATGTTATAAATAAAAAAACATTTTAATTTTCCACAGAAATTTCAACACTTTCACGAATATGCATGATGCTTACACAAATTCTCAAGACAGTTAAACAGGACCCACATAGTCATTGACTACAAAGACAAACCATTTTGAACATTTTCTATTACATGGGTGATCGCAAACATTATTTTATTATTACATTTTTTGGCCCACTAATTCTCCTCGCGACTCAATCTTCACTGAAAAATATAAAGTCAAATACAGTCGACGCATCACATAAAAAAGCTAGTCAAATATTGAGAAAACTCAAAAACCTCGCATAGTGAACTGGTTGACAAATTGTGGAAAATCAGTAAAGCTACTTTTAGAAAGCTTCTCGTTATATTGCCCTATCTTTCTGAATTTTCGCAAAATTTGACTGTACTTTTATAGAAGTTGCCTTAAATAGGTAACTATCAAATTATGAATCTTTTTATGAATTAAAAATTTTGGAATCTTTAACTCATGCATAGTTAAAATTTATTTCACGTTAGTGCCCATATTTCATCAAATATTCAAGTTTTAATTGCAGTATACTGTTTTGCTGTTGTTTTTCAAATTTTTGGGAAGTGGTGTTACATTTTGTTTGAAAACTCTGTTGTCTATCAACAAAAAACATTTTGCCTTTTTCAGAGAAACGTTAACAGCTTTAATACTATGCAGTCTATGCTTATACAAATGTTATAACGACCCCTCGCGTGCTAAAGATGAAGGTCGTTATAACGAAAGTGAACGGAAATAAACTCTAAAAAACTCTAATCATGTGCATAAAAATTAAGGTTTCAAAGGAAATTTTATAATACAACATTATTACTAAATTCTGTTTACTTTCGTATCAAATAAAAATTGACAATGAGTATTTATAAAAATTAATTTAAGAGAATGATTACGTACTTCTAAAATAAAACATAAAGTAAATGTTAAATCACACACAAAAAAAATAACTACTTATCTATTAACATTTATTTTCTACAAAAATAATTCGAAATAGTTTTTTTTTTTTTTTTTTCCGTGCGTTTGATATTTTTTTAACCCTCTCGGCAGTGAATTTTTTTCCCAATTTTGGGAAAAATTACTTTTACGCTAACAAAATTAAAAGTAGCAACCAATATCACAGAAGTTACAGTTTACTGAAAATTAACGAATGTGTTCTTTACAGAAACCTAACGAATGTAGTTATGTTGCGAGTTTTTCATATAAAAATAATCTAAGGAAGAATTTTTTAAAGACGTTTCGAAAATGTCGTATCGTAACCAGATTAAACAAACATAAAAAAATTAGTAGTATTTTTTATCTTTTATCGCAAATGACTAATTCGGAAAAGGAGTCCCTAATTTAAATTTAAAGAGTGAAACATATGTTTGAATTAAAAGAAACGCTAACGATTTACTAATAATTAATAAAACTTTTATTAATATTATTATTATTAAATGCTGAAACATAAGTAAAGTCATAATAGTAAATGTATCGACATATGCTATCACTGTTAGGTGCTGGAATTAACAAAAATATTTTTTTTCTTTCAAATATTGCAATTCGAAGTAGGAGCCTCGTATGAGGCTCAGGGTGACGAGAAGGTTAAACAAAATTTTCCATCTCAGTTATAGATGATAAGTAATTTTATGCGTTTTCTTGTCTTTAAAAAAATGTTTTAAAGCGTCATTTTAAGACATTTTACATTAGGCATCAACGCGCAGTGAGCACTGAGTTCTTGTTGAAAGAAAACGGTAATTTTTTGGAGGAAAAAATCTAGAGGAAAGGTCAATTAGGTCGCTGTATAGGGAAATAAGCTGCTGGCTGCACGTTATATTGGATGTAAAAATAACATGCTATAAAGAGGATATACTTCGACACATTTTGCATAGGTCGGTATAATAGAACGGTCGCTATAATGGGAGGTCATTATAATGAGCGTCGAGTGTATCTTTTTTATATTTAAGGTAGTTCAAGCAGTGCTCGAAATAGAAAAATCCACAAACCGGACCGCTATTTCAAATTACACTGGTCGTCACCAAAATCCTCCCTGTAAAAATGATAATTGATTCCTATAGATTTCACTCTGCTAAATAAAAATATAGAAACGAAAATGCTGTATCACGTACCATTCTTTTGGTAAGAGGGTTTGTTTTTAAAATTAAGGTACTTTATATCTTGCTAAAACATAAGTGGAAATTTTGTAAACCATAAAAAGTAGATAATAATATGTAAATTATCTGTAAATAACATTTATAATAGTAATGTAATAACATATAAATATCTTTACCCGAGTTACAGCGGCATAAGGAATGAAAATATATTATTAGATAGCAAATAGTAAATTCGGACATGAAAAGGGGGGGGGGGGGCTTAAAAAGAAAAATGCACAATAAAAGTATCAACAAACTAAATTTTCATGCTATATTTTATCAATTTGATATCTAAGACAGTGGAAGTATACTCTATTCATGATTTCAATTTTATCTAGCATTGCTATTTAATATAATAATCCTTCACTGATTGTTACTATTATAAAAGTGTTTCTCCGAAAAATGGTACGTGCTAGAGCAAGTTGGATAACATATTTAGAATTAGGAGTATTAGATCTGTACACTTTACATATTTAATTTGCAGGGAGGAAATTTTTATATTTTTTTGTCGACCAGTGTAATCATAAATTTGCACATTCTCAGCGCATGATCAAATTTGATGTTAAAATAAATGCATGGAACGAAATAATAAACAAAAGTTCTTTTCATTTCAGTTTACTAATTTTGTCGTCTGCGCATCTAGGAGGCTTCAACAGGCTTTGAAACTTTAACAAGACCGAATGACTTTAACCCAAAACAGTTTCCCCTCAAACTTTTAGAAAAATGCCGAATATATATTTTAAATGCTTATTTATATTCGGATAAATGTGTCCACAGAATAACAAAAATATGCTTAACAATAATATGTTTTATAAATTGTTACAGTTTGAGAAAAGCATCTAAAATGAAAACTTACGCAATGCGACATTTTCTTAAGAAAAATTCTTTCTTACCTGGAAAAGAGAGAAGAAAAATTGTTAGTGCCATGACATTTGCAATTTTTAGATTGAAAAAAAAAAAAAAAACAGGTTAAAGACACTTTTACTAGTTGGCATTTTTTTTCTTAAAAAAAAAAAAATATATATATATATATATATATATATATATATATATATATATATTCGAGTACTTGATTACTAATAAGCGTCTTATATAATGATTGATAGCATAAGTCAATATTACTATTTCAAAAATAGTGATAGTAATCCGAATTAAAAAAATCAACCCAACTGGCAACACTGGTTAAGGAATGCATTTTCAAAATGCGTATAAAGAAAAAAAATTACAGAACGTCTAGAAAAAAAAAAAAAGTGCCAGCTTAAGACCACACTGTCGAAGTGAAAATTTCTATGGTGATCGTAATTGATACAAAATCGTACCTCTTTTTAACGAACCTCTATTTTACGAATTCCTCTATTTTACGAAAATTTTCTTGAAAGGAAGAACATTTTACGAATTTTCTTGTAAAATAACCTCGAAATAGTAAAGTGCATTCCTATTTAACGAACTTTTTCTTGAATTTTAAAACTTTTTTTTCCGTATCTCACCAAATATTTATGAACATTTCAATCTTATACTTTCTTTTTGGTTATACATTTTATGACGCTCAGTAAACTTGAACTGCTTTTATCTAACACATTTCTCCGAGAGTTATCAAATCGCTGAGTCATTCTTTGCATTTCATCCATTTGGTGACCGTAATTGATTCGGAATATTAATGTATAATCGTATATCTTTTTAACGAACCTCTATTTTACGAATCCCTCTATTCTACGAACTTTTCCTTGAGAGGAAGAACATTTTACGAATTTTCTTATAAAATAACCTCGAAATAGTAAGGACTGTTCCTAGAAGTCCGCACAAACTTTTCTTGGCTGGAAAACTATGAAAAACCGAGACAAAAAACATAAATGAGCACTGTGAGATAATTTTAATAAGCACATTACTCTGTAAAACTGTTATAGGTCTTTAATTAAACCGTTTCGTCGGACATTATCGATTTTACATTTGGTGGTACTTGCTAGACGTTGTACAACATTTAGGTTCATAACTTTCAGACAGTACTTGAATCAATTGATCAATTTCTGGATGTTACCTGCTTTCTAGCCTTTAGAATACACTTTAGACTTAAGGCTGTTCTTAACTGCTGTGCTCAACAAGCGCAAAACGTTTTGGCACATTTACACATTCATTTTTTAACGGAAAGATGTGAAATTGGAAAGAATGGTCAGGGAAGCGATTTGGAATCGAACTGTTTTTTTCATTTTTTTCAACCATAAATTACCTATTGAGTTATAAGCGATTTTGATCACGTGACACGGCATTTTTCTCTCTTTATTGACTGGATTTTCTTCTTTCGTTCGGAAGTTCGGTTCAAAATGCCAACTTTGACAGCATTTTCTGAAAGATCTATTGCGTTTACAAGAAAACGGAAAAAACAGCTCGATGACATAGTTTCTGAATAACAACACCTTCTAGTTTCATGAGTTTTCGAACAAAAATGAATTAAAACTTATGTCAGAAAGTTGACCCTTTGGATTTCACAACAGCCTTAAGATACGCTTAAAAGCGCTTATTTGGTCGAATTTCGGGAACGTTAGCCGGGTTGTCGGATAGTGATGTTTTGCTGGCGGAAGTTGAAGAGAATGATTTTGCAGAATGACTGCAAACCAAGTCTGGCCAGAAGACGTAATCACCGACGTTGTAATTGCTACTGATGTAGGGAATGAGACAATACGAATGCACTTGTTCAAATGTCGTTGCCCTCTGACAGCGAACCCAGACTTTCGGATGAACGGATGACTCAAGCCTTTCGGACCCATCGCAATCCAAACGAGGATCTTAACTTTGAATTTGGATTTAATAACAAAACGATGATAGGTTGTGTCGTGGAGACATCAGGTGTGTAGTAGCCACCATTATCGTTAAAAGTGGGGTGAGTAAGCGTGAAATATTGCTCGTCATCCAAGATGAATGCTCGGTCAGAGAATTTTCTGAACAAGCGACCACACTTCGTTTTCACGGCAACATTTTGATATGAACTTTTTCTGCTTATATTTCATGTTAAGCTTCTTGGTGATTGTCTTATATAGGTGGCCGGGTTAAACACTGAATTTGGCAGCCGTGGGATGAATTAATACTCGGCCGTTTTTGCTAAACAGTCGTTTCAACTGCTGTAACTTTGGCTTGGTGAGTTTTTGCCTTTCTACCCTGTCCCGGTTGTCTTTTTGCCGGAAGTTCCTTCTAGTAATGTTGTAGAAGATCGTATATAGTTTATTTGGGGATATTTTCGGCAAAAAATGGTTCACGATGAACTTGTTCCCATGATGAATATTGCCTTCGTAAAACTTGTACACACGCGTGCGCAAACACTCCTCTTTCGACTTCATTCTCGAAAAACACAGATTACTGAATTGACTCTCGGCTAATGGGCGTGCCATTATATAAGATAACGCAACACTTCACGCCCAGGTTTTAACTGAATCGTATTCCTTTGCTATTTTGTATAACTGCAAAGTTTGTGCGGATTTCTAGAAAACAGTCTTTAAAGCGCATTCTACATTTAAGAAGTTTTTCCTTGGATTCTCAAACTTTTTTTCCGCATTTCTCCGAATATTTCTGAACATTTCAATCTTATTCTTTCTTTTTCTACATTTCATGACGCTCAATAAACTTGAACTGGTTTTATCAAGCACGTTTTTCCGAGAGTTATCAAATTGCTGAGTCATTCTTTTCATTTCATCCATTTGATGACAGTAATTGATTCGAAATATTAATGTAAAATCGTACCTCTTTTTTAACGAACATCTATTTTACGAATTCCTCTATTCTACGAGCTTTTCCTTGGAACGAAGGACATTTCACGAATTTTCTTGCAAAATAACCTCGAAATAGTAAAGCGCATTGTATATTCAAGAAACTTTTTCTTGGATTCTGAAACTTTTTTCCGCATGTCTCCGAATATATATTTCTGGAAATTTCAAATTTATTCTTTCTTTTTGTTTATACATTTCATGACGCTCAATAAACTTGAACTGGTTTTATCGAGCAAATTTCTCCGATAGTTATCAAATTAGATGAGTTATTCTTTGCGTTTCATCTACACAGTGACCCTAATTGATTCGAAGTAAATGAACAATCGCACCTCTTTTTAACGAACCTCTGTTTTACGAATTCCTCTTTATTACGAACTTTTTCTTGTAACGTAGAACATTTTACGATTTTTTTAAAAAAATAACCTCGAATTAGTAAAGTGTATTCTGTATTTGACAAACTATTTCTTTGATTCCAAAACTTTTTTCATATTTCTCTGAATATTTCTGGAAATTTCAAACTTATTCTTTCTTTTTGTTTATACATTCCATGACGCTCAATAAACTTGAACTAGTTTTATCAAGCACATTTCTCCGAGAGTTTTAAAATCGCTGAGTCATTCTTTGCATTTTATACAGGTAGTGCACTTTTCATTCATACCACTGCACTACAGAAACTTTCAATACCTCCCCTTTAACCCACCCCCCTTCACCCATCCTTTCCATGAAATGTGAAAATAATTTTAAATAATCCAATCTGGATTAGATTCTCAGAGAAAATACTTCTGAAGAGATTTTTAGAGGATTGCAGGCATGCGAGACGTATTATGAGAGAGAGAAAAAAAAAACACTTTTTCAAACAAAATATTAACATACATTTTCGGTACAGAGAAACCTCCCTGTGCGACCACCTCCATTAAGCGACCACCTCCTTTAACGACCATTTTTTCCTGGAACGAAATTTATTCCTATAGGCTCAATGCTAATTTTACCTCTATTCAGAGACCACTCCCAGCGGAACTCCCTCCATGAGCGACCAGTTTGTTTGTAGAAAATGAAAAAAATTCCTTTCTTTTCTGGTCGTTTGAAGAAGGTTTCATTAGAAAAATAATGATCTCAAAAGCTCGAAGATTCGACTGGCGTACGTCACAGACATCCACACCGGAAAAGGGAAGAAAGGAGGGGGGGGGGACGCGCTGTACGATTATTGGCTGAATGGAAAATTTTCTTCTCACCGTGTTACAGGTGTGAGCGTGTTGCTACGTGCTTCTACTGTTCTTTCAATGCAGATGTGTTTCAGCAGCGTTTTCAGAATGGCAGCAAAAAGGGTTATGTTAAACTTAGAGGAACGTATAAATGTCATAAATGAACAATAAAAAGGGAAAGTCGGAAAGAAAATTGGCTCAAATGTTTAATTGTGGAAAAACGCAAATAAACAAAATTTTGAAGAATAAAGAAGCCATTATAAAAGAATGTAAATCGCGTGGAATGAAACGAAAACGAAAGGAAAAATTCGGAGATGTACACGATGCTTTCATGGAGTGGTTTCGAGCAGCAAGAGCCAAAAATATATCACTTAGTGGAACTTTAATAAAAGAGAAAAGCATTCAAATAGCCGAAGCCTTCGGATTCAAAGATATTTGTGCAAGTAATGGTTGGTTACAGAAATTTTGTAACCGTAACAATATTGCTTTTAAATTGATTTGTGGAGAAGCTGCAGATATGGACAATGAGCTGTGTGAAGATTGGAAAGTGCGACTTCCTTTGATTCTTGTCGGATACGAAGATCGAAATATTTTTAACATGGAGTAAACGGGGCTTTTCTTTCGTGCACTATCCACAAAAAGTTTGATGGAAAAGACAGAAGAAGCGAAAGGAGGAAAAAAAACAAAAGAACGATTAACTGTGGTTCTTTGTGCTAATGCCCTTGGTGAAAAAGAAAAACCTTTAGTGATTTGGAAATCTCAACTACCACGATGTTTTGAAAATGTGGATATGACTAAAATGGGTACAACGTGGAAATCAAATCCCAAGGCATGGATGACGTCGTCGATATTTGAAGAATGTTTGGTGGCATTCTATAAGAAAATGAGCATCTAACAAAGAAACGTCATCCTATTTTTGGATAACGCCCCATGCCATGTTAAGCAAGCCAAATTAAGCAGGGTTAAACTTCAGTTTTTACCACCAAATACAACCGCTAGACTTCAACCTTTGGATCATGGCATCAGGTCTTAATTTCTAACAAGAAAAGTACCGGAGCCCTAATATTCTGCGCTACTGATACAACAACCGTACCGTCCCCCCCCCCACCCCCACCCCCCCACCCCCTGTCACACCAATCTGTATAATTATATTTCGTGAATTATTTGCAAAATTTAAAGCATTTTTTTCCCCTTTAGCAAAATATAAATTTTAAATATATCTATCAGCATATACTTAGCTGTCAACTATTCCACTTTTTACTTATCACTCCTTCTGAATAGTAATCTTTGCCTAATTTTACAGTTAATTGATTGCAGAATCCTGCGATTAAATAGGGTAAGGATTATGATTAGGAAATAGTGTTATTACAACAAAGGGATAGTTCGCAGCTATGCATTTTTAAGAAAAAATAAATGAAATTCACAGAAATTAACATTTATAAGCTGAAGAATAGAACAATGTTTTACAATTTCCTATAAAAGGTGCATATTTTAAACTATAATCGATTCCTTCCGCATAACAATCTTTTGTGGTTTTTATAGAAAAAGAGTAAACACTGCTCGATTGCTTTCTATTAAAATAACAATACATGGCAATTATATCTACTTACAAATAAAAGTGACTTCGTAAATGGTTGAGCAGAACCCTAGTTGGGTACTGTTTATGATACAAAATAAGTAGAAAAACCAGTGACATAATTCGTACTGACATATACTCGTACGTAATAGAAGACCAAAAAACCTCAAAGAAGCAAAACCTCGTTGGCTAAAACAGAAAATATTTTTTTCCGGTTAGATATCTAAAAAAAAAAACAGCCAATAAAAAATCATCCTACTGTTACAAAAGAAAATCGAACTGAAGGCAAATTCATTGTTCAGTCTCTTGAGTGGCGCCGTATCAGCACGTCGTCGCCGACATAAATTTTCAATAGAAAAATACGATTTTGTTTCCCCTTCATTTTGATCAAAATATCATTAAAATGATTTGAAATAGAATATAATACGTAATTTTAAAGGAGGAAAAGTTTTTTTTTTTTTTTTTCGATGCATGAATAAATAAAATTTTTATTGTAATACAGATTGAGCTCGAGTCAGCCCAAGCCCCAAAACTGATATAAAAATTGAGTCCGTTTTATCTTCATCTCCTACGTGTGCGACACATTATGTTACATATAAGTGTTTTGGTAAAAAATAATGCAAAAGCTTGGAGATGGCAAGGAAAGGAAAAAGTAATTTTGGCTTCGGTTTTTGGGAAACGCTATTGCATGGGGCTCCGGAGCCCTGTATTTATGAGCTCCGATGAATTCCGACCAATATTGAAATATTTACTAAAAACAGAGAAGTACCGGAGCCGGGCTCCGGTGGGCTCCGGCGCAAATTAAGCCCTGCATGGCACTATTCAAAGCTTCAAATTGGAATACCGCCGTTTCATCTTACAGGCACTTGTAAGTCGAATAGATGATGCTAAAAGTGCTTCAGAATTGGCAAAAAATATTACCGTACGTGATGCAGTTTCTTGGATAACATCGTCTTGGAATAATGTAAAAATTCAAACAATCATGAGATGTTTTAAAGCTTGTGGGTTGTCAAATCAGCCAATAGAAAACGTTCTTGATTTGGCAAACATTGATCTTATAGAAGAAGAATCCATCGAACTGTCTAGAATAGTTGGAATAGAATACGATCCCAATGTTTTTGAATGTGAAAAAAAGCTTGAATGTTACGACGATTTGTGTGAAAATTAAGAAGAGCGCATTATTCATCAAAATTTTGAACCAGGTTAGTAAGAATTTTATCTTTTAGAATTTTAACTTTTTAGATTTTTTTTATTCTGGTAACTTTTAAGTGTAAAACCTCTTTGTGCCTTTTCAGGCAATGAATCTAATTCTGATGACGAATCAGGAGTTCCGGACAATAAACCCCCTGTCCTATCCTGTCAGGAAACTCTCAAACAAGTAGATAGTTTAATGGAATCGTTATTATCTGTTCAAGACGAAACAATTTTGCATCTATTCACTGAACTTCGAAAGGGTTTGGAAGAAAAAATTATAAAAGATAAACTTATAAAATCAAAGCAAACGTCAATATGTACATTTTCTAAACCGTTGTAGTAATTAACTTGTGTAATTAAATTAATATTTTTCTTTGGTACTTAAATTTTTATATTTTTTTCCTAATGTGAAAGATAAATTTTAGTAACCACTTGTCACCTTAACTAGTAACTACTTTTACTACTTGTTACCTTAACTAGTAAATACTTTTACTACTTGTTACCTTAATTAGTAACTACTTTTACTACTTGTTACCTTAACTAGTAACTACTTTTACTACTTGTTACCTTATTTTCAACAATGAAAAACTAGATTTAAATGTGACCTCCATTCAGCGACCACCTCTCTGAGCAACCGTTTTTGCTTGGAACGAAACGTGGTCGCTTTAGGGAGGTTTTACTGTATTTAAATTGAATAACGAATGAGGTTATGCATGTTTTAATTACTCCTCCTGTATTAAATACACTAATATCTTTAACAAATATAGTCATTAATTTTAAATATAAAATTATTCTCTAAAACTAAAAATACTGTGTATTCTTGGACAGTAATGTCTATTTATTTTTGTTTTTTTTCTAAAAGCACACACACACACACACACACACACAAAAAAAGAATTACTTTTTAATATATATATAGTGTTTATAAATTTAAAAATTGCCACATTATAAAGTTTACAGTGTTTTCAAAGGTAAATTTGCATTTAACGAACTTTTCGTATAACGAACTAGCAACTTTTTAAAATAGAAGTTCCAATTTATACATTACAGACACGTGGTTTTATTTAAATTATATATTACTAGCAAACCCCGCGGCTTTGCTCGCGTATTGGAAATATGCCAAGTGATATTCATATGTCTAAATTTTATTTTAAAAAAATTATACTTTTACGAATAATTCAAAAATTACTATTTAAAACACAGTTTAACTAAACCTCATTATTACATTGCATTAGGCAGAAATGAGGCTTAAATTAATAAAAAGAACTAAAACTAAATAAATGATAATTTAAAAAATATTTTGAAACTTTTACGCTCATTTCAGTATTCATTTGAAGTTTTGAATAAACCGTTCTTAGTACGCATTTTCATCTAAAAAATAATCATCATTTCAAATTCCAGGGTCTTGTCTATCGGTCCACTACCTCTCTGGTGGCAGTGGCATTAACATAAAATGCCTATGTTGAAACACAAACTATCACCATTAATTTGGCAACATTAATTTTGAAATTGATTTTGTATTTCCTAATATTCCATAGAAATGGTAATTCAGAAAGTTTTTAAAGGCTTTTTTTAGAACATTTGCTGTTAATCCTTGCCAACCCGATGTGGTAGTGGCACTAGCATAAAATATAACCTCTGTGGAATCAGAGACTATCACCATTGATTCGCAACCATTACTTTTGTAATCGGTTTACTATTTCTCGAGATTGCATAGAAATCGTAATTTAGGACTTTTTATTAGTTACCTTTTCGCCCCTTTCCTTCGCTTCACCTCTTTTAAATTTCAAATTTATTTTCGACAGTTCTTAGAGGGCATTTATATGTTATAAGAAATAACCATGTCTTATTTAAAGTTTCTTGTCTCTTCAGTATCACAGAAATCGCAATTTAGAACGTATTTTGCTCCTGCAAATTCCAGGTGGTAGTGACACCAACATGCAATAGAGGCTATGTTTAAGCAAAGGCTGTCATGATCAATTTCCAACCACTACTTTTGAAATCGGTTTGCTACTTTCTGAGTTTGCGTAAAAATCGCCATTTAGAACGTTTTTAGAACGCTTTCAGCGAGTTATCAACCTTCGTAAATTTCGTTTTTTTTTTATTTTTCTTAAAGATCATTTGTGTCTTATAACTACCATTCCAAATTTCATGTTTCTAGGCCCTTCAATAGCACAAAAGTCGCATTTTTAGAACGTTTTTTGCTCCTGCACCGCCTTTGGGGTAATGGCACCGACGTATATAGCCTATATTGGAGCAAGGGCTGTCACCATCATTTTGACACCATTATTTTTTAAATCGGTTTGTTACTTCCTGAGATTGCGTAGAAATCGCCATTTACAACGTTTTTAGAACGCTTTTTTGCAGATTTTCACAACCTTTAAATTTCGAATATTTTAAGAAATGTTCTTAGAAATCATTTATATCTTATAAGTAACTACCCTTCCAAATTTCATGTTTCTAAGCCCTTCAATAACACAAAAATCGCATTATCTTATAAGTAACCACCCTTCCAAATTTCATGTTTCTAGGCCCTTCAATAACACAAAAATCGCATTATTAGAACGTTTTTTGCTCCTGCACCGCCTCTGGCACCGACATAAAATATAACCTATATTGGAGCAAGGGCTGCCACCATCATTTTGACACTATTATTTTTTTAATCGGTTTGTTACTTCCTGAGATTGCGTAGAAATCGCCATTTACAACGTTTTTTAGAACGCTTTTTTGCGGATTTTCACCCCCTGTAAATTTCGAATGTTTTAAGAAATGTTCTTAGAAATCATTTATATCTTATAAGTAATTACCCTTCCAAATTTCATGTTTCTAGGCCCTTCAATAACACAAAAATCGCATTATTAGAACGTTTTTTGCTCCTACACTCCCTTTGGATTAGTGGCACGGACATTAGATATAGCCTATGTTCTAAGTGGGACTAATACAATCATTTCGATACTAATACTTTTGAAATCGGTTCGTAGCTCCAGAGATTACCTCGAACAAACAATTTTCATTCACGGCACTCTGGCCTGGCCGGGCCCGGTTCGTACTTTTTTCTGAAGACTCGGGCAGGGCCTAGTGACTACTCTTTATGGACCTTACTTTACCGGGTTCGGGCCTTACTTTTTTCCTGAAGGATCGGGTCGGTCTGGGCCATAATCAATATTTCAATATAAATCAATATAAATCAATATAAATCAATATTTCAATTACTGCCCATCAAATATCGCAATGGCTTAGTTACACTTCAAGAAAAATAAGATTTATGAAATGTATTTTTGTGCTATGAAATATTATCTCATATAGTATACAGAAAAATTCCATCTATATTTAATATTTATTAATAATATTAATTTTTGTATACATAGCATATAAATATAATATGGTGTATTCACTTAAATTTACCTATAATTTAATAATTTATGTAAGTTAAAGTTATTTAACAGAGTTTCGACGAAGTTTGAGTGGTTAAAACCAATTTTGACCAGTTTTAGGTGGTAAAACCAATTTTGACCAGTTTTAGGCAGTTAAAACGAGTTTTGACCACTGTTCTTGTTAAAATTAGTTTCGACAAGTCAAAATTACAACTTTGTTTTTTTTATTTTTTATATAATCTATGCTGTGATATCCTATGACATAGGGAAATTAAGGGGTAACAAGTAAAAATTAAATTTAAAAAATCAAAAAACCCGACTGCGTAAAAAGCGAACTCATTAATTATTTCTCATCCATGTGAAACTATTTTTTATATTACTTACCTATTTTTTTATTTACTTGTATGTATAACTTTTAAGTTGTGTTTAATGGTTAGTTCTTATCTATAAACACTGTTTTGATAAGCCCATAGATGTCTATGAAGGTTAGAGTTGTAGTAAAGCTAGAGATCCTAACCTACAACACTTCCAGTTTGTGTAATATTTAAACGGAGCTTCTGACTGTAAAATAGTCAATGAAACATCGTCTTCATTTTGAAAAACCTATCCAATGATAGGCCACTTAATGGGGTGCGTAATTTTCTTTTCGTCTATATCGCCATTTTTATATTACGGCCGCCATTTTCAATTTATAAAAACAAACCCTATCCCATAACCATCGGGAGGTTAAGACGAATCGATAGAGACCTCATTCATTAAAACCCATCCAGCCTTTGGGATGTTTCGAGGGTATAAAGAAATCCACATACCCAGATACACGTGAAACACATAACCCTTCTTGGCAGTCGGGCAAAAAGAAGCAGTTGCATAAAAATGTCAGAAATAAAATATTTAAAATTGGTCGAAGAATGTGTAAAATATCAGAGAAATCGATTTTGGAAAACTTAAATCGATTGAATATGCCCCTTTCCTTTTTAAAGGCATTATGTATTATTCGTAATTTGAGCTGAAAATGCTGTCATCATTATCCCTTCAGATGTGATGAACAGTTTTACAGTTAGAGATAGACAATTACTGGTCTTGAAATCTTATCCCTGCGGTACATTAAAGAGAGATCTATCTAAGTTAGCAAATAAAGTATTTCTAAAAATTTAGGTCAGGGAATCGATTAAAGTTTTAACAGGGTTATTCGAAGATTTTCCTAATCCATTAATGGGTTTTTATTTTGTTTTACTGGTTTTAATTTTTATATGAAAAAACATTGAATGTTTTAAACAACTATTTTTGTTTTTATATACAGTGAAACCTCCCTGTGCGACCACCTCCATTAAGCGACTACATCCCTGAACGACCATTTTTTCACGAAACGAAATTTATTCCCATAGGTTCAATATTAGTTTTACCCCTATTCAGAGACCACATCAGTTGAACTCCCTCATGAGCGACCCATTTCTTTGAAGAAAATGAAACACATTCCGCTTTTCCTAGTCGCTTGAAGAAAACTGAAAAAAAAGGGTCCTCAAAATTGAGTAAAAAGTACTCAATTTTAAATACACTTACACATACTCAAATTAGCTCTGATCCAAATGTACTCAAATTTAAGAAAGATATGTACTCATTTTTGATTCCATGGTTGTGTTCAGATACGAATCGTTATGTACTGTGCCCTGTACCTACAAATTAAAGTAAAAATGTACTGACATTTATTTCACAATTATTAACGGGAAACGATTAATTGATTATTTATTAAAAAAAAATAGCAAAATTATTAGGAAGATACACAAATCGAATACTTTTATGAAAAGAGCATTATTTGCAAGCACTTTTAAATTATTTTAAAATACTGTGCATAGTTTAATATTTGCATTAATCCTTTTATGCCGTCTTTTTATGCACCTTTTATGCCGTCATAAATGAAATAAACCATTACAGGGTACACAATTATCGTTTTGTTTGGGTTTGATAGAATGTGATGAATCAAAATTGAGAAAGGATAGGTTCATTTTTGATCCAAACATACTCAATTCGATATAAGTACATCGATTTACTCATTTTTAAGTACTTCATTTTTTTTAGTGAATGTTTTATCAGAATAATAATTCCGGAGAGGCGCATTATTCACCAAACTTCTAAACTAAGTTTAGAATTTTTATTTATTCCGGTAACTGTGAAGTGTTTAAACATCTTTGTGGCTTTTTAGGCAATGAATTTAATTATGATGACAAAGTAAGGATAACTTGTCAATGAACTCCCCTGCGCTATTCTGTCAGGAAACTCTCAAAGAAATAGATAAATTAATAAAATTGTCATAATTTGTTCCCGTCAAAAAAAAAAAAGCATTTATTTACTGAATCTTGAAAGGACTTGGAAATAAAAGTAATAGAAGATAAAACCCTAAAACCAAAGCAAACGTCCATGCATTCATTGTTAGGTAGCTTTCATTACAAAAAGCTACCTAGTGCAGCCGTTCGGAGGAAAGCGATTTAAAAAAATTTTGGTATATTTTCATCGATCATGACCCCCAGACCCCGAAACCACCCTCCGTTCAAAATTGATATATATATATATATATATATGTATATATATCTGATCTATGTCACACTGTAACTCTCGTAATTATGAACCGATTTCGATGTAATTCGGTGTGTACATAGTACATACCAATGTCTCGACCGAGTTCGTTGGCCAGCTTCATCCGCCACTTTGTTTCAAAATGGCGGCCATTTAAAAATGTAAAAAAAAAATTAAAATTTGAAATGTGGTACCAAAAAATTAAAAATGGAAAAATATTTTTTTCTTATGTATTTGACCTATATACAAAGATTCCGGAGCTGTTTTTGTTTCGTCTATATCTTAACAAATGGCTGAGTTATAGCATTTTGAATTTCTAGCCTGAATTTTGTCACGCGATAAAAGGCGTATTTATGAACCGATTTGGATGTAACTTCGTTTATACATAGTACATACCAATGTCTCGACCGGGTTCGTTGGCCAGCTTCATCCGCCATCTTGTTTAAAAATGGCGGCCATTTAAATTTTTAAGATGTGGTACCAAAAATTAAAAATTGAAAAAATGTTTTATTGTTATGTGTCGCCTTGATAAAAAGATTCGGGAGCAGTTTTTGTTTCGTCTATATCTTACGAAATGGCTGAGTTATAGCATTTTGAATTTCTAGCGTGGCTGACATTTCGAAACGTCCCGATTTTTGTCACGCAATAACAGGCGTATTTATGAACCGATTTTGATGTACCTTGGTGTGTACATAGTACATACAAATATCTCGACTGAGTTTGTTGGCCAGCTTCATCCGCCATCTTGTTTCAAATTGGCGACCATTTAAAAAAAATTAAAAAATAAAAAATTTTAAATGAGATACCAAAAAATTGGAAAATGAAAAAGATTTTTTTCGTATGTGTTTGACCTTAATACAAAGATTCCGGAACAGTTTTTGTTTCGTCTATATCTAAAAAAATGGCTGAGTAATAGCATTTTGAATTTCTATTGTGGCTGACATTTTAAAACGACCTGATATTTGTCACGCGATAACAGGCGTATTTATGAACCGATTTGGATGTAACTTGGTCTGTACATAGTACATACCAATGTCTCGACCGAGTTCGTTGGCCAGCTTCATTCGCCATCTTGTTTCAAAAGGGTTGCCATTTAAAAAACATTAAATTTAAAATTTAAAATAAGGTATTAAAAAATTGGAAAATGAAAAAGATTTTTTTCATGTGTTTGGCCTTGATACAAAGATTCCGGAGCAGTTTTTGTTTCTGAAAAGTTGTTCTTTTGTTTATATCTTAAATGGTTGAATTATATCACTTTGAATTTCTAGCATGGCTAACATTTTGAAACGATCTTGTATTTGTCACGCGATAACACACGTATTCGCCTATTTCGATGTAAGAAGGCATGTGGATAGTATACATCAATACCTCGATCAAGTTCGCTGGCCAGATTCATCAGCCATCTTGTTTCAAAATGGTGGCCATTAAATTAAAATATATATATATATTTGAAGTGAGGTGCAAAAGAATTAGAAATTGAAAAATGTTTCTTTCTTTAGTATTTGACCTTGATATAAGGATTCAGCAGCATTTTTTGTTTGTCTTTACCTTAAAAAATGGCTCAGATATAGCAGTTTCAATTTCTATTGTGGGTGACATTTTGAAAAATCTGATTTTTTGCATGCGACAGCACTCGTATATATCAACCGATTCCGATGTGAGTGAGCATGTGCACAGTAATTATTAAGGTCTCGATCAAGTTCACTGGTTATCCTCATCCACCATGTTGTCTTAAAATGGCAGGCACTTTAAGAAATCGCCGAATTTGGCAGCCAAATATAAGTTACTTTAAAGAAAAGCAGCTTGGATAAAGCTGACTAATTTCGCGAAATTCTCACTCATTATATTGATAAAAATTAGTATTGAATCTCCTATATTCGGTTTTCACTAAATTGAGCTTCGTGTGTTTGAATATAAGTTGGCTTTTTTAAAATAAGGAATATGAAAGCTACCTCTTCCTCCCGGCACTGGCCGGAAGGACTTTTTAAACTCTGCACTAATTAACGTATGTAATTAACTTTTGTTTTGATATTTAAATTTTCATATTTTTTCCTAATGTGAAAAAAAAAAATAGTAACACTTTATCGTCGATTAGCAATAAAAGTACGCTTTCAAACTTAAGTACTTTTATTATATTAAGCGGCATATGTAAATTCTACAAGGTGTTTCGAAAGATTGAAAAGATTGAGAAAATTTTGTACTTGATGGAGATACATTAGTAGTGTAAATTATAAAAGAATTCCAAAATAAGATCAAGTTAAGTTAACGTTAATGGAATAGTTCTGCCATTCATTTCCAGAAAATATTCAATTTTGAAATTTTTCTAGGATCCCTAGTCCCTATAATATTTATTTAGAATTTTTGTTCTAGGTGCAATAACAAGTACAACAGTAAAATTTAAACGGACAAAAGTCGTCTAGATATCATACTTTGTATTTTATGAAATTTCAGAGCTTTCCAGCACTAAAAAAGGCGTTTTACATTGGCTATGTATCTCCAAGTGGTAACGAACTATTAAATTTCATTCAGCTATGATACGTTAAAGTTTATGAAATTTAGGAACTTTATTGTACTATTTTTAGTGCCAGAACGTTCCAAAATCCTATAATTTTCAAAGTATCATAACCCAGAGAGTTTTTTAAAAAAGCCTATTTATCTCCAAGAGGTAACCAACAACCAAATCTCACCCAGTTATGATACGTTACAGTTTATGAAATTTAGGAACTTTATTGTACTGTTTTTATTGCCGAAAAGTTCTGAAATCCTATGATTTTCAAAGCATCATAACCCAATAAGTTTTTAAAAATGACTTTTTAGATTGCCTATGTATCTTCAAGAAGTAATCAACAACCAAATCTCATTCAGTTAGGATACGTTAAAGTTTATGATATTTAGGAATTTTCCTGTAGTGTTTTTACTACCGGAAAGTTTTGGAATCCTATAATTTCCAAAGTATCATAACCCAGTGCGTTTTGGTCGAAGGTGAATGTATTTTTTACTGTTCTACACTTGTCAGAACATGGAGAAAAGTTTTCTAAATGTAACTAGTCTTTTTAAAGGTCTTTCAAAGTTAAATTTCAGAATATGCACTGTACTTCGCAACTTTTGCGCGTAAGGGCTTATTAGCTCGCTTATTATAAATTGTTACAGTATTACAATGATATTGGGAAAAGTTTTGTGACGACCAAACCATATTACACTATGAATAACCGGTCAAGTGCAAGTATTACTCGCGTACAGAGGGTTCCATAAAATAAATATATGAATTAGTAACTGGGCACTACATTACACAAATCTATAATTAAAAGTTGTTATCTAGTATTTAAAAGTCAACGCCGCATACAGTACGCCATCCATGCCTTTATGTATGTCCAAACCATTAGTGTCTTTAAAGGGTTAATATCTCGGCTAATGACAGACAAATTTTTGTGAAAATTATTATTAACAATCCTTTTATACTTCTGCAACAATAGGTACCTCCCTCGCTACTCAACTCCTTTGCTGAACGCCCGCAAATAAGATTTTAAACAATGTTTTTATTTAATAACACTAAATTACTGTTTTAATCTGATTGGTAACGCTGAACAAAAATGGTAACTGACAACTACTTTTGGCGATCTGTCTCTTGGCCCAGATAATACTTATCTATATTTTCGTTCTTGGTTATATTCTATTTCTCTCGATTAAGAAAGATTTCTATTTTTGTTTTTACCCGACTACCAAGAAGGGTTATGTGTTTCAAGCTTATCTGGGTATGTGGATTTCTTTATACCCTCGAAACATCCCAACGGCTGGATGGATTTTAATGAATGATGTCTCTATCGATACGTCTCAATCGTCCGATGGTTATAGGCTAGGTTTTGTTTTTATAAATTTAAAATGGCGGTCGTAAAATACAAAATGCTGGTAGAGACTAAAATTTTTTTTACGCACCCTATTGAGTGGCATATCATTGGATAGGTCTTTCAAAATGAAGACGATGTTTCATTGACTATTATACAGTCAGAAGCTCCGTTTAAATAAGACACAACCTGGAAGTTGTGTAGGTAGGATTTATAGCTTTACTGCAACTCTAACCTTCATAGACATCTATAGGCCTCATCAAAACAGTGTTTACAGATAGGAATTAACAATTAAAGACAACTTAAAAGTCATCAATGCAAGTCAATAAAAAAATAGGTAAGTAATACAAAAAATAGTTTCATATTGATGAGAAATATTTAATTAGTTCGCATTCTGGTTTTTCGATTTTTTAAATTTAATTTTTAGTTGTTGCAATGTAATTTTTTCTTCGTTTAATCTGAAAAAATATCGCGATATCAAGATCTCTCTACAAACAAATTTGAATTTTCGTAGACAAAAACCTTTCATGCACTCTCAGAAATTCTTTCTTCAATTCGCGGAAATATTCCTAGCAGCACTGCTACAGGAATATATCCTAGAACTGAAGAAATTTCCGTTTTTTTTTTTTTTTTTTGGACAAAAAATTTACGTAATCAGAAAAAAAGGAGTTTTTTAAGAAAATATATCACTCGTTCTTCCGTGGATCCACTTGGTTTCGAACCTGGGACCGCGCGTTTCGAATCGAGTATCTTAACCATTCGGCTAGCAACCACTTGGCACAGAGCTAGTTAAAAATAAAGGTTCGGTTTTTTTTTTCAAATGGGGAATTAGTAAGGCTTGTTAAATTTCTTCTTCAGAAATCTCGGAATTTTAAACTTAATTGCAGGGACATTTCGTAATTATGAAATGATGTTTGGTGTTTTGACACTTATAAAATAATAGAGGATAAAAATTACTACATATTAGACATATTTTTAATAAGACATAATCTAACTGTTAGATGTAAAGTATGAATATTTTATTTCGAATTAAATTCGAGAAGAAATGTTTGCTTTTTTGAATAAATTCGATTTTTTAAGTTGACCGAACTACTGTACATTTTAAATGTGTTCGCTTAGAATATATTTTACATGCGAATGTTTTATTAACCCTTTCACTCCTAGTGAGTCCACATGTATTCATGACATTCCTTATTTTTTTTCTATATATCCGGATGCTCCTATATTATTTCAAATAACGGAAATTAAAGCTATGTATAATCCCCAATAGATAAAAATTTTTGTTTCTCTTCAGTAGATTACAGCACTATGCAAAGAAATGATTTTAATATTCCTGATATGAAATTCAGTTCATTTCGCAAAAAGAGACATTAATAACACTCTTTTATATAGACTTTATAATTAATAAATGTTTTTATTTATTTATATTGTATTAAAATATGCTTCAATAATTTATTTTGTCTAGTTTATATAAATATTTTATTAAATTTTACTGATTATTTAATTTATAATTTATTATTACTTAAATTTTAATTAAAATATGAATTTTGTTTTCTTTTATTATTTCTTATATTGAGCATAAAATCAACCTATTTTAAGAATTTCAGAATTTTAGCATAAACAGGTAATGTATGGGAATGAAAGGGTTAATATTTTAAAATATAAATTGATAATAAATTTAAATGAATGGGAAAAATGGCTACTTTACTAAATTCGAAAGCATTATTTTTGTTTGTTTTTAAATAAATCAGAAATTTTAATTTATTGAATTTTGGGTTTTTCTTTTTAAAAATAAATTCGAACACTGATAATAATACAGCCAATATGCATGCGTGCAATGAATAAACGGAATTTTTCCCTGTTTTTCAGACTCCTGGGAATAATTAACAGAAAAACCATGTTTTCTTTGAGTACGGAAATTAGTTGTTTAAAAATGACGAATAATTTAGTGTATAAAAACGAATTTTTATGACAGTACATTTTTAAAAAATTATATATATATAATTTGACTGTTAGTTGTAAAATATGAATATTATATTTCGAATTAAATTCGAGAAGAAATGTTTGCTTTTTTGAGTAAAATCAATTTTTTAAGTTGATTGAACTACTATACATTTTAAATACCTATCTTTAGAATATATTTTACATGCGAATATTTTTTTAATACTCTAAAATATAAATTGATTATATTTTTTAATACTCTAAAATATAAATTGATAATAAATTTAAATGAATCGGAAAAGGGCTACTTTATTAAATTCGATTCTTTTGTTTGTTTGTTTTTAAATAAATTATAAATTTCAATTGATTGAATTTTGGTTTTTTTCATTTTAAAAATAAATTCGAGCTTTGTTATTAATACAGCTAGTATGCATGCGTGCAAGGAATAAACGAAACTTTTCCCTCTCTTTCTGACTTCTAGGAATAATTAACTGAAAAATCCTGTTTTCTCGGAGTACGGAAATTATTTGTTTAAAAATTACGAATAAGTTACTGTATAAAGACGAATTTTTCTGGCAGTGCATCTTAAAAAAAAAAAAAAAAAAAAAAAAAAAAAAAAATGTATAATTTGATTGTTAGATGTAAAATATGAATATTATATTTCGAATTAAATTCGACAACAAATGTTTGCTTTTTTGAATAAATTCGATTTTTTAAGTTGACTGAACTACTGTACATTTTAAATGTGTCCGTTTAGAATACATTTTACATGCGACCATTTTTTTTTATACTCTAAAATATAAATTGATAACGAATTTAAATGAATGGGAAAAATGGCTACTTTATTAAATTCGAGAGCATTATTTTTGTTTGTTTGTTTTTAAATAAATTAGAAATTTTAATTGATTGAACTTTGTGTTTTTTTTTCATTCTAAAAATAAATTCGAACACTGATATTTATTTTTTTTAATACTCTAAAATATAAATTGATAATAAATTTAAATGAATGGGAAAAATGGCTACTTTATTAAATTCGAAAGCATTACTTTTGTTTGTTTATTTTTAAATAAATTTTAAATTTTAATTGATTGAATTTTGGTTTTTTCATTTTAAAAATAAATTCGAGCTTTGTTATTAACCCAGCTAATATGCATGCGTGCAATGAATGAACGGAATTTTTCCCTCTCTTTCAGACTTCTGGGAATAATTAACAGAAAAATCATGTTTTCTCGGAGTACGGAAATTATTTGTCTAAAAATGACGAATAATTTACTGTATAAAGACAAATTTTTCTGGCAGTGCATCTTTAAAAAAAAAAATTTATAATTAGACTGTTAGATGTGAAATGTGAACGTTATATTTCGATTTAAATTCGAGAAGAAATGGTTGCTTTTTTGTGTCAAATCAATTTTTTAAGTTGATTGAAATACTATACATTTTAAATACGTATCTTTAGAATATATTTTACATGCGAATATTTTTTTTAATACTCTAAAATATAAATTGATAATAAATTTAAATGAATGGGAAAATGGCTAATTTATTAAATTCGAAAGCATTATTTTTGTTTGATTGTTCTTAAATAAATTATAAATTTTAATTGATTGAATTTTGGTTTTTTCATTTTAAAAATAAATTCGAACTTTGTTATTAATATAGCTAATATGCATGCATGCAGGGAATAAACAAAACTTTTCCCTCTCTTTCTGACTTCTAGGAATAATTAACAGAAAAATCATGTTTTCTCGGAGTACCGAAATTATTTGTTTAAAAATGACGAATAATTTAGTGTATAAAGACGAATATTTCTGGCAGTGCATCTTAATATATATATATATATATATATATATATATATATATACTAGGGGGCTCTGCCCCCTGCAAGCTACGCTCGCCAACCCCCGTTCAGATACCACAGAATCTAAAAACACGCTAATCTGATGAGTTTTAAAAATATTAAAGAAGATTGAATTATGGTGAAAAAATGTGTGCAGATCTCCCTGTAAACGGGTTTCCATTCAATTCCCTTTGATTGCAAAAATTTAAGGGCGATTCAGTTGCTGTTAAGACATCCAATGGTTGTTTTTGTTTTTGATTAAAGAGGATCAGTTAAACATTTGAAAAGAAGCTAAAATAAAATAAATTAAGTATACAGAGTCTTTGTCTCCCGGTATTTTAAAACAATCTCTATAACAATAGCCAAAGTCATGTGACTATCATCAACAGTTCAGGGCTGACCACTTCGCTTTTTATACTCTAGGTGCCATTTTGGTACTTTAATGTTAGCCAGGCACAGGTGATAACTCGCCAAATAATATTCTATCGCCATCATTTCATCTATATTTTAATAGTTCAAGTCATCAACTGCCATATACAAATACGGTCTGATCCCTTCGCCGTCCATATGAAAGTTTGGCAAATTTGTCATATACGTCCCATATTGGCGCGATTTTTTAACGACGCCAATTTGGGGAACGCATCAACAGCATAAATAGCAATATCCGGCTTACCATATCAAGCAAAATAACGGTACTATGGCGCCAGTTATGGGCCCGCTCCGTATATGACATTGGCGTCAGAAAAAAATCGCGCCAATATGGGACCGTAAGTTTTCCATTTTGATTAAAAAAAAAAAAAAAAAAAAAAATCAAATAAAACTACATAAAAGTTTCTATGGTCGCAAAGAATTCTAGGTACTGCTACGCTGGCCGGATGCAAATCTCGCCAATATCTTTTTTTCAACTCGCCAGTTAACATTTTTTTTTTTTTTTCCGAGTGGTATTATTTGGCCAGATACGCACCGGAGGTTTGGCGTGATTTTTATTTTTTTTTTTACGAAAATTTGGCGAAAATCTCGTTTTCAAATACCAGTTACATATGCATTTTTGGTATTCCTTAGATATCCCGTCGACCAAAAATCTATTGCCAAACTATAAGATTAAATGCCAATAATGGTTGATCGTAAATTTCGAATTCACTTGACTTTAAGCAAGTTACACGTGTTTACGTCATCAAGTGATTTTTATTTCGACGTTTTATTTGTATATTTATTAAAGTTATACTAATTTATTTGTTCTTTCGTTATTTAAAATAAAAATTATATCAATTTCTATAATTTGACGGGCGTTTTGGCGATTTATATAATTTGGCGAAATTGGTCGACAGAATTACTAATTAGTACCGTATTTTTTAATTATTTTCTATTATTTTCTAAAGGAAATATAATATATATATATATGTATAATAATCATAGAGCAAAATAATTTGTATAATTTAAAAAAAGAAATAAAAGTAAATAAACATTTATTATCAAATAAACAACAATAGCCGTGTTACCATATCAATCATAATAATGCCATTTTGGCGTCAATTAAGGGTCCCCGGTGCGTAGATAACATCTGTGACTATTTTTTTTCTTTTCGTTTTTTTTTTTTTTAAAGAAAGAAGTGAAAGCCATCAATTTTAAATGAAAGTTGTGTATTTTAAATAAAATGAATGAAAGGATTATATTTTAAATGAAATTAAAATAATATGAAGAAATGCGACGGGAAAAATGTTTGGCGAATTACCACCTGCGTCTCGCTAACATAAAAATACCGTCAGAATTGATTTCTCTGTCAGAATCTTTCGATTTGGCTAAAGATTGTTCAAGTAAATTGAATTATGAATAAAAGTAGCATGATACATTTCTCAGCATACATTTAAGGTAACCTTTTCTGAAATATGAAAATATATATATATATCTGTTTGATTAAAATTTCAGTTGCCATCTTTAGAAAAATGTATATAAAATTAGAAAAAAAATAATATTTTCGAAAACTAATTCGAATTTAAAAATTCTAATACCAGTTTTGAAATCTGCGGACCAATATTGATTTTTGGTGTTAATTTCATCGCAAAGTATTCCATATTTTAGGAGAAATCGCCGTGAAACATAATCAGTTGTTTAATCAGTCGATTCATACTTCCGTTTCATAAATTCGTTTCATTAGGATTTTATATATATATAGGGTAGATATATATAATTTGACTGTTAAATGCAAAATATGGATATTATATTTCGAATTAAATTGGAGAAGAAATGTTTGCTTTTTCGAGTAAAATCAATTTCTTAAGTTGATTGAACTACTATACATTTTAAATACGTATCTTTAGAATGTATTTTACACGCGAATATTTGTTTTTAATACTCTAAAATATAAATTGATAATAAATTTAAATGAATGGGAAAATTGCTACTTTATTAAATTCGAAAGCATTATTTTTGTTTGTTTGTTTTTAAATTAAAAAAATTAATTTATTGAAATTTCTGTTTTCACTTGAAAAATAAATTCGAACTTTGATATTAATGCAGCCTGTACGCATGCGTGCAAGGAATAAACGGGATTTTTCCTTCTTTCTCAGACTTCTGAAAATAATTAACAGAAAAATCACGTTTTCTAGGATACTGAAATTATTTGTTTAAAAATGACGAATTATTTAGTGTATAAAGACGAATTTTTCTGGCAGTGCATCTTAAAAAAAATAATAAAATTAAAAAAAAATTATATAATTTTACTTTTAGATGTAAAATATGAATATTATATTTCGAATTAAATTCGAGAAGAAATGTTTGCTTTTTTGAGTAAGATTAATTTTTTAAGTTGATTGAACTACTATACATTTTAAATACGTATCTTTAGAATATATTTTACATGCATTTTTTTAAACTTCTAGGAATAATTAATGGGAAAAGTATGTTTTCTATGAGTTATTTGTTTAAAAATGACGAATGGACGATTTTTTCTGACTATGTGGCTGCATTCCAAAATACAAGGATAACTTTGAGTCAAATTTTGTGATTCGATTGTCATATGAGTATCCTATAAGGATATATGAAACCCAGATATGTGAATTTTTATTTTATGCATTACTGCAGCTTCAGACATGTGATACAATTTTATCCCAAAAATAACACATTTCAACATTAAACCCAATGCTAACGAAAAAGAAACGGAACTGCTGTCGAGAAGAAAGCAGAAAACTTACGACGGAATATAAGGTTACGGTTGAAAAAGATTGTGTTCCTTTTCGTTTTCAAAAGATTTGTTGAAACATTGTTTGTCTCGAAACATGTATTTTCAAAGAAATATGACGCCAAATAATATTCCCTTCTACTGACTTAGATTGTTATTCTGTTTCAGATTCAAGATCGATTTCCGTATAGGACTTTATTACTATTTTGCAATAATGACAACAAGAGATCGATCGAAAATTCGGTTTCGTTTTCGTTTCCGGCCCAAAATCCGAGTTTTGCCGAAAATTCGGTAGGCCGAAACTCGACCGAAGCTGTCAGTATTCCAAAAATCTCGTTTCTTTCTTCGGAAATTTTCAACATGACTCCTCGAGATTTTTTATAGCTACGAACTTCGTTGTTTATAATGATCAGTCATGACCGGCTCAAGACGTGAATGCTAATTATAAAGCAAGGAATGCCCATATAAAATAAACTTTTTCCACATGCTCATTAAAAGCTGCTGACAAAACAGTAATAGAGAATTTTCAGTTTGAAACCGCAGAAGTGTTTCGAATTCTCTTCGAGAAAGTTCTAGTTTAACAGATGATCCTTTACAGAAATCATTATAAAAGAAAAACTGAGGTGTGTATGCATAAAAAGGTGTGTATGCATTCGTACAATTAGAAAATCTTTCTGTGCAGTTGATGAATTAATTACGTTTTATTTTATATGAAAACAAGTTGGAAATTGCACGTCAAACGTGGCAAATGAGGTGCGTTCGTGCTATAAATAGTTTTATAAATATTTTTTGCACCGCATAGTGTACTGAATGTATATTTTGCACTTCAATAAGTGCATATCCATTTCATTCTGTTCGAAAGGCAGTAACATCATTAAAATGCACTTCAGATAATTTTTTCCCATTGGCCGTTATGTAACGGAAAACTTTTGACTGTCCCTGTAATTAAACTATGCATCCGATATTCATAAAATTTGAAATGGCTCAACAAAATATTGCAATACAATTATGTATTTAAAATTTCAAACCATTCGGTTTGGTATTTTTTGCTCTGTTATATGCGGACGGACGGACTGAACGACGACTATAGGTGCTAGGTATTTATATGATTACGAACGCACCTAAAAAAGAAGTATTGGGGCACAGAGAGCTAATTTGGGCCACGACGTTGCCACCGAAACACTCAAGGCCTGGGGACGGGAGTTGTGACGTCATCACTAATCGACCGACTTCTCACTAGTGTTGGAATTCACACCGGAAAATTTTTAATAGCAGTTTTATTTTATTTTATTTGTGGAATATCTATCATCTTATAAAACAATAATAACTATTTAAACTTACTGGTGAGAATTTGGAATACCCCAATAAAAAATCAGTCCGATACGGCCACACTGTGGCATTCCGCATCTGGCCGAATTTTTATTTTTAGGATCTGAATTCTCACCAGTAACTTTAAATAGTTAGTATTGTTGTATAAGATGATAGATATTCCACAAATAAAATAAATGAAAATTGCTATTCAAAATTTTCCGGTGTGAATTCCAACACTAGTGAGAAGTAGGTCGATTAGTGATGACGTCACAACTTGTGTCCTCAGGCCTTGAGTATTTCGGTGGCAACGGCCACACGCATAATTAATTAATAATTATGTATATTTTATAAATACGCGTACTAAATTTATAATTATGCATATTTGATAAATACGTATAATTAATTAATAATTATGTCTACTTATTATGTATGCAGTATGTATTAATTACTTTAATACATACAATTAAATTACCTAAATTTTTTTGGAAATTTTCGTTTTCGGCCGAAAATAGGAAGATCACCGAAATTCGGTTTTGGTTTCACTTTTAACCACAGTATACATACAAACCTACAGATCCTATACAAGGCTGCGCAAAAAAAAGGCGGATATTTTTTTCGGGTATTGCTGGTAATGGCATATTATGCATTTTCTAAATAGTTTATTTAGACATCTTCTCACTTAATAAAGTCTAAAATTTTATAACAGTCTTCTGAATGTGTTGGAAAGTGTTGCATTATCTATACTGGATGCCTGATTTTTCTTTCTTGTTTAAGTTAAGAAATAAACCAATCAAAAACAAAAGAGATGGTATCAGTAATCCAATCAGAAGGCGGAGATGACTAAAAGAGCTTTAATCATCCAGTGTATCAGATGTTATTCAGCAGAAATTGACGTTTGGAGTAGAAAAGCAATTACAGATGACTACACCGCATTTATCGGGTGCCGAAACATGCGTGGAATGCACTATTAGAAGGAATGTTATGGTCTTTATTTATAGGAGAAAAATGTTCTTTAATGTAATAGAAAGAAATGATAGCTGTCATTTAGGCACTGTTAGGTAGCTTTCTTTACAAAAAGCTACCTATTGCAGCCGTTCGGAGGAAAGAGATTTCAAAAAATTTTGGTATATTTTCATCGATCATGACCCCCAGACCCCGAAACCACCCTCCGTTCAAAATTGACATATATATATATATATATATATATATATATATCTGACCTATGTCACACTGTAACTCTCGTATTTATGAACCGATTTCGATGTAATTCGGTGTGTACATAGTACATACTAATGTCTCGACCGAGTTCGTTGGCCAGCTTCATCCGCCATTTTGTTTCAAAATGGCGGCCATTTAAAATTTTTTAAAAATTTAAAAATTTGAAATGTGGTACCAAAAAATTGAAAATGGAAAAATAATTTTTTCTTATGTATTTGACCTTTATACAAAGACTCCGTAGCAGTTTTTGTTTCGTCTATATCTTCTGAGTTATAGCATTTTGAATTTCTAGCGAAGCTGACATTTTGAAACGTCCTGAATTTTGTCACGCGATAAAAGGCGTATTTATGAACCGATTTGGATGTAACTTCGTTTATACATAGTACAGACCAATGTCTCGACCGAGTTCGTTGGCCAGCTTCATCCGCCATCTTGTTAAAAAATGGCGGCCATTTAAAATTTTAAGAAAAATTTAAATTTGAAATGTGGTGCCAAAAAAATTCAAAATTGAAAAAATATTTTTTTCTTATGTGTTTGACCTTGATAAAAGGATTCGGGAGCAGTTTTTGTTTCGTCTATATCTTAAAAAATGGCTGAGTTATAGCATTTTGAATTTCTAGCGTGGGTGACATTTTGAAACGTCCTGATTTTTGCCACGTGATAACAGATGTATTTATGAACCGATTTGGATGTACCTTGGTGTGTACATAGTACATACAAATAACTCAACCGAGTTCGTTGGCCAGCTTTATCCGCCATCTTGTTTCAAAATGGCGGCCATTTAAAAAAAATTTAAAAATTTTAAATTTAAAATGAGATACCAAAAAATTGGAAAATGAAAAAGATTTTTTTCATATGTGTTTGACCTTAATACAAAAATTCCGGAACAGGTTTTGTTTCGTCTATATCTAAAAAAATGGCTGAGTTATAACATTTTGAATTTCTATTGTGGCTGACATTTTAAAACGACCTTATTTTTGTCACGCGATAACAGGCGTATTTATGAACCGATTTGAATGTAACTTGGTCTGTACATAGTACATACCAATGTCTCGACCGAGTTCGTTGGCCAGTTTCATTCGCCATCGTGTTTCAAAAGGGTTGCCATTTAAAAAAAAAAATGTAATTTAAAATTTAAAATGAGGTATTAAAAAATTGGAAAATGAAAAAGATTTTTTTTTATGTGTTTGGCCTTGATACAAAGATTCTGGAGCAGTTTTTGTTTCTGAAAATTTGTTCTTTTGTTTATATCTTAAAAAGTGGTTGAATTATAGCACTTTGAATTTCTATCATGGCTAACACTTTGAAACGATCTTGTATTTGCCACGCGATACCACACGTATTCGCCTATTTCGATGGAAGAAGACATGTGGATAGTATGCATCAATATCTCGACCAAGTTCGCTGTCCAGCTTCATCAGCCATCTTGTTTCAAAATGGCGGCCATTAAATTAAAAAAAAATTATATTTAAAGTGAGGTGCAAAAAAATTAGAAATTGAAAAAGGTTTCTTTCTTAAGTATTTGACCTTAATATAAGGATTCAGGAGCATTTTTTGTTTGTCTTTATCTTAAAAAATGGCTCAGATATAGCAGTTTCAATTTCTAACGTGGGTGACATTTTGAAAAATCTGATTTTTGCCTGCGACAGCACTCGTATATATCAACCGATTCCGATGTGAGTGAGCATGTGCACAGCAATTACTAAGGTCTCGACTAAGTTCACTGGTTAGCCTCATCCACCATGTTGTCTTAAAATGGCAGGCACTTTAAGAAATCGCCGAATTTGGTAGCTAAATATAAGTTACTTTAAATAAAAGCAGCTTGGGTAAAGCTGACTAATTTCGCGAAATTCTCATTCATAATGATTTAGTATTGATAAAAATTTGTATTGAATCTCCTATATTCGGTTTCCACTTAATTGAGCTTCGTGTGTTTGAATAATATAAGTTGGCTTTTTTAAAATAAGGAATATGAAAGCTACCTCTTCCTCCCGGCACTGGCCGGAAGGACTTTTTATTTTTTGCCATAGAAGATGAGCTTTTTAACCTCTTGCGCTCTATGACGTACGCAGCGTACATCATGTTAGTTTGGTCATTTCCGGCAATGACGTACGCAGCGTACGTCATGACATATGCCTGATTTTTTAATTAGACATTCCGAATTATCATCAGAAAGTTTTAACTCGTATTTTTGCTATACAAGATGATTGATTTTCCATAAATAAAGTAAAAGAAATTTCCAATTAAATGTTTGTGGTATGAATTCAAAATTTCTAATAAAAAAATCTGCCAAATGCGGCAACACGGGTGGCTAGTGACATACATACGCTAACAAATCAAACGGTGCTTGAGCATTATGAGGGATTGTGGATTGAATGTCTATGGGTTTTCTGCAAGCGGTACGTTCTGTTCCTTGGTGCGTTTTGATTAATAATACATCCAAATAAGGTAGTGTACTATTATGTTCCATTTCCAATGTAAATTTAATTTTATAATCAAGGTTGTGCTAAGAAGTTATTGAATAAGGTATCTGTATGTTGCGATACTCTGTTTTTTTTTTTTTTTTTTTTTTTTTTTTCGAAAGCTTGAAATATAAACTCAATAAATTCAATATCTCTATTATTGTAAAACCTTCCATAAAATTAAAAAACATAGTCTATAAGAAAATAAAACCTAAATCCATTATCAGGTATATATGAAATACCTTTCACCAAAGATGGTGAAACAGCGTAATTTTATACAGGAGTGGTAAACGGAAAGCTTAAAACTACGATCAAAGAACATATGGCAGATATCAAATACAACAATAGTACTGCAGCCTTGGCCAGACTATATAACAAAGAACCTTTACAGATTGGTTTTAAAAATGACAGAATAATTTATCCATCAATGTTTTATTTCCCATCCATTATCCGAAAATCAATAGAGATCTTCTTACGCAATTAAAATATTTGCAATGATTCCGCATCCATGGAGTACAAAAAATTTGGAAAGAAATGCTTTGCAAAATAAGAAACAATACCATAAAATAATTTACATTCACAAATGTCCTGTTATTTTTATTTTTCTTACTGCATTTTTTCATTATACATGTAATCTCGTGATTTTTTGTTTACCAGTTTCATTTAAAACTTACTTGCAAAAATATTTGCATAAATATAGATCTTAAGAATCTGCAGCGCTTTAAGAAAATAAAGAAAGTTAAACGTAATAAATGGATTTCAAGGATGGAATTTTTTCAAAAATATGCATTCTTTCTTTCGTTACAAAATATTTAAAAATTGATAGCTACCTTTGACTACTTCGATTTTTTAAATAAACTAATTTTTATTTTCTGTAAAAAATATCCAGTTGCAAACACTGTAAAAAAAAAAAAAAAAAAAAAAAAAACGGAGATTCTACTGGAAATCGAGACGCCAGTACTATTTCCGTATTTTAACGAAAATCCCCCACACCCTATAAATTCCAGAAATCCTTATTTTTACGGAAATTTTCCCCCATACATTACAGAAAATTTTCTACTTTCCTGGAATTTATGGGGGAAATTTTCCATTAAAATATGGAAACAGTACTGGCGTCTCGATTGACAGTCGAATCTCCGTTTTTTAGTCCTTTTTTTACAGCGAACATTCATTTATACTACCATTCTACTTTTATATTTTCCGCTTACAAAATTCGATAAAGAGAGAAATAAAATGTATATTTAATGTCAGAAAGAAAAAATTGCATCCTGAACAAAAATTTGACAATTTGAACTTCTCAACTCGTCTCATCGATAATTTGCGCTTCAATGTTGATCAATAGATAATGTGCATGTGACGTCACGCAGCCGAAAAAGGACGTACTCCTCAACTTGTTGTAGGCGCAGAGTTTGTAATTTATAAGATATTATTTCATACATATAATACAATATGTTATATCTACGTGAAGATTACGAGCATTTTAGCATAATTTTAAGCAATTTAGTTCGAATTTTTGCCTAAAGCAAGTTGAATTGTCACACAACAAACCAGTTTGTTGACAAGCGTGCACATTATGTATAACTCCTCGTTTCATGTCCAACTGCGTCATCATTTAGAAAGAAATCGTTCTGACTTCAAAGATAAACTTCTTGATTTTTTCAATATGAAGGGCAACGACATGAACTTCGAAAGAAATTGTCACACCACTTGGTGCTGGAACCTGTCGAATTTCGACGAAAGAAAATGTTTAAACAGAACTGTTACACTGATTTATAATAAACATACAGAATTAATTACAATAAAAAATCCATCTAAAATTGGTGTCTAACTCCTAAAACAAATGCAGTTTTAACCTAAAGTTACCAAAATACTATTACCATAAACTTCAACTGTTCTAATGATTGAAAAATTAACCTTTACTCATGTCGTAATCGGTAACATGTACTCAAGATCAGTAATTATGATGAAATTATCAATTGAAGCTCTTATGCTTAGTATTAAGAGATTAAAAATCAGGGAAATTTATTTCACTTTGACAAAATCATATCCTCATGTATACTGAAGTAAGATGATTATGTTAAGGGGCCGCTGCACTGAAACTCCCCGATCGCGAAATCTCATGTTAGCCTATGTGAAAATTTTAAAGCGCGATTACTCGTTACCTAATATAATTATTGAAATACCGTTTTCACCATTAGAACGAAGACGGCAGATGCCGATGATGTGCGTTTTTAAAAATTGTCTACGCAAATTTTAAGCATTTTTAAGAAGATGATAAAATTTAATCATATGGAAATTTCAAAGTTTATAAGGATTTTTTTTGTACTTAAAATTTACGGAGATACTTTTTAAAAACGCATATCATCGGCATCTGACGTCTACTTTCTGATGGTGAAAACGTTATTTTAATAATTATATTAGGTGGTTCCGATAGGCTAACATGGGATTTCGCGATCGGGGAGTTTCAGTGCATCGGAGCCTTACACGTTTGATGAACTGCGTGCAGAGGTGATATTAGAAGATAATTTAAAAAAAAATGTCAAACAATGAAGACTCGGTATACAAATTGCGTATTTGAACGACATGTTTAGCAAAATTAATTAAATTAATCTATCATTACTTACACTGATAAACTGTCAAGTTGATGCATTTGCCAAAAGAGTCTTCTGTTAAGATGAAATGTGTATTGGTTGGATTGTGAGAGAAATTAAGTTATTGATTGCATTTCCCTTGCTAATAAGGAATTCAATTAACAACCAGTTTCAAAATAAAATACAGAGAAATATTAAGCAGGCTCCGACATAGAAATTTATCTCAAAAAGGGTTCCGAGATTGAAAACATTTGGAACCACTGCCCTAAAGAATGTTAGGAAATTGAATACCTGTGGTGAGCTGATGTGAGAGGGCATTAAAATTAAGTTACTAATTTATAATTAAGTTCTTAAAATATTAAAGTGTTGTATTAGCATAGGAAACACACCTGTGTAAACATAATTTTTATAATTCTTGCCTATCAAGGAGTTAACAAGTCTGAAATTTAAACGTGGCCATGAGGTACGTTCGTACTATAACTAGTTTTGTAAATATACAGATCTTGGTGCAATAGCTATTGCACTGTTATGCAAAAATGCATGAATACAAAATTTAGGACGATTTTATATAGATTACATTTAGTCATATGGAAATAATAATACTCCATCTTAAATAGCATGTCATCACCATGACAACCTAGAATTATGCCCTATCAGGGGATAGCATTGAATTCATTATGTAGGATAGGATTTAATAGAAGAAAGAAAACTTTTATTCATATCTTTTTAAGTTTTGATACGACTTTCATAAAATTTGAAAGGACCCGACACATTTCTCCAAAATTGTAAAAAAAAAAAAAAACACAAACTGCAGGGTTTACAAATAAAAAATATCAGTATCTTATATTGAACAAGACTTATTACTGGGTTTTCAAATTAATTAAACACTATTTGCAGAGCTTTAATTTTAGAAAATGCTGACTCTCGGTTTTTCAATTTAAAAATATTAGGTATTGGGAATTTAATTTAAAGAAAATCTAATAACCTTCAATTAAAAAAACACTGCTGATAACCTGGGCTTAAATAATGAAAATACTAACCACTGGGATTTCAATTAAAAAAACACCAACTACTGTATCTTCAAAAGGAAAAAATACTGCCTACCGGCTATTAAAGTAAGTTTTAACCAAATTAAAAGAAGGAGAAAAAAATAATAATTTTCATCCATTTTTTTTATGTGCTCTCTTTTTAAATATTTTCTTTTCAGAAAGATTTGATCGATAAACTTTTTTTTTCTTTTGTCTCGGATAAAAGGAAAAAAAAAATATATATATATATATCGTTTTCAAACATAAGAAATAAAGTAAGAAACTCGATGAATAGGAGGCAAGAAAAATCTGTTCAAAAGGCGGAGACGACAAAAAGAACGTTTTAATCATTTGTTTTTCAACTGTATCGGATGATATTAAATAGAGATCGACTGAAAATTCGGTTTCGTTTTCGTTTCCGGCCCAAAATCTGAGTTTTGCAGAAACTTCGTTTTCAGTGAATTGCTGCCCGAAATTCGGCCGGACCAAAACTATCAGTATTCCAAAAATCTCGTTTCTTCTTTCGGAAATGTTCAACATGTTCATCTCTCATCGATATGAGCTGTATCGGCTCAGATGAAACACTCTTTATTTATAGCTACGAACTTCCCTGTTTATAATGATCAGTCATGACTCACTCAAAACGTGAGTGCAATTTATAAAGCAAAAAACGCATTATGCATACATGACAAAACTTTCAAAACGCTTTTCATGTGCTCATTAAAAGCTACGGACTTACTATTAATAGAAAATGTTTATTTTGAAACCGCAGAAAAGTTCTGGTATAACAGAGGATCGTTTACAAAAATCATTATAAAAGATAAAGCGAAGTCTGCATACCTAAAACATTTTTTAATTAAAATGCAATTCGTCTAATTAGAAAATAATTCTGTGTCGTTGATAAATTAATTACATTTTATTTTATAGGAAAATAAAAATTTCTGGTCAGAGGCACAGAGTACAAGCTTGGGCCACACGTATAATTAATTAATAATTGAAGAGCTGAGTGGATGAACATGTTATGCTACATTTTCTAAAAAAAAATTTTTATCTTTTGGATGAAAGCGTTATGAGGTATCCTATCACATGGTGAAGATAAAATACTAAGATTATATTTAGTCTTGAAGATGTAAGACATTATTCATTATTCATTAATATTTTAATATTTAATAACGTCAATAATATTAATATTTTTTAATATTTGAGAATTAACTATGAATAAGTTATTCTGAGAGAGTTTAGTACCATGCCTGTTAATATTTTAAACACATGGTTTCAAACAGAAAATAAATCAATAAAATTCACAGCAAAAACTTTCACTTCAAATTTCTTCAAATGTAATTTTTGTTACTTAACATGTTCTTCCACTTAGCTCTTCAATTATGTATATTTATGTATGTATTAATTAGTTTAAAAGAAATTTTCAACATTTTCGTTTTCATTTACGGTCGAAAATAGGAAGATTACCAAAATTCAATTTCGGTTTTACTTTCGGTCTTAAGAACTTGTTTCGGTTTATCTTTAAACCCCACGGTTATCGGTTTAACCCTTTCGCTACGCATCCCGCAATTTCCACGGGCAACGTAAAAGTAACAAAATTTGCGCTATTCGCAATTTCCCCGGGCAACGTAAAAGTAGAAAAAATGTCGCAACCCGCAATTTCCACGGGCAACGTAAAAGTAACAAAATTTGCGCTATTCGCAATTTCCCGGGAAAACGTAAAAGTAGAAAAAATTGCGCAACCCGCAATTTCCACGGGCAAAGTTTAAGTAGAAAAAATTGCACAACCCTCGATTTCGTCGGGTAACGTAAAAGTAGCAAAATTTGCGCAACCCGCAATTTCCACGGGCAACGTAAAAGTAACAAAATTTGCTCAATCCGCAATTTCCACGGGCAACGTAAAAATAAAAAATTGCGCAACCCGCAATTTTCACGGGCAAAGTTTAAGTAGAAAAAATTGCACAACCCGCGATTTCCTCGGGTAACGTAAAAGTAGCAAAATTTGCGCAACCCGCAATTTCCACGGGCAAAGTTTAAGTAGAAAAAACTGCACAACCCGCGATTTCCTCGGGTAACGTAAAAGTAGCAAAATTTGCGCAACCCGCAATTACGACGGGCAACGTAAAAGTAGCAAAATTTGTGCAACCCTCGATAGCCACGGGCAACGTAAAAGAAGCAAAATTTGCGCAACCCGCGATTTTCGCGGGGATGCATTTAATCAAGATTAATTTTCAGAATTTCGCTTCTATAGGATTGTTCTTGAAATTCAGTTTTCTGGCAATCTTTTTTTTTTATCATCTAATTCTATATTTAAAAGAAAAATTCTTTTACAAAATTTTTTAACATATTTTAACTCTAAAATATGTGCAGATTTGAAATATGTAATAAAATAAATGCGCACATTTTGAACCTATTTGATAGAAAAATATTACGCAGCAAGAGGGTTAAGCAGAAATTGATATTCAGGCCAAGAAAAGCAATTGAGAACCTAAGCTATTAACCTTAAACATTCGCAATCTAATGTTAAAAATTGGGTAATTCAATTGAATAATGGCAGCGATCTTTTCAAATTTCTTGTTTGTATTTTAATTTTCGTAAATATTTTTCACGCATGGGATATCTGAGGTCGATGTCTAAGCGGGTATTTTTTAACACTTAGGGTTTATAACTTCCGTTTGTCTGTCCGCCTGTGCTCTAACTATCGTAAATAGACCCTGATTTATCGGTAATTTTAGTAAGTTATTGACATTCACTATTAGAGAGATCTGCACGGGCCGGTCTCGGGCCTATTTTCCTCCACGGCACTCGGGCCGGGCAAGGACCATATTTTTTTCTCAAGGCTCTGTCTGGGCCGAGATTAGTGACTATTCTTTACGAGCCGGGCCGGACCGGGCTCGCCTTACTTTTTTCCTGAAAGATCGGATCTGTCTGGGCCTAACTTTTTTTACTGTACAGAGCCGGGACTGGTTTCATTCCTAGTCCTCACGGCCCAAAATTTTCAATCCTAGTTTTGACCCAGCCCGTATGAAAATCCTTGTCTCGGCGTGGCCTGGTCCGTTCAAAGGTCAGTTTAATTAGACCTGACCTAAAAATTTTTACAAAAAATGTATACATTTTTAAATTGCCATTATTCTACAATTAAACTTTAAAATTTATTCTTGTTAAGAATAGTAGATTTCTACACTTATTAAAACATAATTAAATTAAAATATAGTAAAACGTGTGAAAAAGAAACTGTCAATGACGGAACTTTGTTTTAAACTGAAAATCGTGTTGATCCATGGAAAATTTATATACTAATACGTAAGAAAAGAATATATCAAATAATACATTTACACTTGCTAAGAAAGGAACTTGTCTATAATGCATCTTTTTTCCTTGACTTTTTTCCCTTCCTTCCCAATTCCGTCTTGGATTATTTTACTGTATAGCATTTTTCAGATTTTTAACACTTCAATACATGGAATATGGATTAACAATATTAATGATAATTGAAACATGACACTGAATTAAATACATATTAACGATAACTGAAACATACAAGAAATAGAGCTTCATTAAAAAAATAAATATCGCACAGTCTTCTGCACTTCTATAAAAATAAAGATTATAAACACGAAAAAAAAAATAAGATAAATATTTTTGGTCAGAACTCCTTGTATGAGACAAATTTTTAACCAAATTGACGTAAAATCAATGTTTTGTTGAAATTTCCTTGGACCGGCCTCGGGCCGAGATTTTAACTTTTTTCCGGGTCGGGCTCGGGCCGAACTTTTAACTTTTTTACCTGGTCGGGCAGGGCTAATATTTTTTTCTTACGGACCGGGCCGAGTTCGGGCCGAACTTCTAATTTTTGTATCGGGCCGGGCCAAATTTGTTTTCTGTGAGTCGAGCCGGGCCCCAGCCTGGAAATTTTGGCCCTTGCAGATCTCTATATTACTATAGTACACTGTAAAAAATTATATAACGGCAGCCTTGCTGCCTCTATTATATGGATTAATTTAACTGATACAAGTTGTGTTATGTTAAACTAATGTGTAATATTACACCAGTTATAACAGTTTAAATTACGCCATTACATAAGTTAAATTGCTCCATAAAATTGGAGGCAGCATGTTGCCACCAATTTTATGGAGTAACGTTACATACATTTTTTACAGTGCATGATCCCTGTAGGAAATGAAGACTTTAGCATTTATAGCTCATTTACAAGAACAGCCAAAAGTGTCCCATTACATAACAGTCAATGGAGGAAAATCATAAGTGCATTTTAATGATGTTGAGGTAATTATTAGACATTAGATATCGGAATCAATGTCTAATAATTAAATGATAGAATTTTCCGGTATGAATTGATTTTCCCAAACGAACACGACTTTCCGAACGACCCAATAAACTGTTTGCAGCGCTTTTAACTTTCGTTACACTACTTCAAATTACTGACATTGATACATTACTGAGGTTTGGAAAGTTTTTTGGCAATATTGTTACGTAATGACTAACTTTTTCTTTCATCCATGTATCCGTCACCTGCATAATTATTTAACTGGTTATAATTGCATTGTTTCAATATCTGGCAACAGTTAGTTTTGTTTTGTTCTAAAAAAGAAGTTTACCAAATAAAGTAATGTGAAATATATATGGCTCTTCTCTCATTGAATTTAAGTTAGAAATATATTCCTTTAACAATAAGAAATGTTATTGAGGGCAGTTTTAATAGCTTATAGATATTTTAATACTTAACTTTTAGGGATTCATTTAGTTAAGAGATTTATTTACATTGGAATCCAACATATGGCGTCCGCTGACAAGACTGGAATCTGTAAGTAGAATTTTATTTGAACTGCTCAAGTGAGAATTATTATTATTGTTGAATAAAAAATTATTGTTGATGTTGAAAAATATGGATGCGTTGAAAGCAGCTAGACGACAACATCGTAGAATTTTCACTAAATCGTGCAACGAATTTGATGCAAGTGAAAATAATTTATCGACTGCTGAAAAAATTATGAAATTAACAATGATAGAAGAGAAAGCGAAATTTATGACCGATGTAGAATATAAAATTAGAGAAATGTTGTATAGCGAAGAAGCTAACGAAGAAACAATAGACAAAGATATCGATGAATCGGAGGTTTACATCGATCGTTGGCGTGTATTACAACAAAAATTAAACGAACTTTTGGTTGTAAAAAATGAAGATTTGAAATCTGATATTTTGGTAATTAATAAGAATGTATTGCTTCATTATCCGAAGATACAGTTACCTACTTTTAATGGTGAAATTAAAAATTGGTTGCAATTCTGGGGTCAATTTCAAAAAAATGATCAAGATACTAGCCTAGATTTTCATGACAAATTTGCGTATTTATCACAAGCCATGGAAAAAGGCAGTGTGGCAGAAGAATTGATTAGAAGTTTTCCGCCTGGTGGTAATAGTTATGCCAAAGCTGTAAGTCAACTTAAATCTCGTTTTGGACGGGAAGAACTTTTGATAGAATATTATGTTAGAGATTTGTTAGGCCTTGTACTACAGAAGCAAAATCCAGGAGAAGATAACTCTTTGCGACGATTATATGATTCATTAGAATCGAAACTGCGATCATTAGAAACTCTTGGAGTTATTAGAGACAAATATGCTGCTATGTTATATCCGCTTGTTGAATCGGCTCTTCCAGATGATATTCTTAGAGTATGGGAAAGGTACAGAACGTCTCACAGAAGATCGTCAAATAGATGTAATGATGTGGAATCTGAACTAGATAAAAATCATGATACAGATTTAAAGAATGGTGTTGTAATTGGCTCAAAAACTGATCTAGATAATTTATTAGAATTTCTGCAAGACGAAGTTGAAGCAGAAGAAAGAATTTCTTTGGCAAGTAAGAGTTTTGACAAAACTTTTCGATACAGAGCTGCACGCAATGATCATGAATTCGAAGAATCTCAAATATCTACTGTATCAGATTTATTAAACATTGATATGAGAAAATATACTAGAAATAAGAATAATTTTAAACAAACACTGTGTATTTTTTGTGACAAACGACATGCATCGAAAAAATGTTTCAAGGCAAAGTCAATGTCGTATGATGTTAAGAAAGACATAATGCGAAAGAAGGGAACTTGTTTTCTATGTTTAAAATTAAACCATCTAACCCGAAATTGTAGAGCAAAAGTAAAATGCGTAGTATGCAGAAAAAAACACGAAACTCTAGTATGTCCAAGAGTTCCTGAAAAGTTAATCAAACCTGAAGAAGCCCAGGATGCCTTAAAAGCTCTGAATAATTATTACATCAGGGGATCTTCTTTGAGTGTTGAACCTTCAAAAGGCAAGCTTCATCATGAGCCAGGATCACAAGGACGAGCTAGAGGAGGTTCAAGCAGGGGTCGTGGTGGTTATGGTGGACCCCGTAGTGGTGATGGGTATGCTAATGGCTAACGGCCGAAGATATGACAGTCCACTTTTTGGCGGTCGAGATTTTTATGACCGTGGCTACAGTTCAATGTCGCCTCGCATGAGACCATACCCTTTCCCTTATCGTCCTAGTCCATCTATGGCGCCCATGAGAGATGAATATGCGGATCCCTATTCATCATCTTTGAGAGATCCATATTCACAAAGATCTGGCATGTCTCCTATTTCACGTGATTTGTATGAAAGAAGCAGCAAAGCAACATTGCTTTGACACAGTTAAGGTTGGTATTATCGCTACAATTCTAAGGTACCGAAAAGATTTAACTTGTAATTTCAAATTGTTGAGTTGTGCTTTCCCCACAACTCAAGGTGGGAGTATGTTACGTAATGACTAACTTTTTCTTTCATCCATGTATCCGTCACCTGCATAATTATTTAACTGGTTATAATTGCATTGTTTCAATATCTGGCAACAGTTAGTTTTGTTTTGTTCTAAAAAAGAAGTTTACCAAATAAAGTAATGTGAAATATATATGGCTCTTCTATCATTGAATTTAAGTTAGAAATATATTCCTTTAACAATAAGAAATGTTATTGAGGGCAGTTTTAATAGCTTATAGATATTTTAATACTTAACTTTTAGGGATTCATTTAGTTAAGAGATTTATTTACATTGGAATCCAACAAATATTCTAAATACGTTGAAAACTGTTTCACAATCCATACTTGACGTATGATGTTTCGTTCTTATTTGAATACACAAAGGATGGTTTTCAAACATCAGAAACACACCATTAAAATGAACGAGAAGGGAACAGAAATCCAATCAAGAGGCGGAGATGAGGAAAAGAGAACGCGGAAGCTTTGATCATATCCGGTATTAGTGAATAGTATTCGACAGAAATTGACATTTGGAGAAGGTAGTTGCGGGCAAATAAGTAGTATTTAGAGAGTTCCAAACCATGCGTGGAATGCACTATTAGAAGAAATGTTTTTTCTGTATTTACAAGTAACAGTTTAGAGCATAACACAAAGCATTTTTACTTTCTTCTATCTTTACAAGAAGAAAGTATTGGATTCGTGAAAATTTTCGCTCTACAGATTTTCAACGGATTGACACGTTTTAGGGGTCAGAGATTCCGAAAAACATGTTTTTACAAAATGTCTGTCTGTGAGTTTGTGACTCTGTCTGTCTGTCTGTCTGTATGTGACACAAATTTTGTTTTATCTGAAGAACTAATGCACGGAATTTAATAAATTTTCAGATTAAGTTAGCCACTGATATAAATGGCTGATTAGTTTTTGGTGTAAAATGCCTGACAAGTGCTCCATTTTTCCTGTTTTTTGATATTGTTGTATCTCAAAAACTAACGGACGGATTTTCATCAAACTTCTGATTCGGTTAGTCCATGATATGAATTGGTGCCGATTGCGTTTTTGTGTAAATCACCCAACAAGTGTCGCTGCTGTGCTGCATTTTTCAAGATTTCCGCAATAGCTCTATCTCAAGAACTAATGCACGAATTTTCATCTAACTTCAGATTGAGTTAGACGTTGACATACGTTATTACTGATTAGGTTTTGGTGTCAATCATCCTACAGATGGACCCATCATTTTTCAGGATTTACATGATTTTAGCGATAGTCGTATCTCAAGAACTAATGCACGGAATTTCATAGCTTTAGAATCCTCATGATGGGCCTAGATTGCCAGTTAATTTTGGCATTGTGATAGCGATTTAAGAAGTATTAACTTGCATGAGATAGCAGAAAGTTTTGGAATTCGCACATCCGACTAGCCTTGTATGTTATCTTTTCAAAATTTAAGTGTCTTCCTTCGGTGTTATCGCGATTATTTGATTGTGGAAATGCGATATAACGTCTGATATAATTCGTATCTTGAATTTCAAGTGTGAATTGACTCCTTTGACAAAATCTGAAATCTGACATTTGGAGAAATTTAGTTAGCAGCAAATACATGGTATTTATGGAGTGCCAAAAAAATGCATGGAATGCACTATTAGATGAAAAGTTTCATACAAATTCTGAAAACCAAATTTTTTTGGCCAAAATATCGCCAAATTTGGCGACATTCTTTCATTTGGCACCAAGCATGTGTTTTGGCATTGGTGATCTGGATAGCCGATTTCCTGCATCAAAAGGTATGAAAACATAGAGGACTGGGAGCAGGAAAACACAATGGTAAACCTACGAGTCAGCCACTAAAATCGGGTTTTCAGGAGTTTTCCACCAAGATAGGACTTGGCATACCGCTTGCGTTTTAATACGCGTATCAAGATTTAACTAATCCTAGAATTTCATCCGTGAAGTCGATGAGGTGATTGTCTGTGCTATCGGCTCCCAGTCTATACGTAAATGTCATCACTTACGTGTTATCGTAAATGCCATTGATTGCTTCGGAAATAAACTGACGTTCTTCGATTTTAACATGGCATGGTAGGTAAATCTTTCAATTCCGCGCAAGGGGTGGATGGAAGTGGGTTCGGTACTCAGGGGGACATTGGTTGATTTTTTTTTCTTGCCAGGAAGCTATCATTTTATCTTTTTTAAACAAACTGGTAAAAAAAATTGAAATTTAATTTATTTCTTTAAAAAGTATATTTATTTCAATCAATTGTACTTTAAGATTTTTTTTTTCATTTTAGTGTATCATAATAAAAGCTTGTATTTAAACATTTTTTTACTTATAATTTATTGATAAAGTTGTTGTAGTTTGCTACAAAAATAAAGTAGTTTTTTCGACCATTCGATGTTTTTTTTTTTTTTTTTTTTTTTTTTATTATTAAGAAGAATTTTGTTGCCTCTGTTATTAAAGGGAATTTCGTGGAAGAGCCTATTTTATGAAATGGAGTTTTGTGAACGGATCTGTTTTATTAAACGGAGTTCTAGAAGAAGCCGATTTTATTGAATGGAGTTCTGTGAAGGACCTGTTTTATCAAATGGATTTTTGTGAAGGGGTCTATTTCATTAAATTGAATTTTGTGAAGGGGCCTATTTTAACAAACGGAGTTTTGTTAAGGGGGACTATTTTATTAAAGGGAGTTTAGTGGACCTGTTTTATGAAATGAGATTTGAGAAGGGGCATGTTTCATTAAATGGATTTTTGTGATCGGGATTATTTTATAAAATGGAGTTTTGTGAAGAGGCTTATTTCATTAAATGGAGTTTTGTGAAGGGGCCTATTTTATTAAATGAAGTTTTGTAAAGGAGCTTATTTTATCAAATTGAGTTTTGTGAGGAGGCCTTTTCCATTAAATGGAGTTTTGTGAAGGGGCTTATTTTATTAAATGGAACTTTGTGAAGCGACTTATTTTAATAAACAGAGTTTTGTTAAGGGGCCTATTTTATTAAATGGAGTTTTGTGAGCCTATTTTATCAAATGAGTTTTGTGAAGTGACCGTTTTTTTTTTGTGATCGGGCTTATTTTATTAAATAGAGTTTTGTGAAAGGGCCTATTGTATTAAATGGAACTTTGTGAAAAGGATCCTAAACAAGCGACAATTTTTCCTTGGATCTACCTTTAGATTTAAGAAACAATCGATCAAAACAAGCAAAATGGACACAAAAATCCAATCAAGGAGCGGAGATGGCGAAAAAAACTTAGAGAGCTTTCTTTAATCATCGAAGTATATCGGATGATATTTGGCGGAAATTGACGTTTGCAGCAGAAAGGCAATTAAGAGAGAAAAAACGCTGTGTTTATGAAATGCTAAAACATAGGTTGGATGCAGCATTAGAAGAAATGTTATTTTTATTGTTACAGAAGAAAATAACAAGTGGAAGAATTTTTATTGTCATTTCTTATTTACTGCTGCAGCATATAAATAAATATCATTAACTAACAAGCTACTCTGGTCGTTTTTCTCCAATCGCGCCTTGAATTAAACGAAATATACCAGCGAATTTGATCATGTGTTTTAAGTCAATATGGACATTTAACTGGGTTGTCATTCCGCATTACTGAAAACGATACGAACGCCATTGCGGTATCATAATTTCTAATGTGTCTGACAAAATTTATGCTGTTAAGGGTGTATTCCGATCCAAACTGCTTATTTTCTGATTCATTTTAAAATTCATTTTTGCTCTCAAACGCATCAAACTTGGAAATTCTCTTATTTAGAAACTATATAATGTGCGGTGCTTCTTAATTTTTTGATAAATGCAGAAAATACTGTAAAAAACGCTGTCAAAGTTAGCATTTTGAACCGAATTTTCCGAAGCGGGCGATCTGGGAATGAAAAAAAAAGTCATACTGAGAAAATAATTGTTTAAAAATCAAATTCTTATTAATTGAGCTGAAAATGAAATCACACGGCATGTTAAACATGTCTTCAGAAATCACCCCAGCAAGTTTCATGTTTTTACTTTTAAAAATGAGTCTGAAAATGTCTCAGAAAATTTCGAGCTGTTGAGGGCGGAAAAATATTTTTTCGAATACACCCTTAAGGACAAACACTTTTAATTGATGATTTACAGTAGGATTTGGAAATTCTGTAACAAAGGATTTATTTTGTTAGTCTTGCATGCATAAATTCAGTTATGTAGTCGAACATATTTACTGAAAAATTGATAGAATCCGAAAAACCAATATTTTATGTTGAAAAAATTGATTAATGCACTGTAAAAATTAATTGACGATAATCAATAGAGTCAAAACACTGTATTTAAAAACTAGCGTCGTGAAGGAATTATCACAGTGTTATTAATATAAACTTTAAAACATACATATAATTATTTTAAAAGGTGTTACAAATATATAAAGGTATTATTTAATATAACTCTGAGATCTTTCAAAACGCACACGCGTTCATTTTCAAAGGGGAAAAGATAACTGACTAGAATAGAAAACATAATTAAAAACTAAACAAAATACCACGCATGCGCAAGCTACGCAAGTTCAGTCCATTGCTCCAGAGAGGGTCGAAAATATCAATTCATATTTTCAGGAGTTCTTGAAATACCTAGCATATTACACCAAATCACGTGAATATTATAAGAAAAGACATCATTACAAACAGATCACTCCTAAGTAAAATCTCAAAGGATTCACGGATTATTGAAGAATAATGGTTAGATGTTGAAATGATCATTTTAGCTTTTTCGAAATTTTCTTTTTGGTGCAATCTGAATAAAGCAGTACTTGTTTTGTTAAACTTGATAACAGATAAATGCTCTTTTAGACATTTAGCTAACAAAATTAAAAGAATTGATTCACAATAAAATTGATCCAATTCCAGATTATGAAAATGCAGGAGTTTACATAATCCCATTCAGCACAGAACTTCAAAAAACTTTATTCTATATTGGTATGACATCTCGAAAATTTAAAGAAATTTTATTTAGATGATATACGTTATTAAGGGTTTACTATGGCATGTTCGGAATTGAAAATTGAGTGTGTAGCGTTTATCGTTCGTTTACAGGGATATTCAAATAAATGCCGCTGCAAGACGATCTATTAGGAAAAATCATTTGGGGTGTATTTGAATGATATTACACTATTTAAACTATAATGAATTTGATATATGTCACTAAAGTGCAATACAAGTAAATCACTCAAATAATAAGTAAACACTTCAAATTAAATGTTCATTAAAATGAGGGAAGCTTTTCTATTAATATATGTTAGTGATATAATTCCGCCAATTCGAAAATATAAATAACTCCCAGCTTTTCAAAACGTTTTAACAAAAAACACTGCAACAGAACCTCTGACGTAATTTAGGCGTTCTGCAGTTATCATTAAAAAAAGAATAATTAAAGAAAAAGTGGTGGAATAGGAATATTACATCATGATTAATTCAAATTTTCGAGAAGATGGGGGAAATATATAAGTACGAATGCAATATGCTTAACAGTAGGCGGAGCTACTGACATTGCATTATCAATGAATTATTAGGTATAGGTCAATTCCATCGTAACTACGTAACGATCATCGAATTTTGTTTTCAAAGCTGTGTAGAAAATTTACTAATAAAGCTAGACCAAAATTTTACAATATAAAATATTTCTTACTAAGGACGTAATACCCAAATATCTGGAGATTATTTCAATCTGTCTTTTAATCCAAAAAATTGCAAGTCAAAATTCTGTAACTGATGTAACATAAAATAGATATTTTTTCTGCCTTCATTGAAGTGTAAAAATTATCGAAACTATACCGTTAAAAAAAGTGATTTAATGTTCTCAACAGCACTATTTAATGACAAACTATAACAGTAACTTGTTTAACTAATTTCTGCATAATAAAAAAGAAAAAAAATGACATTTACACGTGTAACTGACGTAACTTTTATTCTATAACTGACGTAACATTATGACTTTACAAAGACAATAATGCTACTTAACTTAGTTTGTAAACAGTAATTTTCAATGCCTATTTATTAGGATTTTATTATAGAATATAAAAATATCAAGTTTTCAATCATACCCTTAAATTAAACATATTATAAATTTTATCCCCCCCTCCAAAATGATAATTATCTGTGGAATTGCCCTAAAATAATAAAATATAAATAAACACAAATTTAGGACATGTAATCGAACTACGCGGTTAAACCACTGAATGAACACAATCCCAAAGGCTGATTATAAATAGTGATATTTGGCAATTTCTTCGGCTGTTCACTCCTGACGCGAGACCAATATGAAAATATCACTTTTAATACTTTTCAAAACTTTATCTTAACGTCTTAATGTTATTTTCCATATAAATATGATTTTTGGTATTGTTAGTCGATATTCTCAAAATATATATTAAGTGTGAAAAAAATCTATTAGAGTTATCAATTTAAAAAGCAAACCAGTATGCCCGCCCAAGCTCTCTCGCTCCACGCAATCTTTGAGATTATTTGTTGATACGTTTTTTTCATTATTTTTTGACTAACTGCAAGTTTGTTTTTATCCAACATCGTGTTTTAACGATATATAAGTATACTACAACGAAAGTTACTATCAGAATCTTTTTTCGAAAAATACCTCATTCATCGCTGTGGCTTTAGTATGTGTAGAGAAATAAATTATGATAAAGTCAGAAATAATATGTAAGATGGTTTTCACCAATATTCTGTAACCCGGAAGCTTTTTGTTGAAGTTAATTCCTGAAAATAGGTCTTCAAATTGTTTACTTGTCTATCATCTTTCGCCTTATTAATTTATTAATTATTACTAGCCGCCCTTGGCGACCAGTTTGGTCTCCCTTAAAATTAATGTTTATGAAAGGATGCTAAGCATTGTATCACGTTACTTTTATTCATCATTTAATTTATTTGGACTTCCTTAAATGTAATTAATATAATCCCTTAAGCTAATATTAGTTTTTGTTGCATTACAATATCTCAATTTGTTGATTTTCTGTGAGCAAGTAAACTATTAGTTTACAATGGAAGTCTGTGCGAAATTTGCGAAATATTAGAGATATCGCCAATTTGGCGTCCCTTCAAATTTGGCAATATATCGCAAAATTGGCGACAAACTTGGCGGAATTTGGCGACAGAACAGAGTCCCCCCTATGGTAACCCCTCTTATAGGTATGGAGATGCATTAAATTCAATAACCAATGAGATGCGTTTCATTTGGCCGCTGCCATTAAACAATTAATAAATAATTGCGATTTCTGTGCCACGTACTATAGCGTAATATATATATAGATTCTGTAACCCGGAAGCCCTTTGTTGAAGTTAATTCCTGAAAATGGGTTTTCAAATTGTTTATTTGTCTATCATTTTTCGCCCTATTAATTAATTAATTATTATTATTGAAAAGTGTTCCATTATCTATGCTTGACGCTTCATTTTTCGTTCTTGGGCATTGTACTATGACAAGCAAAAGCTAAGCTGATTATCTTATAGATAAAGAATCACGTTGTAAAGGCGTTTAAATATAGAATATTCCTGTAAAATTTGCATATTCTTTTCCAGAGTTGAATTCAGAGGGTGGCCCTGGATGGGGCGCCCCCCCCCCCCCTCAACCGGAGCCACAAAAATCCCTCCCGGAGAAAAGTGTGTGAATTTAACACGGTTCTTTTCCGTTTATAGAAGAACAAAATTAATTACGAAACAGTGTTCAAAGTTTAAAGTTTAAATGTGTAAAATATGGATTAATGCGACAGCGTGTGCTTCAAAAATGCAAATGATCTCGTTTTCTTCAAACGGAAATTATTCAAATTTTTAAGCTTTGGAAGAAAATGTTTTTTCAAAAGTAGAGAAATTCTAAAAATATGTGGAGTGTTAAAATTATGCGAGTATAATTATGTTAAACTTCCATATTTATTTCACACGGAGAAAATTAATATTTTTAAAATTTCGAAACAGTTCTTATTTCACTGATTATACAATTTCTAAAGCACAACCGCAGCTTTTCAATAAAACTCATCTTTCGGAATTGATAAAAATACCGTAGTGGAACGTTACATCAAAGAAAATGAGAAACGTTCATTTAGGTAATATGTAAATGCGCCTAAATGAGTTGAGAATAGTTCATTTTCAACACTTTCGAGTATAGTTGGAAAGCGTTTAGGAATTCAGTTTGTCTGTCTGTCTCCTTTATATCTGTCTGCTTGTTTTTCAGCGCTCTAACTAGCGTAAATATACTGGGATTGCTATGCATTTGAACATTTAATGTGCTTGCTATGATGGCATGTTCGGTATTGCAAATAAATTGTGCAGCATTTATAATTCATTTACAGGGACAGTCAAAAGAATTGCATTATATTAGGTATGTATGGAAAATCGTTTGTGGTGTATTTAAACTAGCAAAAGCCATGCTTTTTTTTTTTTTTTTTTTTTTTTTTTTTTGATTCGCGAAGCATTATTTAATAGGATAAATATTTGAAAGTAACAATATCTTTTACATTATTTTTGTATCTTTATTAAGCAAAAACGTTGTTTTATGTTTTGGCGGATTTTCATTTTAGAAATGTAAATTCAGCCAAATAACTAAGAATTTCCTCGGATTTTTTTTATTTATGATATAACGAATTTAACAATTAATTTTATTCGTTCACAATTCCTTTGTTGCCACTTAAAAAAAATTATAATATAATTCTTTTAAAATGCGTAAGTATCGCCTGCGTAAATGATTTCACATAATAAGAATAAATTGTGTATTAAAATTCTTAACACTGAAAAACGCTTTTATAATTGAATGTAAATACAGTTGAGTCTCTATATAACGAATTGTTCCAGTAAAAATTTCGTTATATAGAGAAATTCGTTATATAGATAATGAGTAAAAATTCCTATTTAATGTGTAAATTTTGAACAAAAATTACTTTTGAGGTGTTTAATTAAGAATTTGAAATGTTTAACTATAAATATTACCTAATATTGTATTTCTGAATTATTTAAACAGTTTCTAAAAAGAGAACAGACATTTATTTGAAAGCATAATAAAAATCACATAAGGAAAACTTACATTAATTTTAGACGAAGAAATCTATAATTTTTCGCTGTTTTAATTTCAAAATTTTTACACTATCGAAAAAATGTTCACACTTTAGCAAAGAATGAAAAATTGTATCGAGAACATTTTCCTCCATTTCAATTCTCATTCACCTTAAACTTCAATTACCTCAATTACCTTACGCTGTTATATGTGTAACAATCCAATTGGCACTGTTTTAAGAAGTATGCTGGAAGGTGTGTGGGAGGGGGGGGGGGGGGGGATGGATTTGTTGGGCATAAAAAATAAGGAGATTCAATGTAGAAAAGTAAAATAAAAAACTCAGCACTGAACGATAAATCACTAGTCAGTGATGGAAAATTGATTCCATGTGATTTGGAAGCTTTTTTTTTTAAAACAATAAATAAAGAACATTTTATGAAAAAATTCGTTATATGGAGATAGATATTTCGCTATATGGAGACTGTTTTTAATGAGATCATGGGAAAAAGGGACCGTTCCTACAAAAAAATTCGTTATATAGAGAAATTCGATGTATGGAGTTTCGATATAGAGAGACTCAACTGTAGTTGAATTTTGACAAACTTTAATTCATTAAAAATATGCTATAATTTTCATAAAAAAAAGGTATTTTAAAAATTTCATAAAAGAAACTGTGATGTAATGCATCTGGCAACAGTTTTAAAAGAACTTATCGGGAACTCTGGGTTCGAGGCTAGATTTGTTATTGTTGATGTTCTAAGCTTGTAACTATGTTGTACATATCGCGCGCTTGAGTTCTTATACATTAAAGTAGTTTAAAGATCTTCCGAGTTATTATTTAGTTATACTACATGGTGGCAGTGTTTATTGAAAAAGAAAAATGTATCAAATACCTGCGCCAGAACAATTTTCCTTTCGCTCTGACGACTGGCAAAAATGGATCGACAGATTTGAACGTTTCAGATCTGCATCAGGTTTGAAAACGAAACAACCGGAAGAACAGGTAAACTCTTTAGTTTATTTAATGGACTCTCAAGCCGAAGAAATATTGTCATCTTTTAATTTAAGTACAGACGATATTAAAAATTTTGATATTGTAAAGAATAAATTTGAAACGCATTTTATTCCTACACGTAATGTTAGATACGAAAGATATAAATTCTACACGAGAACACAAGAAGAAGGTGAATCGGTGGAACAGTTTATCACATCGTTATATACATTAGTGCAAACTTGTGAATTTCCTACCTCTTTTCAGGAAGAAATGATTAGAGATAGAATTGTTTGCGGTATTCGCGATAAGAAGGTTTCTGAAAATCTGCAACTAGATATGAAACTTACACTCGAAAAAGCGATTACAACAGCTCGTCAGGCTGAAACAATTAAAAGTCAACAACAAGTTCTGAGTAGTGATACTACGTCTTTTAAGGTAGCTAACAGAGTAGCGATACCACAGAATAAGAAATACAAACAAAATAAAAAATTTGATTCTTTCAATTCGGATAAGAACAAAGAAGTATGCTTTTGGTGTGGAAAACAAAACAAACATACGAAATCGGAATGCCCTGCGCTTAAAGCGATTTGTAACCGGTGCAAGAAGGTTGGTCATTATGCTAAAGTTTGTAAATCAAAAATGCAGGTTAACGAAGTTGAAAAAACAAAATCGACGAATTCTTCTGATTTTTTAGGTTACATAATGTATACTTCAGATAAAAACAACCCTGTTAGAATATCGGATAACCGTTGGAATGCTAAAGTATTGATTGAAAAGACTCAAGTCATTTGCGGTCCAGATGGGAAAAATCTGAAGATAGCTGGGATAATTCGAGTTAAATTAAAGAACAAAAGTTTTAGTTTTGAAGATGATGTGTATGTAATAAATAATTTACAACACCCATTGCTAAGCTGTACAGCTAGTGAGAATTTGAATCTCATCCAGAGAATATTTGAATTGAAATCAAAACTAGATCCTGTCAAGAAATTTCCAAAATTATTTAGCGGAATTGGAAAGGTTGAGAAACCGTATCAAATAAAATTAAAGAATGATGCTAAGCCTTACGCAATTTCTGTACCACGGCGAGTTCCATTAGCTTTAAGGGGTAAATTAAAAAAATTGTTAGATAAAATGACAAGGAATAAAATTATTGAACCAGTAGACGAAGCCACAGAATGGTGTGCGCCTATGGTTATTGTTCCAAAAAAGTCAGGTGACATAAGAATTTGTGTTGATTTATCAGTTCTGAATGAGAACATTGAAAGAGAATATTTCCCCATGGCCTCGGTTGACTATACTTTAAGTCAATTTAGTAATGCTAAAGTGTTTAGTATTATTGATGCAAATGCAGGTTTTTGGCAAATAAGTCTCGATCCAGCTTCTGCAAAGTTAACTACTTTTATTACACCTTTTGGAAGATTTAAAGTTTAATCGTTTACCGTTTGGAATTAAGACAGCTCCGGAAGTGTTCCAAAAAAGAATTCGCGAAACTATTCAAGAAGGTCCTGGTATAGTGGGTCTTATGGATGAATTTGTAATTTTTGGTTCTACTGAGGAAGAGCACAATAAACGACTAAATGAAGTTCTTTCAAAACTTCAAGCGGCTGGGTGGACTTTGAACGCTGAAAAATGCCAGTTTGCAAAAGATTCCATACATTTTCTTGGTCATATAATTTCTGAAAAGGGAATAAAACCTGATCCGGAAAAAACAAAAGCTATTTCCAGAATTCCAACGCCAAGGAATGTGACGGAATTAAAAAGATTTTTAGGAATGGCTGGATTTTTGAATAAATTCATTCCCAATTTTGCTGATGTTGCAAAACCTCTTTACGAGTTAATGAAGAATAATGTTGAATGGATTTGGGGAAAATCTCAAATAAGGGCATTTGAAGATATCAAGCAGAAACTTTGCCATACTCCTGAATTAGCATTATATGATCCAAAGAAAGAAACCTTTATATCAGCCGATGCATCATCTTACGGCCTTGGTTCAGTTTTGTGTCAAAAGGATAATGGTCATTTACGTCCAGTTTTCTATGCATCGCGGACATTGTCCGATACAGAGAAAAGGTACGCACAAATAGAGAAAGAAGCGTTAGCTATTGTATGGGCTTGTGAAAGGTTTCATGATTTTATTGTTGGCCTACAAGTTCACATAGAAACGGATCATAAACCTCTCGTACCCATTTTGATGTCAAAACCGTTAGACAATCTAACTCCTAGACTCCAGCGTATGAAACTGCGAATGATGAGATATTCCTATACCATCAAATATACTCCAGGGAAAAAGCTTGTCATTGCAGATGTGTTATCCAGAAGCCCTTTACCTCAAAATGGAAAGGAAGAATTAACCGAAGAAATAACTGCTTATGTGCAGATGATTATAGAAAATTTTCCTTCTTCAGATTCTAGATTGGCTGAAATATGGGCGTTGCAAAAAGAAGACTCAGTTTGCAAATTACTGATTAAATTTTCAAGAGATGGCTGGCCAGGGAAAAATGAACTGCCAGAAGAATGTTTAAAATACTGGGAACATCGGCATTCAATTTCTACACAAAATGATTTGTTGATGAAAGATGCGAGAATTATTATACCTTTGAAATTACGTGAAGAAATATTAAATAGAATACATGATGGTCACCTTGGGATAACAAAGTGCAGGGCTAGAGCTCGTGAGTCTGTTTGGTGGCCGGGATTATCGTCAGAAATTGAGAATTTAGTCTCAAACTGTCAGAAGTGCATTCAGCAACAAAAATATTTCAAAGAGCCTTTACTCCCATCAGAATTCCCAAACAGACCTTGGCAAATAGTCGGAGCTGACCTTCTCAAAGTTAGTGGTAAATGGTATCTTATAATGGCGGATTACTATTCTAGATATATTGAGGTGGCAAAATTAGATCATCTTACTTCCGAGGCAGTCGTTAATCACATGAAATCCATTTTTGCACGTCACGGTATTCCTGAAGTGGTGAGAAGTGACAATGGTACCCAGTTTTCGCAAAGAATTGTAGATTCTAAATACAAAAAATTTGCCAACCTTTATAAGTTCTCCATTATAACATCCAGTCCGAAACATGCTCAAAGCAACGGTTTCATAGAGTCGATGGTGAAAAATTTTAAGTTACATTACTTGAAAGCGGAAAATGATGATCCATATCTTATGCTACTTGCGTTAAGATCAACCCCACTAGAAAATGGGTTTAGTCCAGCAGAACTCTTGATGGGAAGACGCTTACGAACGCCTATTCCTATAGTGAATGATAAGTTAAAGCCTAAAGTATTAGACGAGAAATCCTTATTAAAAAAGGAACAGGAAAGGATCGAGAAGCAAAAGTATTACTTCAATCGCCATCATCGAGCTAGACAACTACCAGAATTAGACGTCGGTCAGCAGGTATGGATCTCCGAAATGAGGACGTATGGAAAGGTAAAAAGTCCTCATGAAGCTCCTAGGTCATACATGGTTGAAACTCCTCGAGGTATCCTAAGAAGGAATCGTATACAGGGTGATTCAGCTCGTCGGTGACAAACTTTAAGGATCGATAGAGCACACCTAGACGAACATTTTTGAATAGGGAATGTAGGGTCCCTGACGCGATGGTAAGGCGCTAGGCGCTTTCGAAAATTTGGGTGCCGAAATTCGAAACGTCATAAAAACTAGGGAAATGGTTAGATTTTCTTGCTTGTTGCGTCGAAATGATTCTGTTTGTTTAGACTTTCTTCAGTACTAATTTGATAAGCGTATCTCTTAAAACATGGATAGGGGGCGCTGCAGACTTTGGAGAGCTAGACAACAACTTTAAGCCCGTTATTTTGATAATTTAACACATGCTCGCCAAAGTTTATACTCTAACTTAAAGTTTGAACCCAAAAGTAGAGCCCTGCAAAAAGCGTAAGAGCCGGAATAAAATGTCAAAGTACAGGGTGGTCGAAACTCGAAGGCTCCTAGGAGATAAACAAACAGATTTCTTGACTTATGGCATGCATTTTCATGATTCTGTTTGCTGGGGCTCTCTGAAACTCAGTTGAACGGTACAAAAAGAAACATCGATAGGGGGCGCTTTGGGCAAAAAACATAATTCGTTGACATTTCGGACGCTAACTGGAAACGGGGCGCTACGATCAGTTAGAAACAAAACAAGAGAGTAATTTACTTATCATAAGAAGCTATTAAAACTGCAGTTTGTTTGTTTTTTTTAACAAACATAGCTGGTTTCAATCATGCACAATGCGCGCAATAAAATTTACATAAGGTGCTTTTTGCTGATTTATGCAAAAGATATCGTACCATATCGATATGCAAAAGATACGTAATGCGTAGACGACAACGCGAGATGACGTAGTTGTATGCGCAGACACGTCTTTTGAACGTGCGGTACCTACTTAAGCTTCGGGTTACTTGTCTGCAGATCGGTAGTAGGATGGAACGGTACACAAACTCTGAATTGGCTGACATGCATTTGGCGTATGGCGCTGCTGGTTGTAATGGACGAGCCGCTCAGCGGTTGTACGCCGAGCGTTACCCCAACAGGCAAATCCCCTGCCATGCCTTCTTCGCTCGAGTACACCAGAGGTTGTCCACAACGGGATCCTTCGACGGAGGCAGGCCTGAACGGGAGCGATCAGTGAGCACCCCCGACAACGAAGAGGCTGTGCTTAACCTGGTTGAGGACAACCCAGGTCTTAGCACGAGAGATATCGCCAGACATGTTGGCATTTCGCAAGCAACTGCGTGGCGCATCTTACGTTCCCGGAATCTGCACCCCTACCACATCCAGCGGGTGCAGTTGCTCAGAGAGCAGGATTTTGGCCCTCGAGTGGAATTCTCAAGATGGTACTTGGCGATGAGATCCAGGGATCCCCGTTTTGTAAACAGCATTTTGTTTACGGACGAGTCCACCTTCAGCCGGGAGGGAATGTGGAACGCCCACAACAGTCATGTGTGGTGTGATGAAAATCCACATGAAACCAGAAGCCGAGCAGCCCAGGAGCGTTTCTCAGTAAATGTGTGGGCCGGCATTCTGGGGGATTGCCTCATTGGCCCTTATTTGTTACCTGAACGGCTGACAGGTGGAAATTACCTGATTTTCCTGGATCAAGTGCTGCCGCAGCTTCTGGATGAGGCGCACGTACCCGAAGGTTCGCGTCGCCAGATGTGGTTCCAGCACGATGGAGCTCCGGCCCATTACACGAACGACGTGCGTCTCCATCTAAACGCAAGGTATGGCCAGCGGTGGATCGGGCGTGGGGGTCCAGTTCACTGGCCTGCCCGATCACCAGACCTCACCTGCTTGGATTTCTTCCTTTGGGGTTACCTGAAGGCCGAGGTATACCATACACCTGTCAGCAGTGCTGAAGAACTTGTGGCGCGCATTGTGGCAGCTGCAGGGCAGATCAGAGATACTCCTGGCATTGTTGGAAACACACACTCCTCAATGCGACGGAGGTGCGAAGCCTGCATCATGGCCCAAGGTCGAAATTTCGAGCATCTTCTGTAGTGTTATTTTTTGTAAATAAATTTCCAGTATCATTGATGTTTTTGGTCTAAATTTATTCAGAAGTGTTGAGCAGAGGTAGAAAATGTGTTTTCATTATTACTAACTGATCGTAGCGCCCCGTTTCCAGTTAGCGTCCGAAATGTCAACGAATTATGTTTTTTGCCCAAAGTGCCCCCTATCGATGTTTCTTTTTGTACCGTTCAACTGAGTTTCAGAGAGCCCCAGCAAACAGAATCATGAAAATGCATGCCATAAGTCAAGAAATCTGTTTGTTTATCTCTTAGGAGCCTTCGAGTTTCGACCACCCTGTACTTTGACATTTTATTCCGGCTCTTACGCTTTTTGCAGGGCTCTACTTTTGGGTTCAAACTTTAAGTTAGAGTATAAACTTTGGCGAGCATGTGTTAAATTATCAAAATAACGGGCTTAAAGTTGTTGTCTAGCTCTCCAAAGTCTGCAGCGCCCCCTATCCATGTTTTAAGAGATACGCTTATCAAATTGGTACTGAAGAAAGTCTAAACAAACAGAATCATTTCGACGCAACAAGCAAGAAAATCTAACCATTTCCCTAGTTTTTATGACGTTTCGAATTTCGGCACCCAAATTTTCGAAAGCGCCTAGCGCCTTACCATCGCGTCAGGGACCCTACATTCCCTATTCAAAAATGTTCGTCTAGGTGTGCTCTATCGATCCTTAAAGTTTGTCACCGACGAGCTGAATCACCCTGTATATCTGCATCCTTCTACTGTTCCAAAATCCTTCAGATGGGAGGATAACGACACCCCAGAGAAAGAGAACGCCGTTCCTGATGATACATCCGAGAAAGACAGCTCCCAGGATACAACATCTATGAATGATCCTGTTAGCATCACCTATTCTCCTAATGCTGCAGTTCCAGAGACTAAGCAGGCCAGTCCATTTAAGACTCGTAGCGGCAGAACTGTTCGTGTTCCTTCAAGACTTATTGAAGAGGACTTTTAAAGGGGGAGATGTGATGTAATGCATCTGGTAACAGTTTTAAAAGAACTTATCGGGAACTCTGGGTTCGAGGCTAGCTTTGTTATTGTTGATGTTCTAAGCTTGTAACTATGCTGTACATATCGCGCGCTTGAGTTCTTATACATTAAAGTAGTTTAAAGATCTTCCGAGTTATTATTTAGTTATACTACAGAAATCGAGAAACTATTTAATGAATCATGATTCTATCAATAATGACTCACTCCATGATTTATTTTTTCTTCTGAAAATAGACGTGTTTCAATTTTTATTTGCAAAAATGTGTCCGTATGGAAAAACATGTAAAATAAATTAATTAAAATAATAAATTTTTTAAGGTTATTCTGTAAAAAAAAAAAAAAATAATAATGTGCAAATCTACAGATCCTAATTTATTTTTACGTTTAATTTCAAGTCAAAATACTGAATAGTTTTTTCGTAAAGTGTACGACAAAATGTAATTTGTGTAGCCTAGTTGAGGATTCGCATGTTACACAATTTGAAAACTATTGAAACTGATATACGTCACTGAGGGACACTACAAGAGTCTTAGTATAGAATAGGGTGCACATAGCATTTATCTTTTATTTACAGGGATACACAAAAGAAGTCGGTTATCATGGAAGACGGTAGTATTTCGAGTGACGCAGCCTTAAGCCTAAAATCGTATCGTATCGTATCGTTAAAATCGTATCGTATCATAGAATTCGTAGATGGCGGAACTCATATATACAGCTAACTCGACATCAAAGAAAACGCGAAAAGCCGCCTTTTAATAACTCAGCAGATATATGTCTTATTGTTCTGAATTTTGTAGAACAGTCTTATATCTGCAGTCTAATCGTATACTGAAATTTTTGCATTTCTACGTGCAGTATATTTTGAGATCTAAATAGTCATTTTTAAAGTGAAAACGTTGGTATAATATCGAGGAAGTTCCTAATTTGAAAATCTCGAAAACGGTTCTAACGATTATTTTTAAATTGATACATAATATAAATGTGATTAAAGCGAGGTGAATAACACTTTTCTTTTTTCTGGGAAAACTCTCGTTCGTTAAATAATTCGATTTTTTTTTCTCTCGAAAATGACACGGGCGATTTTTTAAAAATCAAATAAATATGTTTCTGATGAACCAAATAACAATTTACTTGTTTCCAGCAAGACTCTTGTTCGTTTTATAATGCGCATGAAAAATCGGACTATATTTCTTCGCCATTCTATGGAAATTTCACCGAAAATGCATGACACTGTATTCATACACATGCTTTCTTTTTAACCACTTTTGGGGAGAAAAATTTTGTCTTCCCACTGGCTGAGTGGCTAAGGGCCATCGTTTACTGACCTTAGGATAGGCAGTTCGATACTCTGTGGTACGTGTTTTCACATGTGAATTTTTTTTTTTTTTAAAGTCTGCTAGTTGACCATTATTCTCAGTTCCTTTGTAATTTTTTTAATTGCTATTAAGTTAAATAAAATTACAATTATAATGACGCCAATTTGATGATGATTATTTCTTGGCAATTTTTCAACAATAAAAATATTACCATAAATTTTATAAATATATTTAATTTCAAACACTTTACAAAAAATATACATTAATAATTATTATTTGAATATAAATCACACGATCAGAAACGTAAAAAAATAATTCATTTCAGCTCTTCTTTTTATAATATCATTTTTTATTATTATGACGGTCAATCAATATATAATCACTCACATCCATATTATTATTATTATTATAATTATTATTTTCCTTGCATAAAAGCTATTGTGATGTAATAATTCTTTTATAATAAATAATTTAGTTGAAATGTTTTATTTATAAATATCAATGTTGTTTGATAACCCCGAGACAATTCTTTTTATTTAACTTTGCAATATTTACAGTTTACATAATAAGCATATCAGAATTCTGGTGTCGCCATCTTTTGACGCAATTGCGTAGTATTATAGAGAAATGCTTGATAAAAACATTGAAGCAGACAGTTTTTAAATCGAAGAATTATTTTAAGAGATATTTAATGTTAAATCTGGATAAAATTGTCTCATAGGAAAAAAAATATACATGGGAATTTAATCATTTTCATTCAATTTAATCATTCAATAGAAACTCGAAGTTTGCAGAGTGCATTTATTATTCTTAACTTGCCTAATTTTTTGACGGTTTATTTCAATTTTAAATTAAAATTTTCAGAATTTCCAGAGATATTTTTTACATATTTTAGAAAAGATTATTTTAAATTGTTGCCAAATGTTAAAATAGCGCAAAGAATAATATATCCTTTAAATTAAAAATTTATTCACACGTGACTATTATAAACAGAAAAAAATCCTTTTAAATTAGAATTAAATGATAACGTGTTAAAAGCAGGAAAATATTAAACATTACGTCATAAAAATTGTTTTTACACATGCTTACTTAAAATGAAAGAAAAATTATAAAATAATCAATTATTTTCAAATTAGAATTAAATGATTACGCATTAAAAGAAGGAAAACATTGAAAATTACGTCATAAAAATTATATTTACACGTGAATATTAAAAGAAAAAGAAAATTTTTAAATAATAAATTCATTGATATGTGTTAAAAGTCGTAAATGGAGGAAATTACGTCATATTGGCCAAAGTGGCCAAAACAGTTTACAAAACACATTGCAAAACATATTGCAAAACAGTGTAAATTAAAAAATATATTTATATGAGAGATTTATTTCAAATTTCGAGATGATATTTTTAACTATAGTTGCTAATTTTAAGGTAGCGCAAATAATAATATTATCTTTCTAATAATAAAAATATTTTCAGTTGAATGTTACAAAGAGAAAGGAAAGTTTGGTGAAAATTATGTCAGATTTAAAACGTTACATTTAAAATCTCTTATTTAAAATCATTTTCTTATAGCGTTGTTAAAAAATACCATAAAGCAAAGACTCTGTTGACTTAGTTCCTTTTATATTTGGTAATTTTTAAATGTTTAACTAATCTTATTTAATCAAGCAGGGAAACAGCAACTAACATCAGCTGATTCGGTTTTGAAATCCCTCAGTAAAAGGGAAACCCGTTTACAGTAAGATCGCCATTGATTTTTTAATTATACAGAGCAGCCTCGATTATCCGAGCTAATTGGGACTGTTAGTAAATCGGAATCGGAAATCTCGGTTAATAGAAACTGTGTGTAAAAACTCGCCGTGCTTGCGAATTTAACATCTCTTTTAAAAAATATATATAGAACGTTTTTTAAATAATAAAAGTAAATATATGTAAAGTTCTGTTTCACAGCTTAACAAATTTAAAAAGAAAATCAACTACCAGTAGTAAATTTTAAAATGCAAATTGAAAAATTTACGAAAGTTCACACAGCCACTGGAAACAAAGCATTGTTCGCTATTGACTTCTCAGGGTCCAATGTTTCTTTGGAGTTGAGGGCTTTTGGGGGCAGAAGGGCCTGTATAGCACGGACAGTGAGTGTGGTTATTTTTAAGGCTCATTCAAAAGGGAAAAAAATCAGACTTTGTTATCGGCTCGGTTAACAGAAACCTCGATTAATCGAAGCTCGGTTAATCCAGGTTCTACTATAATTCAATCTTCCGTAATCTTTTTAAAGCAGGTCAAATTAATGGACTAGCACAAAGTCACATAGCTGATAACTGCCATGCTTGATGGCCACCTTTTTTTCAAAAAGTTTGCTTCACCTTATTCAATTAACGAGATATCTCCGATAAAATAAGTCACATTTTCCCGTTCTAAAATACTGGTATCCAAAAATCGTAGCATGTAACTGACACTACAAGTACTCATGGAACTAGACTATTTTAAGTCTGATTTTTATTATAGACTATATAAAATTATTAAAAATATATATTATGATAGGAACTAGCGGGCTTCGTCCGCTATTTACGTTACGGATATAAAAATCATGTTTTTTTTTAGGGAAAAAGAAATAAAAACCTATTTGACGATAGGTTTATAAAGACACATTTTGTATTTGTTATATTTCCGGGGATGAGGAGGGGGGGGGCTATTTTGATTAAATATCGCAATTAGTCTACATGGCAGATATAATTATGATAGACACTAGCGGGCTTCGCCCCTCTATGGCGCCTTATGGGTCCAGCTTCCATAACTCAGAAACTACCTTTCGGACATCAATGCAACAGATTCCAAACGTTATAATTAACTTAATAATCACCCTATATAGCATTAAAGTAAATTTATGAGTACTGCATACTATTTTTTTATCGTAATTTCTGAAGAGAAAAAATTATTTCGGTTCCATTCTTAGGTACTGGTCTGAAAAATTTTGAAAAAGGGGGGAAGGAGGGGACATGAGACTGCTGTTTGTCAAACAACACAACGGGCTCTGGCTTATTCAACTTGGTTTTTGATGACTTCAATTGGAAGGTGGTTTGTTTAAAAGAGTGCGTTCCATGCCCCATGAAAATTGGAACTATTGGTGCTACATCTATGTAAGGATTTAATAATTATAAATTAACATTTTGGATTTATTAATTTAAGGATAAAGTGTTTTTAAAGGAATATCAAATGAAACCCTCTGTGCGATCTGCGATTATACTTACCCAGTTGTTTTTATATACAAACTGCTATAAGGAAAATTGTAATAAAATAGTAAAAATTAAATCTGCATTAAATTCCATAAGCATCTTTTTTTTTAATCATTTTATCACTAACCTAAAAAAAGTAATGATATCAATGCAAAAACCCTTGACGGGTTAAAAGTTTCTGACGCAGCAGTTTATCTTATGCTCTAAGAATTTTAAATATGGAACTTAAAAATACTGATATCAAATTTTGAGTGACGTTATGCTATTTCTTAAAAAATATATTTGTATTTATTTCACCATTTTATTTTTGTTTTATTTATAATCGCATGTGCAAAAGTTATGTTCAACATGAAAAGCTGCATAAAATTTTATTCGCTGTTGCTTTATCATTTACATCTCTCATAAATTCAAAATATGTGTTTTAAAAGATATGATATAAAATTTAAGTGACGCCTTGATGTGACTTTAAAAGGTTTGTTTTTTAAAATTCAATTTAAATTATTTTTGACTTGGTTAAAATATTTTTTTTACATCTACACAATACTTTTAATTTTCCAATTCACTGTTAAATATATCACTTTCATTGAATCCATACTATACATTGAAATGTATTTATTTCAATAAATTGATTTATCTTTTGTGTCACGCTATTCAAAATTGTGAGTAAGATTTATGTAAATGGTTTCTTTGCGTCATTGTGTCCAAACTACATGAAATGTATGAAAAAGGATAGTTTGACGCAAATAAACCATTTACATAAATCTTACTCGCAATTTTGAATAGCGTGACACAAAAGATAAATCAATTTATTGAAATAAATACATTTCAATGCATAGTATAGATTCAATGAAAGTGATATATTTAACAGTGAATTGGAAAATTAAAAGTATTGTGTAGATGTAAAAAAAATATTTTAACCAAGTCAAAAATAATTTAAATTGAATTTTAAAAAACAAACCTTTTAAAGTCACATCGAGGCGTCACTTAAATTTTATATCATATCTTTTAAAACACATATTTTGAATTTATGAGAGATGTAAATGATAAAGCAACAGCGAATAAAATTTTATGCAGCTTTTCATGTTGAACATAACTTTTGCACATGCGATTATAAATAAAACAAAAATAAAATGGTGAAATAAATACAAATATATTTTTTAAGAAATAGCATAACGTCACTCAAAATTTGATATCAGTATTTTTAAGTTCCATATTTAAAATTCTTAGAGCATAAGATAAAGTGCTGCGTCAGAAACTTTTAACCCGTCAAGGGTTTTTGCATTGATTTTAATGTACAGGGTGTCGATAATTAAACGACCCTACTTTAAAGTTGTCTACAGACAAAACGATTGTTCATAAATTTGTGATATTTTGTGAAAGACATAATGAAGAGATGGGAATTTGTTTAAGCAAAAAAAAAAACTATATATATATATATATATATATATATATATATATATATATATATATATATATATATATATATATATATATATATAAGTAGTTCAAAATTTCGCCACCAGAGGGCGATTTTTAATAAATTACACATTTAGCATTACGGTAGCTTAGAAATTTTATTTACTAACTTAACCTTATTCTAAAGACAGCATTTCCTAGCATTTGCCAGAACACACTGGAGTTAACTGTGTAACATGCTATCTTACGATTCCAGATGGTATCTGAAAAGGATGAAAGTCATACAGAACATGCTTGGTTATAACAAAATTTGTTAAACTATCGTAAATGTATGCTAAATATGTAATTCGTTAAATAACGGCCTCCTAATTTTTTTTTCGCTCAAACAAATTCCCATCCTTTTATTATGCCCTCCAAAAAATTTCACAACATTCTGAACAATAGTTTCGCCTGTAGACATCTTTAAAATAGGGTCGATTCATTATGAACATCTTGTAAATAAAAATTCTAAACTATCGCAATACTAAATGTGTAATTTATTAAAAATTGCCCTCTGGTGGCGAAATTTTGAGCTATTTTCATTTACATTTTCTTTCGCTTAAGGGGGTCCGGGACACATTTTAAAATAATTTTTATTTATTGAGTTAAAATTCTGAACTTTTTTTTGTGACGGTTAACCTTATCATTTGTAAACAAAATCCCATGATAAAACTTCTCAGAATTTTTTAAAAAGAAATTTAAATTTAAAATTTATTCAAAAAGTGGTGTAATTTAAAATGGTTATAACTCGAAATATTATTTATAAAATTTCATTTTTTTTTCATTTAAATAAACAGAAATATATAAGTTTTAATTTTGATTCAGCATTTTTAAAAATATTAATTTATAAAAAAATTAAAAACATTTAACAAAAAAATTTCAAAAAAAGTGGTGCAACTTAAAAAAAAAATCATATTTTCAAAAGCAAATATTTTTTTAAAATATGATAAATCAAAATTAAAGTAAAACAATTGAAAAAGATATGTTCCAAGTTTGAACCCTGTATCTTTAACGGTTCTCGAGTTATAAGAATTTAAATATGAGAAATGGTGAAAAAATCTATCATGAAGAAAAACGCATTTTTACAAGAAGTCGTTTCCATGACAGCTGTTGCTTGAAAGCTAGATTCTGAAAACAAACCAAAACGAAAAAATTAATATTTTTTGTTTTAATTCAGATAGAAACATGATTTAAATGTCATTTTAAGCAGGAAAAAACAGAGAAATTTTTTGAAATAAAAAGATTTTTGTGTCCGGACCCCCTTAAATAAATTCCCCTTTTATTATGTCTTTCAAAAAATTTCCCAACTTTATGAGCAATAGTTTTGTTTGTAGAGAGCTTTAAAGTAGGGTCGTTTATTTATGATCATCCTGTAAATAAACAATAGTTGCTGGAAGCGCGTTTTCAGTTGTGGTACGCGTTATTAAATTTAACTAATTTTTTGACGATTATCGGGTATGCATATATTCTATAGAACGTATACAGGACAGCACAAAAGATCTCGAGTACTTTTCGTTTATGCACGAAAATTGCTGAAGGGTAATTTTGAACTTTGTTTTGCGTTTCGTAACTGTAGGAAATTTCAACGTACTATGTAGTACACAAATCTATAAATCTTATACAGGAGTGCAGAAAAGATTTTCGGCATTAACCACTGATGGTAATTCCTGAATTTGGGTTTTAAAACTTGCTTACTTAAATAGCATGTTTTAAACTGTGAAATTTTATTTAAGTACATTCATCCCCCGACTTACGTAAATAATGCATTCCACAAAATTTTACAAAACTTGAATTTCCCGTAAGTCGAATTTCTAAATTAATTAGGTAAAATTTCGTAAGAAACTGTAATATCTATTACAATATATATATAAATATTAACGATAAAGACGATGATAATTTTTAACGACTTAGAATTTAGCACAGTATCTTAGTTATGAATATAATATATATATTCACAGTTTTTTGTTGGTGGTCGGTAATGTTTATTTAATGGTTATATGTATATATATATATATATATATATTATATACACAGTATTATTTTATGAATAAAGCATCATGCAGCAGTATTTACTCTTATATAAACTATAAAAATATTTTAAAAATATAAAAACAAACTGAAAGAACACTTTTCAAATAAAAAACCTCATGATGGAATGCGATATTTATAAATTTAGCATTGATGAATTGATTTAAACAATTTTCAATCTATATTAAACGAACAGGTGAAGCTGGAAGAAAAAAAAAACACTCGTTCCTCTTCATCGAAATTTTTAATTAGTTTTCGTTCTGGTTTGAATTCAGCTAACATAATTATTACGGTTGAAACCCAAAATTTTTGTCTCATTTTAGTTAGATTTGAGATTGTTTTGTTAAAGAGTTGATTATATATCCCAATAAAAATATAACTCTTACTAATATATAAAACTTTATTCTGGTTGTGGGTTTTATCAGCATATTTTATCTATTTATATAAAATCCAAGTCTCTGTGTGTCCCTCACAATTCCGGTAGGGCCGCCTCATTGTAATGAGTAATTGTTGAAAATTGCTAATGCAGGGTTACCACAGTAGCGCCAAATGTTAACCAACTTGGCGAAATATCGCCAATTTGGACAAAATATCACCAAATTTGGCGACAAAAATAAGTTGTCATATATAAAGCAAACTTGGCGATAGCTAGTCAATTTGGCGAAATTCCCATTTAAAACCATTAATATTTCATAGAGGTCACGCAGTTTAAGTTAAACTCTGCGTTTTTAAGGAGGTGTTTTCAAAATATATGGGTGAGAATTTAAAGTACGAAAATGTCGTCTTTACATCTTCATCCTGATGCTGCTAATAACATAACAGCCAATAGACAGCGCTGTATTGTCTGATCTCCTAATTGCGCGATTTTAATGTGTTTTTCCAGTATAGGGGCCTTGGCGAGATAAGAGAAAATGAAATTTGGCAACATATTTTCTAGCAACTTATTCACTGTTTCATATACGCAAGTAATTTTTCAATATTTATACAATTTATTTAATATAAAGAAGCCATTTAACTATTTTTGTAACGTTTTTAAAATCTGTTATTTTCATCATAACTGCGGGACAAGCGAGAAAAATTCATATTCTTGCACATGTGTTGTATATATATATCCTTATATCTCATATTCCGTCATTTTTTACGGGCTATCTTTCTAGGTTATAAAATAATTATCAAATGTATGCAAATGCATATCAAACACGCTAATGTGTTAATAAATGTAATTTTCAAGATTTATTATGTAATTGCGAACTTACGTAAGTCGCATAATACGTAAGTCGAGGGATACCTGCATTAGCTGACCCGCTCGGCGTTGCCCAGGACATTGATGAATGTCCCTTAAATGGAACCTCAAATGTGTATGATTTGATATCTTTAACTCCATTTTGTCTGAATTTGTATTTTTTAATGAAAAAAATCGCGAAAAATTTTGAATTGAAAGTATATGCTATTTAGTACTTTATTTTCTGCGTAATTTCATTTTTGAAGTCTATGTGAACCAAAAGCGAGCGAAACCGCGACGAAACACTCAGTTTTTTACTGATTTTGTCGACATTTTCACAAATTTTATTTTGTAAAAATATATCCGAACGGTTCAAAATTTTTGTAGATGATGGAAATCTGGTCTATTGAGATATTCTCAAAAGAACTGCGTTAAAATATGGGAGTTTAATTACTTTTAGCGTTGAAAAAAATATCGTTTCTGTGAGGCGCGAAGTCACCTGCGTTCGATGGTGTATTCTAAAGGGTTAAAATTCACATTTGTTAAAACCGATTACACCATCGATTAGAAGAAGGTTTCTGCTTTAAAAAAATTTTTTTGGTTTGTGGTACCTCTAAAATTGAGGCTTAGAGGGATGTTTCTATAAGAGGATAAACGTTTTTCGGAAAAACGACCGTTTTTGATTTTTTTTCAAAGGGTTAGCTGCCATATTTTTTGTAATTGATTGCGGCATTTGAGATGTAAGTATACGATCTTTCGGAATAAGTCTTTCAATTTTAACTGTACCGAACAGTTTGGTCAATTTAGCTTAAAACAATACTATTAAAAAAAATCGAAAGTGTAACAAATATTTAAAGATTGCTACACTAGATGGCAGCACTAGACTATAGTCCCTAATTATAGCGGCTGCCAAATAGTTTTCTTCCGTCATCCCCTGCGATATGTTTTTCGGAGAGTGTTCTACGAAGCACAATCAATAGGTTGTAAAATGCGTGCGGTCTTGCGTTAGATTTCCTCGCAAAGTTTATATAAGAGGCGGGAAGTATAAGGTGTGAAATGTACGCGTTGTTGCGTTAAGATTTCCTCCCAGATTTGTTCATGAGAGTTGAAGGGAAGAAGGGTGAAAATGTATTTCCCTGAGAGATTTCTTCTGAAGTTCCAAATTATGTAAATATGTACAGTCACAATGTAAATAGAAATATTTCTGGTAGTACAGAGATTCATTGAACTTTCTTTCTACTAAAGTATATAGTAGCATGTCCTTTTGGAGTAATGAATCTCTTATTAAAAATTGTGGCGCCTTCTCATGGAAAGGAAGAAAGTCGGTTCTTCGCTTAGCCTCCGATGCGTAAATGGGTTTGTGCGTGTGCGCAGGCGCTGTCCTTGAATAGATGTCTTTTTGACGAGAGTGAGTTGCGATGTTTAATTAATAAGTCAGCTAATTATTAGAATTTTAAAATTCTGAGTTTCAGGTACATCAGGGGAGACTTTGGGTTACCTTCACAAAAATTTTCAGGCTTGCAGATGACGTAGATTTCGCTAGCCATCGCAGACACACAGATCGAAAAATTCTTTTATTAGTAAGGATTCTGTAAGTGTTGAAAAGTTGTATTGGAAAGTTTTTTAGAATCTATTCTCGACGTATTATTTTCCTTTCTGTTTCACAGTATATAATATGGAAATGAAAAGCTGCTTATTGAACGGATAAAAAAATTAACCTGCATGACTGTTTATGTCCCTGCCTTTAAGTTCAAGGCACTTTTTTTTTAATATCAAATTTTTATCAAACACATGTGTTTTTAGTTAATGCAGGGGATAAAACTATGAATTCATATAAATTTTTAATGGAATTTTAATTAACTTTTCAAATTTAGGCAATCTTTAGCCCAATATTAGTAAAGAATTGTGTTTATGCCAAACCTTCTATAACGAAATCTATTCAATGTCTATTTAACTTTTTTTAAACTTTATATTAGCAAATCATTTACTTGTGTTACGATGCAATACCTCTTAAATTTACTAACCTATACCAATTTTTGTACATAAAACATGATAAAACAAGTAAAAATTAAATTAAAAAAATTAAAAAACTTGACGGCGTTAAAGGCGAACTAATTAATTATTTCTCATCAATGTGAAACTATTTTTTTTATATTACTCATTTTTTTATTTACTTGTATGGATGACTTTTAAGTTGTGTATAATGGTTAGTTACTATCCACAAACACTGTTTTAATGAGGCCTATAGATGTCTATGAAGGTTAGAGTTGCAGTAAAGCTAGAGATCCTACCTACACAATTTCCAGGTTGTGTGTGTAATATTTAAATAGAGCTTCTGACTGTAAAATAGTCAATGAAACATTGTCTTCATTTTAAAAGACCTATCCAATGATAGGCCACTCAATAGGGGGCGTAAAATTTTTTTCGTCTCTACCGCCATTTTGTATTTTACGGCCGCCATTTTGGATTTATAAAAACAAAACCTAGCCTATAACCATCGGACGGTTAAGACGAATCGATAGAGACTTCATTTATTAAAATCAATCCAGCCATCGGAATGTTTCGAGGGTATAAAGAAATCCACATACCCAGATACGCGTGAAACACATAACCTTTCTGGGCAGTCGGGTAAAAAATGTGTATTTTTCAATAAAAATAGCTCTTAAATAATTATACACAAGCTTAAAAACTAGATTTTGCTTCACAGCATACCAATAGATGTGCAGTACCTTGTGACAAAATTTTATTTCAAAATCTTGAAAACTTTTTAAGAAATGATATTTCTCGTAAACGTACAGTCGTGGAAAAAAAAAAGTAAACACCCCCTACTAACTCCTCAACAAATTATCGTAGACGGAAGTTACTGGTACCGAACGATTGGAAATAATGTCTACTTTTAAATGACGTATATAAAATTTGTTTAGGGGGCCATCTACATATTAAAACGAATCCCATTTTTTTCAATGGCAATATCCAATTTTAACGAGTTATTTCAAATCTTTGGTTCAAACTATGCCTAGACACCCAATTTCAAGTCATTTGAATGATAAGTGTTTGAATTATAAACATTCACAATTTAGTGCTTCTAATGCTAAATTACATTTTCATATTTATATTTATAACTTCTGAAATTATGATCCTAATATTTTAATTATTTTGTGTAACAATAATACTAATATACCCAAACATAAATACGTTGAATTTGCAATTTTTATAATTTTCTGATATGAATTATGAAATTAATATTTAAAAAAATTATGAATTGAAACCTACAATTTTTTTGATGGATTCAGATTTATTAAGTCCAGCTTTATGAAAATCCAGAATTTCACATTTTTTTCCCAAATAGTTTTCAAATTATGCTTAAAAAACGGCAAAATGATGATTTAAGGGGCCGTCTATGATAGAAGTCACTAAATATTTTGAAATTACTTATGTTATCATGCAATCTAACAGGCTTAATTGACTGCTGAAGGTTCCATGATCAAGAAGGTGGCTCTCTCGGTTAACAATTGAGTACCGAACTTCAATTTGGATACAGCCCTTAAAATACGCTCGTTTTAAAATAATTAATTTCTCGAAAACTTATGGTACGAATTGCATAAAAATTTGATTTTAGACTAATTGAAGGGTGTAGAGTTCATTTATGCTGTCAGAATTGTGTACTGCTATTGAAAAAAACGAAGTTTGGGTTCGTTTTAATATGTAGATGGCCTCCTAAGCAAATTTTATATACATCATTTAAAAGTATACTTTATTTCCAATCGTTCGGTACCAGTAACTTTCTTCTACGATAATTTGTTGAGGAGTTAGTAGGGAGTGTTTACTTTTTTTTTCCACGACTGTACACACTGAAAAACGCAGTTTTCCACAAAACGCAAACTAAGATTTTAATGTAGCACAAAAAATTATGTATAAAGTTTACGACTTTAAAATCTATCCCATTTTAGGTATTTATATATTTGTGCGTATATTATATATTTTATATTTGAGTATTAAAATGTATTTTTTACCATTTTGTGGCTCTTTAAACGGTCACTTCCGGTTTCAGAAAGTTAATATACGGTTTATATTTTGGGCTATAACTTTACTTCCAATTATCGCTGAACCAACCTTTACCTTTTTAAGTAAGGGCTTTTTTGAATCCTAAAATTTTAAACTTTAATTTAATAAGAAAAAAAAATAAATAAATAAACTAGAAAATAGGAATTCTGCTTTTTCAGAATCGAGGGTCGTCCCCGATGAAAAAAATATATATATATGTATATATAAATAGTACAATGCATATTTCAATTTTAAGACTTAAAGCACACACTTTTATTTTATGTAAAATGACGTCATTCGCATCCGCTTAAGAATTCCACATTTACGATCCACTCTTAAACATCTACAGTACAGCATTGCATAGGATGTCACTATCTCAAAATAATACACAAGTGCAGCAAAAAGAAACCGTCATTAAAAAACTAGACAAAAAAAAACGGCTATCTAATGATTCATAGGCATTCATTTGTTTGTAACATTAATACAGACGATTTCAGCCGTGACGTGAGTCATGACGTTTTGGTTGGAAACGGACTCCAAACAAACGGTTGCTATGTTGTATTTTCTATTTTGTTTGTGTGTTGCAGCTATATCTTACATCTATATCTCACATCTAAGTGTTTTCATACTTGATATGTACCGGAAACATTTTCCACGATTTATATTTAAAAAGAAATGACGCATAGCAACCGTTTGTTTTGAGTCATTTTCCAACTCAAACGTCATGACTGACGTCACACTGAAAGGGTCTACAGATACTTAAAATTAAATATAGTTTATAATAGCTCCATGTTTTATTATTCGTAGAAATTATTCGATTATATTTTTTTCAAAATAGCACGTATTTTAATTACATTTTCTTTCGGTTTTTATGAGAAAATGGCAACAAAAAGATATAATTGCTATTTTTCAACTATTTTTCCTTTACTTTCTATATAAATGGAGTACTTGAGTTGCCAAAATTAAACAAATGGTGCTAAAAACTATAAAAAAATTAGTATTTCAAAAATAAATGGAGATACAGTTTTCAAACAAATTGCATTTAAAAGTACTTTTTTTTTTCCAATACGACGGTATAAACATTGAAAATGTGCGATGGTTAGAAAATTTAAAAATCGCTATAGAGCATTTCATTGTACAATGCAGTGGCGTGGCGTGAAAATTTTCGTTGGTCATCGCAATTATTTAAGTTTGTGGTGAAAAATTATTAACTCTAAAATTCAATGGTTGAATGTTCAAAAAAGAAACTTTAAATCTTACCTTCACTTATACATGAACTCCAAATGTTCTGCTAAAACTGGATCGTAGAGTTTTAAAAGCTTATTAAGAGTTTTAAAATATTGCATGGTCATCGCCGCATCCAGCGATGACCGGACGCCACGCCACTGGTACAATGATATATCTGCTTTGTTTATCTTCTGTAGCTTCTGTAAGGTAACGTTATTTTTTGGAGAAAAAATAAGCTGGGAGAAAGAAATAGCATACCGTTCCGGGGGTTAAAAAAAAAAAAAAAAAAAAAAAACGAAATCTTTCGCAAAAACAGCGGTTTGAGGGTAGGCACATACCTTAAATACGAAGATGCATAAATTCTTTTTAATTTATGGAAGAACTATATTCAAACTTAGCTGCAAAACGGATTTCAAAGTTAAAATCTGTAAAATATGGATTAATGCGACACCCCCGTTCCATAAATGCAAATGATCTCATTTACTTCAAACGAAAATTATTCAAATTTTATGCTTTACAGAAAACTTCTTTCAAAAATAGAGAAATGCGAAAAGTATGCGAGTTGTTATAATGATGCGAGTATAAATAGTGACCTTCAATATTTATTTCACACACGAAGAGAACTAATATATTTTTTAATTTTAACATTTTCCCTGTTTCACTGAAACAAGTTCGAAAACACCTTCGCAGTTTTAAAAGGTAATCACTTTTTGGAGTTTATAAAATACTAGCAGGGAAGAATGAGCTATGTATTCATCTCGATATAACAAAAATTCTCGTTGTATTCTTGGTATAAAGAATTTTATTTTATAACATTATTAGACTATATGGCCAAAGGTGACAGGTCACTTACAATTTTAGACGTTTTGTTAAATATCTAGAAAAATACATGAGGGATTAACCTGAAACTGCAGGTATGTAAACAGTATAGTATAGGTCATATATTTCCGCGAAGATTTTTTCCCGAAACCCTATAGGGGACCATCAACAAATTGAAAAAGAACGAATATCTTTTGGATAACACTGTAAAAACTAATGTAGCAAAAGCGTTCGAACTCCAGATTATTAATAAGTGGCTTATTGTAATATACTGTTTTCATTTATATGAGGATAGCATAATACTCGTAGAGAAATGAAGGATTTTATAAAAACAGTCCCAAATTTCGCCAAGTGTTTTGCTTATAATTTGCAGAGTTCCTAATATAAACAAAAGTTCTTTCCAGAAAATATGACAAACAACATTGTACACAATACTCTGTAATCAAAACTAAAAAATAATAAGAAATGGATGAAAAATGAGCTGGTTTACTAAAAAATGTTTCACTGCGCATGCGCAAATGCAATCAAAATATAATGTGCATAATGTATTAGTTAGGTATAGAGAGCAACTTTTGTGAAAGTCTCAAAATCATAGCTTGAAAATTCTGAAAATTATCGTCTATAGAATAAGCTCGAAATCCGTTGTTCCCAAAAAGAAGCAAAAATATGAGGGGTTGTATCAAATATCTGTTGATAAGTGCCAAGATAGCGTACACAATGTTGCACGTACTACTATATTTGGATACGACCCCTCATCTTTTTGCTACCTTTTGGGAACAACGGATTTTTCACGAAATTTTTCAGAATTTTCAAGCTATGATTTTGAGACTTTCACAAAAGTTGCTCTATAAACTTAGCTAATACATTATGTACATTATATTTTGATTGCATTCGCGCATGCGCAGTGAAACTTTTTTTAGTAAATCTGCTCATTTTTCATCCAATTTTTATTATTTTTTCATTTTGATTCCAGAGTATTGTGTATAATGCTGTTTGTCTTATTTTCTGAAAAGAACTTTTTTTTTATATTAAGAACTCTGCAAATTATAAGCAAACAATTTGGGACTGTTTTTATAAAAACTACTGTTTTTATAAAATAAATACATGCTATCCTCATAAAAATGAACGCAGTATATTACAATAAGCCACTTATTAATAATCTTAAGTTTGAACGCTTTTGCTACATTAGTTTTTACAGGGTTATCTAAAATATATTCGTTCTTTGTCAATTTGTTGACGGTCCCCTATGGGGTTTCGGGAAAAAATTTTCGCGGAAATATATGACCTATACTATACTGTTTACACACCTGCAGTTTCAGGTTAATTCCTTGAGTATTTTTCTAGATATTTAACAAAATATCTGAAATCGCAAGTGACCGGTCACCTTTGGCCATATAGTGTATTTACAGAAACTATCAATTTTAATACTATGTACGTATTTCTAAATTTTATCATAATCAATCTGTACATATTCAATCATAATCGCAAGATTCACTGCCCAATTTCGCAGACTTTAAGCTTGGACTTAAGAACTTCGTTATGTAGGTGGGGATTAATTGCGAGGAAGCTCTATGCACCCTGATTGGTTGAATTCTGTTTTCGAGAACGTTCTATGGACTCTGATTGGTTGAATCAGGTATCTCGGCTTCTATTGGGAATTTATAGACATTTCAGATTCAGAGAGCCAATTTTTTCACAAAATGTCGCCAAATTTGATGACATTCTTTCATTGGGCGCCAAGCATATGTCTTGGCATTGGTAATCTGGAAAGCCGGTTTTGCCCAACAAATTTCACCAATATCGCCAATATTTTTCGCCAATGTTGGCGAAAATGTTTCCAACTTCACGACTTTATTTACTGCCAACTATTCAACAACTTAATTACTGTTTCAACCTTCATTCCCTTTCAAAGGCATTCACCCGTAGTGAACCCAAAATGACCTACTCATCGAATTTTCTCGAATATCTTACATAGTACAATGATGCTCTTCTTGTACCCCAAAACAGTAGGATATAAAATTGAATCAAAATCGTTAGAGCCGTTTTTCAGATAAATTTACATACACACACACATAGACGCACACAGTAGATTTTCTCGTATTATATATAATATATGAATATCGGGGAGTATTACATAAAAAATAATGGAAACCGTTTATTTAGATAATATGTAAATCCGTCGAAAGGATTTGAGTGGGAAAGGCTCATTTTTAACACTTTAGCGCATAGTTGAAAAATGTCTATGAATTCGGTTTGTCTGTCTGTCTCCTTTCTGTCTGTCCATGCTCTAAACTGCGTAAATATACTGGGAATCCCATGCATTTGATCATTTGATATATGTTATTGAGGCTTATTATGGCATTTTCGGTATTAAAAATGAAGTGTGGGGCATTTATTGTTACAGAAACGCTCAAAAGAATTCCGTTGCATTACGGTATGTGATGAAAAATCGTTTGCGGTGTAGTTAAATGATGTTACACTGTTTCAGACCTATTGAAATTGAAGTAAATCACTACAAGATAGATGCACTACAAAAGCTTAATAGGTTGTGCTTAGCATTCATCGATCATTTACAAGGACACACAAAAGAATTTGGTTACAGTACAATCTATGAAAATAATTGCTGGAACTGGTGATACGCTTTTTTAAATCTAACGTTTTGCCGATTGCTTGATGTGTATAAATTCTATAGATCTTATACAGGACAGTACAAACTATTTCGAGTAAATCTGCGTTTATTGACAGAAATGGCTCAAGGGCAATTTTGAACTCTATTTTCATGATTGCATTTCCAACATGAACGAAATTTTAACCTACTATGTAGCATATAATATAAGTACGAGGGTGTATCAATAAGTTTTTGCCCTCACATAGAAATAATTGAATGAAATTTATGAAATTGCTACATTGTATTAGTCCTTTTCTATACAGTCACTATGCACAGTAACACATTTCTACAAAAGATATTTCAAAGGAGGGGGGGGGGGGTGGAGGATGTATTACAGGAGGCGCGATAGTAGACCCAAAGGGAGGCATTTTTCTAACTTTTGCCGACCCCCACATGTGACATATAGTTAAAAAGGCCTGTGTCCACTTATTGATTCTAAGCACCTCCCTCGCCCCAAATTTGCTCCCGGGGTGCACTTTTCTAAATTTTGCGAACATCATTCATGCCCCCCGGGGGGCAAATTTGGGGCGAGGGGATCGAGAGTGCATAACATGAATAAGTGGTCACAGGTCTTTCCAATATTATGTCACATGTGGGGGTCGGCAATAGTTAGAAAAATGTCCCCCTTTGGGTCTACTATTGCGCCTTCTGGAATATATACTCCTACTCTCTATTTGAAATACCGTTTAAAGAAATGTGTTACTGTACACGTTGACAATATAGAAAAGGACTCATACAATGTAGCAACTTCAGAAATTTCATTCAGTTATTTCTATGCGAGGGCAAAAACTTATTGGTACACCCTCGTATGAGGACGTGAGTTTCAAAACTGCCCTTATCCAGAAATTCAAATTTTGGGAAATCGCGAAAAACTTCTGACTGCGCCCATTGGTTTTCATTGTAAACCAAGATTTTACAATGCCAGAAATACACGATAAAACTTGTCTTTTTTGCAGATTGCAGTGTTTTTTCAACTCGAGTTCACCAATAGAATAGATACAGATAACTCGATTTTTTAAATTTTGGATAAGGCGAGTTTTGAATCTCGGCTCTAACTCTATATATAGATCATACATAGGCTGCCGAAAAGATTTCGGCTGTTTTCTAAACCATTGATGGTAATTCCTGAAAAAAAGCTTTTAAATGTGTTATGTGTTTTCCAAATTGCGTAACTTTTAGTGACTAAATAAATATGATAGGACAAGCTTTTTAATTTTAATCTTTTGATATAAGAAAGTTAGAAGCAGGCTGCATTTAAGTCTTACCGGAGACACTGTACAAGCATCCCCCCTCCCCCCGACTTACGTATTACCCGCTTTACGTAATTTCGCAGTTACGTAATAAATCTCGAAAATTAGATTTGTGAACATACTAGCGCGTTTGATAAGCAATTGCACATTTTTTATATTTATTTTATAAATAAAATATATAGATATAAAACACAACGGTAATATAGTTTATATATTAGAGCTATATTTTTATTGGTTCGCATGATCAAATCTGTAACAAAACAACTTAATCTTTATCGTTACTTATTCATAGTAGTCATCCAATTCATTATAAATACAGTTTGTGCTGATCAAGGATTATTTTATTTAGTAAGTGCTATTTATTTGTCGTGCCATCAGAAATTCATGGAGAATTAGGTTAAATGAGTACCTCTGTAATTATATTTTATGTTTATAGTCGTTTGATGTACATTCAAAATTGTTATAAATCAATTCATCAATGTTAGATTTACAAATCCTGTATTCCACAAGATATCTGAAAAGTGATCTTTAAGTTTGTTTTTATATTTTCTTGAAATACCGTTTAAAAAAAATGTGTTTCTGCCTTATCCAGAAATTCAAATTTTGGGAAATCGTGAAAAACCTCTGACTACACCCATTGGTTTTGATTGTAAACCAAGATTTTGTAATGCCAGAAATACACGATAAAACTTATCTTTTTGCAGATTGCAGTGTTTTTTCAACGAAAGTTCACCAATATAGATAGAGATAACTTAAATTTTTAAATTTTGGATAAGGCGAGTTTTCAAACTCACGTCGTCATATATATAGATCATACATAACGCTGCAGAAATGATTTTGGCTGTTTTTTCAACCATTGAAAGTAATTCTTGAAAATGTACTTTTAAATGTGTTATGTCTTTTTCAAATAATGTGCTTTGACACCCTGCTTTACCTTATTATTGTTAAAGTGTTCTGGAACTGTTGGAAAGTGTTTTAGAATCTATGATTAACGCATGATTTTTCGTTCTTGTCTTACAGCATAACAACGAATAACTGCTTATTTAAAAGTTATAAAATTTACCTGTATAACAGCTTAAACGCATACTTTTTGCTGTAAATTTGAATATTCTCTGCCATTTTCAAAAGAACAAAATCTATAACACATATTTCAAAGATAAAATCTGCAAAATATGAACTGATACAGCATCTCCTTCTAATAAATGCAAATGATTTCATTTTATTCAAACGAAAATTATTCAAATTTTAAGCTTTACAGAAAATTTCTTTCAAAAACAGAGAAGTGGGGAAAATATGCGAGGTGTTATAATAATGCCAGTATAAATACGGAACTTCAATATTTATTTCATACACGGAGAGAACTAATATATTTTTTTAATTTTGACATTTTTCCTGTTTCACTGATTACCACAAGTTCGAAAACACCTTCGCAGTTTTAAAAGATAATCATTTTTTGGAGTTTATAAAATAAAAGCAGGGAAGACTGAGCTATGTATTCATCTCGATATAACAATAAATTCTCGCTATATTATTGCGACAAAAAGAATTCTATTTTATAACATTATTATTTACAGACACTATATATTAATATTAATACTATACACATATTTCTAAATTTTATCATAATCCATCCATACATATTCAGTCATAATCGCAAGATTTAAATTTCAATCTTTACAGACATTTTCTTTCAAAATGCGAATTATAATTATGCGAGTATAAATACGGTACTTCAATATTTATTTCACAAGGAAAAAGCTAATATTTTTAAAATTTTGAAACATTTCCCGTTTCACTGATTACAACAATTTCTAAAACACCTACGCAGTGTTTCAAGGTAATCATCTTTCAGAGCTTATAAAAATATCGTCATGGATATGTTAGAACAAAAAAAGTAAGAACACCCGTTTAGGTAATATGTAAATGCGTCAAAAAGAGTTAGTAGAAAAGGCACAATTTTGGGGTTCATACTTAAGGAGTCTCAGGACAAAGCTTCAAAATTTTCGAAATTTTAATTTTTTTAGATGTTAAACTCCTACCTTTTCTGTCCCCCAGGGAAATACCTCCTTTAGGTATTTACGAGTTTCGCGACCCGAGCGACCTTTCTCCCTTTCCTGTTTTCTTCTCTTTTTGGTTTGTCTATCCTTTTTCTTTGTTTCACATTTTTTAATCTTCTCTCTTCAGTTTGTTATCCCTCTTTGTTCTTGTTCGTGTTTGATTTTTTACTAACATTTTTGTTCAAATTGTTCTTTGTTCTACTAACGTTGTTCTTGTTCTTTTGTTAAAAAGAAAAAAAAAAGTTTAAAATATTGAAAAAAAGACAAAAAAATACACCTTGTTTCTAAGTTCTCACCCACATTACTTTTTCTTTTTTACAGTAGTGGATTTTTTTTTTTTTTTTCACGTTGAGGCTTTTTAATCTCATCGCCTCGTTTCTATTTTTTTAGGCCATACTGTATGGCAATGGTTAGGATCAACACCGGGAGACTGGTACCTTTCGGCGTAAGGGGTTGTAGGTTGGACAGAGCTGTAAAGGCTTACCTACGACTACCTGGTTCCAATGTGAAAGAAGTTCCGTCACAATTCCGGTTGGACCGCCTCATTGATCGCGGTCATGTCAGGATAAGGCTTCCTATGGAGAAATCGGTACCAGCTTCAACAATGAGTAATTGTTGAAAGTATTAATGGTAGGATTGTCACAATAGCGCCAAATATTGACCAGCTTGGCACAATATCGCCAAATTTGGCGACAAAAATAAATTGCCATATATGAAGCCAACTTGGCGATAGCTGGCTAATTTGGCGAAATTCCCATTGAAAACCCATTAATCTTTCATAATCGAGCACACCACTATTTAATTTAGACTCCACGCATTGAAGGTTTTTTTTTTCATAATCAATGGTTCGAAATTTAAAGTGTATTATACGAAAATGTGCGTCTTTACCTCTTCATCCCGATGCTAGTAATACAATGACCGCCGTTGTGCTATCTGAAATCCTAATTGCCCAATTTTAATGTGCTTTACATAGCTGGATACAGAAATTAAATTCTCGGTATTTTTCCAGTGTAGGGGGCCTTGGCGAAATAATGAAAACTGCTTTGGCGAAGAAGAAAATTTGGCAACATATTTCACATTTTAAAATGTGTTATTTTCATCTATCACTGTGGAACAAGTGAGAAAAACTACTCATATTCTTGCACATGTGTTGTTTATGTCTTTATGTAGTATTTTCCGTTATTTTTGACGGGCTATCTTTCTAGCACTATATATATATACGACGTGTGTGTATGAGTGTATATTAGAATTTCCACAAAGGTTTAGGTCCATAGAGCTCATTCTTAGTGAAGAACAGAAATAAAGATTTCAGAATTTTTTTAAACTAAAATTCATAGAATTTTTGTACTTGCCATTTTTTTTTTCTTGAAAAAAATATTTAAATAACAAAATGCTCGGAAACAACTTTTCATCAAAAGGTTTTAATCTTGGTCTCAATCCAGATCACAGATTATATTTACTAAGTAAGTAGGTAATCTGTCCTCCAGATTAAATGAAAACAAGTTGGAAATTGCTGGTCAAACGTGGCAAATGAGATGCGTTCGTACGGTAACTAGTTTTATAAATATTTTTTGCACCGCTTATTGCACTGAATGTATATTTTAGTGCACTTCCTAAGTGCCTATCCATTTCATTCTTTTCGAAAGGCTGTAACATCATTCAAATGCACTTGAAATCATTTTTTTCTCATGGGCCGTCGTGTAACGGAAAACTTTTGACTGTCCCTCTCATTCGACTGTACATCCGATTTTCATAAAATTTGAAGTGACTCGACAAAATTTTGCAAAAATTATATATTTAAATTTTCAGACCATACGGTTGGGTATTTTTTGCTCTGTTATATGCGGACAGACGGACGGTATTTTCGAGAATTAGTGGCAAAAAAAAAAAAAAAAAAAGTTTTTAAAAAGAAATGTCTTTTGGAATCGTTGGTAACTCAGACGAAGTTATTTTTTATTTTCGATCGTGGATATATTATCGTTGATTAAGAAATATATATATATATATATATATATTTTTTTTACTGTGTAGTTCCGATAAAAAGAAAAAAAGTAATTTCGTAAACGTTTATGCTAAATCAAGAAACGTTTATTAATTTTTTAACCCTTAAATACTCGATTATTTTGTTTAGAAAAAAATTATATATAATTCTCTGAAAGGTTTATTACGCAGAAAACATAAGAGAAAAAAAACAGAAATACGATTTTCATATAATACGTCAAACTTTTCATCTGTTGCACATCTGCAATACATGTAAAAACTACTGTCGTTGTTGTTTTACGCCAAAATATTGCAAATTGGTAAATATTTTAATAAGAATGTCTTCAAATACCTTATTTTATATAATTATTTATTTTGTAAAACTTAACCTTTAACCCTTTAAAGAAATCCAGAGAACCTCAAAATGTTAAAATAGGCCACTATTTCCATAATTGGGTTTTTATCATTATTCAATTTATTATTACGTTTTTTCACAGTCATAGGACGTTATATATTTACCTGCTGACGTCCATCTAACATGACGTAATATTGACTTTTTTAAAATTCGTCAAAATATTTATTTCATTTTCATTTTTCACGTGGAAATCTTGCAATAAAAAAGTTATGACGTAATACCCACTTTTTATTTAAATTCTTGAAACTATTCATTTCATTAAAGCACATAAATTAACGTCTGAATTCCATTTTTAATTATTAAAGGTACACATATATTAAGACAGACTTATTCATTTCATTTTCATTTTTCATGAGGAAATCTTGCAATAAAAATGTCACGACGTAATATTAACTTTTTTCAAAATTCATCAAACTAGTTACTTCATTTTCTTTTTTCACGTGGAAATCTTGCAATAGAAAAATATTCATTGTGAATTTTTAATTCTTGGCAACCACTATAACGGAAAATGTTTCAATTTGCTAGGAAATTGCTGTTAACTCTTAAATGCGCGATTTTTTATTTTGTTTCGAAAAAATTATATATGATTCTCTGAAAGGGTTATTACACAGAAAAAAATAATGAAAAAAAAAATAGAGATACGATTTTCATATAATACGTCAATCTTTTCATCTGTTGCACATCTGCAATATACAGTAGCGCTCAAAAGTATTTTGACAAAGCTAATATTTCACTTAATTGAAAAGAATAATAAAATACAAAAATCAATCATTTATTTTATTTAACCATATTCAATGTTTTAATTTTAATAAATTAATAATAAATATTAATCTACCCTATATATATATAAAATCCTAATGAATCGAATTGAAACGAATTTATGTAACGATTCTATGAAACGACTGATTAAACAACTGATTACGTTTCACGACGATTTCTCCTACAATATGGAATACTTTGCGATGAAATTAACACCAAAAATCGGTATTGATCCACAGATCTCAAAACTGGTGTTAGAATTTTAAAATCAGAATTAGTTTTCGAAATATTAATTTTTTTCTAATTTTAAATACTTTTTTTCTAATGATGGCAACTCAAATTTTAATCATAACAGATATTTTTTTTCATATTTTAGAAAAGGTTATTTTAAATTAATTTGGCGACGAGTTTGGCCTCCCTTAAATGTATGCTAAGAAATGCATTATGTTACTTTTATTCAGAATTCAATTTGTATTTCATTATCATTTTATTTAATACAAAACTTTCATTTAAAATTGAAACCTTTAAAATAAATGGCTTTTACTTCATTCTTTTTTTTTTAAACGAAACGAAACGAAAAATATTAGACACAGATGTCATATACGCAACGGGGTGCCAAAATGGCGTTATTTTGCCTGACATGGTAACTCGGCTATTGTTGCTTATTTATTAATAAATGTTTATTTGAATTTATTTTCTTTTTATTTACAAAAAAAAAAAAAAAAATGTTATAAATTGTTTTGTTTTATAGTTATTAATTATTTTTTTATTTATTTATTGTTATTTGATTTTAAAAATAACAGAAAATTTTCTGCAGACAATGCAACAAATCATGAGATTTAATTTCCACTTCAAAGCAACGTTTTAATGTTATTACTTCTCCCGTCGACCAATTTCGCCAAATTATATAAATAGCCAAATTATACGAATTGACATATTTTTTATTTTAAATAACAAAAAAAAAAAAATAATAATAATAATAAATAAATAAATTAGTATAACATTAATAAAAATACAAATAAAACATTGAAATAAAAATCCCTTGATGGCGTGAACATATGTAACTTCCTTAAAGTCAAGTGAATGTGACATTTACGATCAACCATTATTGGCATTTAATCTTATAGTTTGGCGACAGATTTTTGGTCGATGGGATAACCAACTAGCACCGTTTTAATTTACCACTCGAAAAATAAAAAAATGCTAACTGGCGAGTTAAAAAAAAGCTATTGGCGAGATTTTCATCCAGCTAACATAAATGTACCAGGAATTCTTTGTGATCATGGCAACTTTTATGTAGTTTTATTCGAAAAAATAATTTTGATTCTTTAATCAAAATGGAAACCTTTCTTATGAAAAGCGAAGGAATCAGCCCGTTGTATATGGCAGTTACATGACTTGGACTATTATAATATAAACGAAATAATGGGGATAGAATAATATTCGGCGAATTATCACACCTGTGGCTGGCTAACATTAAAGTACCAAAATGGCCGCCTGGAATATAAAAAGCGAAGGGATCCGCCTGAAGCTGTTGATGATAGTCACATGACCTAGGCTATTTTATAGGGATTGTTTTCAATTTTAAAAACAGCGCAAATAATAGTATTTCCTAACGATTAAAAATTTATTTTCACGTGACTATTAAAAACAGAAAAAAAACTTTAAAATTACTATTAAATGAGTACGTGTTAAAGGCAGGAAAATATTGAAAATTATGTCCTGAAAATTGTATTTACACGTGAATATTAAAAAGGAAAGGAAACTTTAAAATAATAAATACATAATATGCGTTTAACCCTTTCACGGACAAGGTACTTCTATTCGTAAAATCTTAAAATCAGTGAATGGCACCAGAATTTACAAACAAATTTCGAAATACAAAAATGCTTTTGTTCACTTACTTAGTAAAAGGGAAATTTTCATCCCAATATTCTGATGCTAATGTAGCATTTAAGAATTAAAATTAAGTGGTCCAAAAATGAACCACCCTCCTTGAAGGGGTTAAAGCAGCAAATTTTAGTAATTGTATTATGTCAATCGTTTTATAACGCTGTTAAAAAATACCGAGAGACAGAGACTCTGTTTACTTAATTCATTTTATTTTAGCTTCTTTTCAAATGTTTAACTGATCTTTTTTAACCAAACACGAAAACAACCATTGAATGTCTTAACAGCAACTGATTTTACCTTAAATTTTTGCAATCAAAGGGAATTGAATGGAAACCCGTTTACAGGGAGATCGCTACAGGTTTTTTCAGTATAATTCAATCTTCTCTAAACTTTTTAAAACCTATCAGATTAGCGTGCTTTTAGATTCTACAGTGTCCTAACGGGGGTTGGCGAGCGTAGCTTGCAGGGGGCACAGCCCCCTAGTAATATTAATAAAATTATATATATACTATATATATATATAGATATTTATAGAGATATATCCATATATATGTATATATTTATATCTGAATTTTGTCATGCTGTAACTCTCGAATTTTTGAACCGATTTGGATGAAATTTTTCTTATGCATAGTACATACTAATGTCTCGACCAAGTTCGTTGGCCAGCTTCATCCGCCATCTTACTTCAAAATGGCGGCCATTGGAATTTTTGAAAATTTTTTTATGTTTTCTAACACTGTATACTTATGGAAAATGTTACGTTTCACAAAATGCAAACTCTTATATATCATTTTAAACAGAATGTTAGAAACATTAAAAGATATTTTAAAAAGTCACACAGTGAAAGTTAGCAACATAGGTCATTTTAAAGAGAAAGTTACGAAACCTAAAAATTTCCAAACGTGTTCACAAAATTCAAGTGGCCGCCATTTTGAAACAAGATGGCGGATGAAGCTGACCAACGATCTCAGTCGAGGGATTAGTGTGTACTATGCATATGAAAAATTTCATCCAAATCGGTCAAAAAATTCGAGAGTTACGGCATGACAAATTTCAGATATAAATATATATATATGGATATCTATATCTATATCTATATCTGTATCTATATAGTATATATATAATTTTATTAATATTATTAATATTTATTGTTAATTTATTAAAATTAAAACATTGAATTTGGTTAAATAAAATAAATGATTGATTTTTGTATTTTATTATTCTTTTCAATTAAGTGAATTATTATCTTTGTCAAAATACTTTTGAGCGCTACTGTAAGTAAAAACTACTGTCGTAGTTGTTTTACGCTAAAATATTCTCAAATTAGTAAATATTTTAATAAGTATGTCTTCACATACATTATTTTATATAATTATTTATTTTATAAAACTTAACCTTTAACGCTTTAAGGAAACCGGAAAGCAAAATTCAACCAAAAAATCGATTTTTAATTTTTTATATCATTAAATAGTTTAAACTTTTTCTTTCCAACGATGTATCACACATGTTTATATATAAAAAAAAATAAGTGTTGAAATTAATCATTCTTTCTATTCTTCACAGCTTAATGGCCATTTAAATCTTTCATTGACTTTTTCTCAAAACTTGGTTTTTCATGCTTGCGTTCCTTTTTTTCAATATACATTACACTTTTGTTTTTTAATACTTATACTATGTTATATTGTATACTTAAACACAGGGATTTAATGATTTGTTGAGAATTATTTGTTTTAGGCACTGAAATCTTACTAAAAATGCTAATTTAAAAATGACTTTCAATAAATAATTAATTTTGAGCTTCACTTAGAAAGAAATTGGTCTGTTAAAATTCGTAAATGATGTTATTCTAACTACTCTAAAAAATCTAGAGCTCTATCTTTCACCATTTCTGAGAAAAAGGTACATAAATTTGGTGAATTTAACATGGCGGAGATAGGGCTTTCCTGGTCCCCTTAATTCCCATGATAGAACACGTTCTAGAAATTAAGTAGTTCAGAGAATTTGACTTTACACCAGAAAGTTTCAATGGTTCATTTCGCTTTATCTAAATACGGAATGTCTGTTATTAATTAAAGAAAATATTGCTATTTTAATTTTCTGGTGTGAATTAGGTATATACGAATAAAAAAAAAATCAGTTAAATTCAAAACACTGTTGTTTTCATACATGCAAAGCTGTGCATAAAAGGGTTAAACAAGTCTTAAATTGTACGTCAAACGTGACCAATGAGGTGCGTTCCTACTATAACTAGCTTTAAAAATATTCAGATCTTGGTGCAACAGTTGTTGCACTCGTATGAAAAAATTGCATGAATACAAAATTTATATGAAACACAAAAATAATCTTTTTTCGTAAACTTCGCGAGTATAGCTTCTAGTTAAATTAAAGGAACCCATAAATTTATTCAAAAAAAGTTATATAATGGCTGATTAGAAAAAAAAAATTTGCTAAAAAAATTCGTTCTTATTTGTTAATAACTTTTTTTAAAAATAATTTTAGCAAAAGCATTAATTCATATAGAAGGAAATTAAATAAGCTTTAATTTTAAAAAAAATCAAGATGATCCATTGTGTAATTTTTTTTAAAAATCTTGCCAACTGTGTCAAAAAATGTGGTTGAACCTACTTGCTTATAACTTAGAGTAGAAGCAACAAAATCTAATAAAAAAGTTCTTGTGTATGCCTTAAAATATGCACAATAAACTGTTAAAATTTCAAAATGATCCATCGTGCAGTTTTCTTACAAAAAAAAAAAAAAAAAAAAAAAAAAAAAAAAAAAAAATCATAAAAAAGTGGTTTTTCTTTTGTCTTCTAATGTAGAAGGTCCCCTTAATAGAACTCCATCTTAAATAGGGCGTCATCACCATGGGAACCTGGAATCATAACCTATCGTGAGATATCATTGAATTAATGACATATGATAGGATTTAAGGGGGTCCAAAGCTTAAAATTCTCAAAAAAATGCAATTTTCTTTTTTTGCTTAAAAAAAATAATGAGTTTTTAGCGTAAAATATCGCAAACCGCATGCTTTTATCTTCATTAGATCCAGAGATATAACACCTTTTGCCTTGAGAAGAGATGCACTTTAACTGACTTTAACTTCATTTATCTCAGAATGAATTTTTTCACGATTTGTCAACTTTAAAAGAATATATCTAAAGCTCATTGTAAGATATAGGTATGAAATTTTCAGCAGAGATTTTATGCTAAATTTCCAACAAAGTGTCTTCAGGATTTTTAATTTTGAGTGATCATTGTGAAAATAGGCTAATGAATGCGAAACTCACTCATAAAAAAACTTCATTTTTTTACTTAATTTTTTTTTTTTTATAAAATTCACAATCAATATCCCAAGAAATCCTAAAGACAAATTAAAATGACCCATTTTCTGTACACAAAAGGTTAAAAATTTTGTAAATCGAGTCAGTACTTCCAGAGTTATATCAAAAATAAAATATGTTTAAAATTTAAAAATTTAAATAAAAAAAAATCTAAAAATTTTCAGATTTTTTACATGCTATATTTTTATAATATTAAAACATGTTTCAGAAATAAATTTCATAACAAAATCTCTATAAAGTAAAAAAAATAGAATTTGGAACCCCGGACCCCCTTAATAGAATAATCACAGTGGCAATCTACAATCATTACCTAATATGGGATATCATTGAATTCATTACGTATGATAGGATTTAATAGAATGAAGAAAACGTTTATTAATTTCTTTTAAGTTTTGATTCGATTTTCTTAAAATTTGTAAGGACTCGACACAATTCTGCAGACGATTATATATATAGTAAAACCTCACTAAAGCGACCACGTTCCGTTCCAATAAAAATAGGTCGCTCCGAGAGGTGGTCTCTTAATGGAGGTCCTGTTTAAATCTGGATTTTAATCGTTGGAAAAGGTAACAAGTAATGTTTATAAAATTTCTTTTCCACGTTAGGAAAAAATACGAAAATATAAGTATCAAAGCAAAAGTTAATTACATAAATTAATGACTGCCGAGTTTAAAAAATGAATACATTAACGTTTGCTTTAATTTTACGGTTTTATCTTTCATAACTCATAATTCCAAATCCTTTCGAAGTTCAGTAAATAAATGTAATTTTTTTTGTACTGGAACAAGTAATGGCGATTTCACCAGTAATTTATGTATTTCTTTGAGAGTTTCCTGACGGAATAGAGCAGGAGAGTTTATCGAGCGTCTTTCTTAATTTGTCATCAGAGTTAAATTCATTGCCTAAAAAGGCACAAAAGAGTTTAAACACTTAAAAGTTACCGGAATAAAAAAAAAATCTAAACCTAGTTTAGAAGTTTGATGAATAATGCGCTCTCCGGAATTATTTTTCTAATAAAACCTTCTTCGAGCGACCAGGAAAAAATGGAATTTGTTTCATTTTCTTCAAAGAAAGGGGTCGCTGGAACATGGAGGGAGTTCAACTGGGATGGTCTCTGAATGGAGGTAAAATTAGTATTGAGCCTATGGGAATAATTTTCGTTCCATGAAAAAGTGGTCTTTCAGGGAGGTGGTCCCACAGAGAGATTTCACTGTAATTACGAACGCACCTAAAAAGCGTAACCATAACAATACTGAAACACTATTTCTTTACTCTGAAAAGTAATTATTATAAAGGGGAAAAATACCAATTAAAACATAACACGGTACAGAAACTTATATAACTGAATCATGAACTGAAACATCTTGTTAGATAAATATAAAGGGAAAAAGAAAGTTTCAGAAGATAATTAAGATTGCAATTATTTTTTTTTTTATCACTCAGAATATTTAAGCCGATTAATAAGGGAAAAAAATGGAAATTATTCTGGGATGTCAAGTTTATTTAAGTTAATTCAAAAGTGGAGTTAGTTCAGTAATTAAGCAATTTAAAGATAATTACAATGTCACCGCTCAGTTAATAATAATAATAAAAAAATCTTTTCTTTGGCTGTGATGCAGTAAATTTCTCAGGGAGATAATAGTATTTAATGAAATGTTGACGTAGAAGTTAAATTCTTATCTATTGTGCATTTAAGTCTATTATTAAAATAAAAATATATTCTGTTCAAACAATACGAAAGACATTAAGCATTTAAATTAAGTGTGTAAGTGTTAAATTATGGATTTTATTTTCTTAACCCATAATAATAACTAGTAACATAAATAACTAGTGCCTGAATTTTTGTTTTCACAAACTTGTTGGTAAAATCAATTTAAAATGTTGCAAAATGAACTGGAAAAATACTAAAAAAAATTACGCTGTAAAATATAGTATATTTTTATTATTAGTATAGTAGTTGTAAAATATAGTATATTTGTATTATTAGTATAGTAGTTGTAAAATATAGTATATTTTTATTATTAGTATAGTAGTTATAAAATATAGTATATTTTTAATTTCTTAATACATTTATTAACTAAACTATTTAGCAATTATTATATTGTGTTTCTAGTGCTTAACTAATTTTACTTTCTCTATAATTGAAAATTTTGCACAAAATGAATAAATAAATAAATCAAAGAGCAATCTAGTGTAAACGCCAAGCGGATTTGCATTTAAATTTAAAAAGAGACTTTTTGAATGAAAGTTCGTGAACACGAAATACTTGATTTAATTACATTTGACCTAAAAAGCATATATTTCTTTTTCACATAAAAGATAAATTATTATATTATTTTATGAATTGTTTTGCATACAATAAAGTGTAAATTATCAATTTTATTTCTTAATATATTTATTAACTAAACAACTTAACGATTATTATATTGAGTGTCAAGCTTTTAACTTACTAAATTGACTTTATCTAAAATTAGAAACTTTGAAAACAAAAAATCAAAAGACAATCTAGTGTAAATGTCAGGCAGAATTACATTTAAATTGAAACTTTGACTTTGTGAATAAAAGTTCATGAGCACGAAATACTTGATTTAATTCAATTTACATTTTCACCTTTGTATTAATTGTAGAAAACCGAAAGAATGCCACTCTATTTTAACCCATTTATGCCTGAATTTTTGTTTTCACAAACTTGTTGGTAAAATCAATATAAAATGTTGCAAAATGGACTGGAAAAATAATAAAAAAAAAACATTACGCTAAAATTTTTTTGTATTTATTTAATAAAATGTAAACATGGTAATATGCATAATATTTGTAATAGTGTAACATGCATAATTGTATGTTTTGTCTAAATTTATATAAAATAAGCTTTTAATTTGTATATTGTATACTATAATTAGCATTTTTATGAACTACTAAACAATTATATTTATTTCTGTAAAGGGTCTAATAACATTATAACTATCTATATTATAAAGGACAAACATATCTGTGCGTAACGCATACGTCATTTTGCGAATGGCAACACTTTGAAATTTGAAATAAAATTTTGGCTTTGCAATTTTCTCTACTGCAAATTTTTAAACTTTTAAACATCGCACATTTTAAATTTTTACACCATCGTATAAGGAAAAAAATGCTCTTTTAAATGCAATTTGTTTGAAAACTGTATCTCAATTTATTTTCGAGATATTAATTGTTTTGTAGTTTTTAATACCATTTTTCTTATCGTGGCAACAAAAGTACCTCATTTCATTGAAAGTCATTGAAAGTAAACGGAAAATAGTCGAAAATAGGAGATACTGTATCTTTCTGTTGCCATTTTCTCATAAAACCTAAAAAAAAAAAGTTAAAATTAAAATATGGGCTATGCCAAGAATATTGTCTGTTATTCTGTGATAATGACGTCATATGCACACTTTTCTATAGACGAAGTTTAAAACTGGATTGTAAAAGTGGATTCCTTTAGCGGATGCAAATGACGTCATTTTATAAAAAAGCGTGTATTTTATTTCTTAAACCTGAATTATGTTTTGTAGAAGTGCGTCATTTTCACAGCCCAGCTGCTTTGAAATTCTTCACAGGTGAAAATGCTTCACATTTAAAAACTAGTTGGATGTGCCAATCCCAAAACTTTCTTCTATCTTATACATCTTAATATTTCAAAACCTAGTTACACATGTTAATACTTCAATATTATTAGTTCAATACTATACCAACCTTGATTTTCATCTTAAATTTCTGCTCAAGTCAATTAAACGGACTAAAAACGAGTTAATCATGATATTTGTTGAAATTATTAATTTTTCCTTATTCTGTCGTTATCAGCTGTTTGCGAATAGCCGGCATAGCAGGAAGCGAGTTCCCGCCGCTGCATGAGCCGCCGATGCACAATAGAACTAAGAAAAATCAAGAAAAGTATACAAAAATCGCTAGCACGGAGCCCCTTTACCGCGCAATATTTCCAAATTCAAGGAGAACCTATTGGCCAAAGCCAAAAACAAGCACAAACATTTTGGTTCAATTGTATGCATAGTTTTATACGCTTTTCGATGGTACAATAATGAAAATGGCACAGAGATCGGAATTATAGCGCCCCCTTCTTTCGGAATTTTTTCAAGTTCAGGGAGGACTTGTTTGCCATAGACAGAAACATGCACAAAAAATTTGGTTCAATTATATGGATAACTTCATACACTTTTCGATGGTACAATAATGAAAATGGTACAGACATCGCAATTATATTGCCCCTTCCGGCAGAATTTTCCAAATTCAGGGAGGACCTTCGTGACATGACCAAAAATAAACACATAAAATTTGATTCATTTCTATGCATAACTTCATACACTTTTCGGCGGTACAATATTCAAAATGGCACAAAAATTGTACAAAAATCGCTATTACAGCGCCCTCTACGAGCGATTTTTTTACAAATTAAGGGAGGGCCTCATTGCCATAGCCAAGAACTTAAAATTTTTTTTTGGTTCAATTCTATGCATAACTTCATACACTTTTCGATGGTGCAATATTCAAAATCGCACAAAAATCGCTATTACAGCGCCCCCTACCGGCGACCTTTTTCCAAATTCAGGGAGGACCTGCTTGCCATAGCCAAAAACTTAAAATAAAAATTTGGTTTAATTCTATGCATAACTTCATACACTTTTGGACGGTACAATATTCAAAATCGCACAAAAATCGCTATTACAGCGCCCCCTACCGGCGACCTTTTTCCAAATTCAGGGAGGACCTGCTTGCCATAGACAAAAACTTAAAATAAAAATTTGGTTTAATTCTATGCATAACTTCATACACTTTTGGACGGTACAATATTCAAAATCGCACAAAAATCGCTATTACAGCGCCCCCTACCGGCGAAATTTTTCCAAATTCAGGGAAGACCTGCTTGCCATAGCCAAAAACTTAAAATAAAAATTTGGTTTAATTCTATGCATAACTTCATACACTTTTGGACGGTACAATATTCAAAATCGCACAAAAATCGCTATTACAGCGCCCCCTACCGGCGACATTTTTCCAAATTCAGGGAGGACCTGCTTGCCATAGACAAAAACTTAAAATAAAAATTTGGTTCAATTCTATGCATAACCCCATACACTTTTGGATGGTACAATATTCAAAATCGCACAAAAATTGTTATATCAGCGCCCCCTACCGGCGAATTTTTTCCAAATTCCGGGAGGACCTGCTTGCCATAGCCAAAAACTTATAATAAAATTTTGGTTTAATTCTATACATAACTTCATACACTTTTTGATGGTACAATGGCGACAGACAGACGGACAGACGGACACACAGACAGACAGACATTTTCTATAAACATGTTTTTTGGAATCTCTGACCCCTAAAACATGCAAATCCGTCGAAAACCGGAAGTCGAAAAAAAATTCGATTACAATACTTTCTTCTATTGAAGATAGAAGAAAGTAATAATGTAATCGAAATCACACACTGTTAAAACGAATGTTTTACAAAAATTTAGAGTATCTTTATAAAGTATATTTTTCAATCTTCTGACCATCGTTACATTTTCAATTTTCGTCGCATAGAGAAAAAATTTACTTTCAAATGCAATTTGTTTAAAAACTTTATCTTAATTGACAGAGTATTATATTTTCTAAAGTAATTTTTAAGCATGATTTTTTTTAAGGTTATCTTATCACGTACCGGTTTCAATACATAATAATAATAAACATTTTTCACATAAAGCAACAAACATTTTTCAGCATTTATTTCTGACTATTTTTGCATAACGAAATTAATACTTCCTTTATAAACAAATAAAAGAATAATATTAAAAAAAACCACCAATCTAACATATTTGTGAAAGACAAATTACGAAATTAATACTTCTTTTATAAACATATAAAAGAATAATATTGAAAAAACAACAAATCTAACATATTTATAATCGTACAATTTAAATTTTTAGATCACCAAATAGAATTTTTTTTTAATGGAATAACTTTGCAAAGTCCATCTCAGTTTACTGATTGTCTATAGTTTTAAAAACAATTTTTAAGCATGAAATAATTTTTTAATTTATCTATATCGCGCGGAGCTCGATTACGAAAGATTAATCCGTTTGCCCTTAAAACAAAATACAGACTTCATCATTTTTTTACGGCTAATATCCATTAAAAAAACTCCCTATGAATAAATAAATAAAATAATATAAATAAAACACAAATTTACCAGACATGTATAAGCTCTGAAATTATCAGAATATAAAAGGATGCCATAACTAGCAAAATCTTGGCAAATAACTCTTGGCATGCGGCTAATAAGAAAATATCGCTTTTGATAAATTTAAAAAATTTATTTGATTGTATGATTCGTATTTTCCATATGAAAAATGCTTTTTTAATGTAAGTTGTCAATCTAAAAATATTATCGAATATAAAAAAATTATTAATTTTCAATTTAAAAAAAAGGATTTCACCTATATTCTTTAACCCGGGAAGCCCGGGTACGATCCCCTAGTTATTAATAATAAAATAAGAATAATCGTATTTGAGGCTGAAGAACAATTTTTTTTATATTCATTTTGAAAAGGACTTTACATAAATAACTGTCCCCTAAATGGCTAATAAAAATATGTACCCATTCGTGCTTAGCGTTATTTTGTACGTTACAAAAATGAAAAAAAAAAAAATAGGCTTGAACATATAATTTCACAGTTGAAAAATTCCGCCATTTATACAAATCGCCAAATTATACAAACTTACATAATTTTGTTTTAAATAACTAAAGAACAAATAAATTAGCAAAACATTAATAAAAAATGCTAATAAAAAGTCGAATTAAGAATCGCTTAATGACGTAACAAACACGTGTATCGTGTTTAACCCTTTATCTACTGACGGTAACATCGTAAGTAACATTGAAATAACTTGTTATAAAATTCATTTAATAGATCAATTAGTAGCAATACAGTTTATAATGAGTTACAGATACATTACTTTATCTTGTTCCAAAAGCATTACGGGTTACACAAAACAAAAATATTTTTAAAAGGACGATTTCTTTTGCCTTTGCATCTTTTCAGCTTTCTAGCGTTGGGGGGGGGGGGGGGGATTTGCAATTCGGAAATATTTCTATATTTCTATTGTAAGAACATTCTATTTGTACATTTCCTGATTTTACAAAATACTAAGAAAAATATTTAAAATAAAAGATTTAAGTAGTGTTATAAATACTGCACAAAATCCCTATAAATTCAAATTTAATTAATCCTTCTAAATCCATCAATACTTCTAAAATCCTTCTAAAATTTATTAAATGATTATGTAAATCTTCTAATTTAGTTTAAACAATTCACGAAAAATGCTTTAGAAGATAAAATTTTCATGAATTCATAATTCAGTAGATAAAGGGTTAATGTCAATTGAATGTGACATTTACGATCATCGATTATTGGCATTTATTCTTATAGTTTGGCGATGGTTTTTGGTCGGTGGGATAATCAAGTAGTATCATACCATGCAAAAAATATGCATTGTAAAAATTGCTTGAAAATATTCATGGTGGCATATTGAAATAGAGGAAACAAATCACTAATAAGCTATACAGTAGAACCTCGATTATCCGAAGTAATTTGGACCGACCCTCTTTCGGAAAATCGAAATTTTCGGATAATCGACAAAGCTTCAATTTTTATGATTAAGGAGAAATATATGCAATATTTCTTATTATGGTAACAAGTGCTTAATAAAGATAAAGCAATGGCAAAATGGAAACAAGAATAAATTACCTGAATTTTAATTTTAAAATTAAGACATTTTACATATATCACAAGGATTTCAAAAAATGTTTGTTGTCGCAGTTTCGATTTCCTTTGCTTTGAAGCTCTAATCACGCATTTTTTTTTATATTATTAATTATCCAGTATCATAGTATTTCTGCTGCCCCAGCCACGTAAACCTTTTGTAAAACATTAAAAAGCTTCACAATTGCTAATTTGTTCGTTTTCTTCGTTCCACACTGCAGCTAACGGGAGATCAAGTTAAATTCAAAGGGGATAAAAAATATTTATATGTACTCGTAGTTCAAAAAGGCACAGAAGGAATATGGTAGTTATAAGAAAAAAAGCTTTCAAAATGGATTTTGCACACAAGAAATGTGAGAGAAAAAAAAAAAAAACTTTAAAAATGGATTTTGGTTAACCGAGAGTTACGGTTAAAAGAGTTTCGGATGAAAGAGGTTCTACTGTACTTGTTCTTGAAATACCTAAAACTCGATCAAGATATAAAATATAAGCGTAAAATTTTAAAACACAATGCTTTTCAATATGTGGATCTGAAAGCTATTCCCATGCAAACGGAGTTTTTTAACTTCAAACCTAAAGGAAGAATATTATCCATAGCGTCGTTATAAAACTCATAAAAGTAGCGTCATTTTTACCTGGCTGCCAAGAAGGGTTATGTGTTTCACGCGTATCAGGGTATGTGGATTTCTTTATACCCTCGAAATATCCCAACGGCTGGATGGATTTTAATGAATGAGATATCTATCGATTCGTCTTAACCGCCCGATGATTATAGGCTAGATTTTGTTTTTATAAATTCAAAAGGGCGGCCGTAAAATCCAAAATGGCGGAACGGGCGAGAAAAATGTTTTACGCCCCCTATCGAGTGGCCTATCATTGGGTAGGTCTTTCAAAATGAAGACGATATTTCATTGACTATTTTACAGTCAGAAGCTCCGTTTAAATAGGACACAACCTGGAAGTTGTGTAGGTAAGATCTCTAGCTTTACTGCAACTCTAATCTTCATAGACATCTATAGGCCTCATCAAAACAGTGTTTATAGATAAGAACTAACAATTAAACACAACTTAAAAGTTATCAATACAAGTAAATAAAAAAATAGGTAAGTAATATAAAAAATAGTTTCACATGGATGAGAAATAATTTATTAGTTCGCTTTTTAAGCAGTCGGGTTTTTTGATGTTTTAAATTTAATTAGTTTATTAACCTAATCATTTTATACAAGCTAATTTTCAAATGTGTAATTGATCTTACTTACCAATCCCGAAAACAGGCGTCCATTTATTACGATAGAGATGAATGAGGCCGTGGAAACCGAAAAATGCCCATTCAAACGGAAAAACTTTGCAGCGCGATTACAGAAGATAGCCGCTGTTATATTGATAATATCGTTCAATCTTCCGTAACATGGTAATATTTTTTTTTAAAGAGAGCACATTAGTATATTTCCAGAGGCTACGAAGCCTGAACGGGGGTTGGCGGGAAAAGCTGAGGGCTGACCTCCCCCCCCCCCCCAATGTTCTTTATATTATTATCAAATACAGTCCTCCCCACTTAATCGGGTCACGGATAAATAAATACCCCGCTTATTCGAATAGAACCGAACCAAATTTATTCCTATTGGTTCTATGTTATTTTCCCCCGCTTAAACCAAATACCTTTTACAAACGTCTCCGCTTAATCGAATAAGAACTGTGTGACCTATGTTTGAAAATAGTCGCGGAAAGCACGTTTTAGCTGGAATTTCCTTCCACCTTTTGTCATTTTCGGTTCCTTTACGCTGAAGACACATTTCCAGTTTTTCCTGCAATGATTTCGGCCGGCAGGTGCATAATGGACAGGTCAAATGATTTCCTCACCTTGATCTCCCCACCATCACTTCTTGCTGTTAACCAGGCTTTAATGGCAATGTGCCGTCACTTCGAGACTCGAGATGGTAGTTGTGATATTTTGCACTCATTCGAAAAATAACTCAATATTTACTCCTTTAAAATTCCGCTTAAACAAACCACTTTAAACGATTTTTTAAAGGCAGTATAAGTAACGTAAAATTAGAAGTAGCAAAGTTTTGACCCAATTCAAACGAGCTGCATTATGTGTGATATAAACCATAGAAATGCATGTATTGACATTAAATTTATACGTATTTACTTTATATTAGCATTTGTATTTATTTTAGTTTGTGTTATTCTATTAACGATTTATTATGCTGTTAATTAAATATACCGTAGATGGTTATTTTGCCATTTTATTACGCATTAAATATTACAGTTATGATTCCTCGTTTAATCAAATATCCCGCTCAATCGAATATTATTTCTTGAACCGTAAAGATTCGTTTAAACGGGGAAGACTGTATTTGAAAATATCCGTATTAATTAAAATATGACATCATATGCATATTCTTGTTAATTCTTGAAAAATATATATTTCAATTGCATTTTTACGTAGAAATCTTACAAGTAAAAATTTATTGCTGTGTACATTATTAGTACGTTTTTTAAAAATTTTTGACAATTAAAAGGGGTTAAATTTTACAGGTGAAATGTCTATTGATTCCAATGAAAATAATGAAATTTTGAATTATTAAGAAAAATATTTGGATAAAGTAAATAAACCATATCCTATGTTATTTTCTGGATTAGAATCCACGGTTGCCAATTTGGCCTCTAATTCTAATCCGAAATTTCAAATTCACAACGGAAATTTAGAAGAAAGAATTTTTACTTTCTGTGATAGCTAAATGTCTCCCACTAAATACAGCATAAAATACTATATATTTTTTTCTGGTGTGAATCCGAAATTATTAAATAACAAGTTGGAAATTGCTCATAAAACGTGGCAAATGAGGTGCGTTCGTACTATAGCTAGTTTTATAATTATTTTTTGAACCCCATATTGTACTGAATGTATATTTTTTTACACTTCATAAGTGCATAGTCTCTAACATCATTAAAATGCGCTTGCAATAATTATTTTTCTCATTCCCCGTAATGAAACGGAAAACTTTTGACTGTCTCTGTAATTAAACTATACATCCGATTTTCATAAAATTTGAAATGGCTCGACAAAATTTTGCAACACTTATATATTTAAAATTTCAGACATTCGGAAGGCTGTAACATCATTAAAATGCATTTGCAATAATTTTTCCCATTGGCCGTAATGTAAAGAAAAACTTTTGATTGTCCCTGTCATTAAGCTATACGTCCGATTTTCATAATGTTTGAAATGGCTTAACAAAATTTTGCAATAAACATATATTTAAAATTTCAGACCATTCGGAAGGCTGTAACATCATTAAAATGCGCTTGCAATAATTTTTCCCATTGGCCGTAATGTAAAGAAAAACTTTTGACTGTCCCTGTAATTTAACTATACATCCAATTTTCATAAAATTCGAAATGGCTCGACAGAATTTTGCAACAATCATATATTTAAAATTTCAGACCATTCGGTTGGGTAGTTTTTGCTCTGTTATATGCGGACGAACAGACAGACAGACTGAACGACGACTATAGGTGCTACGTATTTATATAATTACGAACGCACCTAAAAATCAAGGCCAAACTGGCAACTCTGTTACAATCTACCTATATACAAAAGCATTTAATCATTCGTTTTGACCCTGAGGTTTTCGTGCTTTCAAATTTATAATATTATTACTTTTAATAAAGGGTAAAAAGTTTGTGGCATCAGGAACAAAACAGGGGTAGACGTAAAAAAAATTACGCGGTTCATAGGAGTTATTGTGTTAAATTAACATTGAGAAATCACATTGAAAATAAATAAGTATTGCGCTACTGCGCAAAGTGTGCGAAAAAATACTCAGAAGTTTTTGAGATATCGTGCGCGTTATGCTACAAAACGTCATTTGGAAAAAAATGACTTCAAAGTTTCGGAAACGCAGCTTCAGCTACTGAGCGGGTATAATTCTAGAACCCATAACTTCTGTTCTAATGGGAATTTCAAGGAAACAATTATATCAAAATGTTCAGAAAACATAAGAGTTTAACATAAAAAAATAATAAATTTTCGAAAATTTTAAATCTTTAAGAGTCCTGAGACCCCTTAAAGTTTTCCGTTACGTTATTTCTCTGTATTGTCAATGACTACATGAAGACAAAACAAAGTAAGTGAAAACTTTTTCCTTAACTATGAAGTTTCCATTTCTATATAATAAAATACAGCGTAACGATTCCGGCATGAACTCATCCAAACAATGAATTACTTTCATTGTTGCCAAGAAAAGGGAAATACTGAAAAATATTCAGGCACGTGAATTTTTGGACATATATTTTTTAAATGTGCTAGTTAAATTGCGGTGAAATATTTCTATATGTGTACTTTTTTCTTATAAGTGAAAAAAATTCGTATTTATTGTGATTTCAGGAGAACAGCGACTACCCACACAACCCACACGTAGATATTTCGTCTATTTAGAGCAGTTTACATTCAGGATACATCCATTTACATGAAAATGATGTTCATGTAAAGCCGTAAATTGGATAGTTCAAGGCATTACATCCATGCAACATTTATATCCCAACAATCTGTGGACCAACATAATGTGGAGATAGACTTAACGTTCCTTCTAAAATATAAACTAGATTGTCAAAGAAACAACATCCATATGACATTCATATACCAATAATTTATAGATTGACATAATATGGAGACAAATTGGAGGTAGATACAGCGCCCTCTATAGAGAGCTTTGAAACAACATCCACATGACGTTCATATACCAACACTTTATATATTGACATAATGTGGAGACAGATTGGAGATAGGTACAGCGCCCTCTAGAAAAAGCTCTGCCAAATACACTCATGTCCAAAATTAAGGTCAGATCTTAAAATCTGTCAAAACCTATGAACTATTCACTGTGTTGCCATGAAATTCGGCACAGAGTTATATTACAATGGGAGAAAAAATATAGAAACTAGAGAACAGGAATTCTGCTTTATCAGAATTTAGTGTCGCCTCCGGCATTTCCATTACTTCATTTTCTTCTGATGGACTGATGGCTTCTATTATTATGAAACAGTCATTATAAATGAAGTGTTAGGTGAAGATAAAAGAGCAGCCTTAAAAAGTTAGAACTCTGATTTTCTGGTCAGAATGGGGGGAAGAAATGGCCATAATTGTTTTTTACGGCTGCTCTTTCATCTTCACCTATCACTTCATTTATAATGGCTGTTTCATAATAATAGAAGCCACCAGTCCATCAGAAGAAAATAAATCGGTTAAGTGGGACTCTACTGCAGTACAAAACATATTTAAATTTTAAGACTTAAAGCACACGTTTTACTTTATGTAAAATGACGTCATTCGCATCCGCTTAAGAATTTCACAGACCGACAGTAAAGCATGCATCACTATCGCGAAATAATGCACAAATGCAGCAAAAAGATATCGTCATTCAAGAAAATTGAAAAAAAAAACGGCTATCTAATGATTCATAGATACTTACAATAAAATATAGTATATAATAGCTCCATTGTTTTAACAGAAATCATTCGTTTATATTTTTTTCAAAATAGCACGTATTTTAATTACATTTTCTTTCGGTTGTTATGAGAAAATGGCAACAAAAATATACAATTACTATTTTAAAACTATTTTTCCTTTGCTTTCTACAGAAATGGATTAAATGCCGTTGCCAATATTAAGCAAATGGCTCCAAAAACTACAATAAAATTAATATTTCAAAAACAAATGGAGATACAGTTTTCAAACAAAGTGCATTTAAAAGAACGTTTTTTTCCCAATACGACAGTATAAGAACTGAAAGTGTGCGATGCTTAGAAGTTTAAAAAATTGCTAAAGAGTATTTAATCGTAATGATTTGTTTTACAGCTAGCCTTGGTAAGCTAACGTTATTTTATGGACACAAAATAAGCTGGGAGAAAGAAATAGCATACCGGACCTGAGGCTAACAAGGTGGAAAGGATTTTAATTGTGTTAGGCTTGTATAACAGTGCACGGCGGTCGCACTCCATATTAGACAGACTTTTCCCGAGATAAATGCTTTATATCTCATTCACTATTTAACACTTTTGATATACCCTGTTTCTTAATTCACAATTAAAATCTTTACCTTATTGTTATGTTTCTATATTCTTTTTCCCATTGTAATATACACCTGTGCTAAATTTCGTGACAACACAGTGAATAGTTCATAGGTCTTGACAGATTTTATGTTTGTGACCTTAATTTTGGTATTTGATTTCCCCCGTCATTTCATTTCATTTAGCGTCTAGCAATATCTCGTAAAAAATATCTATTAATGGCATGCACTGATTTAACTAAAAGTAAATAATTATTAAAAAACTTACCTTGGCTGCCTTATGCGTGTACTGTCGCGCAAGATTGAGAACCGGTAGACCAGCTTGTCCTGTCATCATGGCCATGTAAAAATTCCTCCTCGACGGCAAAAACGACACCAGGAGATGCGGATCGAATTTAGATAATCCATCGCACACAGTATCCACGAGCTGCAGGATATCGTCAGGCACGGCCAACATGGTGGCATTCATGTCTTCACCCAATGTCCTGAAGAGACCTTTAGAGAGTTTTGGAACGTCCTCAGAGGGCAGAGCCACCAGGAGACGGATGGGCAAAGCCCAGAGGATCACAGTTTCTCCGAGAAGACAGGCTACCAGAACGAGCCAGAACATAGCAGGACTAGAGAAGAAGGGGGTCGACGAATACCATCACGTGGATGGACACACTTCGATTCACTCTCTGTACTGCGTGGTCTTTTCAAGGTTATGCATGTCACTTTATTGATTCATTCTCTACACTTGATAGGGTCTATGAAGGCTGTGCATGTCACTTTATTGATTAACTCTCTGCACTTGGTGGTCTCTTCAAGGTTATGCATGTCACTTTATTGATTGATTCTCTACACTTAATGGTGTCTTCAAGGTTATGCATGTCACTTTATTGATTGGTTCTCTACACTTAATGGTCTCCTCAAGGTTATGCATGTCACTTTATTAATTCGTTCTCTACACTTAATGGTGTCTTCAAGATTATGCATGTCACTTTATTGGTCAACTCAGCGCACTTTATGATCTCTTCAATATAAGCATGTCACTTTATTGATTCGTTCTTTACACTTAATGGTGTCTTCAAGATTATGCATGTCACTTTATTAGTCAACTCTGCGCACTTTATGATCTCTTCAATATAAGCATGTCACTTTATTGATTCAATGTTATATTTGACAACTACTTGCAAGTTCTTATAGAACTTTTCGATTCATTTTCTGCACTAGACAACTTCATAAAGATTATGCATGTCACTTTTTTAGTCACTGTCACATTTAACAGTTTCTTGCTAATGCTTTGAAACTATATGCAACACCTTATGTCTTCGAGGTTATTCATGACAGTTTATTGATTTACTGTCATAAATGACACACTTATGGAGCTCTTCAGCTCATTTTGAAACTGGTGATGATCTAGGAGATTAACCCATGTCACTTTACTTATTCAACGTCACTTTTAAAAGCTATTTGTATACTATTACTAAATATGAATTCACGATAATTTAATGTAAATTATTCTTGTCAGTTTGTGGATTCCCCGTCATAATTGAAAGCTATTTGCGTTGTTATGCAACCATTCGATTAGTTTTCTACGCTTTGTGATTTCTCTTGACATGTTACTTTACTGATTAGTTGTCATATTTGACAACCTCTAACATGCTACTGTGGAAGTTTTCAATTCATTTACTACACGTGATGACTCCTTGAAAACTATGCCTGTCAATTTATGGATTCGCTGTCACATTTGGGGACTACTTGTAATACTGGATGTATTTACTGTAAAATTTATTGTCTATATTTAATATTTTCTAAAGATTACCTATGGATTTGCTTTCGCTATCGGAAAACTTCTCGGAAGTAACCTACAGGATACTTTGTATATTATGGAAATTATCCTTAGTAGCAACTCGCAGATACTTTTAAATAAGTAGAGGTCAAGATTTCTAGTTGCTATTTATCCCAAGAAAATAGATAGCATTACTTTTATTATTAATGAGATAGCATATTACGCCGTGGGAGTAATATTCCATACTTATAAAGGTACACTGATTACTTAAACTATATTTAATTGAGACTATGTAAAAAGATTATCATTCACAATGTGTCATGCTTAGCATTTTAAAAGCATTCTTTTTCTAAAAACGTATCTGGTTTGGAACATAAAAGACTATATCATCTAACTACACTATACTTAGAGAGCACCTTTTTTACTTTATGTATTGAAAATGGTTTTTATTTATAACATCCAACAAAAGTAGATTCCAAAACGTTGATTCACCTTCAAAATATTTTTATGAAGTAATAAATCAATTCATCGTAGTATCATATTAATAATTAATCGAGAAAACAAATTTATACTTTAAAGATTTCAGATATTTGCATAGAACTCATTGATCACAAATTAATATCATATAAATTTTTGTTTTTAATATATCACTGGTGAGTTTTATATGGGATAATTTAAAGTATCACTAAGCACTATCTCTTTATATAATTTGTCTTTGTTCCTGATATATTCGTATATTTTTTTTCATTTCTTACAGTATGTAGACTTTTTTAATATACTTGAATTCGATCAACAATTATAAATAGAATTGTTCTAAGACACTTTTATGTTATGAGAACAGGAATTGCATAAAACTTTTCAAAAATTTCAGTCACAGACTTGTTACACTAAATTTAAATGGCGTTTATTTAAAAATCATTTTTGACCGCTTCTTATCTTCACCTCTTAACACCATAAAAAATCGAAGACAATACAGTTTTAAGCTTTTTCATTTTATTTCTCGCGTAAAATCTTTCAGAAAATTTAAAACATTATGTAGACTTGCAATTCAGTTCCATTCAGAGTCAAAATTTATAAAAGAATTCGTGGCCTTCAAAAAAGCTTTTAAAATATCAATTCTGGCAGTCGCATCGTTGGTAGAGCTCGTTTCGTTCGCCATCAAAAAGAGATAGCGAAATTTCCCATTCGATGATTAATATTATATTGCTAAGTGAAGTGCTTTTTTTGGTAGCATCGTTTCGTTCAGAAAGATAAACATGCTAAGAAAACTCTTTTTTTCGGAACCTGGTAGCGAAATTAAAAGGCAAAAAAACATAAGTCACGAATTTGGCACAAAATCTAATAATCTTCGTGACCCTCTAAAACAGATTTGTTGAGCATTTAATATCATCTGAGTCGCAGAACATAACGAATATTTTCTCCAATTCGCTCGAAATCTCGTTGAAGAAGAAGCTCCTGTTATAGCAACTCTTGGTGGAAGAGTTGAATTGTTTAATTTGGGTGTCTGTAAATGTCAATTCGCAGAGCTGTATTCAACAAATGTGTACCTGGAAGTAGAAGAAAAAAGGAAGATATCAGTTATATACTAATTTTAATTGCTAAAAGGCGCAAATTAAAACATTATGGGGGGGGGGGGGGGGGGGTCCGGGACACAGAAATCTTCAAATTTTCTAAGAAATTTTTATTGCATTAAGGGCTCTCAGGACTCTTAAAATTAGAAAAAATGAAAAAAAAAAAGACCATTTTCAACATTTAATATCTTAAAATGTATTGGATTTTAAGACACAATTTTAATTGGAATAAAATATAATTTCATTGTATGTTCTTTCATTTCATGTATTTAAAAAATTATAAGATGCAGAATTAGCATTTACAGGGAGCTCCAAACTGTTAAACATTTGACGAGCAAAAAATCGGCATAACAGCTTACGCGCACGATTACAAAATTAGTATTGCAACTATAATGAAAATTTTGATGCCTACTTATACTTCAGATTGTAATAATTACCCTGAACCTAAATAAATTTGTATTTAAAGCTTTTTTATATTTTTAATACAAAGTTGTATTTAGCTAATACAAAATTTTGATCATTTCAACAGTATAATCACCTAAAAAAGTATTGTTTTGAACAATAAAAAGGAAATTTTAGGTTCAGTTTATACAGACTAACATGAATAATAAATTTTGAAAATTTCATGAAAAAATATTCATAAGTTTTTGAGATAACGTGCGCGTTATGCCAAAAAACGTCATTTGGAGAAAAATGGCTTCAAAGTTTCCGAAACGACGCTTAAACTATTGAACGTATATAAATGTAAAAGCCATAACTTCAGTTCTAATAGGAATTTCAAGGAAACAATTATATCAAAATGTTCAGAAAAGACAGGAGTTTAACATCTAAAGAAAATAAAATTTCGAAAATTTTAAAGCTTTAAGAGTCCTAAGACTCCTTAAAAATTTCTCTGATTTTTTCTGCTTAAAATGGCGTTTAAATCATGTTTATATCTTAATTGGAACAGGAAATAGTCATTTTTTCGTTTTCGTTAGTTTTCGAAATCTAGCTTTCAAGCAATGGTTGTCATGGAAACGACTTTTTGTAAAAATGCGCTTTTCTTCATGACGGGTTTTTTCGCAATTTCTCGTATTTAAATTGTTATAAGTCAAGAACCGTTAAAGATAAATGGTTCAGACGTGGAACATGTCTTTTTCAACTGTTTTGCTTTAATTTTGATTCAGAAAATTTGAAAAAAATATTTACTTTTGAAAATATGATTTTTTTTTAAAGTTACACCATTTTTCTTTTAATTTTTACTTCAGATATTTTAAATTTTTATTTAAATTAATATTTTTAAAAATGCTGAATCAAAATTAAAACTTTTATATTTCTGTATATTTAAATGAAAAAAAATGAAATTCTACAAATAATATTTCGTGTTATAACGAATTCAAATTACCTCACTTTTTTAATAAACTTTAATTTTTTTTAAAAAAATTATCAGACCTTTTAATATGAGATTTTCTTTACAAATGATATGGTTAACCATCACAAAAGATTTCAAACTTTCAACTCAATAAATAAAAATTATTTTAAAATGTGTCCCGGACCCCCTTAAAAACAGTAAAAATAGGTTTATTCAACTATTTACAATGTTTCGACTCTACTCTAGTCATTTTCAAACAAATAAATAAAAATATTCTAAAATGGCACGGTCTATGAAACGCCATTATTTAAATTTTCACATACTCTTTCCTATTATGCATGTTATTATATATATATATATATATTACTTAGATGTTTATTTTTATTTTCATAACCATTGAGTCACTCGAGCCATAGCTTTGGTCAGTTAAATGAGGATAAATCGTTACCTATGGAATTTTTATGTGTTACAATCACTATGGGGTCACTTATAATGGATGGAGATTATAACAGATGAGAGGAAAAATTATTTTACTTTCATTGAAATTTATTTGGATGGTTTCTTCTTAATATAATCTTGCTAGGGCTTTGGTTTTTCTATTCTATTTAATATCAGCTACAGACTCCTTTTTTTCCCTATCCTTAAATTTCCTGTTAGTCATACCAATATAGAAATTCTTCGATCCTTCTGCTCTAATAAATAGTATTTCATAAGAAAAACTTGGACCTACGCTGTCAAAATTTAATAATTAAAAACTCTTATGATACTCATCAGCGTACATATAAATAAAAACTATATTAAAAACACATTACAAATTAATCTCAACGTTTCATGCTCTTTCTAATGAGCCATCATCAGGGGAGAGAGTTCTTGACCTCCACGAAGCAAAGTTTCAAACAGCACAGTGACTTTCACAACATCAAAACTGAAAACATTTCGATCAGTTACCGAAATGTTTTCAGTTTTGATGTTGTGAAAGTGGCTGTGCTGTTTGGAACTTTGCTCCGTGGAGGTCAAGAACTCTCTCCCCTGATGATGCCTCATTAGAAAGAGCATGAAACGATGGGATTAATTTGTAATGTGGTTTTAATATAGTTTGTATTTATATGTACGCTGATGAGTATCATAAGAGTTTTTAATTATTAGTATTTCATATTTCATAATGGTATTTAATAGATGTCAGTTATATAGAAGTTTTCGCATTGTTATTATTTTAGATAGTTTCTTTTTATAGAGGCCTTGGCGAAATAAAGAAAGTAGCCTTGGCAAAAGAAGGAAATTTTACTTTTAGGCAATGAATTTACTGTTTTATATATATACACAAGTTGTTCATTTACACAAGTTAATTATGAAGAAATTTATGCAAGTAAACAAACATAAATTATTTATCTGACATACAGGCATCCCCCGACTTACGTATTACGCGACTTACGTAAACTCGCAGTTACGTAATAAACCTCGAAAATTACATTTGTGAACATACCTAGTGCGTTTGATACGCAGTTGCATACTTTTGATATTTATGTTATAAATAAAATACATAGATATAAGCCACAACCGTAATATAGTTTATATATTAGATAGTATATTTTATTGATATATACAATCAAATCTATAACAAAACAACTTAATTTTTATTGTTAGTTATTCATGGTAGTCATCTAATTCATAATAAATACAGTTTGTGCTTATCAAGGATTATTTTATTTTGTGAGTATCATTTGTCTTGTCATCAGAAATTCATGGAGAATAGTTTAAATGAGTCCTCTGTAATTATATATATATATATTTTATAATCGTTTGATGTAGATTAAAAAATTATTATAAATCAATTCATCAATGTTAGATGTATAAATCCCGTATTCTACAAGATATTTGAAAAGTGTTTTTTAAGTTTGTTTTTATATTTTTTTCATACTTGTATAGTTTATATACGAGCAAATACCGTCGCATGACGCTTTGTTTATAAAATAATACGGTGAAAATAATATATATGTGTATATATAAATATACATTGATATATATAATAAAAAATGCAATTTTTTACAAAATTTTACCTAAGCAACTTAAAAATTCGACTTACGTAAAATTCAAGTTACGTAAAACTTTAAGGAACGCATTACTTACGTAAGTCGAGGGATGCCTGTATATATATATATATATATATATATATACAGTATATAATCAACAACAATTTGTTTAAAAGGGGGTACAGGATCTTTGATTTTGTCTAAACTATCAAAAACATCCTCTTTTTCAAAGTACCAAAACTCAAATGATGTGCAATTAACATATTTTTTTTCCTTTCTGCCTGAAGTATATATTCCGAACTAATATTATCCAGAAAATAAATGTTGTATATACAAAATTAATATTTAAAATTTAAATTTTAAAATTCACCTCACTATCACGTGAATTAAAATCATCAAGAGCAGCGCGCATGACAAAACTCTAAATTATCCATATAGAAAACAATTTTTGAGCAAAATAGAATCATACACACCTACTTCTAAATTAAAAACAAAATATACACAAAAAGTTTTGTTTAAAATTTATTTTTAACACAAAATACAAAAAAATTCAAAAGTTTTTCATGTGCAAAAAAAAAATAAATAACCAAAATATGTGATTTTTTTTTTCTTTTTCTTTTCTTAGCATGTAAACCATAAATAAAGTCATATTTGGTTTTTTTTTTGTTTAAGTTGTAGGTTAGGTAATTTAAACGTAACTGTGCGCACAAGCTCCAAATTTACTAATCTGGGAAAACACGTTTTAAAGTTTCAATATCTACGGACCTTCACTCACCGTCTGTATATAAATGATTATAACTCAAGAAATAATACAGATTTTTGAATGGGTTTTTTTGTATATTCTTCACTGTAAAAAAAATACTACCAGTTTTCCGGTAGGAATCGAAAAAATAGTTGCCCTTATCGTACCGGAATAATTTCCGACCCAGCTCGGAATAAAATCAGTAAAAATAAGGAAATAGTCAGTAAAACGGTATTTCATGGATTTTACTCCAAGCTGGGTTGGAAATTATTCCGGTACGATAAGGGCAACTATTTTTCCGATTCCTACCGGAAAACTGGCAGTATTTTTTTTTTTTTTTTTTTTTTTTTTTTTTTTACAGTGTTCTGAAAAGAAAAAAATCAGAATAAAGCAAAAACCGAAAACTGATTTTTTGAAAGTTTAAAGGTCCTGTGCCCCCTTAATATACACAAACAATTACAATACTTCACCTGTTTTGATTTCTTAACTGTTAATGTGTATAGGAAGCAATTTATGTAATTAAACAAACAGAAACTATTTATATGATATTATAATCAACAGACGTTTGTTTAATATACACAAACAATTGCAATACTTCACGAGTTTTGATTTTATAACTGTTAATGTGATTTCGCAACAAATCTCGCATTCTTAAGCAAATTATGCTAACATCATTTTAAAAAAACGTCAAGGCCTTATAAAAAGAAAGTACTTTTTTACAGTATTAATTCACAACATTGCTAAATATTTACCAATTCAAACGATAGTTGCACTAGAGCACTTTTATAAGTGAATACTCACATATGCACACATCTAAAAAACAAATTCGTCAAAAAACGTAAAAAGTACAGGCAGCAAGCTGCCGGAACACTCCGGTTATTGGAAGCGATTTTTCTTCTATTTGAAGAAATTTCCGTCTTTTTATGGAAAAATTTCGGCTTAGTATTGCGAATTCAAATCTGGCTTTATGGAACAAAGAACATACGTAAATATCCCGTTTCAAATATGAAAAAGTATAGAGTAAAGTGAAGTACGAAGCACTGTAAAAAGCGGACTGAAAAACGGAGATTCTACTGACAATCTAGACGCCAGTACTATTTCCATAATTTTACGGAAATTTTCCCCCATAAATTACAGAAAAAATTCCGTTTTTCTGATTAAAAACGGATATTTTTCTGTAATTTATGGAGAAAAATTTCCGTAAAAAAACGGAAATCGTACTGGCGTCTAGATTGCCAGTAGAATCTCCGTTTTTTTTTTTTTTTTTTTTTTTTTTTTTTACAGTGAGGAGAGAGTAGAAAAATATACACTGAGAAGAAAAGGTACCGCCTTCACCTAGAATGAATAGGTAGTCATTTTCTGAATACCTAAACTAGAAATATAGCTTGGCGAATAGGGCAAACAACTAAGCTCACTGAAAAAAAAAAAATACTGCCAGTTTTTGGTAGGAATCGGAAAAACAGTTGCCCTTATCGTACCGGAATAATTTCCGACCCAGCTCGGAATAAAATCCGTAAAAATAAGGAAATAGTCAGTAAAACGGTATTTTACGGATTTTATTCCGAGCTGAGTTGGAAATTATTCCGGTACGATAAGGGCAACTGTTTTTCCGATTCCTACCGGGAAACTGGGATTATTTTTTTTACAGTGCTCAATAGACGAAATGATCTAGAATTTCTAGTCTGTTGTTTTCTAGGTGACGAAACCATCATGAATCGTTTCAGTAGCGAGAAACGGTCGCTTGATTTCTGGAATGGTTTCATAAACTAGAATTATAGTGACTAAAACTAACCTCTCGTGTTCTCATCTATTGGCAGAGATTTTTAGATTAAGTTTGACCACGAGACTATAGGAAAACGCTCTTGAATTCTAGTAGAGACTTTAGTGCTCTCTAGCAAAGGGAACTGGAATTTATAGAGATGACATGGAACAATTTTTTCTAGAGCTACAATTTAGATTCTAGATGCCAAAGCCATATTTTTTTCTCAGAGTAGCATTCATTAGTAGATTTAATAATCCTTTTTTTAAATCGATTTTTTTTAAACTTTACTAATCGGTTGTTACCAGAGACACATTTTCTAACGATGATTTTCAGGGAAGTTAGTAGGGGGATCAGAGTTACCTCAGAACTATATATCGATATCATTTATGTTCAATAACATGGATTTTTATTAACATTGTTAACAAGACGTAAAACCAACAGAATTAAAAAGTACCCAGGTCAGGGTTCGAACCCGAGTCTTTGGTTCAGCACCCCAAAGCTCTTACTTTTAGTTTTATGCCTTGTAAGCAATGTGAATAAAAATTCACGTAAGTAAACTTAGATTTCTCAGGCGTAAGTCATCATTAAAAAATTCTTATAGATCTCATTTATTTTTATTACGATTTCTCAAGTGTTGTTTGTTGTTTCCCCGTTAATCGAATATCGTTTTTAACACTTTCTAACATAGTAAATAAAAACTTGTGTGGAAATATAAATCACTAAAAACCAACGTTTAAACACACAATAAAATACATAAGGTAAATGTGAACAGACGTATACGTTTTGTGAGTTCCAGGACTCACATCATCAGTGTATAAAATCTATAAAAACAATATCCCCCAAAATACATGCATGGCGAAAGCCTAATGTCAGAAAACACAATACCAATAATTTTGACCCAGCTACCATTATCAAGAAATGCATTACTCCTCTAGATTTAGACTTTTTTGAAGCTGTTCATATCTATAGATTTAAAAACTTCTTGGTAAATGATTTGTCTAGTGTACCTTACATCTCAACTTTCTGGGTGAATTTTTGTGTCATGACACTACACTTCCGCTTTGATTTCATTGGCTGTTGGAACTTGATGGTCTTTTGGTATTGGGTTTTCTGACATTTGGATTTTCTCCGCGAATGTAGTTGGGGGACATTGTTTTTATAGATTTTATACACTGATGATCTGAGTCCTGGAACTCACGAAACGTATACGTCTGTTCACATTACCTTATGCATTTTATTGTGTGTTTAAACGTTGGTTTTTGGTGATTTACTTTCTAACATAGTTGAAAAGTAGTAAGTACAAAACTTGTGTGGAAACATAAATTACTTAAAAACAACGTTTAAATACACAATAAAAATACATAAGTTAATTTGAACAGACGTATACGTTTCGTGAGTTCCAGGACTCACATCCTCAGTGTATAAAAACAATATCACCCCAACTACATGTACGGTGAAAATCCAAATGTCAAAACTCAATACCAAAAGACCATCAAGTTCCAACAGCCAATGAAATTAAAGCGGAAGTGAAGTGCCGTGACACAACAAATCCCCGCAGAAAGTTGAGATGTATGGTACAGTAGACAAATCATTAACCAAGGAGGGGACCAATATAGGACAAACCACATTGACATTCAATGTTGCAAACACCCCAATAATTTTGAGGAGGAATTTGATCCTTAAGCTGTGAAAAAGTTAATTTATTAACTGGTTTAAAAACCACATTAAAATCATAATGTCTTAAGATATTAGCCATCTTAAAGCTAATACTATTATAAAATGGTAAAATGATAAGGTTAGAAATGGAAACCGCAGTAACAGAAGAATGCAGATTATTAACACAGTTATTAAGACTATGAGAAATTAAATTATTGATATAAGATAAACTAAAACCACGATCGATAGCCACAAATCCAATGTAATTTAATTCTGTAACAAGTGAATTGTTTTCTGAACAAATTAAGCGAGCTCTATTAATCAAATAAAGAAAAGGCGAAGCTTTTTGGGAAGCGGGGTGACAAGAAATGCATTACTCCTCTGGATTTAGACTTTTTTGAAGCTGTTCATATCCATAGATTTAAAAACTCCTCGGTTTCTCTAGTGTACCATACATCTCAACTTTCTGGGTGGATTTGTTGTGTCACAGCACTTCACTTCCGCTTTAATTTCATTGGCTGTTGGAACTTGATGGTCTTTTGGTATTGGGTTTTGACATTTGGGTTTTCGCCGTGCATGTAGTTGGGGAGATATTGTTTTTATAGATTTTATACACTGATGATGTGAGTCCTGGAACGCACTAAAAGTATACGTCTGTTCACATTACCTTATGTACTTTATTGTATGTTTAAACGTTGGTTTTTGGTGAATTACTTTCTAACATAGTTGAAAAGTGTTTATGAATGTGGTTTGTCTGACCGTCTTTCCGCCTGTCTGCCCACGCTCTAACTTGCATAAATAGACTCGAATTTTCATCCAGTAGATATAAATTAATGATGTTAACCATAGCATGCACGATATTGAATATAAATGAACTAAAAAACTTGAATAGGTGACCATTTACAGTCCATCTGCAGGAATTTTAGAAATTCACATTGCGAAATTTTTATATCGATCACTATAAACATTTCTTGTATATTCGCTGTGAATGCATAAGTAGGCTTTCTAAATGTAATTAATATAGAGAAAAGATTTTCTCGTCCTCGAGTTGTTTTAAGGACTGCATCAAATACAACGCGTAATTGAGTTGTTTTGAGCAGGTGGTCAGAAGATTTCATTGTGAAGATTCCACTACTTAATGAGCACGATAAGTTTTATTTATACAAGTTTTAAGATGTTACTCTATCTTTCAAATTCCGTCATTCAGCTGTGATAATATTTCTTTTGTTGGTCCAACGTCCTCTCCACTAACAAATTTGTAGTATGCCTCCTTGATATCGTCCATTTTTAACACTTTCTAATAAAATTGAAAAGTGTTTATGCATTCGGTTTGTCTGTCCGTCTGTCCACGTGCATAGACTCGGATTTTCATGCAATTGATAAAGGTTATTTAGGGTCACCCAGGCATGTTTGGTATTGTATAGGAAGTATGTAGCATTCATAGTTCATTGACAGGGCTGCTCAAAAGAATTTCGTTACATTAGGATCAATGGGGAAAATCGTTCGTAGCGTATTTGAAGACATGGCGCTATTTCAAATGTATTGAAATTTATATACATCGATGAATTTCATTACAAGATCATTACAGTAGAGTTTCATATAGCATTCATAGCATTTATCGTTCATTGACAGGAAGACGCAAAAGAAATCGGTTACAGTACTGCCTTTGAACGAAAATGGCTGGAAGGGTGTTTTCAATTTCGGCCTACGCTTTTAAATTAAACTCGTTTTTGCCTGCGACTCGTTGTGTATCCATTCTATACTTCGTCTACAGGGTTGCACAAACGAAAACACGTTCCATTCTCCTTAGGGGATATACATATATAACGTTACCATTTTAGGGGGGAGGGGAGAGTGTGGTACATGATATCGTAATATATCTCAAGGGGGGGGGGGGTTGTCTTTTAATATCGTTATAATTTTTGATCCAACCAATTTTTTTTCCTTTTATTTGTAACCTGATTTCTACATCAAACTAGTATGTTTTGTTTTATAGTATGTTATCTATTTTTATAAAAATACAAAGTTATTATTAAGATCATTAAATAATCATAAAATTATTTAATTCCAAAATAGGAAATATCCAAATGTTAGATTATTCCTATTCTTCTCCCATACGTGTATGCATATATAATCTGCTGCTCTACAAACTATATGCGAAGTATATTTGAAATGATATACTTGTATTGACTAGTAAATAAAAGAAAAAGAATGTTGTCCACCTGCTTTGTTGGTACGAAGTCCTGTCTGCCCCACCCTGTGTGGGGGAAAGTGCAAAAAGACATTATTACTGTTGAATGCATTATGTCATAAAAAAGCTATTATTAGATACTTTTAAATAGTAACTATTTTTTAAAGTGTTATTTGATATAAAGATATTTCATATATAAACTGATATTTTATTGACTTCTCTTCATTCGAATCAATAAAGTATGCGAAAAATAAGTGTAACCATATTTGTATATCACTCCAAACAAAAGAAAAAAAAATCTAAAAATCTAAAGAATTTTTATACATTGATAACGATATCATTATGGCGCGGGGGGGGGGGGGGGAGTTCGAGGGATGATAACATATGATATCGATTCCGGCCCAAGAGGCCCGGTTCAAATCAAACAATAAGAAAGCTATTCATCATTCTCCCCCACCTCGCATCAGGAGGAAAACTAATCCTTTCTTTGAAATGGTGGATTTGCCTGGGAATGATCCATATAAGCATCCATTTTGTTGCCTGGATGGAGTGGAATTGGGTTTTTTAATTTATGTATCAGGTACACTTATGGGCACCGCACATGTTCAAGAAATATGCGCCAATTCGGCTAATGTGACGTAGGCTTCTCTAATAAAAGGGACTCATTCTGTAATCTTACTGAGAGAATTTTTTTTTCTTTTCTGATACTTTTTTCTTTGTAAATAACTATATGCGTTAGCTAAGTGCTATCTATTTTCATATGGTGACAAATTTCATAAAAAAATGGTACACTATCAAGTAAATCTGGAGATATTAAAGTGCAGTCGAACAAAAGAAAGAAGGAAAGAGATACATTTTAATCACACCATTGTACAATAATAAAAAAAAAGGAATAGGCAGTTATGTTTTTTTTTTTTTTTTTTTTTTTTTTGAAATAGGCAAGTATGTCTTTCTTCAATGTACGTTGTATATATATATACAGTTGAACCTCGTTAACGCGAACACTCAATGTCAAACTTTCTTTATTCGTGTTAAAAGTAGTTCGTGATATCCGAACTTAAATACATCATATACAACAGGACGGGGCAATCGGAAACAGTTCGTACTAAAAGTAATTCGCGTTAAGCGTGCTCGTGTTAACGAGGTTTGACTATATATATATATACATTTCATTTTTTTAGTATATATATATATATATATATACTAAAAAAATGCTTAGGGGTCTTCTTCATACTGAAATTGTTTCAAATTTCAAACTCTGAAATTTTCAATACGAGCACCTTATTTTGACATTATTTAGTTTTCTCGTTAAATTTCAACTTAGCGTAACAATCTGGAAGTCAATCGTGCCAGTAGTGTACAGTTTATAGATATTTAAAATTTTGAACTCTAAAAAAATGTTAAATGTATTTTAATCATTACAACGCTATCTATTTTCATATGGTGACAAATTTCATAAAAAAATGGTACACTATCAAGTAAATCTGGAGATATTAAAGTGCAGTCGAACAAAAGAAAGAAAGAAGGAAAGAGATACATTTTAATCACCCCATTGTACAATAATAAAAAAAAGGAATAGGCAGTTATTTTTTTTTTTTTTTTTGAAATAGGAAAGTATGTCTTTCTTCAATGTATGTTGTATATATATATATATACAGTTGAACCTCGTTAACGCGAACACTCAATGTCAAACTTTCTTTATTCCTGTTGAAAGTAGTTCGTGATATCCGAACTTAAATACATCATATACAACAGGACGGGGCAATCGGAAACAGTTCGTACTAAAAGTAATTCGCGTTAAGCGTGTTCGTGTTAACGAGGTTTGGCTCTATATAATATATATATATTTCATTTTTTTAGTGTATATATATATATATATACTAAAAAAATGCTTAGGGGTCTTCTTCATACTGAAATTGTTTCAAATTTCAAACTCTGAAATTTTCAATACGAGCACCTTATTTTGACATTATTTAGTTTTCTCGTTAAATTTCAACTTAGCGTAACAATCTGGAAGTCAATCGTGCCAGTAGTGTACAGTTTATAGATATTTAAAATTCTGAACTCTAAAAAATGTTAAATGTATTTTAATCATTACAACGCAGATTGCAATGCGGTTAGTTCTTTAAGCATAGCTCCAGAACTATTTTTCAGAATAAGCTGTGAGTTTATAATTCACATACTTAAAGTATTTATAAATCGATTTTTTTTTTTTTTTTTTTTTTTTTAATCAAAGAACTTAGATTACAAGTCCTAATTTTTTCCGAAAAAAATATTCGTAATTAATTAAATATATATATATATATATTAACTTTTTGTAAGATTAAACCATTATATATAAAAAACCATTCTAAACCATTACAAATTATCAACAAAAATTGTGAATGTATAAATAATAAAGGAATTTCTTCAAATTAAAAATGCTGTATAAACCATCATATACCAGTAAATCTATGAAACAATCCCCATAACAAGTGGAGCATGTATTTGAAATCACAGTAAACATATGAAAAATGGAAATTTGTGGTACAAAGGGATTTATATGTGAATTGCAATCTATGATTTTTTTAACGGAAATCGATTTCTATAAGCTTGTAATATAAAGTACAAGAGTTATGCTTATATAATAATTGCAGAGCATTCCACCAAGTAGTTCTTGAGTTATGCGTAAAACAAATTACCAGCAATGCAATCTCTTGTAATGATTACAAATGAATGAATTGAAAAAATGATAACCTTCGTATTTTCATATCCCGGTAAGTACGTCTTTAAAAAACACAAAATATACGATTTTTTTTTCTTTTTTTCTGTAATGCCGGTGCAATCTTCTGTTAACGCTGTTCTCAACTGCTCTGCTCAACAAACGCAAAACGTTTCGACATATTTACAAATAAATTTTTTAGCGAAAAGATATAAAATAGGAAAATCTGATCATGGAAGCGATTTGGAATCGAACTGTGTTTTCCATTTTTTATCAATAAATTACCTACTGAATTATAAGCGATTTTGATCACGTGACAAACATGTTTTTCTTGAGTGGTTATTCCACGTTCGCGCGAAAGTTCGATTCAAAACGTCCACTTTGACACTATCGCGTATTTATACATATCGTATACACATTCCGCGTAGTTGGTCACTGAAAAATATTATTTAGAAAACTTTACTTAAACGGAATGTCGGTGACGTTGTGCAGCGTTTCACCAACCAAAATTCAGGGCACTTACCAATGTTGCCTTCATATTTATACAAAGCAAAGTTAATATGATCAAAGTCTCACTAAAGTATGTTCATTATTGTTAAATTTGTGAACTAAAGCGTCTAGTGAAGCACAATACATTTTTTACTAAACAAGTGAATTGTGACCTATTTCCTTTTACAAGTACACCTGAAAGTTTATTCCATTAGTTTAAAAACACTTTGCATATTCTTAAAAGTAAAAGCAAAATGTAGATAATGCTTGCCAGCGCAATTTAAAGCGTCCTTTATAAACCGGCAGGAGTAAAATGTAAAAATCTTGTTTAATTCTTATGATTTAAATATGTGTGTATCTATCTATTCAATTCGGTTCTTTCCTAATAAATAACTAAATAATTGTCAAATGTTAACTGTAATTTCTTTCAGTCAATTATAATAAGCTCTTTGAAAAGCTTAAAACGGATTATTTCTCAAAAATCAATGACGGTTTTAGAAAAATAAAAGTTCCCTTAGATTTAAAAATATATTTTTTTTTTTAGAATAAAAGAAAATTTTCTTTATTTTAATTCACCGACAAAAATACAAAATTTAAAATTTTATTAATTGAACAAGATTAAGAAAGTTTTTCTCTTAAATAATAATTCAAAGTTTTTTTTTTTTTTTTTTTTTTTTTAATGTACCAGAGGCTGTGCCCGTTACGAGCTAAGCCCTCAAAACCCTGTCCAAACCTCGGAAGATTATTAAACATGGTAATTTGAGTTGTTTCAAAAAATAAAATCTGATTATAGTAGATTGAAGGATATTCCACAAATGAAAATGTAGTCATATTTAAAGGAATATTGTAACACATGAAATTGGCAGGTGTTTTCATGCAGATACTATGCGATCGAGTGTTTTCCATTTTTTAATAAAAGCAAAAGATCATTCATAAAATACTGTCAAAGAAAAATCTGTCGTCACGTGGAAAAGATAGCTTATAAATATATAAGTAACTCATTGATCAACGATTGGTAAACACTATTCGATGCCAAATCCCTTCAGTAGTCATGCCTGCAAACGTCATGCTTTTGCATTTAAAAATGTGTTCGTAAATATTTAAAAGCTCCATGTTGTCGGAGGGACATATTTCTTTTATAAAGTCCTTAAAAGGTGACATAATCATAGATTTCAGATTAGTTCGGATGATGAAACTGACACCATTTTCAAAAGAAAAGATCATTTTCATATATGGAACAAGTCATGATATGACTGTGTGATTGCGTCAGAATAATGTCATATTCAATAAACTTTAGCTTGCATTAAAGTTCCCAAAATTTATTAGCTTATTTCTAAATTTCTTTTCTTCTATCCCTTGAAATCAAAAGTAACCAATAAAACTAAAATCTGAAACTTTTAAAAATAATTGATGGAAATGATGCACTAATCTTAAACGCATAGACAATTCTGTTGGTGAAAAGGACAAATTCCTAAAAGAAAAAATGCCTTTTCATACAAAAAAAAAAAAAATTACATCAGCACAGATTGTTTAGAACAATATTTTAATTAAAATTGTATTCTATAATTTTTATATTCCATTATAACGAAGTCTTTTTAAAGAAATGTACTTGATAAAAGTTCTAAAAAAAGAAAGCAATTTAACAAATTACAACGACCATTTGGAAAATGATTTTTTTCGAAGACTAAAATTTAAGACAAAAAAAATCGCACGGAGTTGATCCTACATTACGTACGCCATGAATTAAACATTAACATTCCTGGACCCATCATGAACAAATTTTAAAAGAAATTTCAGTTTTACAATTTTCAGTACTGTCAATTTTTAAACTTCTACGGAGCTGGTCATACATTACGTAGGCCATGAATTAAACATTAATAGTGTTATTACACGTAAAAATTGCAAGCGACAAAAATCGCCTGCGACTCGTCAGATTTCGTGAAACTTACGTATTATCCAAGTATTTCATTGGCTGTTCGGGAAAAGGCTTTCCATCGTCAGATTTCCAAGAAATCTGACGACCAATTTTAAATGAAATTTCATTCTTAAACTTCTAAACATCGCACACTATTACTTTTTACACCGTCGTATAGAGAAAAAAAATGTACTTTTAAATGCAATTTGTTTGAAAGCTGTATTTATATTTGTTGCCGAGTTATTAATTTTTTTTTTTTTTGTAGTTTTTATTACTTTTTGTCATAGTGGCAACAGAAGTATCCATCTCTGTTGAAAGTAAAGGCAAATTATAGATTACTGTATAGACCCATCAGAAAACGAATAAAATGTGGATTCAATCAATAAAAAACTTCAGATATGCTTTTGATTTCCTACCCTAACGAGGACAATAACCATTTTTCCAAATGGTTAAAAAAAAAAAAAAACTTCGCGGATCGTAATTTTTGCAAAAACTTTGTGGCAGAGTTTAAATGAAACGGAACAAAAAGCTAAAAGCTAAAATGTTTTTTTTTATTATTATTTATTATTATTCAAAGAAACACTACAGCAAGGAGTGATAGCTAATGTTAAACACCTATGGGAGCTTCTTTTCGTAATTTCTGTAAAAACATTGTGGCAGAGTTTTAATGAAATGAAAAAAAAGAGGCTAAAATATATGTTTAAAAAAGAGCGAAACATTACAGACACAGTTTTTTTACTTCAAGAACTTTTTTAAATTATTGTATTCCATTATAATGTAGTATTTTTAAAGAAATGTAGTATTTGATAAAAGTTCTCAACAAAAAAGAGAAAAAAAACCTTTTTTAAAATTCTATACTTCACCAGGCTACAAAATGGATGCCCTGATATATCCCTGCAGATTAATCGAATGCGATCCAAAGAGGAAAGCTCCCCGTTCCTTCACTTGACAGCCCGACACCACCCATCTTGACCTTTGAGGGGAGAGAGCGAGCACCGTGGGTTTCCACGTATGATATCGTAAGGAGGGGAGGGGGTCAAAAATTGCCAAAAAGTTGATAACGTTATATATATGCACAGCCCCTTATAACGGAAATGGCAGAAGGGGAATTTTCAACTGTGCTATGTATTCCCTAACTGAACTCAATTTTTACATGCATGTAGTCAATAGACACAAATCTATATATTTTATACAGGGCTGCTCAAAGAATTCAGATCTTTTTCCGACTGTTGATGTGAATGGCTGAAATTGAGTTTTGGAAAGTGTTACGGCTACCGGGTAAGCGAAATCTGCGAAAAAAATCGATTTTTACTTTTTTCTATCATTAAATAGTTTAAACTTTTATCTTTCCAACAATGTGTCACACATGTTTATATATATAAAAAAGAAATGTTGGAATTATTCATTCTTTTTAAGAGTATTTCACAGCTTAATGGCCATTTAAATCTTTAACTGACTTTTTCTCAAAACTTGTATTTTTCATGTTTATGTTCCTTTTTTGCAATATCTATTACACTTAAGAATTCAGATTTATATTTAATACTTATATAATGATATATTGTATACTTTAACAAGGGGATTTAATGATTTGTTGAGAATTATCTCTTTTAGGCAGTAAATCTTACCAAAAATGCTAATTTAAAAATGACTTTCAATAAATAATTAAGGGGGCCTTCTATATTAGGAGACCAAAAAAAAAGGATTTTTCTATGATTTTTTTTTTAAGAAAACAGCATGATGGATCTTTTTGAAATTTTAACAGTTTATTGTATATATCTTAAGGTATACGCAATAATTTTTTTATTAGATTTTGTTGCTTCTACTCTAAGTTATAAACAAATATGTTCAACTGCTTTGGAAAATTTCGTCTGGACGGTGGGCATGATAGCGCCTTGTACAATTATCTGAAACGCAAAAATAAATTTTTTTCGTAAACTTCGTGAGTATATAGGCTTCTAGTTAAATTAAAGGAACCCATAAATTTATTAAAAAGAGTTACGTAATGGCGGATTAAAAAAAAAATGTTAAAAAAATTCGTTCTTTAAAAATAATTTTAGTAAAAGCTTTAATTCATTCGAAGGCAATTAAATAAGCTTTAATTAAAAAAAATCAAGAGGATCCATTGAGTAGTTTTTTTTTTTTAAATCTTGCCCACTGTGTCAACCACATTTTTTGATACGGCGGGCAAGATTTAAAAAAAAAAAAAAAAAAAAAAAAAAACTTCTCAATGTATAATCTTGATTTTTTTTTAAATTAAAGCTTATTTAATTGCCTTCGATATGAATTAAAGCTTTTACTAAAATTATTTTTTTAAAGTTATTAACAAATAAGAACGAATTTTTTTAACAAAAAGAAAAGTTTTTTTTAATCAGCCATTACATAACTTTTTTTAAATAAATTTATGGGTTCCTTTAATTTAATTAGAAGCTATACTCACGAAGTTTACGAAAAAAAATTATTTTTGTGTTTCAGATAATTTTACAAGGCGCTATCATGCCCACCGCCCAGACGAAATTTTTCAAAGCAGCTGAAAGTATTCTTTTATAACTTAGAGTAGAAGAAACAAAATCTAATAAAAAAAAAATTCTTGTGTATACCTTAAGATATGCACAATAAATTGTTAAAATTTCAAAAAGATTCATCATGCAGTTTTCTTACAAAAATATCATAAAAAATGCTTTTTTTCGGTCTCCTAATGTAGAAGGTCCCCATAAGGCTGTTTTCAACTGCTCTGCTCAACAAGTACAAAACGTTTTGACACATTTACAAATTCATTTTATAACGAAAAGATATAACATTGGAAAGCCTGAACATGGAAGCGATTTGGAATCGAGCTGTGTTTTCCATTTTTTGATCCATCAACTACCTATTGAGTTATAAGCGATTTTGATCACGTGACACGACATTTTTCTTCACTTACTGACTGGATTTTCTTCTTTCGTTCGGAAGTTCGGTTCAAAATGCCAACTTTGATAGTCTTTTCTGAAAGATCTAATGCGTTTACAAGAAAACGGAGAAAACAGTTCGATGACATAATTTCTGAATAACAACACCTTCTAATTTCATGCGTTTCCGAACAAAAATGAATTAAAACTTATGTCAGAAAGTTCATTCTTTCTAAGAGTACTTCACAGCTTAATGGCCATTTAAATCTTTAATTGAGTTTTTCTCAAAACTTGGATTTTTCATGTATGTGTCTCTCTATTCTAAAAAAAAGTAACTACCGCTGTCACCGCCGCCGCCGCCGCCGGTTTTGAATTTTTTGTGACCGGAGGTCTTTCTTCGTTAATATTAAAACAAATAATGCATACAAAAATATGAAAATCGGTAGTATTATACAGAAATGTTTGATAAAAACGCTGATGCAGACAGTTTTCAGTTCGAAGAATTATTTTAAGAGGTATTTAATGCTAAAGTTGGACAAAATCGTTCCACTAAAAAAGTTTTATAGGAGCAAAAACTGTTCATAGGAATTTAATCATTTTTAGATCCTTTTATGCGTTAGAATTTGCCGGAGTGCAGATTGCATTAATTTTTTTATTTTGACTAATTTTTTGAGGTTTTATTTCTATTTTAAATTCAGATTTTCAGCATTTCTAGATATATTTTTAACAGATTTTAGAAAGTGATATTAATTTAAACTGTTGCCAACTGTATAAACAGCGGAAACAATAATGTTTGTAATGTTTGCTTCAAAAAAAAAAATATTTATACGTGTAAATAAATTAAAAATTTATTTACACGTGACTATTACAAACAGAAAAAACATGTGGAATTAGCATTAAATAATTATGTACAAAAAGCAAGAACTTATTAAAAATTACGTCATAAAAACTATAATTACACGTGAATTTTAAGAGAGAAGGGAATTTGTAAAACAATAAATTTATTAACATGCGTTAGAAGTCTTAAATAGGAGAAATTACGTCATATTTACGTCACATTACAGTTATTACATAAAATGAACACAAAATAATATTGCAAAACGGTTTAAATTTAGAAATTGCGCTAGACATTTATTTGATATTTTAAGAGGATATTTTTCAACTATTTTTGTTAGGAAAGCGCAAATAATATTTCATTTCTAACACAAGAATTTTCACGTGTATATTAAAAAGAGAAAAAATAGTTTGGTCAAAATTACGTCAGATTAAAAACGATTAATTTAAAATGTCTCATTTAAAAGAACTTTCTTTTCACTTTGTTAAAAATACCAGGAGACAAAGACTCTGTTTACTTAATTCCTTTTATATTAGCTGATTTTGAAATGTTGTTACACGTGTCTACGTCATAAAGTTATTTTTATTTCGACGTTTTATTTGTATTTTTATTAATGTTGTACTAATTTATTTGTTTTTTCGTTATTTAAAATAAAAATTATGTCAATTTGTATAATTTGGCGAGTGGTTTGGCGATTTATATAATTTGGCGAAATTGGTCGACGGGATAATCAAGTAGTACCGCAACGGATTTGGCGTTAAAATTCCCTAATCAAAGAGAAATGAATAGAAATCCGTTTATAGAGAGATCGCCACTGTTTTTTAAATTATTATTCAATCTTTCGAAATCTTTTTAAAGCCGATCAAATTAGCGTGCATTTAGAGTCTACGGTGTCTGGATGGGGGTTGGCGAGCGTAGCTCGTAGGGGGCCGAGCCCCCTAGTTCCTTATATTAAACTTAAGAACTCAGTTTTTTTTTTTTTAATACTTATATTATGTTATATTGTATATTTTAACACGGGCATTTGATGATTTGCTGAGAATTATTTATTTTAAGCACTGAAATCTTACCAAAAATGCTAATTTAAAAACGACTCTCAATAAATAATTAATATTTAATTTTGAGTTTCACTTAGAAAGAAAATAGTTTGTTAATATACGTAAATCATGTTATTCTAACTGCTCTGAAAAATTTAGACCTCTATCTTTCACCATTTCTGAGAAAAAGGTACATAAAAGTTGGTGAATTTTACATGGCGGAGATAGGGCTTTCCCGGTCCCTTTAAAGCCTTTTGAAACGGTTCAAATAGACATCCTATTTCAACTAATTAAGGGGACTCGCTACCCTTCATTGGGCGAAAAATGACGAAAATATCGATTTTGTAATTTTTTGCTTAAGTGTGTTCGGGACACAAAAATCTTCAAATTTTGCAAAAACATTTTATTTCATTAAAAATTTCTCGTTTTTTTTTTTTCCTTAAAACGACATTTAAATCATATTTCTATCTGAATTAGAACAAAAAATATTAATTTTTTCGTTTTGGTTTGTTTTCAAAATCTAGCTTTCAAGCAATGGCTGTCATGGAAACTTCTTGTAAAAATGAGTTTTTTTTTCATGATAGGTTTTTTCACCGTTTCGCGTATTTAAATTCTTATAACTCGAGAACCGTTAAAGATAAAGGGTTCAAGCTTGGAACATATCTTTTACTTTAATTTCCATTCAGCATATTTGAAAATATGTTTTTTTTTTTAAGTTGCACCACTTTTTTTAATTGTTTCGTTAAATATTTTTAATTTTTTTTATAAATTAATATTTTTTTTAAATGCTGAATCAAAATGAAAACTTATATATTTCTATTTATTTAAATGAAAAAAAAAATTAAATTCTATAAATAATACTTCGAGTTATAACGATTTTAAATTGCCCCATTTTTTTTTTTTATATAAATTTTAACTTAAATTTTTTTTTTTTTAATTATGAGAAGTTTTATCATGTGATTTTGTTTACAAATGATAAGGTTAACCATCACAAAAAAATTCAGAATTTTAAATCAATATATAAAAATTATTTTAAAATGTGTCCCAGACCCCCCTTAATATATACTTTATAACACGACTGAAAAGAAAGGTTATGTGTTTCAAGCGTATCTGTGTATGTGGATTTCTCGATACATCCCAACGGCTGGTTGGATTTTTATGAAGGAGGTCTCTATCGATTCGTCTTAATCTTCCGATGGTTATAGGATAGGTTTTGTATTTATAAATTCAAAATGGCGGCCGTAAAATAAAAAATGGCTGTAAAGACGAAAAAAAAAAATTACGCACCCTATTGAGTGGCCTATCACTGGATAGGTTTTTCAAAATGAAGACGATGTTTCATTGGCCATTTTGTAGTCAAAATCTCCGTTTAAATATTACACAACCTGGAAGTTGTGTACTTTGGATCGCTACCTTTACTGTAACTCTAACCTTCATAATAGACATCTATGGGCCTCATCAAAAGAGTGTTTGTAGATAGGAACTAACTATTAAACACAATTTAAAAGTCATCCATTCAAGTAAATAAAAAAAATAGGTAAGTAATGTAAAAAATAGTTTCACATGGATGAGAAATAATTAATTAGTTCGCGGGTTTTTGATTTTTTTAATTTAATATATTATTATCCCTAGTATATTCGGATGGAGTTTCGTAAAGATCCGAGTATTATAAATACAGTTTAAAGCGATTTTATTACATCAATGTCCCTTTAAATTCCACACCCACTTCAATTGAAAGTTATTTTTCTCAGTTTGTGTTTGTCGACGAATTAGCATGTTCAAACTGATAAAACTTTCATGTAAATTTTGCAATTGATTCGAATTTTTGTTTTTTGTTTTTTATGGTCTATTTGATAAAACTAAGTATCCGATTTACAATAAAGTAAAAATTTTTTCTTTTACACATAAAAATGTAAAATAAATCCAGTGTAATTTTACACGTACTTGCACATTTTATTTTTTTCTCCCAAACTCATTTACTTATGGTAAATCCAATACTTAAACTTATACAGCAGACTTCTAAGAATAGTTTTAAAAAATTAGCTCAAAATATCCAAAATTGTACCAGAAGATACATTTTAAAATTTACTTACATTTAAAAAAATTAAATTTTTCAAATTTTGTCAGGGAAATTGAAAATTTCTCGATAGAATCATTTTCGTTCACTGACTCCTTTATTATTATGCCAAAAATGTTCCTTAAACTGCTTAAATTTTTAAAAAAAAATGTCCAAAAGGTACAGAATCCTCTTAAGGGGCTGATCACCCAGCTTCGGAATTCTCCTCGGTAATGTTAAGTCTATAGACTTTGGGTGCATTCGTATATGTAAAATATCTTCTCGGGAAATTCATATTTTTAACATCTTTTTTCTCTGTACTCTTCTTATAGGATGTCTCTTTTTTTCTTACTTTTCAAACTATTTCTAAAATCTATGCGGAATTTAATATTTTATGTCTTAGAAGCCGGCGAACGGTGAGTCAGATTTTAACACTTCCTATAAAATTAAGTCTATGCTTCAGAAATAGTTTGAGAACTAAGAAAAAAAGAGACATCTTTTAGGAAGTGTACACAAAAAATAGAAGTTAAAAATATTAATTTCCCGAGGAGATTTTTAAATATACGAATGCACCCAATGCCCATAGACTTAACATTATGGAGGAGAATTCCGAAGCTGAGTGATCAGCCCCCTTAAACGGCGAATTTTTGCTACACCATTCTAAATTTGTTGTAAAATGTTTCATAATCTATGCTTGACGTATGGTTTTTCCTTTCTTGTTCAGTTCTCTCTAAATTTACATGAGACAAAAGATTACTAATAGATTCAAGATATTTCCCAGAAAATATTTTTAAGTGTGTTATTTCTCAAATGCTTAAAAAAATCGAAAAATAACATATATGTTATTTTTCGATTTTTGTATAGAATTGTAAGAATTGTATACAATTCTCGCACAAAAAGAAGAATCCGTGTTTTTTAAAAAATGTAAAAGGTCGTAAGGGAACCTTTGTTAGCCAGCGCACTGTGCTAACGCCACTTCAGAAAAGTGCTTTGTAAACGTTTTTATTTCCGGTTATACTCGAGCCTATATTTAACCTGACACAGAAGTTATGATGTTGAAAGATAGATAAAGAAGTATACATTTATGTATTTATTAATACGAACAAAATGCTGCATTAGAGTCAAATATACCATCAAATTAATTTAATATAATTTGAAGAAAAAAATGCTTTAGAAGATCAAATTTTCATTAACCATTTTAAGCCAAGTATAGAAATTTCATAAAATGTGGTATTATTTTCATTTAAATATGCTTAAATTACATTCATTATGAACAAAAAAAAGTTTCGTGCATGAAAAATAATATTTTATTTGAGAAATAAAAGGCATTTGGCATTTCCATGCATTCGGTCAATGGTGCGTTAACTCACCATTAAATTTAAAAGTAATAATTTTTTTTAATTTTTTATGAAATTTGTTTTATTATTATTTTATTTACAAAACTTTCAACTTTAGTCCATTATAAAAACATATGATTAATCTCAAGTGGAATAATCATACAGTTTCAAAAAATCGAATTTGTCAATAACCGTACCAATTTAAAAGAAACGAGCGTATTTTGAAAATTTCTCAACAGAAAGTGTTTACTCCAATTGAATTACTGACATTTTATAGATGTCTCCAGAACCATTAAAAATAGAAGAAAAATATTCGTCACAGTGTCAATAAAAAAATACTTATTGAAATGGTGCATTTACGCACCTTTGGCCGAAAATGGGTTAATCATTATTTGTGACATATAAGCTTTAATAGGTAACGTGATTCATTAAAATTTGAATTGAAACTTATTTTGGAAATCGTATTAAATATTCAAAATTAGCGTTTTCGAGAGATATTCTAGAACTTTTTTGTCGAGTTATAAATCAGCTTCAAACAACATTACCAAATTAGTTCCCACAGTTACGCACTTTTACAGCAGTTGTCATTTGTTATCATTTGTTATTTATTGCACGCTTTTTTTTAATTTAATTTATTTTTAACACTTTCCAACATATTTCAAAAGTTTTTTTATGAATTCGGTTCGTCTGTCCGTCTGTGTGTGCGTGCTCTAGCTTAACTCGCGTAAATATAGTAAGACTGACATGAAATTGGTATGTGTTATTTTGGTTTAACCTGGCATGTTTGGTGTTGAAAATGAAGTGTTTAGTGTTAATAGTTCATTTACAGGGACACTCAAAATTATCCCATTACATTATGGTCTACGGGGGGAGGGGCGGTAAATCATTTGCGGTGTATTTTAGTGGCCACTATTATTTTACACATAATGAAATTTGTATATGTTATTGAGGTGCACTAGAAGATAATTACTATAGAATACGTCATGTGTAACACTTACAGTTCGTGTACAGGAGAACTGAAAAGTATTCCGCGATATTATGGTCTATGAAGAAAAATAGTTTGCGGTATATTTTAATTATGTTATTCTGTTACAAACATGATGAAATTGATATATTACCTTGAGTCTAAAGTTTTGACCCTTTCGCAGAATAGTGCTAGTAAAACAGCTGGCGTTCGCAAGTTAAGTGACATTTTTACATACGGTTTTCTGGTTTCGAAAGAAGAAGACGTGTGCTACAACACTGTGTATTTATTGTTTTGAAAAATTATCATCTGTAGCCTCCACGAAGCCTCGAAAATGGAACTATCACGTATCCAGCTTCGAACCATCATCTACTACGAGTTCTGTAGCAACACCGGAGTGACAGAATGTCACCGTAACATGCGTGCACGTTTAGGTGAGGATATTGTATCACTTAGTACAGTCAAACGATGGTATCAAAATTTTAAGATTAAGAATTTCGACATCGAAGATGAATCACATGCTGGCCGACCTACTGCGATTGATGAGACCGAATTGCGGAAATCCATCGATGAAGATCAAAATGCTACATCACGGGAACTTGCATCTCACTTCAATGTTTCTCAAACAACCATAATTCGAGCATTAAAAAACATTGGTTTGACATACAAATTCAATCGATGGGGTGCCGCACGATCTGACACAAAATGACAAAGAAAAACGAAAACGGACCTGTGTAAACTTGCTCGAATATCACCGAAAGGGTGATTTTTTGAACCGGATTGTTACGTGTGATGAGAAATGGGTTTATTACGACAACACCAGTCGAAAAGGAGGATGGTCTGAACCAGGTGTACCGGTCAGGACCGTAACCAGGCGCACATTGACCTATAAAAAAATCCTCCTCAGTGTTTTCTGGGATAGTCGCGGTATTATCTACAAGGAGTACTTAAAAAGTGGCCAGACCATCGACAGTGAGTCGTACAGCAGCATGCTGCATAAAGTGGACGCAGCAATTAGGGAAAAGCGAAGTAAGGAGTTCCGACGCAAGGTGGTTATGTTTCACCAGGATAATGCCAGGCCACACGTCAGTGCGTGGACGAATTGGAACGTATACAAGCTGGAATGGGACTTAATGCCACATCCTCCATATAGTCCGGACATGGCACCTTCCGACTACTATCTGTTTTCGCATCTGCAACTGCACCTTAGTGGTGAAATTTTTAATTCTTCAGAAGAGGTCAAAAAAGAGGTTGACCTCTTTCTCGACTCACGTAGCCCAGAGTTTTTCAAGGAAGGCATTGAAAAACTGCCAAAACGTTGGCAGAAGATTGTCGAACTTAATGGTGATTACTATCCTCACTAATGTTTTGTATTTTTGTAAATATTTGTTGTCAACATTAAAATAAAAAAAGGGTCAAAACTTTAGACTCAACCTCATAATTTGCCGAGGTGCTTTCTATAGAATATGGGAAGGGGGGGGGGGGGTAAGGCAAAGCATTTATGAATCGTTTACAGGGTCAGACAAAAGAGTTCGTTTATGTACTTATCTTCGGGGAAAACTATTCGCATTTTTCATTATTTTAAACATGATGACGTGTATAAAAATCTATAGCTAATATACAGGGCTATACAAAAGAATTCAAGTATGTTTCCGTCTATTGGTGGAAATTGCTGAAGGTCGATTTTTCCCTGTGTTAAGTGTTTTCTGACTATACTAAATTTTAACATACTATGTAGAGTATATAGGAGTACAAATCTATAGATCATACAGAGAGCTGTACAAAAGAATTGGGGTGCTTTTCCGCGCTGTCGGCAGTAATAACTGAAATATGGTTTTCAAATGTGTTATGTTTTAAAAAAAATATGTTTATAGATAGGGGAGACAGGGGCTAGTAGGCGCACTTTTTAGTTTTTGATTTTTATAAATTTTTTATTTACGTTTTTTAACAAACTTTAACTGCACTTTTAAAAAACAGACATTTGGTTTTTGAGTTTGTAGCTTTTGTAGTTTATGTTTAGCGGAGGCCTAAAGTAAAAGGAAAATTGTGCGCCAACCTACCCCGTCACGGGGCAAGTTGCCTATACCTATGGGGTAAGTTGGCACACGCTTTATAAAAATTTAAATGAAGCTCAAATAAGACACGAAGTAAAGCGAAATCAATTTCATTATTACCAGTAAGTTTAGACAAAGGTGTTATAGCCGTACAATGAAAATTCTAAATTATACAGACATAAAAATAATGAATAAAACATTAACATTGAGTAAATTCTATCCTACTCTATTTGATCATCAGAGTTACAATTTCCACAAATAAAAAATCAATTGTCTCCGTTTGGGTAAGCCTCCTGTGCCCAAAATCTTGCATTGCAACCACTTTTCTCGGTGTTTGCCGCTTTTTCAAGCTACCAGCACACACCAGACAACGAGCCAACTTGCCCTGTGTTCAATGCGCCTACTTACTCCATAATAAATTCCTTCACAAAAGGGACACGTAACTGTCTAAGCATAAATAATCCAAGTAAATCACATATTGGGTAGGTACAGTTAATCGTACACTAAGAAAAACTGCACAAGTTAAATCGCAATTATTAAGATAACTATTAGAAATTAGAAAAAGAATGAAGCAACAAAAAATTACTTATGAGTGCAAAAAACAGAAAAATCGTAATAAATGGCCATTGCACGTAGGTAACGATGCAAAACTACAATGAGAATTGTAAAAAGCAAGAAGAAAGGTACTCTGTGACTGGTTGCGCAATCTATCCACAAACAGGCGATTTATGAGGACTGCGCCTACTTACCCCTGTAGCCAACTAGACCCGGTCACCCCTATCTCATTTAAATTATTAAACGACGAAGTTTTGCTAAAGTGTTTTGGAAGTATTTATTAGAAAGTGTGTGATAATCTATGCTTGATGCATGATTTTTATTTCTTTTTAAAAGTTACGCAATGAATGCAGCAAAGCATTTAACTAAATCATTTTTTAAAACATATTTGCAAGGAAAATGCTTCGTAAGATTAAATTTTGATCAATCTTAATTTGTGATATATAAACTTTATTAGAAGTCGTAATTCATCAAAATTTGAATTGAAGTTCATCTTGGAAATAGCATTAAATATTTATTCTAGAACTTTTTTGTCGAGTTATAAATCAGCGTTCAACAGTATTTACGAATTAATTCCTTCAGTTACGCACCGTTTCGGCTGTTGTCATTTGTTATTTATTACACTGTTTTATTTAACTTACTTTGTTTTTCATACTTTACGACATATTCGAAACGTGTTTACGAATTCGGTTTGGTTGTCTGTCTGTCAGTCTCTATTCTATCTCGCGTAAGTATAGTAAGATTGAATGAAATTGATATATGTTATTTTGGTTTAACCTGGCATATTTGGTATTGAAAATGAAGTGTTTAGTGTTAATAGTTCATTTACTGGGGAGCTCAAAAGTATTCCGTTACATTATGGTTACGGGAGGGAAGGGGGCGGGTAAATCATTTGCGGTGTATTTTAATGGTGTTACACTATTTTAAACATAATGAAATTTGTATACGTTATTGAGGTGCACTAGAAGATAATTACTATAGAATGCGACATGTGTAACACTTACAGTTCGTGTACAGGAGAACTGAAAAGTATTCCACGATATTATGGTCTGTGAAGAAAAATAGTTTGCGGTATATTTTAATTATATCATTCTGTTACAAACATGATGAAATTGATATAATTTGCCGAGGTGCATTAAAACATGCTTTCTATAAAACATGGGGGGGGGGGGAGGCAAAGCATTTATAAATCGTTTACAGGGTCAGACAAAAGAGTTCGTTTATGTACTTATCTTCGGGAAAAACTATTCGCATTTTTCATTATTTTAAACATGATGACGTGTATAAAAATCTGTAGCTAATATACAGGGCTGTACAAAAGAATTCAAGTATGTTTCCGTCTATTGGTGGAAATTGCTGAAGGTGAATTTTTCACCGTGTTATGTGTTTTCTGACTGTGCTAAACTTTAACATATTGTGTAGAATATATACGAGTATAAATCTATAGACCATATACAGAGATGTGCAAAAGAATTGGGGTTTTTTACGCGATATCGGCAGTAATAACTGAATATGGTTTTCAAATGTGTTATGTATTTTCAAAAATATTTTTATAGATCTATTAATTAAATTATTAAACGGCGAAGTTTTGTTAAAGTATTTTGGAAGTATTTATTATTGTGTGATAATCTATGCTTGATGCATGATTATTATTTCTTTTTTAAAGTTACGCAATGAATACACCAAAGCATTTAACAAAATCATTTTTTAAAACATATTTGCAAGGAAAATGCACTGTAAAAAAATACTGCCGGTTTTCCGGTAGGAATCGGAAAAATAGTTGCCCTTATCGCACCGGAATAATTTCCAACCCAGCTCGGAATAAAATCCGTAAAAATAAGGAAATAGTCAGTAAAACGGTATTTTACGGATTTTATTCCGAGCTGGGTTGGAAATTATTCCGGTACGATAAGGGCAACTATTTTTCCGATTCCTACCGGAAAACTGGCATTATTTTTTTTACAGTGTTCTTCATAAGATTAAATTTTGATCAATCTTAATTTGTGATATATAAACTTTATTTGAAGTCGTAATTCATCAAAATTTGAATTGAAGTTGATTTTGGAAATCGCATTAAATATTCAGATTTCGTGCTTTCGAGAGGTATTCTAGAACTTCTGTGTCGAGTTATAAATCAGCGTCCAACAGCATTTACAAATTAATTCCTTCAGTTACGCATCGTTTCGGCTGTTGTCATTTGTTATTTATTATATTGTTTTATTTTACTTAATTTGTTTTCCATACTTTACGACATATTCGAAAAGTTTTACGAATTCGGTTTGGCTGTCTGTCAGTATCAGTCTCTCTGTCTGTCTCTATTCTAACTCGCGTAAGTATAGTAAGATTGAATGAAATTGTATAGTATAGTATAGTAAGTATAGTAAGATTGAATGACTAACCTATATGTTAGTTTGGTTTAACCTGGCATGTTCGGTATGAAAATGAAGTATTTAGTGTTAATAGTTCGTATACAAGGCACTCAAAAGTATTCCGTTACATTACGGTCTATAAAGAGAAAATCATTTGTGGTGTATTTTAATGGTGTTACACTACTTTAAACTAAATGAAATTTATATACATTATTGAGATGCACTAGAAGATAATTACTATAGAATACGTTATGTGTAGCACTTACAGCACGTGTATAGGGGGACTCAAAAGTATTACGTTATATTAGGGTCTATGAAAAAAGTCGTTTGTGGTATATTTTAATTATGTTACTCTGTTACAAACCTAATGAAATTGATATAATTTGCTACGGTGCATTAAAATATGCTTTCTGTACAATATGGAGGCGAAGTTTTTATCAATCATTTTATCAATCACAGGCTCACACAATAGAGTTCGTTTATGTACAGATATTTGGTGGAAAACTATCCGCATTTAATTATGTTGCGCTATTTCAAACATGGGGACGTGTATAAAAATCTATAGGCAATGTATAAGGTTGTAGAAAAGAATACACGTACGTTTCCGTCTATTGGTAGAAATTGTTGAAAGTTAATTTTTCACTGTGTTATTTGTTTCCTTACTATTTTTTTTTAATTTTAGCATACTACTTCGAATATATACAAATCTAAAGATCATACACAGAGAAAGAAATATGGTTCTGGCATCTAGAATCTAAATTGTGTCTCTAGAAAAAATAGTTGCATGTCATCGCTATAAATTCTAGTTCCCTTTGCTAGAGAGTTCTAGAGTCTCCTACTAGAATTCAAGAGCATTTTTCTATATTCTCGCGGCCAGACTTACTTAAAAATCTCTGCCAATAGATGAGAACACAAGAGGTTAGTTTTAGTCACTATAATTCTAGTTTATGAAATCATTCCAGAAATCAAGCGATCATTTCTCGCTGCTTAAACGATTTGTGATCGTTTCGTCACCTTGAAAACAAGAGACTGGAAATTCTAGATAATTTCGTCTATTCATCTTAGTTGTATACCCTGTTCCCATAGCTCGGATATCTATATTTCTTGTTTAGAGATTCAGAAAATTACCTATTCATTCTAGGTAAAGCCGGTATTTATTTTCTCAGTGTATACAGAGCTGTACAAAAGAACTGGAATACTTCTCCGGTTATCGGCGATAATTACTGAAATCTGGTTTTCAAATGTGTTATGTGTTTTCAAAAAACTTTTTTTTAGGTATCTTTTATTTAAATTATTTAACGGCAAAGTTTTGTTAAAATATTCTGGAACTGTTGGAAATTGTTTCATAATCTACGCGTCATGCGTGTTTTTTCTTTCTTGTTAAAACTTACACAACGAATACACTTATCCATTTATCTAAATCAGTTTTTAAACCATATTTGCAGGGAAAATACTTTAAAAGATCAAGTATTTATCAGTCTTAATTTGTGACATATAAGCTTTAATAGGGCGAGAGATTCATTAAAATTTGAATTGAAATTCATTTTACAAATTGCATTAAATATTCAAAATTCGTGTTTTCGAGAGATATTCTAGAACCTTTGTGTAGAGTTATAAATCAGCTTCAAACAACATATACAAATTAGTTACCCTAGTTATGCACCATTACGACTGTTGTCATTTGTTATCGTTTGTTATTTATTACACTGTTTTATTTAACTTAATTTGTTTTTAACACTTTCCAACATATTTGAAAAGTGTTTTCGAATTCAGTTTGGCTGTCTGTCAGTCAGTCTGTTTTCCGTCTGCCCCTGCTCTAACTCGCGTAAATATAGCAAGATTGGCATGAAATCGATGTATGTTATTTTGGTTTAACCTCGCATGTTCGGTATTAAAAATGAAGTATTTAGCGTTAATAGTTCATTTACACGGGCACTCGAAAGTATTCCGTTACATTATGGTCTATGAGGAGAAAATCATTTGCGGTGCACTTTAACACTAGAAAGACGGCGAGCGGTCATTTTGACCGTTACCAAATAAATATGTTTCGGTTCGAACCAGAAATTTCTTTATAAAACTAGTTTGAAAGATACAAAGAGAAAAAACTAGTTAAATAAATAAGTTAATAATTTAAAATAAAAATTCTGATGTCAAATATTTTTTATAAAATTTGAGTAAAATTCCCCGTCTTTCTAGTGTTAATGGAGTTACAATATTTTAAACCTAATGAAATTTATGTACAATATTGAGGTGTACTAGAAGATAATTACTATATAATACATTATGTTTAGCATTTACAGTACGTGTACAAGGAATTCAAAAGCATTACGTTATATTAGGGTCTATGAAAAAAAAATCGTTTGTGGGATATTTTAATTATATTAATGCGTTACAAAGATGATGAAATTGATATAATTTTCTGAGATGCATTAAAACATGCTTTCTATAGAATATGGAGCACAAAGCATTTATCAATCATTTGCTGGGTCACACAAAAGAGATCGTTTATGTACTGATCTTCGGGGAAAAGGTATTTGCGCTTTTCACTATTTGGAACATAATAAAATTGATATAATTTACTGAGGTGCATTGAAACAGGCTTTCTGAAGAATATTTGGGAGCAAAGCATTTATGAATCATTTACAGGGTCACACAAAACAGTTCGTTTATGTACTGATCTTCGGGGAAAAGCTATTCACGTTTTGCACTATTTCAAGCATGATAACGTGTGTAAGAATCTGTGGTAAGAAACAGAGTTAAACTTTATGATATACTTATAACTACTTAAAAGGTGACAAAAACATATAAAATATTATTTAATGCAACCCGAGATCTTTCGAACACACACGCGTTCATTTTCAAAGGGAAAAAAAGATGATTGACTGAATAGAAATACATTTTAAAAACAAAAACAAAAATAGTACGCATGCGTAAGCGGAGTTCAGTCCATTTCGGGTTGCATTAAATAATATTTTTATATGTTTTTGTCACCTTTTAAGTAGTTATAAGTATATTATAAAGTTTATTAATAACAAGGTGAAAATTTCCTTCACGACACTAGTGCTTAAAACAGTGTTTTGACTCTATAGAAATAGAGGTGTAGATAAGAATTCAATTAAGTTTTCGTATATTGGTAGAAATCGCTAAATGATAATTTTGCTATTTAATGCACTCCGAATCCTTCATTATTCCTACCAGTTATTTTTTATTATATAGTTTACCTTATTTAATCATAGCATTTTCGAAATTCAATTACAGAAAATTTTCTGTTTTGAAAAACCGGTTTTAAATGATTAAAAAATAAGCAAACGGCTCTCGTCGCGAAGGTATTAAACGGCGGAGTTTCGTTAAAGTAGTTTGGAAGTGATGGAAAGTGTTTCATAATCTATGCTTGATGCTTGATTTTTTCTTTCTTGCTAAAAATTTACGCAATGAATAGATTAATGCATTTATCTAAATCATTTTCTAAAACGTATTTCCAAGGAATATGCTTTGTACTATCAAATTTTCATCAATATTAATTTGTGACATCTATGCTTTAATGGGTCGCGTGATACATTAAAATTTGAATTGAAGTTCATTTTGGAAATTGCATTAAATATTCAAAATTCGTGTTTTCGAGAAATGTACTAGAACTTTTGTGCCGAGTTATATAAATCAGCGTCAAACAACATTTACAAATTGCTTCCCTCAGTTACGCAACGTTACGGCTTTTGTCATTTGTTAATTATTACGTGCTTTTAAAAGGCGAGTTCGTAGTTATATAAATACGTAGAACCTGGAGTCCTCGTCTGGTTCGTCTGTCTGTCTGTCCGTCTATCTGGGTAGAACTGCGCAAAAACGACCCAGCCGAATGGTTTAAAATTTAATCTATAGCATCTTTGCAGTATGGTGTCGAATCATTTCAAATTGTATTAAAATCGAATCAAAACTTAAAAAAATATTCATAAAAGTTTTCTTCATTCTATTCAATCCTATCCTACACAATGCATTCAGTGATATCCCATGATAGGTGATGATTCTAGGTTGCCAGGGTGATAATGTCCTAGTTAAGAGGGAGCCCCATTTTTCCGTACGACTGAATTTAATATCGTAATAAATTATTGTATTCATGCATTTTTGGCATAACAGTGCAACAGCTATTGCACCCAGATCCGAATATTTATAAAACTAGTTTAGTACGAACGCACTTCATTTGCCATGTTTGACGTACAATTTCCAACTTGTTTAACTTAATTTGTTTTTAACACTTTCCAATATATTTGAAATTTGTTTATGAATTCGGTTGGTCTGTTCGTCTGTCCTCGCCGTAAATTGTGTAAACAGAGTTAGATTGCTATGAAATTGATATATGTTATAGGGGTTTACTATGGCATGTATTGAAATTGATGTATGTTATAGGGGTTTACTATGGCATGTATTGAAGTTGAAGTGTCATTTACAGGGATACTGAAAAAAATGCCGTTAGGGGAAGAAAAACATGTTTGTGCACTATAATAAAATCTTCCAAATTGATTGCTTATTTAGGCGAGACTGGGGAGGCTTGACCCACCCTTCAGTTTTCATATTTAAAAGAATTTCATAGCTTTGCCAATAGGTGGCAACCAAAGCTACTGAAATGTTCAAATAATAGTCTTTGTTTCACGCAGATAATTGAAATAGGTGTGGAAAAATCTATTATAAAGAGCTTTCAGCTTAAAAAGTGTATTTTTTAGAAACATTTTGTCAGATTTTCTCAGATAAAATATCATAGAAATTTTAAGTGAGTAGGTTTTAAGTAATGCAAAATATTGAGCCGTCATTCCAGGCATAAAGATTGTACAGTAAATTAGTCTAAACACAACCATATGCTAGAGGGTCAGGAGGGGTAATTATGGCCAGGAGGTAATTATGACTGCTCCCATATTGGAGAAAACTATGTATGGTAAAACTTTGTTCCAATCTTAGATATTAACCTCATAATGCATATTTCATTTTAGATATTCTTTATCACTAGTCTGAAGCCTTTTTGAGATCCAAAAAGCAATTTGCAAGTAAGTCTATCAAAGTTTTTGATAAACGGATTTGTCACTTTGGAGTTCAAAGTGGTCTCAATAACTCCAAACAAATGTGTATAGGGGAGTATAAAGAGAAATTATAGTGGTCATAATTTCCCCACTAATGGTCTTAATGGTCTTAAAAATCCAATAATAAGAAATCAAAAGTATAAAAAAATAGATAAAATATGAATTTAACAAAGAAATTTTATCGGTTCTCTAACTTTTATGTATAGGGCTACAAAATGTACCAGGTCTCGATGCTAGGTGCGAGCAGCATCAAAAGTGGTTCCCTTGTCAGTTCAAATACTTTTAAAGTTTCATGCACATGATGAATGAAACAATGGCAAAGTAATAGTCGATAAAGATCCCCGCTAACTCCGCAGAGACGAATTTTCCCTTTCTAAAATATTCTAGTTTTTAATGGAACAATTTTTAAACCAATTTTTTTTCTTTAATATTTCTAATAAAATTGCAAAAGAATTTTAAATGTGGGTATTTTGAATGACAGGTTATAACAAAGAAAAAAAAATTTAAATAAAGATATAGAAATCTGTACAAGGAATTTAATATAAGAGATGGGAAATATCTGCAAAATGATGACCGAGAAACTCAATCGAATGCATTTAAACGAGGACTAGTGTATATTTACAGTAAGTCTCGTTTTTTTGTGTGTTTTTACAGAAATTTTTAACAATGAATTTAATGGAATTCTCTCGAGTATCGCTGCAAAGGAACCATAAATGCTACATACTTTATTATCAATACCAAACATGCCATAGTAAACCTGAATAACATAGTGAAATACGTTTAACACGCAATGGATGGGGCCGACATTTTTTTTCGTGTTAAATTTCGCGTTAAAAGAATCGTAAGTAAAAGAACAAAACTCACAAATATTTTCAACATCGTCAAATTTTATTTCGTACTAGTAGGCTGCATCCATTAGGATAAAAAGCAAGTAAAAAACATTATTGTTTTGGGAAAATGTCAAATATCTTTTTTTGAAGTGCTTTTTTTCCCAGCATTCCGAGATCTAGCTTGTTTGAACCAAATAAGCAAAGCTGTTTCTAAATTTTCGTGCTTACCGGTTCTCATACGTTTTCTCTCTGGCTTAAACATACTCTGCTCAAACATTAACGTAATGGGATACCTGTTTTTTTATTATCGTTGATAAAGTAGAATTTGCAATGCCAAATTCTTTGCAGATTTCTGTTTTCATCCTTCTTTTTCATCTACATTATGTAGCTTCATCTTCATTTGAAACGAAATAACAGTTTGTTTCGCACCGATTTCTCAGACAATCTGCTCATAAGCATTGTGCACATAAATTTGAAAAAAAACCCCACAAAATTCATTGATTTGCTCCCAAAATTCAATGGTTTTAACACAAAATTCACCAATTTCAACTCAAACTAACAAGATCGAGAGCGAATTTTTTTCCTGTTAAACGATTTTTGTTTCGTGTTAAAAGAAATAAAAATGTATTAAATTGCATAGTATACTGTCCGGACTGCTATATCATTTCCTGTTAACCGATTTTTCATGTTAAGCGTTTTCGTGTTAAACGTATTTCACTATATATGTGGAGCAAACATGCAAACCATGCTTTCTCCTTTAGATACACATTTTCAAAAAACACAAAAAAATGATAAATTAGAAAATAACTTGTACTAACTCTAATTTTTACTGTGTATTTTTATTACTCGTTATTAGAAAGAATTGTAAGCATGCATAAGATATTAAACATAAAACGAATTAATAAAATGCATTTAACATTTGGAGAAATCACGTTTTGACCGAATTAAGAGGAGGAAACATGTTTTGATTGTTTGGTAAGTGGATAAAACACTTTTTGAATGAAATAAGTCCTAACTCACAAATAATAAAAAAGCATTATTTTACTTGAGCAAGTACAGAACTTCAGTTGATTATTGTTGATAAAATAAAATGACAGATTATGGTACCTAATAGTATTCATTAAATATTTACTAAATAAATACTCGTTTGAGAAAAATCAACTTCAAATTTTAAAACCAATACCTTCATCTACAGTCACACACATCCCCCTCTTCTTGTTGGCTGGTAAATCATGAATAATGTGGTTGTATCATTTGAAGACATCATCAGGTTGATTTTGCCACTGTTCACCATACATTACCTTCAAAAGTTTGTCAACATCCTTTTTTCTTTTCAACTGATATGGCGTGGCTAAGAGTGAGATTCTAAAACAACCCTTTGAACACGCGCAACAGTAACTCTCTTTTTAAGAAGATTTACATCATATTCTTCACTTAGATCTTGAAATCTATAATTCTGGAAGCATTTAGCCTTAACAGTTATCTTATTTTTCTCTAAAACAATCTGTTTCAATTGTGATATGTATGGTAGGTTTCGAAAGTACGCATTAAGTGGCAACTCTGATTGGCAGACTGGAGAAATCACTGTTTGACTGAATGCAGGCTTTGAAGGAAACACTCTTTGATTGAAGCGTCAAGTTTTAAAATTGGTTTACGATCGGAGAAAATTTTTTTTTGTTTAAAAATACCGTCTATTTCTGTGCAATTCAACACAGAGTTCATAAAACAAACAATAACTCATTTTTTATTTTTTTGTGAGAAAACACGGTTTGAATGCTTGCTTCTCATATTAATTGCATGGTAATCCGAATGTATTTAGATGTGTTAAAGCACGGACAGACGGCAAAAAGATAGACCGAATTTATACACACTTTTTAACCATGTTGGAAAGTGCTAAAAAGATTACATGACTCATTAAAATATTTTCGAGAAAAAAAACATAAAAAGAAATTCTTGCTATTGTGTTCCGGCCATAAAATTAATTTTAAAAAAAATAACAGTCCAATTTAATTTACTCGAACATGGCCTTTATTTTTTCCCCTCAACCCTCTTTCGGTGATTAGAAGTGAAGTTACAACATCCTTGTTTAAACTAATGAAGGAGAAGTTGTAGTTTTTACAAGGATCATAAAAAAATTGTTTAAGTCCCAAGAGTATAAATAAACGGCGTCCAAATTAGATTAAAAATTTTTTAATTTTTTTTTGCGAAAATTTCAAACATTTTTAGAGAGTCATTTAAGAAATCTTTTGAAAGTGAAACACTAATGGAGTACTTTTCTTAGTAGAAAGTTTTAAATAGTAAGAATTTGCGTTTTTTTCTACTCTTTTATTTAAGGGGCACCCTTTGAAGAATTTTGAAGAATATTTTTTCTACTGATGTATACATTTACTTATTATACAAGGTGTTCTAAAATTCGTCCGGCAAATTCAGAGTCCGCTTGATGAGTACTATTACCAGTTAAGTGTTACTAAGAGTTAGACAAGGTGTTCTAAAACTCGACCGGCAAATTCAGAGTCCGCTTGATGAGTGCTATCACCAGTTAAGTATTATTAAGAGTTAGACAAGGTGTTCTAAAATTCGGCCAGCAAATTCAGAGCCCGCTTGATGAGTACTATCACCACTTAAGTGTTATTAAGAGTTAGACAAAGTGTTCTAAAATTTCGCCAGCAAATTCAGAGTCCGCTTAATGGGTACTATCACCACTTAAGTGTTATTAAGAGTTAGACAAGGTGTTCTAAAATTTTGCCAGCAAATTCAGAGTCCGCTTAATGTGTACTATCACCACTTAAGTGTTATTAAGAGATAGACAAGGTGATTTAAAATTCGGCCAGCAAATTCAGAGTGGTGATAGTATGCATCAAGCGGATGAAAAATTTCCATAAAACATGGGATCGCAAACCACTAATTCAGTCACAAATACAAGGTGTTTCATCCTAACTGAACTCGGGTTGACGGTCATCATTTCGAGAAAAATAAAAAGATTGCAGTGAAAATACCACGATAGGTACCTTGTTTTGTGTGAAATGTGATAACATAGCGAAAAGATCTGGAAAAACATGCTTCTCAAGCAATTGACGATACCGTATGAACAGATCATCACAGTCCAAAGTATGGGGTGTCCAGTGTCTACTATTGACGCGTATAATGCAAACTTTTGTTTGGTGTTATCGCATTTACAACAAAGGTTAGAATGACTGTTAAATGTTTTATTATAATATACTTTAGTTTTCTGAAAGTTATGACCGTCCACCCAAATTGAGTTAGGATGAAAAGCTCTGTATTTCTGATTCGATACGTGGCTTGGGCCTCATGTTCTATAGTTATTTTTCATACTTTTGATGCTTACTACACTGTAAAAAAAATCTGTAGTTCTACAGATGTAAAGTTACATGCTTACTAAACTTTCATCTGTAACTGTACAAAAAAATCTGCAAATCTACAAAACTAATTTTTGTAAAGCTACAGAAATCTGTAACTGTACAAATGAATCTGCTAAAATTACAGTAATCTTACTAAAATTTTATCTGTAACCTGGGTTGCAGTTACATGAAAAGTTCTAGGCATCCCAGTTTCCTAAAATATTTCTAGTAACCAGGGCTCGCACCGTTCCTAAAATTTTCGCACTTTTCTACCAGTATTTTAAGCAAGAATTCTTCGTGGTGAATTCCTTTAACATCTATAATAGATTTATACAACAAAGATTATCATTTTAATTTAGTGGTAGCAAAGACCGAAAATTTTAGGAACGCTGCGAGCCCTGAGTAACCTTACAGATTTTTTGATTTTCGGCGCAAAAGTGCGTCTGTTACAGGAATTTTTGTTGTTGCCGTTACATAAAAAGTTTTAGGAATCCCAGTTTCCTTGAAAAACTTTAGTAACTTTACAGATTTTTTTTTACAGTGTATAACACATCTGAATTTGTCGGTCTGTATACACATATTATAAAAGGTAATACTTAGAAAAACTGATTTTGAACAAGAAAAAAAATCATATTGTGGGTAAAAATTGAGAATTAATTTTTTTTTTATTAAAAGAATTTTAAAGCTTGATGTTTTTTGATACATTTGAGTTTTAAACACTAAAACTTCTACAAATATTTGCCAATTCACTGCATTATTATTTTTTTAATCCTCAATAGAGTGAAGTACTTAATAAAATAAGAAATCGATTTTGCAATATATTAAAAAGAAAAAAAATAAAAATAAAGATCGAAATCTTGAAGGAATCATGTTTTTTTTTTGCTTCATTTTTGCCTATGTTTTTATGTATTTTTTCCTTCTCATAAACTAATTCATTAATTGGAAAATAGATCCCTAATTTTATTAAGTATACTCTAATGAAGATGCAAAAATATAATGAAGTGATTTGACAAATATTTGTAGACATTTTAGTGTTGTAAACGCAGTCATGTAAAGTCGTGGAAGAAAAAAAAAGGGGGGAATCACCCTCTACTAGCTCCTCAACAAATTATCGTAGAAGAGAGTTACTGATGCCGAATGATTGGAAATAAAGTCTACTTTTAAATGATGTATATAAAATTTGCTTGGGGAGCCATCTACACATTAAAACGAACCCAAACTTAATTTTTCTCAATGGCAATACCCAACTTTAACAAGATATTTCAGATCTTCGACTCAAACTATGCCTAGAAACCAAATTTCAAGTCATTTGAATGATAAGTTTTTAAATTATAAACATTCAAAATTTAGTGCTTCTAATGTTAAATTACATTTTCACATTTTTATTCATATTATTCATTTTTATTCATATTATTCATTTTTATTCATATTATTCATTTTTATTCATATTATTCATATTTTATTCATTTTTATTCATATTATTCATTTATTTATATCAATTATCTGGTAATCCGAATCTATTTAGACGTGTTAGAGCGCGGACAGACAGTAGAAAACCACAGAGACCGAATTCATAAACACTTTTTAACCATGTTGGAAAGTATTAATAAGATTACATGACTCATTAAAATATTTTCGAGAAAAAAGACTTATTAAAAGAAATTCTTACTATTGTGTTCCGGCCATAAAATTAATAAAAAAAAAAACCCAGTCCAATTTAATTTACTCGAAAACGGCCTTTATTTTTTTTTTCTCTCAACGCCCTCTTTGTGATTAGAAGTGAAGTTACAACATCCTTGTTTAAACTAATGAAAGAGAAGTTGTAGTTTTTACAAGGGTCATAAAAAAAAATTGTTTAAGTCCCTAGAGTATAAATAAACAGCGTTCAAATGAGATTAAAACAATTTTTGTTGAGAAAATTTCAAACATTTTTAGAGAGTCATTTAAGAAATCTTTTGAAAGTGAAATACTAATGAAATACTTTTCTTATTAGAGAGTTTTAAACAGTAAGAATTTGCTTTTTTTCTTACTCTTTTATTTAAGGAGACTCGGGAACCCTTTGAATAATTTTGAAGAATATTTTTTTTACTGATGTACATTTACTTATTATACAAGGTGTTCTAAAATTCAACCGGCAAATTCAGAGTCCGCTTGATGAGTACTACCACCACTTAAGTATTATTAAGAGTTAGACAAGATGATTTAGAATTCGGCCAGCAAATTCAGAGTGGTGGCACTACGCATCAAGCGGATAAAAAAATTTCCATAGAACATGGGATCGCAAACCACTTATTCAGTCACAAATACGGGGTGTTTCATCCTAACTGAACTCGCGTTGACGGTCATAATTTCGAGAAAAATAAAAAGATTGCAGTGATAAACAATTGAATTTAAAAAATCAAAAAACCCGACTGCGTCAGAAGCGAACTAATTCATTATTTCTCATCAATGTGAAACTATTTTTTCAATTCCTACTATTAGCTCACACTTTCGCTATATATATCTTGTTAAAATTTTCAATCTTTAATAAAATACTTATTATTCACCTAATCAAGCTCAAATAACTTTTTTAAAACTTGTAGTGGATGACACTTGTGTTAATCCAGTTTTTTCAAATATAAATTCATTAATTAAATTAAATTAATTAATTTTCAATAATCGAGAGAGCCCTCTTCTTGATCAAGTTATTTTAAGACCCAGAGAGCCCTCTTCTTGATCAATTCATTTTAAGGCCACTCAAGAGGAAAGAAGAATGGGAAAAAAATTTCTCTTATTGACCTAAATAGGAATTGACTTAATTTTTTTTTAATTATTATATTACTTGTTTATATTACTTACCTATTTTTTTATTTACTTGAATTGTTGACTTTTAAGTTGTGTTTAATGGTTAGTTCCTATCTATAAACACTGTTTTGATGAGGTCTATAGATGTCTATGATGGTTAGAATTGCAGTAAAGCAAGAGATCCTACCTACACAACTTCCAGGTTGTATAATATTTTAAAGGAGTTTCTGACTGTAAAATAGTCAATGAAACATCGTCTTCATTTTGTAAGACCTATCCAATGATAGGCCACTCAGTAGGGTGCGTAAATTTATTTTTTTGTCTCTACCGCCATTTTGTATTTTACGGCCGCCATTTTGAATTTATAAAAACAAAACCTAGCCTATAACCATCGGGCCATTAAGACGAAATGATAGAGACCTCATTCATTGAAATCCATCCAGCCGTTGGGATGTTTCGAGGGTATAAAGAAATCCACATACACAGATACGCGTGAAACACATAACCCTTCTTTTCAGTCGGGTAAAAATACCACGATATGTACAGTCGTGGGGAAAAAAAGTAAACACCCCTTATTAACTCTGCAAAAAATTATCGTAGAAGAAAAATACTGGTACCACACGATTGGTAGTAAAGACTACTTTTGAATGATATATATACAATTTGCTTAGGGGGCCATCTACATATTAAAACGAACCGTAACTTTGTTTTTTTTTTTTTTTCAATAGAACAAAACACAACACTGTTCAACACAATTCTGGCAGCATAAATTAACTCTACACCCTTCAATTAGCCTAAAAACAATTTTTTATGCAATTCATACGATAAGTTTCCGAGAAATTAATTATTTTAAAACAAGTGTATTTTAGAGGCTGTATCAAAATTTAAGTTCGGTACTCGATTGTTGGCCGACAGAGCCTCCTTCTTGATCAAGGCATCTTAAGCGCTACTTAAGCAGTCCTTGAAGACTGCTAGATTACAGGACAGCATAAGAAATTTCAAAATATCTAACCACTTCTATCATAGACGGCCCCTTAAACCATCTTTTTGCCGTTTTTTAAGCATCATTTGAAAACTACTTGGAAGAAAAATGTGAAATTTTGAATTTCCATGAAGCTTGACTTAATAAATCTAAATCCATCAAAAAAATTGTAGGTTGCAATTCATAATTTTTTCGAATATTAATTTCATAATTCGTAATTCATATCATAAAATTATAAAAAAAGGCATATTCGACGTATTTATGTTTGTGTATTTTAGGGTTATTGCTACACAAAAAATTAGCACATTAGAAGTATAATTTCAGGATATATTAATAAAAATATGAAAACGTAATTTAACATGAGAAGCACTGAATTTTGAATGTTTATAATTCAAAAACTTATCATTCAAATGACTTGCAATTTGGTGTCTAGACATAGTTTGAACCGAAGTTTTGAAATATTTTGTTAAAATTAGGTATTTCCACATGTATAATAATCACTTATAAACAGATAAAGTTAAAAAATGCTATAAAAAGTGATAGAAAATCTTTATTAAGATTGACGATTTTTTTTTTGAAAATGTCGCCGTTGGTGCGACGAAACGATCGTCAATCTTAATAAAGATTTTCTATCACTTTTTATAGCATTTTTAACTTTAGGTATTTCCATTGAAAAAAAATGAAATTTGGGTTCGTTTTAATATGTAGAGGGCCCCCTCAGCAAATTTTATATACATCATTTAAAAGTAGACTTTATTTCCAATCGTTCGGTACCAGTAACTTTCTTCTACGATAATTTGTTGAGGAGTTAGTAGGGGTGTTTACTTTTTTTTTTCCACGACTGTACCTTGTTTTGTGTGAAATGGGATAACATAGCGAAAAGATCTGGAAAAACATGCTTCTCAAGCAATTAACGATACCGCATGAACTGATCATCACAGTCCAAAATGTGGGGCATCCAGTGCCTATTACTGGAGCGTATAGTGGAAACTTCTACCACTTTTGCTGGTCGTTATCACATTTACAACAAAGGTGAGAATGACTGTTAAATGCTTCATTATAATATACTTCAGTTTTCTGACCGTCCACCCAAATTGAGTTAGGACGCCCTGTATTTTTGATTAGATACATGGTTTGGGCCGCATGTTCTATAGTCATTTTTCATCCTTTTGATGCTTATTATAACACATCTAAATTTGTCGGTCTGTACACACATATTATAATAGGTGGTACTTGGGAAAACTGGTTTTGACAAGGAAAAAAATCATATTGTGGGTAAAAATTGAGAATTTTATTATTATTTTTTTTCATTTAAAGAATTTTAAAGCGTTATGTTTTTTGATACATTACTATGTTTAAAACACTAAAACTTCTGCAAATATTTGTCAGTTCATTGCATTATTTTTTTAAATCCTCAATAGAGCGCACATTAAAACCTGTCTATTACGATAAATTGAATATAACGATATTTTTTTAGGTCTAATATAAATGAGTTAAAATTCACTTCGATATCACTGTAGCTTGTAAGCTTACACAGGCTTTGTCTGCTGAGAAGTTTAATTTTCATCTCATAGATGGTTTTGGCTGTTCTTATTGAATTGCCATATAATTGGCTGATCTGGGACACATCCTCTTACATGAGAGGATTTTACCAGTTGCATTTTTCGGAAGTATTAAAAACGTACAATAGTACGAGATCATTGCAAAACCCCTTGTTTTTTTATTTCTTGCTCAGTCTTCTGTTTAAGTTATTTCAACATGGTTTAATTTTCTTTCTTTATTACTGACTTTTCGTACAATGGTTATCTTGCTTATTTTAAATGAACAGTTTTAGTAAAAGGGTTTTGTCAAGTTATGGTTTAAGGCTGTTCTCAAATCCAAAAGGGCAACTTCCTGACATAAGTTTTAATTTATTTTGGTTCGAAAATGCATGAAACTAGCTGGTGTTGTTGTTCAGAAACTATGTCATCTAGCTGTTTTTTCATTTTTTTTGCAAACGCAATAGATCTTTCAGAAAATAATGTCAAAGTGGACCTTTTGAACCGAATTTCCGCGCGAAAGTAGAAAAATCACTCGCGAGCGGGCGAAAAACGGGTTTGTCACGTGATCCATAATGATTATAACTCAATGGGTGATTGATTGATCCAAAAATGGGGAACACAGTTCAATTCCAAATCGCTTCCATGGCCAGGCTTTCCAATTTTATATCTTTCCGTTAAAAAATGAATTTGTAAATGTGTCAGAACGTTTTGCGCTTTTTCAGCGGAACAGTTAAGAACAGCCTTAAAGATTCGTTTAAATTGAATTAAAAAAGGAGATGAACAGTTTAATAAACTTTGACTTTTAAATCCAGTTCATTTAATCTAAATTAAGTCTGACCATGAATAACTATTATGATGATTATTAAAGATGAATTTAACGCATCAAAAACAAAATGCAACATAAAACTACATGTGGAATGTGATAACATAGCGAAAAGGTCTGGAAAAACATGCTTCTCGAACAATCGACGATACCGTATGAACGGATCACCACAGTCCAAAATGCGGGGATTCCAGTGCCTACTGCTGGCGGGTATAATGCAAACTTCTATCACTTTTGAAGTGATTTGTACTTAATAAAATGAGAAGTCGATTTCACAATATAATAAAAAATAAAAAATAAATAAAGATCGAAACGTTGAATGAATCATGTTTTTTTTTGCTGCGTTTTTGCCTATGTTTTTATATATTTTTTCCTTCTCATAAACTAATTCATTAGTTGTAAAATTGATCCCTAATTTTATTAAGTATACACTATTGAGGATGAAAAAATATAATGAAGTGATTTGACAAATATTTGTAGACATTTTAGTATTGTAAACACAGTCATGTATCAAAAAACAGTGAACTTTAAAATTCTTTAAATAAAATGCAAAAAATTTAAAATCTTAATTTTTATCCACAAAATTATCATTTTTTTGTCAAAATTAGTTTTTCTAAGTATTATGTATAATAATTAGGATGAGCGAAGCGAATCTTCTACTAGGCTACACAAATTACATTTTGTCGTACACTTTACAAAAAAAAAACTATTCAGTATTTTGACTTGAAATTAAACATAAAAATAAATTATGACCTGTAGATTTGCACAATTTTTTTTTCTTTACAGAATAACCTTAAAAAAGTTATTATTTTAAATAATTTATTTTACATGTTCTTCCATTGCGGACACATTTTTGCAAATAAAAAATGAAACACGTCTATTTTCAGAAGAAAAAGTAACTCATTGTAGATAGAAACATGATTAATCACGATTTTTTTTATGAAATTTCTAAAATACCTTTTTTATAAAAATTATAGCATGCTTTTAATGAATTAAAATTTGTGAAAATTCCGCTATTTACATTCAATAATAAAAGTATTTTTCAGTGTTAAAAATTCAAATACACAATTTATTCTTATTATTTGAAAACATTTACGCAGACGATACTTACGCATTTAAAAAAATTATATTATGATTTATTTATTTATTTATTTATTTATTTTCGTAAAGTAGCAACAAAAGAATTGTAAACAAATATGATTATTTGTTAAATTCATTATATCATAAACTAGCTGTTTAACCCGTTCTATGCGCGGGAGTTCATGAATTTAATTCTAAAATCATAATTAAAAATAACTATTCGATTTAGTCAAATATTTTACTACTACTGTGCCTTTTTTTAAGGAAATTAAATTTATCATGTTACTAAGGCAGCAGACGATAAAAACTATATCTTTAGAATAAGGGAATAAAAAATGTTGTTGATGTTTGTGATAAAATGAGTTTCTTTATTTTTAAAAAATTGTAATAATTAAGCGCAATTAAATAATCTCTAATTATTTGCATGTGAGGTAAAAGAGTTATCGTAATACCCGCTAAAGATTCTTATTATTGCAGCGTGGCGTACGTAATATGTATATCTCTAATTAATATGTAGATGGCCCCCTAAGCAAATTTTATATACATCATTTAAAAGTAGACTTCATTTAAAAGTACCAGTAACTTTCTTCTACGATAATTTGTTGAGGAGTTAGTTGGGGGTGTTTACTTTTTTTTTTCCACGACTGTACATTGATGGATTTCACAATGTCGGACGCATTTTTGGTCTCATCTATTATCGAAATGATATTGCGTAAAACAAAACATCTGTATTCCAGCTTGAAACAATAAATAATTCCCTGATCTAACCACTGAATTTTAGATGTTGTGTTAGGAGGGAGAAATGGAAGTTTCATACTTTTCAGCTGTGCATCATACAAATGACATGGAGCATTATCCAAAATAGGGCTAAGGTTTGTTGGAGGTAACTGGAACCACGAGGTAACTGGGCCATAGGCTAGTTTATAAAAAAAACTGTTGGTGTTTTTTTAAGTTTTAGCTTTTGTGAGCAATGCCCCTTTATCTCTACTTCCTAAAACAACATGTATCAACTCAATCATAACTCTCACTTTGCTGTGATAGGTTGTCAAAAATTTACGTTTCTTTTTTTTTTTAAAACAACGTCAATATGGTTGAACTTCCTCGGATTTTTATTAAAATACTGTAAGTACTTTTATTAAATAATCTTTTTTTTTTTTAAGATTAGACATATAACTACATCAATATTATTAGGTATCTATACATATTTACTTCACGTTTTAAATGTAAGCCCGGTCTCCCAGTTACCCCATAAATGTTTCAAGAATGGGGTAACTGGGACATGTATCCGGTGTAACTGGGCCATGCTGGATCCAGTTACTCCAATAGTTATAAATAATTTTTTTGTGCTTCTCTTACTACGGGAAGTAAATTTCTCCATTGGTTTTTGCTCACAATAAAGAAAATGATAGAATACCTTATTAAAATAACGTAATGGAATTTAAAAAAAGCATATTGAGTGGTATCAAACCAAATTTCTTGACCCCTTGAGAGGCGGTGATGCCGTTATGGCATCACTTAATTTTAGTTCCTAATTGCCACATTGGCACCTGAATTTTATGATTAAAATTTAACCTTTTTAAGTACGCGAAAATATATTTTTACATGTTTTCAGATAGATTCTCTTGTAAATATTGGTGTCATTAAATTATTTCAACATTTTACGAATGCAAGTACCTTGCCCCTGAAAGCCAGATAACCAGACCTTGAAATTGTACTATACACAGGGGTCGCATTCTATAGGCATAGCTGTCAATTTTTACGCTTTCTTGCTACCACTAAAATTTAATAGAGATTTTCGTTTTGTTTAATCATAAGATTTCGACGATTAAATAAGACAACACTTACTATAATATTTTAGTGGTAAGAGGAAAGCGTAAAAGTTGGCAGCTATGCTAAAGTGAATCTTTTATCGTCCCTACCACTATTTTGAAAATAATATCTTCACCGTACCTTTCTTTAAGGAACAATAAAATTTTCCCTATATAATGCGACCCCTGGATAAAGATAAGGTACTTAAGTACTTACGTAGCCTTTTGTTCAGAGATTTACCTTGCTATTTTTTCCTTAAAATACCCATGTGACTTTTATACTTATTACCTATACTAAAGTACATAAGTACTTACTTAAGTTTTATATTTTTGGTATAAATAAATCTAATATTTTCACTTTTAGTGCTTTTTTTAGGCATACTGACAGCAAAGGTTTCCCTTACAACGCTGTTTATTGACATATAATTTACATGATCTGCCTGGTTTAATTTTTTTTAAGTTGTTTACACTTTTTCAAACAGGACCTGATATCCGATATGAAAAAATATAAACGCGTGTGGAACATAGACACCCCTGGTCCAGTTATCCCATTTTTGGGGGCAACTGGACCCATGAGGAAAGAAAGATGAAATATGCATATTTTTATATTTTTAAATATTAAAATGTAATTTTGATCATTTCTGTCTGATAGAGGGAACCTAACTGAACACATTTACAGAAGTTCAGACTTTAATTGAAATGAAAATTAGCTTTTTGAAGCTGAATTGTCAGAAGCTCCAGAGTCACATTGTAAAACCATGTCCCAGTTGCCCCAACTAACCTTAATATTTTTACCCTGTTTGGTTATCTTTTTGTCAAAGTCATGTAACCAATTTTCAAGAATGCTAGATCTCATCGATGCCTTTGCGTTAGATTTCAAAATCACTCCTATTTTTATTGCATCAACGTTTTTAAATCAATGAGGCTTTTTTGAGCCTTCCATATTATGAAATAGCTAAAAAAATTAAAGACCATAAATAAACGGTCTTTATGAGAGGTGGTCTCCTTATAGGGTGGTCTTTCAGGGAGGTTTCACTATATATATATCTCATTTCAACAATTTTTATCCCTTTAACAATATTCCATACATTTTCCAATGTACTGTTTATTTTATTTTTGTATCAGATAAAATTAATTCTACCATTTTGAAGATCTGATCAATTATTCTCCGACTTATCACCTACACTGTAAAAGAAAATAATGCCAGTTTTCCGGTAGGAATCGGAAAAGTAGTTGCCCTTATCGTACTGGAATAATTTCCAACCCAGCTCGGAATAAAATCCAAAAAATCGGAATAAAATCCGTAAAATACTACCGTTTTACTGACTATTTCCTTATTCTTACGGATTTTATTCCGAGCTGGGATGGAAATTATTCCGGTACGGAAAGGGCAACTATTTTTCCGATTCCTACCGGAAAACTGGCAGTATTTTTTTTTTACAGTGTATATGCTACGTACTGTTAATGTAAAACAAATAAAAAATATAAAACACTTTTTAAAAAATGAGGTATTACCGTTTCACACTCTATCTGAAATAAAATATTATAGCTAAAATAATTTTCACACCAGATGTACACTGTAAAAAAAAAAAATAAATAAATAAATACTGCCAGTTTTCCGGTAGGAATCGGAAAAATAGTTGCCCTTATCGTACCGGAATAATTTCTAACCCAGCTCGGAATAAAATCCGTAAAATACTACCGTTTTACTGACTATTTCCTTATTTTTACGGATTTTATTCCGAGCGGGGTTGGAAATTATTCTGGTACGATAAGGGCAACTATTTTTCCGATTCCTACTGGGAAACTGGCATTATTTTTTTTACAGTGTAGGGAAAAGTTTGACTTTTACTCACTGTAAAAAAAAATCCGACCAGTTTTCCTGTAAGAATTGGAAAAATAGTTGCCCTTATCGTACCGGAAAATTTTCCGACCCAGCTTGTAATAAAATCCGTAAAAAAATGGAAATAGTCATTAAAACGGTAATTTACGGATTTTATTCCGAGCTGTGTTGGAAATTTTTCCGGTACTATAAGGACAGCTATTTTTCCGATTCCTACAGGAAAACTGGTCGTATTTTTGTTAAAGTGTACAAAAAATCGCATTTCTCTTTCATTAACCAAAACATGGGCTTTAGGTTTTTTATTTTTCTTACCTCAATCATTAGGAGGGGAATTACAACATTCTTTTTGGAGTTAACGAAACAAAATTTCTTATACTGTAACAAACAAGGAAAAAAAGAAGCAAGTCTCAAGACATAAAAGTTGAATAGCGTACAAAATTTTTCTTTTTTTTTCACAAAGAAAAAGTATTTTTAGTTGCAAAAATGTCTGATATTTTTTGTAGAAAAAAAAATAAAATTAATAAAACAAAAAAGAAAAATGATGCGTACGGCATAGATTAGGAAACATTTTCCAACACTGCCTGAAAGCTTTAACAAAACTTCGTTATTTAAGGAAATAAGGTAAATAAGATAGCTAAGTAAACATTTAAAAAATTGATTTCAGCAGTTATCGTCCATAGCCAAATATATATTCCAATTCTTTTGAATAGCCCTGTATTTGATCTGTATGTTGATATATGTACTAACAATGGAAAAATTCAGTTTAGCAAGAAAACGCATAATAGGTTGAAATTTCTCTTTCAGCAATTTATACTAATAGATGGTAACATACTTGAATACTTCTGTACAGCCCTGTAGTTTACCTAGTACCTTTATTACACGCCACTATTTAGCTAAAATTTAATTCAAAATCAAACACTCTTAAAACTACTGAAATCACATTTCCAGAAATCATCATCCATAGACGGTATGTATCCAATTCTTTGTGGGACCCTGTATAGCATTTTAACTATATTCTATAAACATTTCCTAATAAACTAAATTCAGTTCAGCGTAAAAATGCATAACTCATTTAGCTCCCCCCCTTTAAGAAATTAACGCTCGTATCCAGTAACCTTACGAATTCTTTTGTGCAGCCCTGCATATAAATTATAGCACTTATACGCACCATATAGTATGCATAAATATAGTGAAACATAAAAGCGCATATCATAATTGAAAATGCATTTCCAGCAGTCATTGCTAATGTGCAGTACCTCTGATACAATATAGTAGCGGAAATCTTTTGTCTGTCCCTGTAAGTGCTATGCGCTTTGTATTATACATGAAATACAGTCGAACCTCTATTTAACGAAGTCGCTAAATCCTGGAAAAAAGTTCGTTATATGGAAAATTCGTTAAATAGAGATTCACCTTTTAAAATACTTTAAACTACATAAAACAGATTTCAAATTCATAAACACTAAATATTTTTACTAAAAGTAATTAATCACATTTTTAAAATAAATTATATCGATTTGTTTCATTTATTTTACCCACCAATATCCATCATCAATTCCTTTTTTCTATGTGTTTAAATCTTTGAAATCTGCAAGGAAAAAAAAACACTGTCCGGGAATACACTGTTATTTTCTGTTTAAAGTAAATAGTTTTACATTAAAATTAACGAATTTTAATGACATTATCTTATTTACTATTACTATAACAAATAATGTTAACCATACATTAATCTATGGGTCCTTAAATTTAATTTCTGAAAAACTCTGATAATTTTGCCTGAGTATTTTATTTTAAAAAGTGCTTTCTCTCATAATACGTCTCGCATCTTTGCAATGCACCGAAAACCCCTTCATGCGTATTTTGTTCTAGCTATAATCCACGTCGGATTGTTTCAAATGATTTTAGCATTTCATCATACCAAGTTTTGTTAATTCCTGCAAAATGATCATTTCCATCATCATCATATTCGCCTTCATCGCAATTCATTGCTGTATTGTTTTTATTTTTCACACAGCCGAAAATATCCAATTCTGATAGTGTTTCCGAGGTTTAAATTTCAGAATTAAGTGAAATACAATCATCAATCAGCACACCATGGTTAATTTCTTCTTTTTTTCTCACTGTATCCACATTTTTTTAAAGTTACTCTAAGGGATTATCGTCTTCGTCCTCCGTACTTAGCGAATTCTCACTGCTGACAAAGAAGGCGCCTGGTAAAACCAGTTCAAGGCCATTGAACATCATAAAATGTGTTTAAAGAAAGAATAAGTTTGAAATGTCCAGAAATATTTTGAAATATGAGGAGAAAAAAAATTGATCACAAGTAAAAGTTCGTTAAATAGAGAATGCACTTCGCTATTTGGAGGTTATTTGCCAAAGAAATTCGCAAAATGTTTTTGGTTCCAAGGAAAAGTTCGCAAAATAGAGGTTCGTTAAATAGAGGCTCGACTGTAATTTATTGTAAACCTCAGCAACGTATATAAATTTCATTATATATGAAATAGTTTAACATAATTAAAATACGCCGCAAACAATTCCCACCCACATATCATTATGTAATGTAATTCTTTTATGTGGCCCTGCAAATGAATAATAACTATTCTTTGCACCGCATATTCTACAGAATGCATATTTTAGTGCACTTCATAAATGTATATCGATTTTATTATGTTTGAAAGAGTGTAACATCATGAAAAATTATTTGAAACGATTTTCTCCTATTGGTCGTAATGTAACGGAATACTTTTGACTATCCCTGTAAATGAACTAAACATGCTGAAAACTTCATTTGCAATAGGGATTGTGCTATGGTAGAGGTAAATAACATCCAAAAATTTCAGAGGAATCCAAGTATATTTACGAGAGTTAGAGTGCGGAAAGATGGACATACAGCCAAACAAACCGAAATCATAAACACTTTTCAACTTTGTTGGAAAGTGTTAAAAAGAAAAAAAAATCATGCGTTAAGTATAGATTATGAAACACTTTCCAACACTTCCTGACTGCTTTAACAAAACTTCGTTATTTAGGGAAATAAGGTAAATAAGATAACTAAGTAAACATTTTAGAAAACGCATAAAACATTTTAAAAACTGATTTCAGCAGTTAGACGTCCATAGCCAATAGTAACTTTATTACACGCCACTATTTAGCTAAAATTTAATTTAAAATAAAACACTCTTAAAATTACTGAAATCATATTTCCAGTTACTATCATCCATAGACGGTTATGTATCCAATTCTTTGCGTGACCCTGTATATCATTTTATCTATATTCTACAAACATTTTTAGTAAACTAAATGCAGTTCAGCGTAAAAAGGCGTAACTCATTTAAAAACCACCTTTAAGCAATTTGCGCTTATACTCAGTAACCCTTAGGAATTCTTTTTTGTAGCCCTGTATATGAATTATAGCATTTATACACACCATATAGTATGCATAACTATAGTGAAACATAAAACCGCTTATCGTAATTAAAAATGCATTTCCAGCAATCATCGCTTATGTACAGTACTACAGGGGCGCGCCAGCAGTATTCGGCGCCTGTGTGCAGAACTTCAGTTGGCGCCCCATATTCCTAACCCACCACCACCACAAAAAAAAAAAAAAAAAAAAAAAAAAAGAAAAAGAAAGAAAGAAAGAAAAAACAAACTTTAAAACTTTTTTTTTTCCTATGAGTATAAATGCAGTGAAACATAAAACCGCTTATCGTAATTAAAAATGCATTTGCAGTAATCATCGCTTATGTACAGTACTACAGGGGCCCGCCAGCAGTATTCGGCGCCTGTGTGCAGAACTTCAGTTGGCGCCCCATATTCCTAACCCACCACCACCACAAAAAAAAAAAAAAAAAGAAAGAAAGAAAAAACAAACTTTATAACTTTTTTTTTTCTATGAGTATAAATGCATAGCTGCCAAACCAACCTTCCAGCGGTTTTCTCCAAATCAAATAAATGAATTTGGAACCAGAAAATTTATTTAATGAAATGTTTCTTGTTTCTACAGGGTTCTTTTTTATTTCATTTATTAAATTAAATTTCTAGTTAAAAATATGATTGTTTAAATTAAAAACAAGGAATGTTGGCAGCAATGCAAATAACGGACATTCCTAAAAGGTCGGTGTTTCAGCTGTTTGCTCCCTCTCCCTACAATGGCATACCTCCTAAGTAAATGAGCTTCTTTTACCTGCATCACTTCCGTAATTTTTAAGATCTGATCTTTATTTATATTTATACTTAAAACTGTTCAAATAAACTTTAATTTGGAAATATAGCTCTGTTGAATTAATCATTGGTAGAACACAAAGAAAGGGGTGCTCGTAATACGGCAAATACACATAACAGTAGAAAAACATTTTCTCAAATTATGACGTTTGTAATACACCGGAGCGCGTTATAGTACAGTCACTGTGAGTACAGTAAAGCTCCGATTATCCTCGAGCGGATGATCCGCGGTGCAGTTTATCCGCGAAGCGATTTTTTTTTATTATTATTTTTTTTTTTTTATTTAAGCCAACAGCAAGGAAAAGGCAGTAAGTCCTACTGATAAACAGAAAAATTTGTGTATTCGAAAGTAATAGAAGAATATTTCTAGATTCAGTTGCCATGTTTAAAATATCAGATATAAAGGCTTGATGCCTTTTCTTGATTTTATTAACAAAATGTAAACTACAGCAATTAAAGTATTTAACAATTAAATAAGACTATTATGATAAAATCCAGGGGAGCATATCAAGAATAGCTTCCTTTTCGAGATAGAAAAGGTGTTTCCAAAGCAAGATGCAAAAACAAGTGACTGATTTTTTTTAAAAGGTGTAACTCGACACTTTTTGTGCAGTATGCATGGCATTGTTTCTTCTTTACTGCTCTTTATTTTAGTGCAGTGGTTCCCAACGTGGGGCGCACGCCCCACCGGGGGGACATTTGATTATTTAGGGGAGGTGGGGTGCAATTTCAAATTTGTAACTCACCCATCCGCTCTCCTTTTTTTTCTTTTAGAAAAGTAAGAATTTAGACTAAAAACAAAAGTAAAACATGCAAAATTAAAAAATAAATAAGTTTTTTTGTTGAATTTTAAAAAAGCTTAAAATAAAAACGTTAAAATGGAATCAATACCAGAATAATTATATGAACAATTTTTTTAAATATTTTAACATCACCTTCTGCCCTCCCCCCTTTTATATGTTTAAAAAATTTTATAACTTTTCTGTGTTCTAATGTATTTTATAATTTTTCTCAATTATTTATTGAATGACCTATTTATTCATTCTGCTGTATGTAACATAAAGGAACTTCTGCACTTGAATTTACTTAAGAGTATACCTAAATCTTAGTGTCTTTAACATATTTAACTTAAAAAATATTTGAAAGAACTAAATGTGGTACTAAAAACTTTATAAAATTTAAAAATTTTTAATAGCATTAAATAAGGAAATGGATAAATTGTAAATAACTATGGCTGTAGTGCAAGCGTCCTACACGGTAAATGAATGTATATCATGTACAATTTAAATTTGAAAATGTAATAGTACAGGGCAGTTATTTAACGATAATTGGGGACGGAAAAAGATAAATGTGTTTTTATGGGGAATAACGGCTACTTAATAAAGGTCAGAATCTTGAAATGCTTCTTGTGTACTATGTTATCCATATCTATAGAAAATTTGGTGTCCAAAGATTTTCCAACAACTCTCAATAAGTTACTAAAATTCAATGTAAAATGTCTCATCATTTTTAATTTTAATACAAAATATGAGAGTCTCTTTAGTCATTTTGGGACAATAAAAATACAGGCATATAACAGTTTTGTTAAACATTCAGGTAAGTTGGGAAGGCACAACAAATCTATTTTGGCATAAAAGTGAAGATTTATAGCCTTCGTTTCATTTATAAAATTATACTAAAAACACATTTGTGGAAGAAAATTCAGTTCCATGATAAGTTAAGAAATGTGAAATAAATAGTTATCGTTAAGGCTCCGCTGCACTGAAACTCCCAGATCTCGAAATCTCATGTTAGCCTATGGGAAAACTTTGAAGCACGATGACTGTTTACCTAATAGAATTATTAAAATACTGTCTTCAACATCAGAAAGTAGACGTCAGATGCCGATGATGTGCGTTTTTAAAAATTGTATATGTAAATTTTAAGTATTTTTAAGAAGATGATAATATTTAATCAAATAGAAATTTCAAAGTTTATAGGGATTTTTTATGTACTTAAAATTTACGGGGATAACTTTTAAAAATGCACATCATCGGCATCTGACGTCTACTTTCTGATGGTGAAAACGGTATTTTAATAATTATATTAAGTAATGAATCATCGTGCTTCAAAATTTCCCCAAAGGCTAACATATTATTTCACGATCGGGGAGTTTCAGTGCAGCGGAGCCTTAAAACTCTGTTAGGCTTCCTTCAGGTGAATACAATTCGATTTTCAAATGATAAGATATATCGGTTACAGAATATGTGTGTGAGGAGGAGGGGGGGGGGGGGGGGCATCGTGATTTTTCAGATGCTTCGGTGGGCGTGGGCAATAAAAGGTTGGGAAACACTGTTTTAGTGATTTAGACGTAAAGCAAAGGTTTCTGCTGTACTGTGCATATGTATGTATTTTAAACGTTTTATTATGTTTTTTGTACACTAAAACATAGTTTTAATGTTGAATTTTCTTTTCTTCGTGCTTGCACCCCATTTTCAGCATTTTTCGGGTTATCTGCGATTTTTGTTATCCGCGGTGCTCTTGCCACCCAATTCCGCGGATAATCGGGGCTGTATTGTACTTTTATTTCTTTTAAAATAAGGTAACATCAATTAATATGCGCCTTAAACAATTACCGCTCGTTGATCATAATTAGGGATGCATTCGAAAATGTTCCAGTCCCGGAACATTTGATTTTGTATTAGCAAATATAGAACCCCTATTCTGTCTATATAAGAATTGTTATGAAAAATGCACATTCGTTTCGACGTTTACATTGTTAAGAAGCTAAGCGTATCTTTATCTTGTCAAACTGTTAACCCTTCCTTCTCTATAAGATTTTTTTTATTTTTCGAATTTCCAATTTTCGTGCAATGAATCGAAGTTCTAAATTAAAAATATCTATACTAATAAAACAAAGTTTCGCTCTGTCTGTAAGTGTGTGTGTGTCTGTGTGCGATGGCTAGCAGAATCTACGCCACATACGAGGGTCAAACTTTTTGTGAGGATAGTCAAAAGTCTCTCCTGGTGCACCCTGCACGTAAGTTTCAGAATTTTAAATCTCTAATAATTAGTTGAGAAATTAATTTAAAATCCCAAATAAAAATAATGCAAAAGTATTCATAATTCAACAAGAGCATAGCTTTTTTTCAAGCCGTTAGACAACTTCTTCGAAAACTCGAAGAGATGGGGAGGGGTTAATAGATTTACAGAGATGCAAGGGTGATAACTGTACTGGACCTTTTTAAAAAGGACTGTACCTTAAATTCTACTGAGGCTAACAGCTCGAAAATTGCACAGCCAGACGCAAAAAAAAACCCCTTTTCAGAAATTCTAAAAATTATTCCTGTACGGTTTCAGGAAGTCAAAAAATCCACGAAAAATCTTTTTATTTCCATCGAAAGAAAGGTTCGAAATCTCTCCCACGGACGTCAGGAGTTCATTTTACAGATAACCAACGTCTTCCAATAGTGGACATTTTCGAAAGAATATAAATTTTTTTAAATATAAATTTATCGATTTAATTTTTATGCATCTAGATGTAGAATTTTTCGGTGATTTCAGATATCTAAATTTCTTCACGGTCGCTCAATTGCAACTTTAGATATTAATTATTATTTCATTAATCGGATGATTCCTTTCAAACTCTCAATTTAAAAGCCAGTCTTTCGAAACCACAAATGATTTTTATGCTAGGATTCTTTGGAACGCCGTCATTTTTTTTTTAAATACACCCTTTAAAGCTTTTAAAGTTATGCATATATCCCTATCTTTAAACGCTGTTTAATAATATCTAAATTTTATAAAAATCGATCCGCAAGTTTTTGTTTTATAAAAAATTCTATTTTAAAAAAGGAAAAGAAAAACTTTGTTGAATCGAATTTGTTAAAATTAAGAAAACTGACGAATCGTTTGGAACTTTCAGATAGTTCATAATACATAATAAAAATTTAAAAAAGTAGGGGGCATCAAATTTCAGGGGGGGAGGGGGTGCAGAGGGAGGAGATAAAAAATTTTGGAGGATGGGATCAAATATTTAAAACCGTGCCGTTTTCTACCGTTTTAGAAGTGGGTTTTTGACGGAACCCTGGGATAAATATTACTTTCAATATAAGAATTTCAAAAGTGTACTTACCACTATTTTCGAATAGTAATTTCAGAATATATCTTAGATACTTGCTTAAGTCCGCCACCCCTTGACTAATATATACTAATATATGGCTAATGACTAATATATACTGACTATGAGTAGGTTGTTTAGCAGAGTTTCGTTCAGAAACGGTTTTGTTAAGAATAGAGTTCTCCCCCTGGTGTTGGAATATGGAACTAAAAGATTCGAAATTTGGTTTTTTTTGCAAGATTTTGCAGTGCGTACGCAGCACGCCTGCTAAACCCTCATGTGATATATCATCGGGAAACCCTGGAACCATTTTACCTCCCTCACTCAGATTCCCCCCTGGGGGGTCCATTTTCTAACTGAGCTCCTAATTAAACTGCAGCAAGATTCGAGCTCATTTGAAGGCTTGACCGAAGGTGAAACTCTTCAAGGGCCTTCGGTTGGTGAGATCTGTGTTTAACCCCAGGTTATTAGCGGGCGTTCTTCCGTGGGAGGGGGGGGGGGGAGAAAAATGAATTTTTTCATGTGACATATCGTTTTAAAGCTTTTGGCTTGTACTTTACTAAGCACTATCTTAACATCTTACTAACATGACTTATCATTACTTAGTCATCTTAACTCATTTTTTCATCAGTAAGTAGAGGTCATTTTAAAGTTTTTATTTGTTCATTACTACCCCATGCAATTTTCCAAAAATCATGAAAAAAATTTACCTAACAAATCTGAACAATTAGCAGTTTCGCTCCCATTTTCACACAGTGAGCGGATTCATACTTCAGACAAAATCGAGTTAAAGATATAAAATCATATAAATTTAAGGTTCATTTAAAAATCAACAAAGGGGGGGGGGGGGCGTATCGTTTGAACAAGCTCTTAACACAGAACTCAAAAATATACATGTGAAATACGGGCACCGAAAAATTTTCTTCGCGTTAAAAGATTTGTAAAGAAAGAACAAAACTTGCAAATTTTTTCGACGTTGTCAAATTTTACTTCGATTTCATGTTAAACTACTAGTAAGTTGCATCCATTAGGATAAAAAGCAAGTATTTTTTTTTGGGGGGGGGGGTATCAAATATCATTTTTAGTGTATTTTTCAGCATTCTGAGATCTAGCTTGTTTGAACCAAATAAGCAAAGCTGTCTCTAAATCTTCGCGCTTAGCAGTTCTCATACGTTTTCTCTCTGGCTTAAATATACTGAGCTCAAACATTAACGTAATAGGATCACTGTTTTTTTTTATTATTATTATTGTTGATAAAGTAGAATTGGCAATGCCAAACTCTTTGTAGATTTCTCTTTTCGTTCTTCTTTTTCATCAACTGCATTAAGCAGCCTCATCTTCATTTGAAGCGAAATGGCAGTTCGTTTTCGCACCGATTTCTCAACCATTGTGCTAATAAAACATAAGCTAATTTACAAAAAATACGAAATTCTCTGATTTTCACCCAAAATTCAGTGGTTTTAACACAAAATTCACCAATTTCAACTCAAACTAACTAGCTTGAAAGCGAATTTTTTTCTTGTTAAACGATTTTTGTTTCGTGTTAAAAGAAAAAAAAAATGTATTAAATTGCATAGTATACTGTCCGGACCGCTACATCATTTCGTGTTAACCGATTTTTCATGTTAAGCATTTTCGTGTTAAACGTATTTCACTGTATTTGTTTTACTCTTAGATACTATTATATTTTCAGAAATTCGTCGAAAATGTATGGCAAAATTATGTCCCTCCTTCTATTTCCGAATCTACTGTAAATAAAATTACGAAAAAATTAGTAGTAGTAGGAATTTATTTAAATCTCGCAGGAAAATTATAACGATTATCTTAGGTCATAGAGTTTTTCAGAAAATCGCAGTTTTCCGTTATACATAAACTTTATTTAGCGGGCACTCAGCGAGGGAGTTCGAGGTACCTATCGACGCGAAATCGTCCAAGAATTGTCGATAATGATTTTACAAAAGAATTGTCGGTAATTAGCCGGGATATTAATTAAAAACCTATCTAAAAATGTGGCACAGGCCAAAGTGGCCATGCAACTTTGCGGCCTCCTTTCGAAGCGCACTTGGCACAATGGCAAGATTAAACTTTGTACAAGGTCTTTGTATCAGGTAAGACGGATCACAATGATAAATAGTCAGCGTTTTTCATTTCAATTGAATTCAATTATTAAAGGAGTGATTTGTCGTTTTTAAATGTGAAAGTTACGTTTCTACCACCTAATACCACATCGCATTTACAGCCGCTAGATCAAGGAATAATTCAAGATTTCAAGCTATATTATAGAAAGTTCTTGCTCCAGCCTATAACTTCCAGAGCAGAAGAATGCGAATCAGAAAATGAAATTGCTTGATGTGTAAATGTCCTCGATGTTATAATGTGGGTTAATGATTTATCGAACTTGGTGCATCAAAGTGCAATTTCAAAATGTTTTGAAAAATCTGGCTTTTCGCAACAAATTTCTAAAAATATCAGTGATAAACAGCCTGCAAATGATGACAATAGCCTTCCGAATATTCAAAATCTTATAAATCAATTGCCTTTTGAAGATGAACCGGTGAAGGCTCAATTATTCATGAATTTTGACAGTGATATTACAACATGCAATGCTTCCGTTGATCAAGAAAGTTCAATATGTTTAAAAATGAAAACGATTGTGTTAGAGAAGATGAAGTTAAAATCGAAGAAAATAATAAAATTTCCGACACAGAAATGTTAAATATGTGCAAAAAAAAGTATGCCCTACATGCTGTGTTTATTGATGAAACTTGAAGGCATGACTGGAAACATAAATTGTTGAAAAGAAGATTTTAAGCAACGAAACATTTCTGAACTTTTTGCTGTACATGAAACTTCATAAAAGTTTGTATAATTTTTTAATGAATAGTTTATTACTGCCAGTTATAGAAACGTTATCATAATGCAATAACAATCAAAATAAAAATTCGTAATAATTACAGTGTGCCTTCTCATTATGTGTTATTTAAATCAATCTCTACGGAAGTTCTTCAACTCAACTCAAAAGAAATACGGTAAGTTTTAAGTTAATTATCTTCTATGTAGTATATTTTAAATTAGTAATTCAGTTATTATAATTTTTAATTAATCAGTTCATTACTTAATATAGTGCATTTTTCCATATGTATATTTTAATTTGTTTTATTTTTTGAGATCACAAAAAATTTTAACGTGCCATTTTTAAAGACACTTCATAAAGTGACCACCTCTATATAGTGACCATTTTAGCCGATCCCGAGGGTGGTCACTTTAGGCAGGTTCCACTGTATTAGGTGAAGATGAAAGAACAGCCGTAAAAAGTTAGAACTCTGATTTTCTGGTCAGAATGGGGAAAAAAATGCCTCTTTCATCTTCACCTAACACTTCATTTATAATGTCTGTTTCATAATAATGAAAGCCACAAGTCCATCAGAAGAAAATAACTCGGTTAAAGCGGAAACTCGGTTAAGCGGAACTTGGATAATCGGACTCTAATGTACATGTCATTTAAAAAATGATCTTTAGAATATTTTTGTTGGTGTTCAGAGGAGGGTCATGACACCCGTGACCTCCCCCTTGGATCCCCCATTGTCGATTATGTAGTTCAGTATTACATATTTTATGATTGCATATTTTAAATTTTAAAAATAAGTTGGCTATTAGAGAATTAGTAAAATTCTTTTTGTAAATATACTTTGCGGAAGAGAGGGGGGGGGGGGGTGATGCCAAAATCCATGTTTGCCCCGGGTGCAAAAAAGGCTAGTTTCGGCTAGGATTGGTTTGTGCTTTTTTTAGTAATTTACTTTTACATGGGTACCATGCATAACCTGGAGGCTTATGCTGCTTTACTACTGTGCAATATAGTAATATACTACCCGTTTTTATATCGTCAGTATGTGTATCACTACCAATACTACAGTAAGATAGAAGTGTTATATATTTTCAGTTATTTGAATAATGGAGCCTTCCATGTTTGCCACGAACTGCAGTGCGCCCCTGCTTTTTGAAAAGCTGGACAGGCCTGATCCAGAGCAGGGATGTCAAAAGGAGCATTCGCGGTCGCGCTTCCGAATTTTTTATGTTTCTAGCTTTTTTTAATTTATTTTAGGCGCTTGACGGCGCCCTTAAGCCTTCCGTGGCCTACGACCGTTACCTTTCGACACCGTGGCGCCTTTTGGTTTGGGACTCTCTCCGCCCCCCTACCCCTAAAGTTACGCCGTTGACGAGCATCTGCAAATTTCATATCTTACAAGTAAAAGGGAACTCATAAATGTGTCAGAAATGACGTACTTTCGATTTAAATACCGCTTTAATAAATTTAAATTGATTAAAAGTTTTTCAAATTTTTCAGCTTCGCCTAAAATATTTGGCGCCTTTACTAGTCTGGCGCCTGTGTGCGGTGCACACTTTGCACACTGGGTCGGCGCGCCCCTGCAGTACTATGGACACAATATAGTATCTGAAATTATGTAAGTTTCATTATATTATGAAATAGTTTAACATAATTAAAATACGCCACAAACAATACCCCCACCCCCTGTATCTTTATGTACCGGAATGCTTTTGTGTGGCCCTGTAAATGAATAATAACTATTCTTTGCACCGCATACTGTACAGAATGCATATTTTAGTGCACTTCATAAATACATATCTATTTTGTTATGTTTGGATGGGTTAATATAATATGGGTTAATATATACAGCGCCATAGAGGTCTGCACGGGCCCGGGCTTGGCCCGAGGCCCGTACCCGGCCCGGCCCGCGGGCCGGGCCGGGCCGGCGGAATGAAGGCGAAATTTCAAACGGGCCGGGCCGGCAGAATTAGGACAATTTTTTCAACGGGCCGGGCCGGGCCGGGCCGACAGACAAAATAAACGGGCCGGGCCGGGCCGGCAAAAAAATTAATCGGGCCTGTCGGCCCGATATAAGAATTTAAGCGAAGCAGATAAAATACGAGCCATTTTCAATGAATATGATTTTCTCGTGAAGTATAAATGTGCGTCACGAGCCGATGCGAGTTTAACAATATCAATACAGAAATGTAACGTGTCCATCGTAGAGATCGGCATCGTACAGTTACAAGATGTCTGATTCCGAGTTTAATTTTTTTTCAGCAGACTCGTGCCTGGAAGGAAGTGGTCTTAATAGATCTCAGGATGTGTAGAAAAGTCATTTTGTTTTGTAATATTAATAGTAATAATGAACTTCTCTTAACAGTATCTTTGGAAATATACCTTAAGGTGGTTCTCATATTCACTGCTCAACAATGCAAAGCTTTCAGACACATGTTTCTGACAAAAACTTTAACTATAAAGGCATAAAATTGACAGGCCTGCCTATTGAAGGCATTTGGAAACGAACAGCTTTTTCCATATTTAATAAATTACTTACAGAGATAACAGCGATTCCTGTCACGTGACTGTACGTTTTTCTCCTTTCCTGTGCTATCGCTTCCGGAAATTCGATTCAAAACGCTAACTTTGACAGTATTTTCAGAAAGATATATTACTTTTATCTATGAAAAAAAACGACATTTACATAGCTTTTGAATAAGAATACCTGCCAATCTTACACGTTTCCGAAAAGAAAAGACTTCATAAATGTGTCGAAATGTAGCTCCTTTGGATTTGAGAAAAGTCTTAAAAATGAGAGAAATATTTTCACAAATCTACTTTTTATTATACAGCTTCAAATGTTATCTTGTTTTTAATCCTTTATTCTGAACTACATTAATCTTTTAATGAATCTTTATTTCCATTTTGAAATGTCTGTAGACACGATGACTGTAAGTAATCGTTAATGTTTACTATTGTGCGTTTTCTGTTTTGCGAACATCATAGTAATGTAAAATATACTGTAAAATGTTCCCATAAATATGTATGTAGTATTCATTAAAAGAATCTTAATTGTATGTTGAGAAAAAACGGATTTTTTTTTTTTTTTTTTTTTTTTGTAGAAATTGTATCGGGCCGGGCCCGTTTTCACTGATTTTTGTACGGGCCGGGCCGGGCTCGGGCCGAACTTCCAATTTTTACAACGGGCCGGGCCGGGCTCGGGCCGAACTTCCAATTTTTACAACGGGCCGGGCCGGGCTCGGGCCGAACTTCCAATTTTTACACGGGCCGGGCCCGGGCCTGGAAATTCCGGCCCGTGCAGACCTCTACAGCGCCATTAAGAATCTTTTCTCATTGCCCGTAATGTAACGGAATACTTTTGACTATCCCTGTAAACTAGGGGTGCACAACCTTTTTAAGAGAAGGGCCATTTACAAAAATGAATGTGCTGTCGAGGGCCACATCAATAACACAGAGATAATTCTATTTTCCGGGGGGTGGGGAGATCTGCGGCCTATAAAAAACATGGTTTCAAAGGAGTGGCAGTTTTACCCCTTTAGGTTCCCCTATCCAGTCAACATACCATACCCAATTCAGTTGATAAGGATATATCAACAGTATATGTTTGTATATATAACAGAGATATAGCAAAGATTATTTTCAAAGAGTGAAAATATTCCTTGACTGTCAAAGAGGGAATTAAATTTTGTTCAATTAAAAGTGCTAAAAAGCAAACATATGCATGAAAGTGACTAGTGCCGGAAAAAATGTGAACTTTATGAACGAAGTTAAATTGACGAAACTCTCAATTTTTCTGCAGCCGATCAACAAAATTTTAGATTTTCCCGCGCCTGAACGACAAATTTCGAGATTTTTCCAGACCTTATCAATGGAATTCGCGATTTTTCCGCGCCCAGTCAACGAAATTCGCGATTGTTAACTGACTGACGAAATTTTCAATTTTTTCCGTGGCGAATTGTCAAAATTCACAACTTTTTCTCGCGATAAAATTCGGAAACTTGCGATTTTACCTTAGACGATCGACGAAATTTGCGATTTTTTTCGCGCCCGATCGACAAATTTCGCAACTTTTCCGCGCTCGATAGAAAAAATTCACGATTTTTCCGCGCCCGATCGACAAAATTCGCCATTTTTTCGTGTCCAGTCGAAGAAATTCGCCATTCTTAACTGACTGAAACCCTTCGCAAATTGTCAAAATTGGCAATTTTTTCTCACGATAAACTGACGAAACTTACGATTTTTCGGCAGTCGATCAACAAAATTCGCGATTTTCCTGTTCTCTATCAACGTAAACTCGCGATTTTTCCTCACCAAATCGGCGAAATTTATAATTTTTTCGCTGCAAATTTGCGAAATTCACGACTTTTTCTTGCGATAAACTGACGAAACTCGCGACCTTTCCGTGCGTGATTGACGAAACACTCGACTTTTCCGCACTCGATCAACAAAACACGCAATTTTTCCGCGCTCAATCGACGAAAGTAGAAAATTTTCCGCGCCCGATAGACGAAACTCAAAATTTTTCCACACCCGAACGACGACAGTCGATTTTTCCGAGCTTATTCAACGAAATTCGCAATTCTTAATTGACTGACGAAATTTACAATTTTCTCGCATCAAATTGGCGAAATTCACGACTTTTTCTTGCGATAAACTGACGAAACTCGCGATTTTCCCGTGCTCGTTCAACAAAATTCGTGACCTTTTCGCGCGCGACCGACGAAACACGCGGTTTTTCCGCGCCCGATCGATGAAATTCGAGGTATTTTTCGACTAGCGATTGACGAAATCAGCAACTCGGGAATTTCCTACATTGATACAAATGGTATCGGCTGGGCGATTAATGAAATTCGTGATTTTTAACTGACTGACGAAATTTGCAATTGTTTTTCGCTGCAAATTGACAAAATTCACGATTTTTTCCTGCAACCTATGGTCAAGAAATTCAATTTTTGCCAATTATAAATTGACGAAATTGGCGGGCCACTTGTTAACTCATCGCGGGCCACAGGTTGTGCATCCCTACTGTAAACGAACTAAACATGCTAGAAACTTCCTTTGAAATAGAGATCGTGCTATGGTAAACGTGAATAACATCCAGAAATTTCAGGGCAATCCGAATATATTTACGAAAGTTAGAGCGGGGATAGATGGACAAACGGTCAGACAAACCGAAGTCATAAACACTTTTCAACTTTGTCGGAAAGTGTTAAAAAGTCATTTTTCGTAAAATGCGTTTATAGTTTTACGCCATCTGTATAGTGGTTTTGAAATAAACTCACAGCAAATTTACATTCAACAGAGAATAGAAAAATGCAAAATAAGTAAACAAATAAATAAAAACTAAATCGATTTTTTCAACCGAAAAAAAGCAAATCCGCTCTTAAGTAATAAAAATATTCTAATTTTTCTGCATATTTTTATATCTAACATTGTTACTCCGGAATTTTCTTTATTAGCCATTCCTTTTCTTACTGAAGTTGTGGTTATTTTGGCTATGGTTTGTTTTGGTGATTTGCCAGATTAGACTGTAAAAAACGGTTCGTTGAACTGACGAAATTGTTGCCATTCATCAATGTTTTGTAAAAATGTACTAAAGAAAATTCTGAAATTGGTAGTGAATTAATGTATTTTATGCGCATAAAGCATTTTTTTTTTTTTTCATTTCCTGAAAAAATCATTATTTTAACCGTTTCTGTCATAAAAAATATAATGATGCAGAAAGCGCTCAAAATATATACATCGGTCTTATACAAGAATATTTTCTATAGTTATATTTTATCTTTTTAACGAACAATAATTTTTACATTTAAAATAGAATTTTTACATTTAGAATAGAATTCTTACATTTAGAACAGAATTCTCACAATAGACTCCTTGTTGGAATCGGATAACTTCATTTTACCCGAACCTCGCGGTTGGGGTCGGGTCGAGTTGACGCTATTTTCTTTAATTTCAATTCGGGTTAATTTATACTTTATTGATACGAGTAGGGTTGGTTTTAACTGTTTCGGTTTCGGGTTGGGCGTAACACATGGAGTTGAATCGCTTTTTCGAAAGAAAATTTTGAATATTTTTTCCGTTGAAAAATTGTAACTTTGTATATTAACGAAAATCAATTCATTAAGGCTGTTCTTAACTGCTCTGCTCAACAAGCGCAAAATGTTTTGACACATTTACAAATTAATTTTTTTAACGGAAAGATTTAAAATTGGAAAACCTGGCCATGGAAGGGATTTGGAATCGAACGTTTATTTCCATGTTTGGATCAATCAATTACTTATTGAGTTATAAGCGATTTTGATCACGTGACACGACATTTTTCTCCCCTTATTGCTTGGATTTTCTTCTTTCGTTCGAAAGTTCAGTCAAACTTATACATTTCTGTTTATTTAAGCGAAAAGAATATTGAAATTCTACAAATAATATCTCCAGTTACTCCACTTATACAATAAGTTTTAAATTTTAAACTTTAAAGAAAACAGTAGGAGAACTTTGGTCCTGTGATTGTGTTTACAAATCATATACTTAACCATCACAAAAAAATTCAGAATTTTAATTCAATAAATGAAATGTCGGTCATTTGAACAAAAAATGTCATTTTTTCCGCATTTGTTAAACTTATTAGGAGCTTGAAACATAATGAATCAAGGAAAATTATATAAGCTCCAACAAAAACGATTGCCCTTCTTAAAAAAAAAAATTAAATTAAAAAAAAAAAAAAAAATGAACAAAATCGGTCGAATAGTTCTCGAGATTTTAAAATATGCTCCGAACCTCCTTAAAACGTTGATTTTTTACAAAACGTCGGTCATTTCAACAAAAAATGTCATTTTTTCGCCTTTTTTTAACGTATTGCAATCTTGAAAACATAATGAATCAATGAAAGCTATATAAGCTCCAGCAAAAACGATTACCTTTCTTAAAAAAAAAAAAAAAAAGAACGAAATCAGTGGAATAGTTCTCCAGATACAATGTCACCTAGTTTGAAAAAAAAAATAGGTTTTCGAGATTATTTCGACGTGGCTTTGAGTCGAAATAAGCGTAGAGAGCATTTTCCCAACTGTTATGGTGTTATATACAACAAACTAAATAAGTCTGAAGAACGTCAAACGTGGCAAATTAGGTGCGTTCGTACTATAACTAGTTTTACAAATATTTTTGCATCTTGGTGCAATAGCTGTTGCACTCTTATACAAAAATTTATTACTATTCTGTAGATTAAATTCAGTAATAATAGAGCTCCATCTTAAATAAAACGTCGTCACCATGTCAACCTAGAATCATGACCTATCATAGAATATCATTGAATTCACGACGTAAGGATAGGATAGAATAGAATGAAGAAAATTTTCATTGATATCTTTTTACGTCTTGATTCGACTTTCATAAAATTTGAAACGACTGTATCGACTTTGAATCGAGACAATTCTGCAAAGATTCTATATATTAACCCTTTATGTAAATTCATGAAAATTTTATCTTCTAAAGCATTCTTCGTGAATTGTTTAAACTACATTAGAAGATTTACATAACCATTTATTAAATTTTAGAAGGATTTAGAAGGATTCATTAAATTTGAATGGATAGGGATCTTGTGCACTATTTATAACCCCACTCAAATCTTTTATTTTAAATATTTTAAATATTTTACTTAGTATTTTGTAAAATTAGGAAATATACAAGTAGAATATTCTTACAATAGAAATATAGAAATATTTCCGAATTGGAAAATCCCCCCCCCCCCCCACCGACTCCAAGAAAGCTTAAAAGATGCAAAGGCAAAAGAAATCATCATTTTAAACATATTTATGTTTTGTGTAAACCATCATGCTTTTGGAACAAGACAAAGTAATGTATCTCTAACTCATTCTAAACTGTATTACAACTAATCGATGTATTCAATGAATTTTATAACAGGTTATTTTAATGGTACTTATAAGTACCGTCAGTAGATAAAGGGTTAAATTTCAAACCATTCGGTTGAGTCGTTTTTGCGCTGTTCCATGCGGAGAGACGAACGGACCAGACGATTGCTATAGGTGCTACGTATTTATATAGTTACGAATTCACCTAAAAAGATTGTAAGCATCACGAAACACGTTTAGGACACTTCGAAATTGAAAAAAAAAAAGCAAACAAACAAATAAACAAATTAAAGTCTTAACCCAAAAAAGTTGAACCATCATTTAAACTTTTTTTTAAATTATATTTCTTTTTAGCCCCCAATATGCTATTTCTTTCGGCCAGCAATTAAAATGTCGTCTCTAAAGAATAACGTTCTGTTGTATAGTTAGCCGTAAAACAAAGCAGATGTATCTTTGTACGGTTAAATATTCTACTGCAATTTTTTTAACTTTGAAGCATCGCACCTTTTCAATTTTTATACCGTCGTATTGGAAAAAAAAAAGTACTTTTAAATGCAATTTGTTTGAAAACGGCATCGCCATTTATTTTTGAGATATTCTTTTTTTTTTTTTCTTTTTTTTTTTTTTGTAATTTTTAGTGCCATTTGTTTAATGTTGGCAACTTAAGTACTCCATTTCTGTAGAAAGTAAAGGAAAAGCAGTTGGAAAATCGCAATTATATCTTTTTGCTGTCATTTTCTCATAATAACTGAAAAAAAAAGTGATTAAAATGCGTGCTATTGTGAAAAAATGAATGATTTCTGATAAAAAAGGAAGCTATTATAAACTAAATTTAATTTTAAGTATCTATATTAGAAGGTCCATGAATCATGAGATAGACGACTTTTTTGTCGAGTTTCTTGAATGACGATATCTCTTTTTTTGGATTTGTGCATTATTCGGCGATAGTGACCTGATATGCATAATTTACTGTGATATTGCTGAAGACTACATAGAGGAATTCTTCAGCAGATGCGAATGACGTCATTTTATGTAAAATAAAAGCGTGGGTTTTAAGTCTTGAAACGGAAATATGTTCTGTTGTATTTATAGTAATATGCATTTTTTTTTCATCGGGGGACGACACTAAATTGTGAAAAAAAAAAAAAAAAAAAAAAAAAAAACAGAATACGTGTTTTCTAGTCTTTAATTATTATTTAACCGTTAGCATGCAAAACTCTTAAATTTACTATTTTCATATTCTTTCTTTCTTTTTCATCCGTTTAACCCTTTATGTACTGAATTATGAATTCATGAAAATTTTATCGTCTAAAGCATTTTTCGTTAATTTTTGAAACTACATTAGAAGATTTACATAATCATTTAATAAATTTTAGAAGGATTGAAGGATTTAGAAGGATTCAATAAATTTGAATAGATTGGAATTTTGTGCACTATTTTTAACCCCACTCCAATCTTTTATTTTAAATATTTTCCTTAGTATTTTGTAGAATTAGGAAATGTACAAATATATTGTTCTTACAATAGAAATACAGGAATATTTCCGAACTGACCCCCCCCCCCCCCCCCCCACACACACACACACACACATCGCCAAGAACTCTGAAAAGATGCAAAGGCAAAAAAAATCATCCTTATCTTTTTTATTTATTTATTTTTTTTGTGTGTGTGTGTGTAATTAATAATGCTTTTGGAACAAGATAAAGTAATGCATCTATAACTCATTCTAAACTGTATTACTACTCATCGATGTATTGAATGAATTTTATAACAAATTATTTTAATCGTACTTATAAGTACCGTCATTAGATAAAGGGTTAATCCAATATATTTGGTCAGAATGAGAAATAATGTTATTTATTTAGATTTTGGTAAATAAGTAACACTTTCTTCTCTAAAAGATTTTCTGGTCTCTTAAAATGCAATTCTCGTTTAAGAAATAAATCTAAGCATACTTTCTTTCGCATTTTTCTAAATTATACCTAAATGTTGTTTGTTTTAGATTTTTAAGTCTTCTTCCTTCTGTAATATTGGTCACCATGCCAAATCTGTTTCCCAAATACGAATTTTATGATAAAGCGAGTAAAATGCAGTTTTGGGTTCTTTTATCCTATACTAGAAAGATAGCCCGTCAAAAATGACGGAATATGAGATATAAAGATATATACAACACATGTGCAAGAATATGAGTTTTTCTCGCTTGTTCCGCTGTGATAGATGAAAATTACATACACTGAAACCTCCCTGAACGACCATTTTTTTCATGGAACGAAATTTATTCCCATAGGCTCAATACTAATTTTACCTCCATTCAGAAACCACCCCAGTTGAACTCCCTCCATGAACGACCCATTTCTTTGAAGGAAATGAAAGAAATTCCGTTTTTGCGTGGTCGCTTGAAGATTGGTTTATTAGAAAATAATTCCGGAGAACGCATTATTCATCAAAATTTTAAACTAAGTTTAGAATTTTTATTTTATTCCGGTAACTTTTAAGTGTTTAAATCCCTTTGTGCCGTTTTAGGGATTGTATTTAACTCCAACGACAATTTAAGAATGACGGTTAATAAACTCCCTTGCCCTATTCTGTCAGGAAACTCTCAAAGAAATAAATAAATGAATGAAATCGTCATTATTTGTTCTTGTCCAAAAAAAAAATTGCATTCATTTACTGAAGGACTTGGAAATAAAAGTTCTAAAAAGATAAAACCGTAAAATCAAAGAAAACGTCAATGTATTCATATTTTAAACCCTGCAGTAATTAACTTATGTAATTAAATTTTGTTTTTCTACTTAAATTTTCTGATTTTTTCCTAATATGAAAAATAAATTTTAGTAACATTAATTCTGACCTTTTTTTCAACAATTGAAGTCTAGATTTAAACCTGACCTCCATTAAGAGACCACCTCTCGGAGTGATCCATTTTTATTGGATCGGAACATGGTCGCTTTAGGGAGGTTTTACTGTATTTCAAAAACGAAACTCATTTATGAAAAACTGTAATGCAGTAGAAGACCACTAATCCGCACAGCTTGGTTCCAAATGTTGTGCGGATTTGAGGCTTTTTGTGCATTACAGGTCATGATGTCTATATTATAAACTTAGATAGATAGCTTCTTTATATTAAATAAATTGTATAATTATTGAAAAATTACTTGTCTATATGAAACAGTGACTAAGTTGCTAGAAAATATGTCGCCAAATTTCATTTTCTTGATCTCGCCAAGGTCCCTATACTGGAAAAGTACCTAAAGCACATTAAAATCGGGCAGTTAGGAGCTCAAACAGTACACAACCGTCTATTGAAAAAAAATAATAAAAAAACCCCTAGAAAACAGGAATTTTGCTTTTTCAGAATTGAGTGCCGCTCCCGATGAAAAAAAAATATATGTATTATATATAAATAGTACAAAACATATTTCAATTTTAAGACTTACAGCACACGCTTTTATTTTATGTAAAATGACATCATATTCGCATCCGCTTAAGAATTCTACATTTACGATCCACTCTTAACGGTCTACTTCAGTCCCGTGAAAAGACCCGTTCGCTAATGCTATTCCTATGGAAGAGATTTATAAAGATATCTCGGTCGCATTTCAATATTTTTAGACGATTTTTTTTTTTTACAGTGGCTAGCTGAAGTCAATCTGTAAAAAGGCCGTTTTTTACTTTTTTGATTTTCATTGAGGATTTTTTTCTAGAGGATGCTGTCATTTTAGGAACCGGTTCTGAAAATGAAAGTGTTCTGATTAAAAATACTTGTAAACGAAATTGAAAAAGTAAAAAACGTCCTGCATACAGATCGACCTCAGCTAGTCACTGCAGAAAAAAAATCTAAAAATATTGAAATGCGACCGAGATATCTTTATAAATTTCTTCCATAGGAATAGCATTAGCGAACGGGTCTTTTCGCGTGACTGAAGTAGGGCCTAAACAGTGGCGTGGCGTCCGGTCATCGCTGGATGCGGCGATGACCAAGCAATATTTTAAAACTCTGAATAAGCTTTTAAAACTCTACGATCCAGTTTTAGTAGAACATTTGGAGTTAATGTATAAGTGAAGGTAAGATTTAAAGTTTCTTTTTTGAACATTCAACCATTGAATTTTAGAGTTAATAATTTTTCACCACAAACTTAAATAATTGCGATGACCACCGAAAATTTTCACGCCAAGCCACTGGGCCTAAAGTAGGCATAGGACGTCATTATCGCGAAATAATACACAAATGCAGCAAAAAGATGCCGTCATTCAAGAAACTCGGCCAGAAAAAAAAAAAAAAAAAAAAAAAAAAAACGGCTGTCTAGTGATTTAAAGACCTTCATTTGTTTGTAACATTAATATAGATACTACTTAAAATTCAATGTAGTTTATAATAGCTGCATGTTTTAACAGAAATCATTCATTTATATTTTTTCAAAATAGCATGTATTTTAATTACATTTTCTTTCGGTTGTTATGAAAAAAATGGCAACAAAAATATATAATTACTATTTTTCCTTTACTTTTTACAGAAATGGAGTACTTCCGTTGACAATATTAAGCAAATGACTCCAAAAACTACAAAAAAAAAATTAATATTTCAAAAATAAATGAAGATGCAGTTTTCAAACAAATTGCATTTAAAAGTACTTTTTTTTCGATACGACGGTATAAAAATTAAAAATGTGCGATGCTTAGAAGTTTTAAAAAGTGCAATAGAGTATTTAATCGTTCTGCTTTGTTTCACGGCTGGGTTCTGTAAGGTAGCCTTATTTTTTGGAGACGAGACGGCAGAAAATATGCTGGGAGAAAGAAATAGCATACCGTACTGCGGGCTAAAAAACGGACTAAAATACGGAAATACTACTGGAAATCGAGCCGCCAGTACTATTTCCGTATTCTAACGGAACTTTTTCCCGTTAAATTACAGAAAAATTTCTGTTTTTTTTTGGCATTTACGGGGGAAATTTCCGTTAAAATACGGGAACAGTACTGGCGTCCCGATTGCCAGTACTATTTCTGTATTTTAGTCCGCTTTTTTTACAGTGTAGTGCTTTGTGAAAATCGCCCAACAGTTGGTACTGCTATGCTACATTAGTCATAATTATCGCAATAGCTCTATCTCAAGAGCTAGTGCCCGAATTTTCATCAAACTTCAGATTCAGGTAGCCCCTGATATAAATTAGTGCTGTTTAGGTTTTGGTGTAAATCGCTCAACAGATGGCACTGCTATACTGCATTTTTCACGATTTCCGCAATAGCTTCATCTCAAGAACGCATATGAATTTTCATCAAGCTTCACATTTAGTTAGTCCCTGGTATAAATTTGTCCTAATTAGTTTTTTTTTTGTAAATCGTCCAACAGGTGGCGCTGCTATGCAGATTTTTTAACGATTTCCGTACTAGCTCTACCTCAAAAACTAACGCACGGATTTTCATCAAAACTTCATTTTTACTTAGAAGTTGACATAAGTTGTTGATCTTTAGATTTTGGTGTAAATCTTTTAACCGGTGGCTCTGATATGCTGCACTTTTCAGGAAGTATTAACATACATGAGATAGAAGAAACTTTTGGGATTGCGACATCCGACTAATTAGGATTTGGAAATAAATTTTGATCCATGTCTACGAAGCAAAATAAAGTATCTTTATTAGCGACAAAGCGGTTGCGATTAAACTGTGAAACAAGTAAAAATTAAATTTAAAAAATAAAAAAACCCGACTGTGTAAAAAGCAAACTAATTAATTATTTCTCATCCATGTGAAACTATTTTTTATATTGCTTGCCTATTTCTTTTATTTACTTGTATTGATGACTTTTAAGTTTTTTTTAATTGTTAGTTAAAATCTATAAACACTGTTTTGATAAAATGTTTATGATGGTTAGAGTTGCAGTAAAGCTAGAGATCCTACCTACACAACTTCCAGGTTGTATAATATTTAAACGGAGCTTCCGACTGTAAAATAGTTAATGAAACATCGTCTTCATTTTGAAAGACCAATCCAATCATATGCCACACAATAGGGTGCGTAAAAATACTTTTTTGTCTCTACCGCCATTTTGTAATTTACAGCCGTCGTTTTGAATTTATAAAAACAAAAACTAGCCTACAACCATCGGACGGTTAAGACGAATCGATAGAGACCTTCTTCATTAAAATCCATCCAGTCGTTGGGATGTTTCGAGGCTATAAAAAATCCACATACCCAGATACGCGTGAAATACATAACCCTTCTTGGCAGTCGGGGAAAATAAAACGTTTTAAAAAGTTTTTCTTAATCTTGAAAAGTAACATACAATGACAAACAAAATTATGCAATAATCTCTTCGAAATTACTTACGAAATTTTCCAAATATAAACTAACATGAAATTGATATTAAATTACACTAATTTAATATAAAAAACCCCATCTCTGGGATTTCAAGACGCCACCGAATTTCTTTTTAAAATTGATATAAATGGCCGTCATTTATGCAAAGCGTGAAATCGATATAGATATTTCTGGCACCAGGACTCATGTTATAAATTTTGAATCAAAAAGGGAGCGAGAGAAAGAAAAAGTTTGTATTAGCAATGAAAGTAAAATAGATTTATTACGGTAATTATTTTATAACAGACTACCTAAAGTACTTGGCATTGCCCGGAGTTTTAAGAAAGTTTGTTTTGAAAACTTAATTTCAAAATTAAACATACACTATAATACAAACAATAAAAAAAAGCAGTTAAGACATCTTGTATTTAAGTTCTTCACTAAGAATGAGCTCTAAGGACCTAAACCTTTGTGGAAATTCCAATATACACGCATACATATGGAACAGATTTAAAAAAGGCGAAAACAAATTGAGAGAACCCGAAAATGTTAAAATAGATCAATATTTTCATAATCGCTATTTTCTCACGTTTTGGCGATTTGCACTAAAAACTAAACAGCGCTAATTTATATCAGGTACTAACTGAATCTGAAGTTTGGTAAAAATTTGGGCATTAGTTCTTGAGATAGAGCTATTGCGATAATCATAAATATTGCCGCGTAGCAGCGCCACCTATTGGATGATTTACACTAAAAAGTAATCAGCACGAAATTATATCAACTACTAACAGAATCTGAAGTTTTATAAAATTCCGTGCATTAGTCCTTGAGATAGAGATATAGCTATTGCGGAAATCTTTAAAAATGCAGCATAGCAGTGCCACCTGTTATACGATTTACACCAAAAAGTACTCAGCACCAATTTATATCAGGGACTAACTGAATGTAAAGTTTTATTAAATTCCGTTCACTAGTTCTTGAGATAGACGGCACACAAAATTTGTGTCACACACAGACTTACAGACATACTCACAGACAGATGTTTTGTAAAAACTTGTTTTTATGGTTCTCTGACCACTAAAGTGTGTAAATCCGTCAAAAAGGGGAATTCGAAAAATTTTATGAATTTAATTCTTGTGAAGATAGAAGAAACTAAAAATAAAAAGTTTTAAAGTTTTCTTAATCTTGAAAAATGACATACAATGACAAACAAAAATGTGCAATAATCTCTTCGAAATTACTTACGAAAGTTTCCAAATATAAACTAACATGAAACTGATATTAAACCACACTAATTTAATATATAAAAATACCATCTCTGGGATTTCAAGACGCCTCCGAATTGCTTTTTTAAATTGATATAAATGGCCGCCATTTATGCAAAGCGTGAAATCGATATAGATATTTCTGGCACCAGAACTCATGTTATAAATTTTGAATTAAAAAGAGAGCGAGAGAAAGAAAGAGAAAAAGTTTGTGTTAGTAATAAAACTAAAATAGATTTATCACAATAATTAAGGACTTTACGTTGTAATATCGATACAAAACAAATAAGGTGCTGCTATCCAACGTAGGGTAAGGTGCCCTATTATCGTCCCCCAGTCACTTTTAGGCCCTTGGAAGTTGTAATTATCAGTGAAAATCTACCAAATTTGGATTTTACATAGACTAACTACTCACGCACATAGAAACATAGGCAAATGTCGTACAAAAAAAAAATTAACAATGCGAAAAATTGTTTATTCAAAAGTATAAAAAAAATGCAAAAGAAAAAAATGGTCCCAATTTCGTCCCCCTAAAAAATCCGATACACCGAGGCTTCACTTATAACTAAATCAAAATTTATTTCTAAATGAGTAAGTGGAAGAATAACATAACGAAACATTCGCCATCCAATCAAGAGAAAAAAATTGAAAAAATTGTCATGAAAAAGCATTCCTAATTTCGCCCCCTGGACGAAAATAAGAACTGCAAGGGGAAGAAATTGGGACCACGTTACTTCCCAATATGACGGAGCTTCAGTTCCCGTAAGATGAACTGAGCGTCCTAAAACTCACTGTATGCTACTGTCAGCATCTTACCAACATAAAATACATGCAATGAATTAGAAATAAATACTTACAGTACAGTAAATAACGTTCTACAAACGACGTAATAAGAACTCTGGTCTTCTAAAAATAGGAAATTCGCCGTCTTTAATTTATGTATGCGTCTTGGCGAACGAAACTTTCAACACTGACCCCTTTTACCTCCCTTCCCCTATGCATTGCGTCATAAGTGGCGCCACTTTCGTAGAAACGGAGAAGGGGGACGAAATTAGGAGAGGGGACGAAATGTCAGCACTTTACCCTACTATTTATTCATAAATTAAAAGATGTAAAATAATCTTAAATCTCAAATAAATAGCTCAGTGTTTCCTTTCACATTCCTGAAATCTGGCTTTCTATTTTGAAAAGTGTTTGAAAATTTCAATTTTTTTTACAGCCCTTCTTTCTTTGTTGTTTTCTTTGGATAAAAGATGGCGCCACTGAGCTGTTTATTTGAGATTTAAGAAGTTTCCGTTAGACTGTTTTGTATTTCGAATTGATTTTAAAATGTAGCATATAAAGAGTTTTTCGTCGATTTATAGTTTAGAAAATTTTCCTCCTGACGAAGGTTTTAAAGATTAAACCGAAACGTAGAGATTTATGTTATTCATATGTATATTTTACATCTTTTAATTTATTAATAAATAGTACGTTGAATAGCAACACCTTATTTGTTTTGTATAGATTTATCACGTTAATTATTTTGTAAAAGATGACTGAAGCCAGTTTTATACTGTGCATCCACTGTGTAATTCAGGATTTATTTTATGGCACCACTGAGCTGTTTATTTGAGATAAGAAGTTTCCGTTAGACTGTTTTGTATTTTGAATTGATTTTAAAATGTAGCATATCAAGAGTTTTTTGTCGATTTATATTTTAGAAAATTTTCCTCCTGACGAAGGGTTTAAAGATTAAACCGAAACGTAGAGATTTATGTTATTCATACGTTTATTTTACACCGATTAACCCGAATGTAGAGATTTATGTTATTCATATGTTTATTTTACATCTTTTAATTTGTGAATAAATAGTACGTTGGATAGCAAAACCTTATTTGTTTTGTATAGATTTGTCACGTTAATTATTTTATAAAAGATTACTGAAGCCAGTTTTACACTGTGCATCCACTGTGTAATTCAGGGTTTATTTTATGGCACCACTGAGCTGTTTATTTGAAATTTAAGAAGTTTCCGTTAGATTGTTTTGTATTTTGAATTGATTTTAAAATGTAGCATATAAAGAGTATTTTGTCGATTTATAGTTTAGAAAATTTTCTCCTGACGAAGGTTTTAAAGATTAAACCGAAACGTAGAGATTTATGTTATTCATATGTATATTTTACATCTTTTAATTTATTAATAAATAGTACGTTGGGTAGCAACACCTTATTTGTTTTGTATAGATTTATCACGTTAATTATTTTGTAAAAGATGACTGAAGCCAGTTTTATACTGTGCATCCACTGTGTAATTCAGGATTTATTTTATGGCACCACTGAGCTGTTTATTTGAGATAAGAAGTTTCCGTTAGACTGTTTTGTATTTTGAATTGATTTTAAAATGTAGCATATCAAGAGTTTTTTGTCGATTTATATTTTAGAAAATTTTCCTCCTGACGAAGGGTTTAAAGATTAAACCGAAACGTAGAGATTTATGTTATTCATGCGTTTATTTTACACCGATTAACCCGAATGTAGAGATTTATGTTATTCATATGTTTATTTTACATCTTTTAATTTGTGAATAAATAGTACGTTGGATAGCAAAACCTTATTTGTTTTGTATAGATTTGTCACGTTAATTATTTTATAAAAGATTACTGAAGCCAGTTTTACACTGTGCATCCACTGTGTAATTCAGGGTTTATTTTATGGCACCACTGAGCTGTTTATTTGAAATTTAAGAAGTTTCCGTTAGATTGTTTTGTATTTTGAATTGATTTTAAAATGTAGCATATAAAGAGTATTTTGTCGATTTATATTTTAGAAAATTTACCTCCTGACGAAGGTTTTAATGATTAAACCAAAACGTAGAGATTTATGTTATTCATATGTTCATTTTACGTTTTAATTTATGAATAAATAGTACGTTTGATAGCAACATCTTATTTGTTTTGTATAGATTTATCACGTTAATTATTTTATAAAAGATTACTGAAGCCAGTTTTATACTGTGCATCCACTGTGTAATTCAGGGTTTATTTTATGGCACCAATGAGCTGTTTATTTGAGATTTAAGAAGTTTCCGTTAGACTGTTTTGTATTTTGAACTGATTTTAAAATGTAGCATAACAAGAGTTTTTTGTCGATTTATATTTTAGAAAATTTTCCACTGTGTAATTCAGGGTTTATTTTATGGCACCACTGAGCTGTTTATCTGAGATTTAAGAAGTTTCCGTTAGATTGTTTTGTATTTTGAACTGATTTTAAAATGTAGCATATAAAGAGTTTTTCATCGATTTATAGTTTAGAAAATTTTCCTCCTGAAGAAGGTTTTAAAGATTAAACCGAAACGTAGAGATTTATGTTATTCATATGTTTATTTTACATGTTTTAATTTATGAATAAATAGTACGTTGGATAGCAACACCTTATTTGTTTTGTATAGATTTATCACGTTAATTATTTTATAAAAGATGAGTGAAGCCAATTTTATACTGTGCATCCACTGTGTAATTCAGGATTTATTTTATGGCGCCACTGAGCTGTTTATTTGAGATAAGAAGTTTCCGTTAGACTGTTTTGTATTTTGAATTGATTTTAAAATGTAGCATATAAAGAGTTTTTTGTCGATTTATATTTTAAAAATTTTCCTCCTGACGAAGGGTTTAAAGATTAAACCGAAACGTAGAGATTTATGTTATTCATATTTTTATTTTACATCTTTTAATTTATTAATAAATAGTACGTTGGATAGCAACACCTTATTTGTTTTGTATAGATTTATCACGTTAATTATTTTATAAAAGATTACTGAAGCCAGTTTTGTACTGTGCATCCACTGTGTAATTCAGGGTTTATTTTATGCCGCCACTGAGCTGTTTATTTGAGATAAGAAGTTTCCGTTAGACTGTTTTGTATTTCGAATTGATTTTAAAATGTAGCATATAAAGAGTTTTTTGTCGATTTATATTTTAGAAAATTTTCCTCCTGACGAAGGTTTTAAAGATTAAACCGAAACGTAGAGATTTATGTTATTCATATGTTTATTTTGCATCTTTTAATTTATGAATAAATAGTACGTTGGATAGCAACACCTTACTTGTTTTGTATAGATTTATCACGTTAATTATTTTATAAAAGATTACTGAAGCCAGTTTTATACAGTGCATCCACTGTGTAATTCAGGGTTTATTTTATGGCACCACTGAGCTGTTTATTTGAGATTTAAGAAGTTTCCGTTAGACTGTTTTGTATTTTGAATTGATTTTAAAATGTAGCATATAAAGAGTTTTTTGTCGATTTATATTTTAGAAAATTTTCCTCCTGACGAAGGTTTTAAAGATTAAACCGAAACGTAGAGATTGATGTTATTCATATGTTTATTTTGCATCTTTTAATTTATGAATAAATAGTACGTTGGATAGCAACACCTTACTTGTTTTGTATAGATTTATCACGTTAATTCTTTTATAAAAGATTACTGAAGCCAGTTTTATACTGTGCATCCACTGTATAATTCAGGATTTATTTTTACTTACCCATCATACGTAGTATAGGCTAAATCTTGTAATCGTTTTAAAAATCGAAAAATTTTTTTTGACAGATTTACATGTTTTAGACACTGGAGATTCCGAAAAACATATTTTTAAAAAAATGCCGTCCGTCTGTCTGTGTGTCTGTAAACGCTCCAGCTCCCGAACAAATTGAGATAGAGACTTGATATTTTGTGTACTTAATATGCAATAAAAGGAAGAAACCTGTTGAATATCAGTAACCTTGATCATTCGGAATCCTTTTTTTTTGGACTTACGAAATATTCGTTCTGATAAAAGGTATATAAAAGTTTTCGAAAATATTTATTTTAAGGAGTGAATACAAAAGACAATAAAAAAACATAAATTTTGCATAAAGAATGAAGTCGATCGGATAATGAGTTGCCGAGATATTTTTAATCCTATATTTTCCACACTCTTCTATTTTCCATGATCCTAAATTTTTTAAATTTCAATGTAAAGATATACTTTAATTGGAAATGAGATGCCTAATCTTACGCAATAAACTGTCACTTGATAGGATTATCATTTTTGGAGTTATAAAGATGTTTCTTTTACGCAATTCCGTACTGTTTGATTATCCCGTCGATCAAAAAACTATCGCCAAACTATATGATAAGCCAATAATGGCTTATCGTAAATGTAGCATTCATTTAATATTAATTCATTACACGTGTTTGTTGCGTCATCAAGTGATTTTTAAATCGACGTTTTATTTGTATTTTTATTTATCTTTTACAAATTTATTAACCATTTGGAAAAATGGTTATTGTTCTCGTCCGGATGGGAAATCAAAAGCATATCTGAACGTTTTCATTGGTTTAATCCGCAATTTATTCGTTATCTGATTGGTATATACAGTAATCTGTATTTCCCTGTGGTTTCAACAACAAAGGACAACAGAGCGTTGCCACTATGACAAAAAGTAATAAAAACTACAAAAAAAATTAATAAATCAGAAACAAATTGAGATACAACTTTCAAACAAATTTCATTTAAAAGTACACTTTTTTCTCTATCCGACGGTATAAAAAGTAATATTGTCGGATTTTTTTCTTTATCCGACGGTATAAAAAGTAATATTGACGGATGTTTAGAAGTTTAAGAATGAAATTTTATTTAAAATTGGTCGTGAGATTTTTTGGAAATCTGATGATAGAAAAGCCTTTTCCCGAACAGCCAATGAAATGCATGGCTATTACGTAAGTTTCATAGGAAATCTGACGAGTCGCAGGCGATTTTTCTTGCTTGCAATTTTTACGTGTAATAACACTATTAATCTTTAATTCATGCCGTACGTAATGTATGACCAGCTCCGTAGAAGTTTAAAAATTTACAGTTCCGAAAATTGTAAAACTGAAATTTCTTTTAAAATTTGTTCGTGATGGGTCCAGGAATGTTATTGTTTAATCCATGGCGTACGTAATGTAGGATCAACTCCGTGCGATTTTTTATGTGTTAAATTTTAGTCTTTGAAAAAATCATTTTCCAAACGGTCGTTGTAATTTGTTAAATTGCTTTTTTTTTTTTTTTTTTTTTTTTTTTGTTCTTCCAATATTTAAATATACATCCAAATTTTATTTGGAATTGCAATGCATTTTATAAATAATTTACACATGCTTTATTTTCATATTTTATATTACGCATAATCATGATGGGTAAGTATCACGCAGCCCCCGACGACTAGTTATTGTTTTGAACGGTTTATGTTGTTTATTATCTGTCTTTATTATAAAGTGATAAGGATGTCATAACGAGGGTAACAACAATACGGTTACGATTGTATGAGAATCACAACAATGGAGTTAATTAAGCAAAATATCGCATATATTCTATTTTTAGGGTTTCGTTCATCTGACGAAACCCTATTCGTCTCGCTCCTCTGTCTGTCCGTCTGTCACAGAGCCCGTTCTCAGAAACTATACATGTTGGAGACATGAAATTTTGGGTACATATAGCTCAACACCTCCCATTATACGACAAATCATAAAATTTTGAAAAAATCGTACATTTAACCCTTTGTGCTTCCACATGTGTATTTTAAACAATTCTTTCTAAGTGAGCCCCTATTTAGATTGGAGGTTGAAATTTTGCATACTTATAGCTCAACATCTCAGATCACACGTCAAATAATAAATTTTTAAAAAGTTTTATGTTTAACCCTTTCAACTCCAGCTTGTGTATGTTAAGCAATTCTTTCTAACTGAACCCCTAATTAAATTGGAGATTTGAAATTTTGCATACTTATAGCAGAACACCTGAGGCCAGGCGACAAATCATAAAGTCTTACGTTTAACCCTTTGCGCTACCACATATGTATTTGAAGCAATTCTTTTTAAGAGAGCCCCTAATTAAATTGGAGATATGAAATTTTGCATACGTATAGCTGAATACCTCAGACCACACGACAAATCATAAAATTTTCAAAAAGTCTTATATTATTTACCCGTCCGGGCTCTAACTTGTGTATTTTAAGCAATTTCTCTAACCTTTGCCCTTTTAACCCGGGGAGAATTTTTTCAACTTTTGCCGACACCCCTTTGACCATTCTTTCATATTATGCACCATAGCCTTACATATTTTAGTTCCAGTTTTTACCGCCAGTTGCGCCTACTTATCTCGGGTGCTATGGGCCCAATCCCCTCGACTAACATATCTACGGATAGTATGTAAAACGAATTTTCGTTCGGATAGAGGTTTGTTTAGAATCTAGTGCGTCCCTGGTTGCGAAATGTAGAACTAACTGATTTTTTAAAAGGATAAAGTGTTTTGAAAGGAATATTAAACGAAACCCTCTGTGCGATCTGTGATCACACTTACCCACTTGTTACATCATTGAACAGAACAAAAAAGTAATAATTATGTTTCAAATACAATTTGTTTGAAAATTATAACTCAATTAAGTGAAATTTTTTGTTTCCCTTGAAAAATAATTTTCAAGTAAGAATTTTCTGAAAATCTGTCTAAACTTTGAACGTTCCTTTATTGCAATATTGCAGCACTTGCAGCATGTAACTTTTTCGGTATTATTAAAGTACGCAAAGCTCAGACGAATATGCATTGATAAAAAAATTCTGTCTCTGCATTTAAAAAGTAAATTGCGCCTCTAGAAAAAATAGTTCTATGTCATCCTTATATATTCTAGTTCCCTTTGCTTGCGAGTTCTAGTTATCCCTATTAAAATTCAAGGGCGTTTTCCTATGTTATCGTGGTCAAACTTACTTAAAAATCTCTGCAAATAAATGCGAACACACGAAGTGAGTTTTAGTAACTATAATTCTAGAAATCAAGTGATAATTTCCCATAATTCCAACGATTCATAACATAATAGACCGGGAGATGGAAGCACAGACAACCATCTCATCGAGTTCACTGCTGAAATTCCAGAATCGGTTAAAACTCGATTTGCATACTAAAACGCAATCGGTCTGCTAAGTCGTATCGTGGTGGAAAACAACTGAAAACCCGATTTTAGCGGTTGACTCTTAGGTTTACCATTGTGTTTTCCTGCACCCGAAGATATGGAAACAGGAAGAACTGGGAGCAGGAAAACACAATAGTAAGCCTACGAGTCAACCGCTAAAATCGGATTTTTATGTGTTTTCCACCAAGATAGAACTTGGCAGACTGATTGTATTTTAATATGTGAATCGAGTTTTAGCTAATTCTGGAATTTCAGCTGTGAACTCGATGAGATGCTGTCGCTTCCAGCCCTATAATGTATCGTTTCATCTCCTAGTAAACTATAGACAAAAATTCTCGATCATTTCGTCTATTCAGTTTATTTAATTACCTTATTCGCATAACTCGGAAATCCATATTTCTTGTTTAGGGTTTTAGAAAATGATACCTATTCATTCTAGATGAAGGTGGTATATTATTTCTTTCAGCGTGGCAGGAAGTTGCTACTATTGGTGATTTATTGTACACGGTTTATGATCTTCACCTTCTTTATATTAGGATGTTTAAGTAATGATGTTTAAGTAATCTCTTATGATGAGTAAGTGTTAAATAGTTTTCATGTTTTATAGAAAAAGATTTATTTAGTTTCCGGAATTTCACAAGCGATTGTGCGTTATATTCGTTCTTTATGTAACGGTTTGAAATATAATTGTTTTAAAAATTAAATAACAAACAGTTCTTAGTAAAAATTAATCACGACTTCATTTGTTTTGTATTTTTAAATAAAGAAAATTTGTGTAAACACTTCATTTTTCCTATTCAATAGTGAGATTGAAGTACTTTAATTTGTCACAGCTCGAAAGCAAAAATAAAACGTGGAATACTATCTTAGTTTTAAAATGCTGACACCGAGATAGGTTGATTCATGGCTGCATTCATAGCAGTAGATGTAAACATTAATTTGCAGTGATTTGAGATTCTGTTTTTTTATACTGAAATTTTTGTGTTCTTTACCGTTTCCCGATTATCTATATAATAAAAGCCGTAGTCATGTGACTGTCATCAATAGTTCTGGGCTGACCGCTTCGCTTTTTATATGCCAAACGGCCATTTCGGTGCTTTTATGTTAGTCGGGCGCAGGTGATAAATCGCCAAATATTCTTCAATCGCCATTATTTCATTAAAAATATAAACCTATCACTCATTTCATTTAAAATACATAACTTTAATTTAAAAAACACATCTTTCATTTGCCTCATTTAAAATACAATAAATAAATAAATAGATATTTTTCCAGTATAGGTTCTTGGCGGGAAAAAAATGGCATTCAATTTTCCGGCAATCTATATCCTATTTCATATACATAAGCAATTTTTTCCATATGTATACAATTGACTTAATCTAAAGAAGACAATATTCTATTTTTATATAGAAACAGAAGTAATTTATATGTAAACAAATATTGTATATATATGTGTAAATAAAATGTTTATATGCAAATAAATACATATAAATAAATGTAGAAGTTCACCAGGTTTGTTTTCATAGCTGTTTATATATTTTATCAACGTATTTCACGTTCTGAAACCCGAATTGCGCCAAGCTTAAAGAAAAATGCCAAGACCCCGGTAATGGAAAAGTACCTAAATAAACAATTAATCGTAATAATAATAACATAAACTAAAATATTTCATTTCAACATCAAAGTATTTTCTCTTAATTTACATTCAAATAAAGATATATTCCAAGATTTGATTTCAATTGAAATTAAGTTGACAGCTTTCTATTTCACTTCAGAGAGTAAACAAATACAAGAGATTCATTCATCATATAAAAGGTAGAAAATATTAGACCATGGAGGAAATCATTCACAAAGCAGGTTCTCCAACAATGAGTGGACAATATTCTTATGACGTCGTAGTCATAGTAGATAAATTGGCGGTGCTAACGTTTGTTAACGGCTTGCATTCACGAGGTTTTATTTTGCTATTTTCTCTTAGTTACGTTAGTATATTGTCATATTTATGAATTCAGAAATCAAATCTATAAAAACAAAAGTATATATTCATTATTTAGTTATTAAGTAATGAAAAAAAAATTATAAATGCTTGATTTGCAAAATTTAAATAAATTTATTAATATTAAAAAATAACATTGAAGGGTACTTCTTAGTTATCCCGTCGACCAATTTCGCCAAATTATATAAATCGCCAAAACCACTCACCAAATTATACACATTGACATAATTTTTATTTTAAATAACGAAAGAACAAATAAATTAGTAAAACATTAATAAAAAATACGAATTAAACGCCCAATTAATGGTTTTATTGGCCATTATTGGCATTTAATCTTACAATTATTTAATTAATGGCAACCGTTATTGGCATTTAATCTTACAATTTGGAGACAGTAATTTGGTCGACGGGATAACTAAGAAGTACCCATTGAAGTAACAGCATGTTTAAGTAGAATAAGTTTAATTTAGATAATTTATGAACAAATCTCAGTTTCAACACTTGAAGTTTCACTCATTTTTTACAGCTACGGAAATTATGAGGTATTTGTCAAAAAAGACGAAATACGCATAACCACAAAAATGTATGAAATGTTATCAAGTTCGCAAAGAATTCTTGGTTTCTCAATCAGAATCTTTGGACTCGGGGAAGGATTGAGCAAGTCAATTAGTTTCAGAATGAAAGTAACACGATGCAATGCTTAGCATACATTTAAGGGAGACCAAACTGGTCGCCAGAAGCGGCTAGTAAAGAATAACAGTCAATGAATTAGTATTTATAATTATTAATATTTCGGAGTGCAACATGACATTCAACGATTAAGATAATAAGAAAAGGTTTCAGATTGAAAAATAGATTTACGCTGGGAATATTTCCTTATACATATTACAGTTTTTAATTAAAGAAGTGAAAAGGAAACATGATATTTTAGCATTTAAATAAAATGTTGTTTATACCGATATAAATTTTATATGTTTATAAAACTGCTTTAGTATATTTTAAATTTATATTTACATTTTATTTATATAATGTAGGCCTAAAGAGATTAATAACTACATTTTACATTCAAAATGCTTTTCAAACAATGAAGAACAGTACATATGCAATCATTCCTTTTCTTTTTAAATTTCCTTCCTTTTTTTTCTTCTATTTCCTAGATCAGTCTTTTCTTATGAAATATATAAAATGTATTTACCTTATATTTATAAAATACAATGTGTACGGGAATAAAATATTACCATTAAATATGGCTTATCATGTCGTTTCATAAGCATTAATAAGAATTATTAAGGAATATTTTTAAAGGAAACTTATATATATATTCCGCAGAATTAAAAAAATTAGACTCCATGTTAATGTTCACATTTAATAAAACTATTTTTAATCACCATACATATAAAAAAAAAAAAAAAATACTCATTCTTAATATTTACAAGGAGAGGGCCAACCTTGTTAATCACAGATTTTGATTATTTTAATATATGTTGCAGGGTATAGACCCCTTAGTCTCAGGTTCAACGGATTTTATACAACGCTCGTTAGTTCTTGAGAAACCGGGGGGGGGGGTCTAATATTAGTATATGATTTAAATACTTACTTTGTAACAATAAGGATAGAGTGGGCGTAGCTCAGTTGGTACGGCGTTTGTTGGCTGATCGGCGGGCTCGGGTTCAATGCCCGAAAGCACTAAATTTGTTTTTCTTATATTTTGTTTTATAAATATACTTGTAATTATAACTTAATAATCGCATTGTCAATTAAAATTTATACTATTGTATTTCAATTATAATTTTAACCTATTTAATTTTTTTACTTTTAAATAAATAGTTGTATAAAACATCATAAAACTGATAATTTTTTAAAAATCACATTTAAAATGTATTTCATATATTCAGTATGTATGCAATGATATTGAACAATTGTGTCAATTCGTGATTTTAAAGAAATATCATTTATTCATTGCTTTAACAAGGGAAATCAATACGATGATACTATTACTCTGTTTTTAAAGTAACAAGCATAATTATATTAAAAAATAGCATCGGAATTATATTACAACGGATTTTTTGTATATTAAAGATTTTTAAATTTGTAATATGTATGCTTGCACTTTCAAATATTTCGTTTTCCCCTCTATCTTCTTTCTGCTTTTATTTTTATTTTATTTGAATATGTTTTATTTTATCATAACTAGATGGCACCACAACAGGTTTCTAACGATTTTGGAATTTTTATTATTCAATAATAGATCCAATTTTCTTTTAAATGTCTTTAAAGGATGAGAAATAATAGTTCAAAATAAAAAATGATAAATTTTAATTTAAATTTTTAACATTATAATTAATGTACGATATTAAAATTTTTAATTGAAATTATTAAATTATAATTACAAGTATATTTATAAAACAAAAAATGAGAAAGGCAAAAAATGTAGCGCGTCCGGGTATCGAACCCGGGCCCGCCAGCAAACGCCGTACCTACTGAGCTACGCGCAGCCTGCCCTTTTTGTTTCAAAGTAAGTATTTAAGTTGTGTACTAATATTAGACCCCCCCCCCCCCCCCCCGGTTTCTGAAGAACTAACGAGTGTTGTATAAAATCCGTTGAACATGAGACTAAGGGGTCTCTACCCTACAACATATATTAAAATAATCAAAATCTGTGTTTAACAAGGTTGGCCCTCTCCTTGTTAGATCATGCTTAGAACTTATTTAAAACAAATAAGAAAAATCATGCGTACAGCATAGATTATGAAACACTTTCCAACACTCCCTGAAAGCTTTAACGAAACTTCGTTACTTAGGGAAATAAGGTAAATAAGATAACTAAGTAAACATTTAAAAATCTGATTTCAGTAGTTACCGCAAATAGCCAAATATGTATTCCAGTTCTTTTGAACAGCCCTGTATTCGATCTGTATTTTGATATATATACTATATAATAGGAAAATTTAGTTTAGCAAGAAAATGCATAACAGGTTGAAATTCATCTTTCAGCAATTTATACTAATAGATGGAAACATACTTGAATACTTTTGTACAGCCCTGTAGTTTACCTAGTACCTTTATTACATGCCACTATTTAGCTAAAATTTAATTCAAAATAAAAAACGCTTAAAACTACTGAAATTACATTTCCAGAAATTATCACCCACAGACGGCCGTGTATCCAACTTTTTGCGTGGCCCTGTATATTATTTTATCGATATTCTACAAATATTTCTTAGTACACTAAATTCAGTTCAGCGTAAAAATGCATAACTCCTTTAAAACCCACCATTAAGCAATTTATGGTCATACTCAGTAACCTTTACGAATTCATTTCTGTAGCTCTGTATATGAACTATAGCATTTATACGCACTTTATAGTATGCATATACATAATGAATAAGTAGGTAAGTGTGATCACAGATCGCAAAGAGGGTTTCGTTTAATATTCCTTTCAAAACACTTTAACCTTTTGAAAAATCTGTTAGTTCCACATTTCGCAACCAGGGGTGCACTCTATTCTAAACAAACCTCTATCCGAACGAAACTCCGTTTTATATACTATCCGTAGATATATTAGTCGAAGGGATTGGGCCGATAGCACACGAGATAAGTAGGTGCCGCTGGCGGTAAAAAGTGGAACTAAAATATGTAAGGCTATGGTGCATAATATGAAAGAATGGTCAAAGGGGTGTCGGCAAAAGTTGAAAAATTTCTCCCCGGGTTAAAAGGGCGGACGTTAGAAAAATTGCTTAAAATGCACAAGATAGAACCCGGAGGAGTAAATTATATAAGACTTTTTGAAAATTTTATTATTTGCCGTGTGGTCTGAGGTATTCAGCTATACGTATGCAAAAATTCATGTCTCCAACTTAATTAGGGGCTCTCTTTGAAAGAATTGCTTAAAATACATATTAGGTAGCTCAAAGGGTTAAACGTAAGACTTTTTCAAAATTTTAATATTTGTCGCCTGGCCTCAGGTGTTCTGCTATAAGTATGCAAAATTTCAAATCTCCAATTTAATAAGGGGCTAAGTTAGAAAGAATTGCTTAAAATACGCATGTGGGAGCCAAAAGGGTTAAATGTGCGATTTTTTCAAAATTTTATGATTTGTCGTATGATATGTGGTGTTTAGCTATAAGTATGCAAAATTTCCCGCGTTCAACCTAAATGGGGGCTCACTTAGAAATAATTGTTTAAAATACACATGTGGGAGCTCAAAGGGTTAAATGTATGGCTTTTTCAAAATTTTATGTCTTGTCATTTGATGCGAGGTGTTCAGCTATAAGTATGCCAAATTTCACGCCTCCAACCTAATTAAGGACTCAGAAAGATTTGTTTAAAATACACATGTGGGAGCCCAAAGGGTTTAATGCACGACTTTTTCAAACTTTTACGATTTTTCGTATGATGTGTGGTGTTCAGCTATAAGTACGCAAAATATCAAGTCTCCAACATGTACAGTTTCTGAGAACGGGCTCTGTGACAGACGGACAGACAAACAGATAGACAGACAGAGGAGCGAGACGAATTGGGTTTCGTCAGATGAACGAAACCCTAAAAAAGCACATATCATAATTAGAAATGCATTTCGAGCAATCATTACTAATATACAGTAATTCGGATACATTATAGTATCTGAAATCTTTTTAAATACACCGCACACAATTTCCCCTATACCCATTATAAACGGAATTCTTTTGTGTGGCCCTGTAAATGAACAATAACTATTCTTTGCACCGCCTATTCAACAGAATGCATATTTTTATGGGCTTCATAAATGAATATCAATTTTACTATGTTTGAAAGAGAGTAACACCATTAAAAATCATTTGAAACGATTTTTTTCCCATTGGCCGTAATGTAACGGAAAACTTTTGACTGTCCCTGTAAATGAATTAAACATGCTACAAACTTCATTTGAAATAGGGAACGTGCTATGGTAGAGGTCACTAACATCTAAAAATTTCAGAACGATCCAAGCATATTTACGAGAGTTAGAGCGTGGACAGACGGTCATACGGACAGACGGCCAGACAAACCGAAGACCAATTTTCAACTATGTTGGAAAGTGTTAAAAAGATGTGAGTTGATAAGCAATGCTTTTTGCCCCTACCCCCGTTTGACATAGTTTTTTTTTTTTTTTTTCGATTGCAATTTAGGATTTATATTTACTCTTTCTCTGATTAATTAGGGTTTCTTTCACCCTATTCGTCTCGCTCCTCTGTCTGTCTGTCCGTCACAGAACCCGTTCTCAGAAACTATACATGTTGGAGACTTCAAATTTTGCATACTTATAGCTGAACACCACACATCATACGACAAATCATAAAATTTTGAAAAAGTCGTACATTTAACCCTTTGGGCTCCCACATGTGTATTTTAAACAATTCTTTCTAAGTGAGCTCCTAATTAGGTTGAAGGCGTGAAATTTTGCCTACTTATATCTGGGCACCTCAGATCAAACAACAAATCATAAAATTTTGAAAAAGTCGCACATTTAATCCTTCGGACTCCCACATGTGTATTTTAAACAATTCTTTCTAAGTGAGCCCCTAATTAGGTTGGAGGCGTGAAATTTTGCATACTTATAGCTGAACACCTCACATCAAACGACAAATCATAAAATTTTGAAAAAGTTGTAAATTTAACCCTTTGGGGTCTCATGTGTGTATTTTAAACAATCCTTTCTAAGTGAGCCCCTAATTAGGTTGGAGGCGTGAAATTTTGCATACTTACAGCTGTACACCTCACATCAAACAACAAATCATAAAATTTTGAAAAAGTTGTAAATTTAACCCTTTGGGGTCTCATATGTGTATTGTAAACAATCCTATCTAAGCGAGTCCCTAATTAGGTTGGAGGCGTGAAATTTTGCATACTTATAACTGAACACCTCACATCAAATGACAAACCATACAATTTTGAAAAAGTCGTACATTTAACCCTTTGGCCTCCCACATGTGTATTTTAAACAGTTATTTCTAAGTGAGCTCCTAATTAGGTTGGAGGCGTGAAATTTTGCATACTTATAGTTGAGCACCTCACATTAAACGACAAATCATAAAATTTTGAAAAAGTCGTACATTTAACCTTTTGGGCTCCCATATGTGTATTTTAAACAATTCTTTCTAAGTGAGACCCTATTTAGGTTGGAGGCGTGAAATTTTGCATACTTATAGCTGAACACCACCATGCGTCAAATCATAAAATTCTGAAAAAGTCGTACATTTAATCCTTTGGGCTCCCACATGTGTATTTTAAGCAATTCTTTCTTTCTAACTGAGCCCCTTATTAAATTGGAGATTTGAAATTTTGCATACTTATAGCAGAACACCTGAGGCTAGGCGACAAATCATAAAATCTTGAAAAAGTCTTACGTTTAACCCTTTGAGCTACCACATATGTATTTGAAGCAATTCTTTCTAAGAGAGCCCTTAATTAAGTTGGATACATTAATTTTTGCATATGTATAGCTGAATACCTCAGACCACACGACAAATCATAAAATTTTCAAAAAGTCATATTATTTACTCCTCCGGGTTCTAACTTGTGTATTTTAAGCAATTTTTCTAACCTCCGCACTTTTCACCTGCGGAGCACTTTTCTAACTTTTACCGACACCCCTTTGACCATTTTTTCATATTATGCACCATAGCCTTACATATTTTAGTTCCACTTTTTACCGCCAGGGGCGCCTACTTATCTCGGTTGCTATAGGCCCAATCCCCTCGACTAATATATCTACGGATAGTATGTAAAACGGAGTTTGAGGTTTGCTTAGAATAGAGTGCGCCCCTGGTTGCAAAATGTGGAACTAACAGATTTTTAAAAAGGATAAAGTGTTTTGAAAGGAATATTAAACGAAACCCTCTGTGCGATCTGTGATAGCACTTACCCACTTGTTTTTGTTTTAAAATTGCTTGCATGCGTCATACAAAATCAATTTTATAGGTTTATTTAGCAAATTATAATGTATTTCATTACCTCGATTTGGTAAGTTTATACATATATATATAAAGCCCCATAACAACATCATATCTTTTCTTATGTATTTTAATAGGTAAATTATAGTATAAAGATATTTAAAATAACAATGGTGTTATCGTATAATTAAATAATTTTAAAATTTGCTAAATAAACCTAGGTTTCTGATCTTGAAAATTATTTTCCGACAAAAATTAATTGGGGAGACCGTAAATATTTCACCTTAAATTATATTTAAACAGAATATCTTTTTAAAAAAGCAAAATATTTTACCTATGAAAGAGGAAGGGTGGGGGAACAAAAATTATTGTTTCATCAATTTTTCATCAATTTATGGTTCAACATTTCGCCAATTTGCGGTTAAACGTTTCGCCAATTTGCGGTTAAACGTTTCACCAATTTATGGTTCAAGGTTTCACCAACTTATGGTTCATCCTTAGAACCAAATGTTGGAACAATGTTTCTCCATCTTATGGTGGCAGCTACTGCAGCATCAGAAATTGGTTCAACGTTGTATCAAATTTTTAACAGTGTAGTCTACATGAATGTATGTAAGGGCTAACTGACATCACCATTGGCACCAGGCGTCGTTATGACCCCTGTTATACACAAGAATTCAGGTGATATGATTGGTCTACGAATAATTTGTATGCAATGTGATTGGTCTATCTATAGTAGCTTGCGATATGATTGGCCTTTTCCGTCATGACGATTCCTTCAATGATGGCTAAAAATATAGTAGGTAGATTGGTTGATAGAAATGTTAGCTTGTAAACATGGCCTTCCATACTGACAACTTCTGGATTGAAGTTTGCCAGTACAGTTTGGATAAAAACTTTGAAATCTTCACTAGTTTAAAAATTTAAAAACTTCACAGTCAGCCGTACTCTTTATGCGTATGTCGCCATTTTTTTTTTTAAATAGAAGCACGCAACATTATGTAAACAAAAGACAAACCTATTTTTTTGTTCGTAAACTGGGAAAATGGCTGAGATAATTCTTGAGAACCTTTCGATATAAATCGAATATAAACGAGGTTAGATCGCAAATAACTCTTTTTAAACATAATATAATTCTTTCTACAAACATATATCCTTTTTAATAAATTTCAAAACTTTATTATTCGATTGCATAGTTAATATATTTAATAAAAAATTCCTTTTTTATATACAATTAATAAGCAATCTAAAAAAAAATACATAAAATGTAAAATTTTTAATAATAATTTCCATTTATGGTCTATGCACAGGGCAGTTAGCTCTGTAAACCGGGTAGCCCGGGTTGCATCTGCAAATTATTTTTTAAATAACATTTTTTTGTAATAATAAGGAGAGAAAAACGAGTAACGTCAAAAAGTATAACATCTCAACTCGATTGAGTAAAAAGATTCACGAACCAAAATGACGATGGATGATGCCATGAAAAGAATATTAATTTTTTGTACAAGGCTTTGCTGAGTTGGTGGTTTTGTTTTATCAGAGAATATCAGAGTGCTTCTGTATAATGTTATTATTCTAAAGTCTATTATAATGTCTTTTATAAAGTCATTATTATAAAGTTATTGAATCGTATTAATTCACTATCCAACTATCTTCTTTCTCTATTCTGTTTGTCTAATTAATTATATGTCTTCATCAACAAACCCAGTGTGATCAATTGAAATATTTGTGGTTATTATGCAATATTAAGTTTTTTCACAATTCATCATTCCCACAGCAACAGCAACAATAATAATATACCAATAATAATAACAATAACAAAATCTCACATCATTATGTTAAACGTAGAAAGTATAATTATTTTAACATCAAACTGACGCACATGCGTGAGTTTCAAAACATTTTTAGTCTAAATTTAAAAGTTTTATTTGCATAAGTCAGAAATATTTGTTGACAAAATGAAATAAAACGCAAACTTTGCTAGTTCAACAAATAATGGATACGGTAGAACAACACGCACGGAGAAAAGTTGATAAAAGAAATATTTTGCAAACGCTTAGATTTATTTTTTTTCTTCTCAAAAAGACTTTTATGTGTGTTACATTAAACAAGAAATAAAATGCATGCATCAAGCATATATTATGAAACACTTTCCAAAACAGTATAAAAACTACAACAAAACCGTTTAGTAACGTGAAAAGATATAAACAAGCTGGAAATTGCACGTCAAACGTGGCAAATGAAGTGCGTTCGTAATATAACTAGTTTTATAAATATTTTTGCGCCGCATATGGTACTGAATGTATATTTTAGTGCACTTCGTAAGTGCATTTCATTCTGATCGAAAGGCTGTAACATCATTAAAATGAACTTGAAATATTTTTTCCCATTGGCCGCAATGTAACGGAAAACTTTTGACTGTCTCTGTAATTCAACTATACATCCGAATTTTCATAAAATTTGAAATGACTCGACAAAATTTACCAACAATTATATATTTAAAATTTCAGACCATTCGGTTGGGTAGTTTTTGTTCCGTTATATGATGACGTACAGACAGACGGACGGACCGAACGACGACTATAGGTTCTACGCATTTATATAATTACGAACGCACCTAAAAACGCGTATCACATTTAAAAACGTAATTTTAACAGTCCATTTCAATTATCATAGTTGGAAAAGTATCCGAATTCTTTTGTGAAGCCCTGTATATCTATAAATTTGTATACGTACTATATAGAATGCAAAAATGCTGTTCTGTTAGAAAATTCATAGCATAGCTGGTTATTCTCTTTCGGCAATTTCCGCAAATAAATATAACTGTACTCTACATTTTGTGTCCAGCTCTGTATATGAGCTATACAATTTATACACATAATACAAAATCGAATTATTTTGTGTGTCCCTGCAAATAAACGAAAAATGCTATGCACACCTTGTTCTACTTTTGTAGTGCGCACCTGAATGCTGTATATCAATTTCAATATGTTTGAAATAGTGTAACATTAATGAAATACACTGCAAATGGTTTTTGCCCATTAACCATAATGTAACGAAACTCTTTTGAGTGGCCCTGTAAGTGAGCAATAAATGGTACATGCTAAAACATATATCATTGACATGGCAATACGAGTACATAGACACGAATTAGAACACTGATAGACAGGCGGACAGAGAGACAAACGGTAATCATAAAGTCTTTTTTACTATGTTGGAATGTGTTAAGGGTACAGTGGACGTTTAAAAAAATTCCTTTTAATTTTCATAATAGAGATTTGAAATTTTGTGCAAATATACATTTCACCATAAGTATATACAACACCTTAAAAGAAATTTCCAATCTTCTAATTTTAAGACCTTTTCAAAAATTTTAAAGTTTAAAACGAAATTTTAAAATGCTCCTTGCGTCTTAATTTTTTAGATATTTCCTCGATTTTGGATTTTAATCACATAAAACTTTTTTCAAACAAATTTGTGTATAGATTTATTAACCCCTTAAATAGTTAATTTTTTTAAAGATATTTTTCTGAATTCCATGTCGTTATTCATCAAAATGGTGCCTTATTATAAGGCAAAATTTTGATTTTTAACTTATTATAAGTTAAAAATCAAATTTAATTGTCTTAACGAAGTCGAATCTTAAAATGCATACACTGTTTCTTTTTAAGCAATTTCAGGATTCTTCCTTATCAGTTTCATTAACTTTGATAAAAAATTAAGTAGCAAGAAGCATTTCAAAAATTAAAAAAATCTGAAACATCAGTATTGAGAAAAACAGATTTAATGTATATTAAAAGGCCAAAAAATTGTTTGTGGACAAAATTAAACACTTGTAACTTTGTTTAACATCATCTAACTTTGTTAATCTCATCTGCATGCGGTTTTCTACGAATGACGTAGTACAAGTTGGAGAATAATAGTACACACAAAAAGAAAGGTCGACTTTAAAGTTGATTTTATCTCAAATCAAGGTCCACGGCTTAATGGCGCTAATGGCCTTAATGGCGCTAATGTTGGAACTAAAATTTCACTGAATTATGACATAGGATGCGAATCTGGTGAAACCTTTCAGTACTAACGGTACTGAAAACTTACCGGTTAATTTAGATTAACGGTTAAATTGTCTTGACATTCATTTTTGCTATTTCCGGCATATAATAATGATAGCACATATGTGTGACTTTACTAGTCACTGCCATATGATATATGTAAACAGCACAACAATCATAGAGATTGATAAATATATTAAACGAAAACCTAATTTGCAGAACAAATTAGGGAGTCTCAGGACTCTTAAAGCTTAAAAATTTTTGAAATTTAAATTTTTTTAGATGTTAAACTTCTATCTTTTCTGAAAATTTTGATATGATTGTTTCCTTTAAATTCCCACTAGAACAGAAGTATTGGGTATTAGAATTATACCCGCTCAACAGCTGAATCGACGTTTCTGAAACTTTGAAGTCATTTTTCTCTAAATGAAGCTTTTGGACATAACGCGCAGGATATCTCAAAAACATCTGAGTGTTTTTAATGAAATTTTCAAAACATGTGTTTCCTTTTAGTCTCTATAAACTGAACCTAAAATTTCCTTTTTATTGTTCAAAAAAATATCTTTTTATGAGATTACACTGCTGATATTTTCAAAATTTTGTATTAGCTCAATACAACTTTGTATTAAATATATAAAAATGCTTTAAATACAAGTTTATTTAGGTTCAGTGTAATTACTGTAAACTGGAGTATAATTAGTCACAAAAAATGTCATTCTAGTTGCAAAAATTATATAGTAATCCTGCGCGTAAGCTGTTATACCAATTTTCTGATCGACAAATATCTGATAGTTTGGAACCCCCTATAAATACTAATTTTCCATCCTGCAATTTTTTTAAATACATGAAATTAAAGAACATACTTATATCTTTAAATCCCAATAAAAATAGCGTTTTTAAAACATGTATATTTTAGGGTATTAAATGTTGAATATGGTCTTTTTTTTTTTCATTTTTTCCAATTTTAAGAGTCTTGAGACCCCTTAAAAAAAAAAAAAAAAAAATTATTTCCTACATTGTTTAAACCCGAGAAGGGACAGATATTAAGATATTTCATTCAATTCGTTCTACATTTAATGTTATATTTTTGTAAAAAATAAGTTAAACCAATTGAACATTAAAAAAATAAAAATAAAATTCATACAATATTATACTTTACACACCCTAAAAACTTAGATTCCGTTCAAATGAAATCGAAATAAACCTTAGACTTTTTCCATTTTTAAGTTGCAAATATTTGTATTGCAGACTTTGTATTATGTTTATGACGATTGTACATAAAATGATAAGATGCATGCAAAATACGAAACTTTAAAAAAGTCTAAGATTTATTTCGATTCAGTGCAGTAATGCAGATTTCTGTAGTTTGGACAAAAAATTCCAATCTGAACTTAAAAATCTGTTTGAAAATGTCATTTTTATTCCCACTACGACGCCATATTCATCTTCTTTTTAAATCTAAAAAAAAAAAAAAAAAGCTATTTCAGTTTCATTTTTCACGTGAAAATCAGTCAACTGAAAATAGAAAAATTACTGTTACGGCTTTTGAATTAGTTGCAACAATGAAGTAAAAACGTTAAATTTTATTGGAAAATGTCCTAGATTTTCAATGAAAAAAAGCAAAATTTGGAATTATTAAGAAAAATATTTGAATAACGTAAATAAAAATTAGTCCATGTTACTTTCTGGATCAAAATTCACCCATATGTAAAGGCATTTTACGATCAGTTTTGAACCTGACGTTAGGCAAACATTTTCACACTTTAAATTTATAATATTATTAGAAGTAGCAAAGAATTAAAAAAAATTGTGGTATCAGGGAAAAAACGGTGAGAAGAAAAAAATGAAAAAGTTATGAGCTCCATAGGCTTTTCTGTGTTAAATTAACATTGAGAAGTGACACTAGAAATAAATAAGTATTGCGCTGCCGCGAATAGCTTAAATTATAGAATTGCTATTTCTTTCTGTTGTTTCTGTGTTTCTTTTCGGTTGTCGTTCTAGCTAACTCAATTAGAGGGCCACTGGTAATTTAAGGTATTTGTATGCCTTCGGAACATTTTTTTTTTAATTTTTGCAAATTTTAAGTTTAAAATTCCTCATTGTTATTTAAAATGTCATAAAAATGTGGCATAAACATATAAATAATTAAATTACATTTTTTTTCATTTTTTATTTAAATATTAGCTGACTTGTCCGTATTTTCCGGAACAATCAATTTTTCCAAACGAAGTGCGAATGATTAAAATCTCGATTCTTATTTCTTTTTAAATTCTCAGAATGAAATTCTGGGATTCTTCAACGTTTCAACGTACACTAGTCATGCTACGCAGTGTGTTTCAAACAAACCATTTTCCGAATGAACCTCCGGCACGGGTCACCCTGAGTACGGCACCGTACAGTTTGCGTGATGCGCAAATGCCAGAAAATCTGAAGAGATTTGCAACCTGAATTAAAAGGAACAAATTCCGCTGAAATTGGGCCCGTAAAACCCAAGAAATAAATTCACCTGGCGATTGAAGGTGGAACTAAAAATTTTGAGACCCTCGAAAACCAAATTGAATGAGCAAAACCCCGTTTAAATCGGGCCCATAGAACCCGATATAAGAAGGCGACCGCTGCCGTTGGTAGGTAGAACTAAAAACTGTGCCCAAAATAATAATCGCACCCTGGAGAAGAAATTGGAATTAAAAAATGTAAGACAATTGAAAACCAAGTTGAATGAGCGAAACCCCGTTGAAATCCGACCTATAGAACGTGAGATAAGAATGCGTAACCCTGGCGGGGAATTGGTTCATTTGATCATTGGTTCATTGGTTGGTTGATTGGTTCATCAAATTGAATCCTCTTTCAACTTGGTTTTCGAGTGTCTCAAAATTTTTAGTTCCACCTTCCATCGCCAGGTGAATTTATTTCTTGGGTTTTACGGGCCCAATTTCAGCGGAATTTGTTCCTTTTAATTCAGGTTGCAAATCTAGCATTAAAAAATGTAAATCTAGCGGGGAAAAAAGTCCAAAAATCGACTTGCAGTAATTTCACTTTTAGATGTTTCAAATAACATCTAACACGTTGGAGGGAAAAAAATCGTACAGTGATAGCAGCCTAACTCCACAACAACACCATCAAAAATCGGCTCAAAAACCAAATTTTTTTTTAACCTTTTTAGAATGGCGATTCTGTAGTTGTAATTGCCATTGATATTTTTTGGCTAAAAACATACTTATTTTGTAAATATTTTGATAGTATGGAATCTTTGCAACCATGTAGATACTTTGTATCTTATTGTTATGACAGTTATTTAGAAGTGTTATATTTAAAAAATGATTTTTTAAATCAATATAAAAATTATTTGAAAATTTAATAGCATATGATAGATTTTAAAAAGCTGCCAAAAATTTTGTACACGATTGTACATTGTAATACAATTTTTTTAAAATTATTTATGCATATAGATATAGAATAAATCAATTTCAGCTGCCACTATTTGCAACTCTTGAATATAAGTATTTTTTTATCAGGTACAGAAGTGTAAATTTCGAAAACAGAATTATATGAGATTAAAAAAAAATATGTTACTAGATATGAATCATCCCCCGTTAATTCTTAAAATATCCTGCTAGACTATTTATTACATAAATATAATCTTCAACATTGCTCATCTGTTATGTTAGACCAGATTAAGCGGCTGATCCATTCATTTATAATTGGCAGTAATCAAAGATGGAGAAACTGACATATCTTAAAGAACGTTTTTTGAAGTAAAATAAGAGGTGGACAGATTCGAACATTAACAATAAATATATTTACAGGGTAGAACTAATAATTTACTACCAGAAAAAGGTTGGACAACCAAACAAATTTTTTTATTTAAGTGGACCGAAATCAAAAGACAAAAGGTTCATTCGTTATTCTCGGAACACAAATAAATAGCCACGCGCCATGTGTTTAAAACTGAGACAATCTAGAAAAAAAAAGGATGCTATTTAAAATGCTATTTAAAGGATGCTATTAAAAATATATCTGAAAGCCCCTAAAGAGCAACGACATTTTAAAAAATCGTTCAAAAAACAGGATACTCGTCATATAAAAAAGGGCTGTAATGAAGAAAATCAAAATTTTATAATGCAGTGATTGAACAGTGTAGCAGCAGGGAATCAATTGACACCGCAAATTTTACTAGTATTCTTCATCTAACTTCAGGACAGAATTTCTGAGATTTTTAAAGGCGAAGACTACTATAAAAATTTATTGGTGACAGTCGCTCAACTGCTGCGCCACTGTTCCATCACTGATAATGGGTAAATCCACAGCCGTCACCTACTTCTAACTCTAGATCTATAAAGTTTAAGTTCATCATGGAAACTGATCAGTTAATAACAGAAGAATTTGAAATTGTCTGAAATTAAATCTTTACAGTTCTTTCACTAGCTGTAGTAGAATTCAATGTTCAGGCGTATGACATAGAGCACAAATTTGAAGACACGGTGGTAGATAGCACAATGTGCAGCATTCTATCTTCAAATAAAGCAACTTAAAAATGCAATGTCTGTAACGGAAAAATCCAGGTGATGAATAACTTAAAAATGATTTGATAATATACGAATACTACTCGCAAATTTTCTTGGGGCTTATCGGCACAACATGCACAAATAAGATTTATGGAATGCCTTTTACATATTGATTATAGATTTGATGTAAAGAAATAGCAGTTCCGAAAACCTGAAGAAAAATCGCAGAAAGAAAAAAAATATAATTGAAAGATTTAGACTTAAAAGAGAATTATTATTAAAAAACTCCAAAACAAGGGGAAGATAATATTAATGTAGGAAATAGAAATAGGAAGATTTTTTAAGGATACTGCAGTGGTTGCTAGCAATATATCTGCCTTTAAGAATTATAAATCATGACATTAACATCTCAATAAAAGGCACAAAGGGGTATAAACATGTAAAAGTTACCGGAATTAAAAAAAAAAGTTCTAAACTTAGTTTAGAAGTTTGATGAATAATGCGCTTCCGGAATTATTTTTGTAATAAAACCTTCTTCAAGCGACCAGGAAAAAACGGAATTTGTTTCATTCCCTTCAAAGAAATGGGTCGCTCATGGAGGGAGTCCAACTAGGATGGTCTCTGAATGGAGGTAAAATTAGTATTGAGCGTATGGTAATAAATTTCGTCCCATGAAAAAATGGTCGTTCAGGGAGGTGGTCGCACAGGGAGGTTTCACTGTATTTTTTCATAATACATAACCATTTTATATCTAGTAAGATCAATTTTATTACTTTAATATCGGTAATCTTTATAAATTGAATTTTGACCCGCTAGATTAGTGAAATCTTACACTGTGCGGCGGTACGTGGAACAAAACATTGTAAGACAATCGAAAACCAAGTTGAATGAGCCAACCCTGTGAAGACAAAACGCATCTATAACGAAAAATTTTTGTAGTCTTTTACTAGGGAATACTTTAGGGGAGACCGGGGCAAGTTTTTCAACTTTTTAGATTTTTATTTTTGTATTTTTTATTTTTAAATATTTTGACTATTTTAAATATTATATTATAGACCTTCCTGTACAAACTGGCACAATTATTTTTCAAAAAACTAAATATACTTTTTCACAAAAAATAGTTAAGTCTAATCATGTTACGTTGGAAAATGTGCGCCGTATGCGGGGAAAGTTTTCCAGCCTACGAAAAATGGTCAGGAGCAAGTTTTCCAACTATACTTTAAATGGTAAAACATCGGTAATAAATCTTGCTTGTTAATTAATAAGTATTTTTTATTGTGAACTAAATGCTGAGTAACATAACAGTAACATAAAAAACAGTTTTAATCCATTTTACATTTAAAGACGAAGGTCCAAACAGCTCCCTGGCCGCAATTGGATTTTTTTTTTTTCTCGTCCCTTTTATCCGATTCCTTTTGCAGTTTCCTTTTTTTTAGATGAATCTTTTTTTCCATTTTCAGTTGATTTTTGACAGGAGAATAATCAGTATGTACAATATTTCCTATTTTTTTTTCCACGCCGTGTTTGCCTGCTTAGGGCAGCCTTCGCAAAAGTCCTAACTTCTTCTGGTGTAGGCAAAGCTTGATTGGATGTAGAAGGAACGCTTTTTTCATAAGCAATAGGGAAATTTTGAGTGCTAGCCTGCGTTGGTGTAGAATGATTAGATGCTTTCGGTGTTGTTTTGTTTCTGCGGGGGGCGGGGGGGGGGTGTGATTATTGAGGAAAGTTTCAAATCTTTTCAGGATTGTTGGTGCTTTTAAGATTTGGTGCGGCAGGAGCTGGCCTGTCCGAAAAGTAGGATGACGTAAAAGCAGAGTTTGTAAATATTTCAGGATTCAGTATGTAAATTCTCTAATGTTTAAAACCCGCCATAATATTAACTGTGGATTAACGCCAGTGGAGCGGCTCTAAGCACGGTTAATTTGCTTTTTGAGGGGTTCATACTCACTGCGATCTTAGTGTGCTAGCTTATGACTATAAAGGCATATAATTAACATAAAATGGATTCATTAAATGGACCCATTTTAGAAAAAATTATTATTTTTGAATTTACCTTGTTTTTTTATATTGATAGTTTTACTTAAATGACTAAATGATCAAACGGGTTCGTAGTATATATGGTTATTTGGCCGATTTTTTGATACAATAAAACTAGCTGATTTAGGAGGGGGAGGTTTTCAAACGAGAAACATGTTGGAAAGCATGCCCCGTCGCCATATTTGAACTTTTACACTACCTGGACGAATACCGGTGTAAGTTATTTGCAAAACAAACGCATAGTTACCTGAAGAAAGAAACCCTTTTTTAGTGTATGCAATGTCAAAACAGTAAGTTTAACGCTAGTACGTTTTTTTTACGTTTTAATAAAGACCTAAGATTTTACCCACCGGTGAAAAAATGAAAAAAAACAGCTCTCCAGACGAAGTGACAGCAGCTATTAAGCTATAACTTTTGTAGATGTTGTGTAAGATGTTGCCACTTCAGCCAGTTCACTCGCTAGCGTCACCTAGCGGCTCATTTAAAAACTAAAGCGAGTTGGAAAACTTGCCCCTATGGAAAATGTGCCCCGGTCTTCCCTACCAATATACCCGAGGCTTAGTCGGAAACCTGTATAAAACGAAACTTTTTGTGGTTTTTCAGCTCATAGAGACTACTATAACCGAACTCGTTTGTGTGATCCTATAAATGAATGATAAACGCTTTGCACGTCATATTGTACAGAAAATGTGTTTTAGTGCATATAAATACATATAAATTTTATTATGTTTGAAATAGTATATATCATTAAAATACTCCGTAAACGTTTTTTTTTTACAATAGACCAAAATATAACGGAACTGTTTCGAGTATCCCTGTAAAAGATTTATAAATGCTACACGCTCCATTTTAAATAGTGAACATGCCAAAGTGAACCTCAATAACTTATATAAATTACATGGCAATCCAAATATATTTATGCGAGTTAGAATAAAACGGAAGACAGACAGTCAAACCGAATTCTTAAACACTTTTTATCTACACTGTAAAAAAAATTTCTAAACTTTACTCCATAAAAATAGTGGCAACATGCTGCTCCAATTGTATGGAGTAGTTTAACCCTTTAGTGCGCAGCTTTGCATATGTGCAAACAACAGTGTTTTGAATTTAATAGATTTTTTTTATTCTTATATACATAATTCACACCAGAAAATTAAAATAGCAATATTTGCTTTAATTAATAACAGACATTCCGTATTTAAATAAAGCGAAATGAACCATTGGAATTTTCTGGTGTAAAGCAACAGTCTCTGAACTGCGTAATTTCTAGAACGTATTCTATCACTGGAATTAAAGGGTTAAAGGTTAAGTTTTATAAAATAAATAATTGCATAAAATAAGGTTTTTGGAGACATACGTCTTAAAATATTTACAAATTACAGAAGTAGCTTTACTGCAGATGTTTAAGAGTGGATCGTCAATGTGGAATTCTTAAGTGGATGTGAATGACGTCATTTTACATAAAATAAAAGTGAGTTCTTTAAGTCTTAAAATCGAAATATGTTTTTCACTATTTATAATTCTGAAAAGCAGAATTCCTGTTTTCTAGTTTTCATTATTTTTCCTATATAATAAACCTTTCAGAGAATCATATGTAATTTTTTAAAAACAAAATAAAAAAATCACGCATTTAAGGGTTAACTTATATAATGCTATAATTTAAACTGATATAACTAGAGTAATATTACACATTAGTGCAACGTAACACCTGTTATACCGGGTAAATTCATCAATAAAATAGAGGAAGCAAGGCTGCCACCAATTTTATGGCGTAACGTTAGACAAATATTTTACAGTGTATGTTGAAACGTGTTAATAATAGACACTTTTTCTCTAATTTTTAGAAATTTTATTTGTGTAAGCCGAGAAACTTTTGCTGACAAAAACAAAATAAAAAACAGGAATTCTGCTTTTTCAGAATTTAGTGTCGCTCCCGATGAAAAAAAAAAAAATGTATATTTATATAGATAGTATAAAACAAATTTCAGTTTTAAGACTTAAAACACACGCTTTTATTTTAGAATAAATGACGTCCTCCGCATTCGTTGAAGAATTCCTCATTTGCGATCCAGTATTAAATAACATCTACTACAGTAAAGTACGCATAGGACGTCACTATCGCTGAATAATACACAAATAGAAAAAAAGAGATTTCGTCATTCAAGGAACTCGACGAAAAAATCGGCTATCTCATGATTCATAGGCCTTTATTTGTTTGTAATATTAATATAGATACTTAAAATTAAATTTGTTTATAATAGCTCGATGTTTAATCAGAAATCATTCATTTATATTTTTTCAAAATAGCACGTATTTTAATTACATTTTTTCAGTTTTTATAGGAAAATGGCAACTAAATGATATAATTGCTATTTTCTAACTTATTTTTCCTTTACGTTCTACAGCATTGGAGCAATTAAACAAATGACGCAAAAAAATAATAATAATATTTAAAAAATAAATGGAGTTGCAATTTTCCAACAAGTAGCATTTAAAAGTACTTTTTTTTCCAATACGACAGTATAAAAATTGAAAATGTGCGATGCTTAGAAGTTAAAAAAATTGCAATACAGATTTTTCCGTACAATGATACATCTGCTTTGTTTTACGGCTGTCTTATACAATGAAACATTATTTTTTGGAGACGACACTTTATATGCGGGGAGAAAGAAGTAGCATACCGGTGGCTAATATGCGAAAAATATCAACAAATAACAGACGAGGCTGGAACAACACGCATGGACAAAAAGTTTAGAAAAAGAAATGCTTTGCAATATCGGTTGGAATACTTTTGTGAAAAAGTTAGAAAAAAATACTTTCTTTATATGTTCCATAAAGTTGCTATGTTAATGTTAAAAATAAAGTTTCACTAAATAGAAAGATTAAGCGGGAATTTTAAAAAAGTCCTTCCGGCCAGTGCCGGGAGGAAGAGGTAGCTTTCATAATCCTTATTTAAAAAAAGCCAAATTATATCATTCAAACACACGAAGCTCAATTTAGTGGAAACCGAATATAGAAGATTCAATACTAATTTTTATCAATATAATGAATGAGAATTTCGCGAAATTAGTCAGCTTTATCCAAGCTGCTTTTCTTTAAAGTAACATATATTTGGCTGCCAAATTCGGCAATTTCTTAAAGTGCCTGTCATTTTAAGACAACATGGTGGATGAGGCTAAGCAGTGATCTTGGTCGAGACCTTAGTAATTGCTGTGCACATGCTCACTCACATCGGAATCGGTTAATACATAGGAGTGCTGTCGCATGCAAAAAATCAGATTTTTCAAAATGTCACCCACAATAGAAATTGAAACTGCTATATCTGAGACATTTTTTAAGATAAAGACAAACAAAAAATGCTCCTGAATCCTTATATCAAGGTCAAATACTTAAGAAAGAAACCTTTTTCAATTTCTAATTTTTTTGCACCTCACTTTAAATATATATATATTTTTTAATTTAATGGTCGCCATTTTGAAACAAGATGGCTGATGTATCTGGCCAGCGAACTTGGTCGAGGTGTTGATGTATACTATCCACATGCCTTCTTACATCGAAATAGGATAATACGTGTGTTATCGCGTGACAAATACAAGATCGTTTCAAAATGTTAGCCATGCTAGAAATTGAAAGTGCTATAAATCAACCATTTTTTAATATATAAACAAAAGAACAAATTTTCAGAAACAAAAACAGCTCCGGAATCTTTGTATCAAGGCCAAACACATAAAAAAATCTTTTTCATTTTCCAATTGTTTAATACCGAATTTTGAATTTTAAATTTAATTTTTTTTAAATGGCAACCCTTTTGAAACAAGATGGCGAATGAAGCTGGCCAACGAACTCGGTCAAGACACTGGTATGTACTATGTACAGACCAAGTTACATCCAAATAGGTTCATAATTACGCCTGTTATCGCGTGACAAAAATCAGGCCGTTTTAAAATTTCAGACACAAGAGAAATTCAAAATGCTATTACTCAGCCATTTTTTTTAGATATAGACGAAAGAAAAACTGTTCCGGAATCTTTGTATTAAGGTCAAACACATACAAAAAAAAAATCTTTTTCACTTTCCAATTTTTTGGTTTTAATTTTTTTTATTTTTTTATTTTTTTAAATGGCCGCCATTTTGAAACAAGATGGCGGATGAAGCCGGCCAACGAACTCGGTCGAAATATTTGTATGTACTATGTACACACCAAGGTACATCCAAGTCATTTCTTAAATACGCCTGTTATTACGTGAGAAAAATCAGGACGTTTCAAAATGTCAGCCACGCTAGCAATTCAAAATGCTATAACTCAGCCATTTCTTAAGATATAGACAAAACAAAAACTGCTCCCGAATCTTTTTATCAAGGTCAAACACATAAGAAGAAAATATTTTTTCAATTTTTAATTTTTTGGTACCACATTTCAAGTTTTAATATTTTTAAAAAATTTTAAATGGCCGCCATTTTGAAACAAAACGGCGGATGAAGCTGGCCAACGAACTCGGTCGAGAGATTGGTATGTACTATGTACACACTGAATTACATCCAAATCGGTTCATAAATACGCCTTTTATCGCGTGACAAAATTCAGGACGTTTCAAAATGTCAGCCACGGTAGAAATTCAAAATGCTATAACTCAGCCATTTTTTAAGATATAGACGAAACAAAAACTGCTCCGAAATCTTTGTATAAAGGTCAAATACATAAGAAAAAATATTTTTCCATTTTCAATTTTTTGGTACCACATTTCAAATTTTAAATTTTTAAAAAAATTTTAAATGGCCGCCATTTTGAAACAAAATGGCGGATGAAGCTGGCCAACGAACTCGGTCGAGAGATTGGTATATACTATGTACACACTGAATTACATCTAAATCGGTTCATAAATACGCCTTTTATCGCGTGACAAAATTCAGGACGTTTCAAAATGTCAGCCACGGTAGAAATTCAAAATGCTATAACTCAGCCATTTTTTAAGATATAGACGAAACAAAAACTGCTCCGGAATCTTTGTATAAAGGTCAAATGCATAAGAGAAAAACATTTTTCCATTTTTAATTTTTTGGTACCACACTTCAAGTTTTAATATTTTTTAAAAATTTTAAATGGCCGCCATTTTGAAACAAAACGGCGGATGAAGCTGGCCAACGAACTCGGTTGAGAGATTGGTATGTACTATGTACACACCGAATTACATCGAAATCGGTTCATAATTACGGGAGTTACAGCGTGACATAGGTCAGATATATATATATATATATATCAATTTTGAACGGAGGGTGGTTTCGGGGTCTGGGGGTCATGATCGATGAAAATATACCAAAATTTTTTGAAATCGCTTTCCTCCGAACGGCTGCAATAGGTAGCTTTTTTGTAAAGAAAGCTACCTAATAAGAAGTTTCAATTTGAAAACAGTTTTTGGGTGCGTGCGTTGTTATATAAAAACGTAGCACATGCCGTCGCCACAGAGCAACTGTATGACATCTATAGTAATAATCGAAAATGAGATGTCTGACTTACTGCTATGAGAAACTGCGTCTGTATGGAGTGGAACAGTAGAGAATTTTTATAAAACACATCTGAGATGGTGTATTAAACATAACTTTGTGTTTCAGACATTGTTCCACTAGATGCAAACACAGTTTCTCATAGCAGCAAGTCAGACATCTCATTCAATTCCTACTATTAATTCACACTCTCCCTATATACACTGGTTATCAAAAATTAAGGAAAAGTCACAAAATGCTAATTTTCAAATACGCGAAAACTCAAAAGGAAATAATATAATTCGAGTAATTACTATCTCTACAACACAGCTTGCCCATATAACATCTCATTTATGTCACACATGGTCACAAGTGTCACAATCACTACGGTGAAGCAAAAAAATGGGAAATTCCATACATCTCATTATAAGTCTCAAATGATCACTATATGTGACTCCACTGAGAAGTCAATGTGACTGCTGCTTTGTGAAGAGTCACCAGGTGACTTTACAATGTAGTTAAATTGTGACTCTCGTGTGACTGTCATTTTTAGACTCAATTTCATAGTCATGATGAACGTTCATTACGATAAGTCACCAAATAATATCATATTATAGTCACATGGGGACTTTTCCCAAAAGAGCACAATGGTGACTTCATAGTAGCCTGTCTGTCACCTGAAAGTCATCATGTGACTTTAATGTGACATTATTTGGTAACTTATCACAATGCAGCGTTCACGATGACTTTGAAATTGAGTGTACAAATGGCAGTCACATGAGAGTCACAATGTGGTGGCTCGTCACAAAGCAGCAGTCACAGTGACGTCTCAGTAGAGTCACATATAGTGATTATTTGAGACTCATAATGAGATGTATGGAATTTCCTATTTTTTTGCTTCACCGTAGTGACTGTGACACTTGTGACCATGTGTGGCATGAATGATATGTTATATGGACTAGCTGTGTTGTAGAGATAGTAATTACTCGAATTATATTATTTCCTTTTGAGTGTTCGCGTATTTGAAAATTATCATTTTGTGACTTTTCCTTAATTTTTGATAACCAGTGTATATATATATATCTTGTTCAAGTTTTCAATCGTTAATAAAATACTTACTATTCATCCTATCAAGTTGAAATAAATTTTTTTAAACTTGCACTGGATGACACTTGATGTTAATACATTTTTTTTCAAATATTAATTAATTCATTAAATTGTAATTAATTAATTTTAGTTTTATAGGGGAGCCAAAATGGCGGCCATTGGTTATTGAACAGCATTTAATGCATCGCTTTACCTATAAGGGGTGTTACCATAGGGGGGACCCTGTTCTGTCGCCAAATACCGCTAAGTTTGTCGCCAACTTAGCGATAATTATCTACGATATATTTTATTAACATCATAATAAATTATTAATAGAATAACTTATAAACTAAAATAAATACAAATGCTAATATAAAGTAAATACGGATTAATTTAATGTCAGTACATCCAGTTATATGATTTACATCACACTTAATGCAGCTCGTTTGAATTGGGTCAAAACTTTGCTACTTCTAATTTACATTACTATCGGTTAAAGCGGTTTGTTTAAGTGGAATTTTAAAGGAGTAAATATAGAGTTATTTTTCGAATGACTGCAAAATATCACAACTTCCATCTCGAGTCTCGAAGTGATGGTGCATTGCCATTAAAGCCTGGTTAACAGCAAGAAGTGATGGTGTGGAAATCATTTGACCTGTCCATCATACATTTTTCGGCCGAAATCATTGCAGGAAGAACTGAAAATTTGTTTTCAGCGTAAAGGAACCGAAAATGATAAAAGTTGGAAGGAAATTCCAGCTGAAACGTGCTTTCCGTGCCTATTTTCAAGCATCGGTCACACAGTTGTTATTCGATTAAGCGGGGCCGTTCGTAAAAAGTATTTGGTATAAGCTGAGAAAAATAACATAGATCCAATAGGAATAAATTCGGTTCCGGAGGATTCTATTCGAATAAGCGGATATCCGATTATCCGTGACCCGATTAAGTGGGTAGGACTGTAGTAGAAAAATTATAAGTTGGTTGACACGAGTATTTGTTTGCAAACTTTTACTTTGCTTATCTACGTACGTTATAAGAATTCTAAAAGAAAATGCTCCAAGCTGGTCATAATTAATGGTTTTAACTTACCGCATTATGAGGAAAACGTTAATAAAGAATTTCTTTTGAAAACAAGTTGTTATAATAAAATTTTAATCATTAGTTTTTTAATGGTATAGTTTGTTTTTTGCATGGCTGGAGGGGTACTGGAAGCAGAGAGAAGAAGGAGGGCCGCACTTTCTTCTTAAATGCTATGATATGTTATAAAAAATATATGAAATTTTATGAAAAATACGAGTTTTGGTCACTTTTGGCTAATTTTAATTATTTTGCACCTTTTAATGAAATTATCATGGCCCGGGTAAACTGCCCCGCATGCCCCTGCATAAGTCGGACCCTGATGACGTAGAGTAGGATTTAACAGAATAAAGGAAACTTTTATTAATATCTTATTAAATTTGGGTTCGATTTTCATCAAATTTGAAATGACTCGACAAAATTATGCAAATATTCTATATAGTTAAATTTCAAACCATTCGGAATTGGCTCGGTAAACATAAGAGACCTGGATGCGGCGGGTGACACTGAATCGACCCGAAAATTTCATCGGAAGTCAACTCGAAACCCGACCCACTTCAAACTTATCTGTAGTATAAAGCCAAAATATCTCCGTGACGTCATTCAAAACGGTGGCAACAACCAACCAACCCAATAAATTCGCTTTTGCTGCTTTTTTTTAAATGCATTCGTAATTATATAAATACGTAGCACCTATTAGTCGTCGTTCTGCCTGTCTGTTTGTCCGTCTGTCCATCCGTCCGTATATAACAGAGCAAAAACTATCCAACCGAATGATCTGAAATTTTAAATATATAATGGTCGCAAAATTTGGTCGAGTCATATCAAATTTTATGAAAATCGGATGTATAGTTTAATGACAGGGACAATCAAAAGTTTTCCGTTACATTATGGCCAATAGGAAAAAAAATATTTCAAGTGCATTTTAATCATGTTACAGCCTTTCGAACAGAATGAAATGGATATGCACTTATGAAGGGCACTAAAATATACATTCAGTACACTATGCGGTGCGAAAAATATTTATAAAACTAGTTATAGTAAGAACGCATCTCATTTGCTTTTCGTTTGACGTGCAGTTTCCAACTTGTTTTTTTTTTTTTTTTTTTTTTTTTTTTCCTGTTTGCTTTAAATTCAAGGCATTGACATTTTTACTAATTCAAATGCAATTTGTTTAAAAAATATATCTCATTTTACTGATTTGTAAAGGTTTTTAAAATAATTTTCTAGAATAAATATCTTTCAAAATCTATCTTTGTTGCGTGAAGCCGGATGATGGAAGATTAAACCGTTAGCGCTGAAAACCTTTTTCAGCATTTTTCTAAAAAAAAAAAAAAAATAACACTTCATCAATAAATAAATAAGTCAAAATACATATTAAAAAACACAAATTTAACAGATATGTAACCGTACTACGTGCTTAAACATTGGCAAAATAAAAATACTGCAAGTGGCCAAAGACTTTGGCGATTGTTTCGGTTTTTAACAACTGGATTAAGTATTTTATATCGCATTAAGCTATATTTTAATGAAATAGGAAAATAATACAGTGAAACCTCCCTGTGTGATCACCTCAATTAAGCGACCACCTCCTGAACGATAATTTTTTCATGGAACGAAATTTATTCCCATAGGCTCAATACTCATTTTACCTCCATTCAGAGGCCATCCCAGTTGAACTCCCTCCATGAACGGACCCATTTCTTTGAAGAAAATGAAACAAATTCCGTTTTTACTTGGTCGCTTGAAGAAGGTTTTATTAGAAAAATAATTCCGGAGAGCGCATTATTCATCAAATTTCTAAACTAAGTTTAGGATTTTTTTTATTGCAGTAACTTTTAAGTGTTTAAAACCCTTTGTGCCTTTTTTTAGGCAATGAATTTAACTCTGATGACACATTAAGAATGACGGTCCATAAACTCCCCTGCCTTATTCTGTCAGGAAACTCTCAAAGAAATAGATAAATTAATGAAATCGCCATTATTTGTGCCCTTCCAAAAGAAATTGCATTTATTGACTGAACTTCGAAAGGACTTGGAAATAAAAGTTATAAAAGATAAAACCGTAAAATCAAAGCAAACGTCAATGTATTCATTTTTTAAACTCTGCACTAATTAACTTATGTAATTAACTTTTGTTTTGATACTTAATTTTTTTTTCCTAATGTGAAAAATAAATTTTAGTAACATTAATTGTTACCTTTTTTCAACAATTAAACATTCTAGATTTAAACATGACCTCCGTTAAGAGACCACCTCTCGGGGCGACCCATTTTTATTGGAACGGAACGTGGTCACTTTAGGGAAGTTTTTTACTGTATTCTGTAATTGTACTAGTTCTAATATCAATTTTATCTTTTATGTTGAAAAATAAACATTTATGTATCTATTTATATTCAAATATATTGTTTTGTTTGTCATTAACCCTTAAATGCCTGATTTTTCAAATAAATTGCAATAATGTTTTTCGGCTTTCATTTTTTAAATAAATCATGGGAAAAATACTTTAAAAAATCATATTTTGTATATACACTTGATAAAATATCATTAGTTTACTACACGGTGTACAAAACTGTTGTAAAGTCAAATAAACTTATACAAACATTAAAATAAAGTTAAAATATCTACGTTTCGGTCATCCTTCTATGACCTTCCTCAGGAACGTTGTCGTATATCTTCTAAAATTAGAGCAAAACCGTCTTGAGTTCAAAATGTTCGTTATATATTCAGTCAAAAGTCACTTTATCCAATTACAATCCAGAAAGCATGCAATGGCACCATCTCATATTTACAAAAAAAAAAAAAAAAAAAAAAAAGTCCGTACTTTTTTTGTGATTTAAAATAGGAGCCCATCATTATCATCATCATCATCCTCGTCGTCATCGAACGATCATTCTTAACATTCTGGAAGCCAAGCATGTCTAAAACATTTTTCGATGTTTTTCTTTGATACCATATTCCAACTCTTTTCTACGTAACACATGGCATCTAACACAGAGACGTGAAACTTCTCTTTTTGAAAACTATTACTTTTTTTTTTTTTTTTTTTTTTTTTTTTTTGTAAATATGAGATGGTGCCATTGCATGCTTTCTGGATTGTAATTGGATAAAGTGACTTTTGACTGAATATATAACGAACATTTTGAACTCAAGACGGTTTTGCTCTAATTTTAGAAGATATACGACAACGTTCCTGAGGAAGGTCATAGAAGGATGACCGAAACGTAGATATTTTAACTTTATTTTAATGTTTGTATAAGTTTATTTGACTTTACAACAGTTTTGTACACCGTGTAGTAAACTAATGATATTTTATCAAGTGTATATATAACTTTTTACGGTGTAATTGTCCAGTTCTTTTATTAATCATATTTTGTTTTAAATATGGTTTATGGCTAAAAATCAGTTTGTTACTATTCGGCAATACTGGTCTTTAATTGAAAAAAAAATTCCTTGATAAAATTCTATAATATTAAACACACAAGAATTTTAGGAACTATAATAAGAAATAAATTTTACTTGCTCACTGTAGAACAGAATAGGGTATTTCACAAACTTCCCAACAAAACAAAAGGAACAAGTAGCAACAATTGGAAAAATAAATCTATCTTTATTCTTAAACAGCACAAGTGTTGTTATCTATATGTTGAAAATCGATTTAATAATATTTTCAGAAAGTATTTTATTGGCAACATTAGGCATTATACTTTCAATATTATTCTAATTGTATTTTAGAGCCTAAATTGGGTATGTTGCCGAAAAGCAACACCCGGCATTTAAGGGTTAAACAGTATTGTGCATATTTTTAAAAACAGGTTACCATACACGAACCCGAAACAATGACAGTTAACCTGCTCGGCAACGAAAAAAAATAAGATAAATTTCGAAAATGATAGATTGTTGAAAGAAATGGTTGTTCACAAAACTGGAAAAAAAACCTAAAGGCCTTCGAGATGCTTCAACAAATAATGGATGAGGTGGAACAACATGCATGGCGAAAAGTTGAAAAAGAAATATTTTGTATCCGTTGATTTCTTTTTTTTTTTTTTTCAAAAGATTTTAAAAACTTTTTTTAAATACTTTTAGAAAGTTATTAAGTTGATAATATAATTAAAGTGAAAAACTTAAATTTGTTTCTTAAAAAAGGGGGCGGGGGGGTGTGCGAGCATAAAATATCATTATTAAACCGTTTCATGATATATGTTTTACTTCATTTAATAATTTTAGCTGCAAAAATATATACAAATCGTGATCGGCGATAGAAACCCCAATAATATCTATTTCTACACTATGATAAAAGAAAGTTTCGTTCTGTCTGTTTGTGTGTGTGTGTCTCTCTCTGCAATAGTTAGCGAAATCTACCGCACGCACCTACAAGTCTGAAAATTTAGAAGAGAGTAGTCCGAGACTGATAATGATGCAGCCGATGCCCAGAATTTTAATTTTTTGATAATTAGCCGAGATATTAATTAAAAACTTATCGAAAACGCATTGTGACTTTCAGATAACAAGCTTCAGCCAACAATTTGCAATGACAAGACTTTGTAAAATAGTATTGATAATTCATAGGGGAGAGTGGGTGGAACGGGACAGTGGGTTTTCTCTTTATGTATCATTCTAAACATTTAGAGATCAATCGCACACTAGATGAAGCTATGGTAGCCCAATCTTCAGTTGAAAAAAGTTGTTGATATGCATAAGCTTGCTATTGTATAAAGAAAAAGATTATTTTAGGAATCAAATGTAAATTTGCTTCATATACTTTTTATGCTTTCTGTATATTAATAACTTGTTTATGCTTAGATGTAATAGTTTCCATATTTATGTGCATGTTATCCATATTTTAAACTAGGTCATTTTTGTGTATACAAGAAGTTTAACATAAAAGAAGGTAGTGGGGAGGAATAGGACAAGTCCAATTCCTTCTTTTTAATAAGATGAATGTAAATTGCTAATATACAAATATTTTTAGAGGGTAATATATTAATTATAGCATTGATAATATATTTATTTATTTCAAACTGTAAATAAATTGAAATGATGTTTTTTGAAAGTCATGTGTGACTGACAATCCTGAATGAAGATACTGGAATTTGATATTGTGGCACAGACATTATCAACCTACAATCTTTGTTATACTGTCTATGTAGCAGATATTAGACTATTTGTGCTTTATCATACTTTTTTTTTTTAGCTGTCCCATACCTCCCTATTAGTGGGGAGGTGTGGGACACATTTTGAAAATTACAATTTCTTTAATTATAAAATTATTTCTAAAAATTATATTACTATACTGTTCAAGGACATTAGAAAGTGTTTCATTTTGTATTCTATAAATTGAAATTTTTGTTCTAGTGTCAAACAAAGTAGATTTTCTTATTTTTGTAAAAAGTGTCCCATTCCTCTCCACTGTCCCCTATCTATACTCAAAGTGCTTATTTAATGCTGATGTTACTATTTTAATCAAATAAGGCAAGTTATTTTCGCTTTTGGGTAATTTCTCTTTTCTTTTTAGGTGCGTCCGTAATTATATTGTATACCTATCACCTATAATCGTCGTCTCGTCCGTCCGCATGTCTTCACAGAACAGCACAAAAACGACACAAATGAATGATTTTGAATTTAATATGCAGCATTGTGTCGAGTCATTTCAAAGTTTATGAGAATCGAATCAAAACTTAAAAAGATACACACTGTAAAAAAATAATGCCAGTTTTCCAGTAGGAATCGGAAAAATTAGTTGCCCTTATTGTACCGGAATAATTTCCAACCCAGCTCGGAATGAAATCCGTAAAATCGGAATAAAATCCGTAAAATACCGTTTTACTGACTATTTCCTTATTTGTACGGATTTTATTCCGAGCTGGGTCGGAAATTATTCCGGTGCGATAAGGGCAACTGTTTTTCCGATTCCTACCGGAAAACTGGCAGTAATTTTTTTACAGTGCATGGGAATATCCAGAGATAACATATCTATATTATAAAGGACAAACATATCTGTGCGTAACGCATATGTCATTTTGCGAAAGGCAACACTTTGAAATTTGAAATAAAATTTTGGTTTTGCAGTTTTCTCTACTGCAAATTTTTAAACTTCTAAATATCGCACATTTTAAAATTTTACACCGTCGTATAAGGGAAAAAAATGCTCTTTTAAATGCAATTTGTTTGAAAGCTGTATCTCAATTTATTTTTGAGATATTAATTTTTTTGTAGTTTTTAATACCCTTTTTCTTATCGTGGCAACAAAAGTACCCCATTTCTATTGAAAGTCATTGAAAGTAAACGGAAAATAGTTGAAAATAGGAGATACTGTATCTTTTTGTTGCCATTTTCTCATAAAACCTGAAAAAAAAGTTGAAATTAAAATATGGGTTACGTCAAGAATATTGCCTGTTATTCCGTGATAATGACGTCATATGCATACTTTTCTATAGGCGAAGTTTTAGACTGGATTGTAAAAGTGGATTGCTTTAGCGGATGCAAATGACGTCATTTTATAAAAAAGGTTGTATTTTAATTCTTAAACCTGAATTATGTTTTGTTGAAGTGCGTCATTTTCACTGCCCAGCTGCTTTGAAATTCTTCACAGGTGAAAATGCTTCACTTTTAAAAATAATGTAATCGAAATCACACACGGATAAAACGCAATGTTTTACAAAAATTTAGAGTGTCTTTATAAAAGAGAGGTGGCATGCAAATGATAGCAATTTATATTACAGAAATTAATGATTCTCGCCTGGATGGATTTGCTTCGCCGAGTTATACAAGCAAACAAATAATTCGTGGTTTAAAATAATATCATGTTCCTGAAGTTTTTGTCCAAAATTCTCTCGAATAATAAATTTTAATGCTATTCTTTAGGACATTCTACTATAATTTTATCAAAATAACATAATGTGCTTAATTTAAATTTTCCTAATTTTATTTAATCTATATACACTGCTCAAAACAATTAAAGGATATTGCAGTTTTAGGTGGATTTTGTATCTGGTAAACTGTTTAGCTGATTGATACATGGTCGACAGACATAGTATGTTGTATGAGAATAAATTACACATGTTTGGCAGAAAAAAATGCATTTTATTGCGCATTTGTGTACTAAAGGAAAAAAACACAATTTGTGCATATGAGAAAAAAAGAATAAGAAAAGGTGTTTTGTTCAAAGAAAATCATTTTCAGTAGGGGGTATGGTTTCCACGGGCGGCCAGCAACGTTGAACACCTTTGAGGCATGGACTCAATGAGGCTATTAATGACGAGTTGGGGTATTCTGCCCCACTCTTCCAGAAGAGCTCTTTCCAGTTCTTGGAGAGTTTGTGGGGGTTGTTGGCGGCCAGAAATTCGTCTTCCTAGAGCGTCCCAAACGTGCTCGATTGGATCATGTCTGGAAAATACGCTGGCCATTCCATTCGAACGATTCCTTCCTCGAAAAGGAAATCCTCCACCAGGTTTGCACGATGTGGCCTGCAGTTATCGTCCATTAAAATGAAGTTATCTCCGATTGCTGCAGCGTAAGGGACTACAATAGGTCTGCGGATCTCATCCCTATATCGGCGACCAGTCAGAGCTCAATCTCGAATGATGTAGAGGCCAGTGCGACCGTCAATGGAGATGTCACAATACACCAACACTCCTCCACCGCCAAATCTGACACTTTCGTGCACGAACGCAGGATTATTCCTACTGCCACGGTCCCTCCAGATGAAAATACGCCTATTATCCGGATGCACAGAAAAACGGGACTCGTCAAAAACAAAATATTGCTCCATTCATTTCTCCTCCAGTTGACATGCTCGGTTGCCCACTCCCTGCGGTCGCGACGTTGCCTTGATGTTAATCTAACACATACCATCGGTCGGCGAGCATACAGACCTACAGCATGGAGCCGGTTTCGGACAGTCTGAGTTGAAATCGTGGTGCCTGTAGCCGAGCGAAGGTGTTGTTGGAGAAGAGTAGCGTTCATGGTTCGGTGTCTCCGAGCTGTTAACGCTAAATACCGATCTTCATTGGGCGTTGTTGCCCGTCTACGACCTTGCCCTGGTCTTCGGCCTGCACATCCACTCTCCAAAAAACGGTTCCAGATCCTGGAAATGACACTTTGTGACACTCCAATGGCTTGCGCTACTTCGGCTTGAGTTTGGCCCCCTTCTAACCTACCAACAATTCTCAAAGCTTCTGAATCTGTCAAATGACTTCGCTGAGACATCGTACTCATCGAAACAAAGCAATCACTGAATGCCGATCATCCTTGTCTTCATTCTCTTTTATCCAGTTGAAAGTCAAATTTCATTCGCTGCCGCTGAAGCGACGTTTTTGACGTCGAACTCAAAATTTGCATACTCCACAGTTTGAAAACCAGAAAAATTTGAATTTGTGATTCTCTTCTTCTATTTTCGGCAAAAAAAAATTTCGTTTATATCTTTATTTTATATAAAACTTCAAATATTCTTTAATTGTTTTGAGCAGTGTATTTAGAACACAAGTATGTTTTTTAGTCCTCTGCCCTGATGTTTCTGTTGAATCAATTTTACTGTTTTTTTTTGTTTGTTTTTTAACTGAAAGCGCTTCATTTGTAGATATGATCGCACTATCTATTTTTTTTTTTTTTTTAAATATCCCCACTCTTATATTTTAACTTTAAAAGCATTTTATGAAATTTCTTCAAAATGGTGAAAATTAGATAGCTTTCATTATTGTAGGCAAGAGAGAAATAATGAGGTATTTTTATCTTTATTCATTCTATTTTCCGATAAAAATTCAAAATTGCTGATAAAAATTGTTGTATAGGGTTTAGTGTCGCAAAATCTCATTAGGAGCAGAATATTATATTAGGGCATACGAACGGAAAATGACATACAGCTTTTGAAGACACGTATTTTTCCTCAAAATTTTCTATTTTGTTTTTCCTTCTGCATGTGTACTGATACTAAGTTTCAGACACTAGGTTAAATGCTTATTTAAGTGAAAATGAAGTCATATTTAAAAGAAAACGATCATTTTCTTAGATAAAACTAAACATTTTAACCTAAATGCGTCTAAAAAACATAAATTACGGAAATTTTTACTCTCCGGAATTGAGATTAGAATCTCAAGTAAAGAGAGCGTCTGTTCATATAAAAGCTGTTGCTGACAATCGTGACTTCAAGTTTTGAGTTAAAGGGATTTTTAAATGATCAAACAAAATACAATTTTTTTTAAGTGATGAATATGGATATGAGAAGTGCGCATGCAAATTTTGAGAAGGTGAAATTGCTGTTTTTCATTCCGGAATAACAAGCATAACAGCCTCAGTTGATAACCGCATCCTAATAACTGATCTTTATTATATTTTACTGATTAATTATCTATATTATAAAGAACAAACGTATCTGTGCGTAACGCTGACGTCATTTTGTGAATGGCAACACATCACGATGAAATTTCGGTCTTGAAATTTTCGCTACTGCAATTTTTTAATCTTCTGACAATCATACATTTTCATTTTTCGTTGCATAGGGAAAAAATTTACTTTCAAATGCAGTTTGTTTAAAAACTGTATCTTAATTGACTGATGTATTATATTTTCTAAAACAATTTTTAAGCATGACTTTTTTTTTAAGTTTATCTTATCACGCGCCGGATTCAATACCTAATAAATAATAAACATTTTGCACATAAAGCAACAAACATTTTTCAGCATTTTTTTCTAACTATTTTTGCATAACGAAATTAATACTTCCTTTGTAAACAAATAAAAGAATAATATTGAAAAAACACAAATCTAACATATTTGTAATCGTACAATTTAAAGTTTTAGATCATCAAATAGGATTTTTTTTTAAAAATGGAATTTGTTTGCAAAGTTCATCTCAGTTTACTGATTGTCTATGGTTTTAAAAACAATTTTAAAGCATAAATATTTTTGATTTATCTATATCGCGCGGAGATCGATTACGAAAGATTAATCCGTTTGCCCTTAAAACAAAATAAAGGGTTCATCATTTTCTTACGGCTAATATCTATTAAAAAAAACTTCCCTATGAATAAATAAATAAAATAATATAAATAAAACAGAAATTTAACAGACATGTGAAATTATCAGAATATAAAAGGATGCCATATGTAGCAAAATCTTGGTCAAATAACTCTTAGCATGCGGCTAAATAAGAAAATATCGCTTTTGATAAATTTAAAAAATTTATTTGATTGCATAATTCGTATTTTCCATATGAAAAATGCTTTTTTAATGTTATTGGGCAATCTAAAAAATTTATTGCATATAAAAAATTATTATTTTTCAATTTAAAAAAATGATTTCACCTACATTTTTTAACCCGGGAAGCCCGGGTACGATCCCTTAGTATCATTAATTGCTAAAAGGTATTAAATAAAACAGTATAAAAAAGTTTTATACATAAACTGCCTACATGTTTTAGTTTCACCGAAACCTTTTTCAACATAAATGAGAATTATTTTACAGTTTTACGATCTACAATGTACTGATTTAAGGTGCATTTGTTAAAGTTTTTCAAGTTCTCTGTCCAGTTACTCACGCTATTTTATTTTTACTTTGATGTTTCAAGTTTTTCACGTTCTCTCTACAATTACTCACGATATTTTATTTTTACTTTGATGTTCCAAGTTTTTCACATCCTCTCTCTCCAATTACTTACGATATTTTATTTTTACTTTGATGTTTCATCTTTTTCCCGTTCTCTCTCCAATTACTCACGATATTGTATATTGTATTTTTACTTTGATGTTTCAAGTTTTTCCCGTTCTCTCTCGAATTACTCAAGATATTTTATTTTTACATTGATGTTGCAAGTTTTTTCCGTTCTCTCTCCAATTACTCACGATATTGTATTTTTACTTAGATGTTTCACGTTTTTCACCTTCTCTCTCCAATTACTCACGATATTTTATTTTTATTTTGATGTTTCACGTTTTTCATGTTCTCTCTCCAGTTATTCACGATATTTTATTTTTACTTTGATGTTTCAAGTTGTTCACGTTCTCTCTCCAATCACTCACGATATTTTGTTTTTACTTGGATGTTTATTTCCATATTTTTAACCATGGAGTCCCTCAACATATAATTTAGGCCCAAGTTAAATGATGCTGTTTTATTACATTTTGAATTTTTATGTGTTAGAATAAGCTCGGTGCTTTTTCTTATAATGAACAGTATAGTATATTTTTGCAGCCTTCTGACAGTGGGGGGTGTATACGTAACAATTGAAGAAGAAAAATACTTATTTTCAGGTACATGAAAATCACCAAAAGTCATCATAAGGGAGTATTTAAGATTAATGCTCATTTCTATGTAAAAATAGCTTTTTAAGTATAAGAAAATTAATCTTGAAATTATATTTACATTTTATTAAAAATTAGGTAATAGTGGATATATGAATGATATAATGTAATTTTTAAGAACTGAGATATTTCACTCCATTCATGTCTTTTCAACGTCATTATCCAGTTAGAAATATTTTTAACACTTTCAAACAAGTTGAAAAATGTTTATGAATTCTAGTTGTCTGTCCGTCTATCTGTCTACGCTTTTACTCGCGTAAATATAGTCGGATTTTCATGCAATAGATAGAGGTTAAGGCTGTTCTCAACTGCTCCGCTCAACAAGCGCAAAACGTTTTGACACATTTACAAATTCATTTTTAATGGAAAGATATAAAATTGGAAAGCCTGGCCATGGGAGCGGTTTGGAATTGGTTTCTTCTTTCGTTCGGAAGTTCAGTTCAAAATGCCAACTTTGACAGTATTTTCTGAAAGATCTATTGCATTTACAAGAAAATGGAAAAAACAGTTCATGGCGTTGTTTCTGAATAACAACATCTTTTAGTATCATGAATTAAAACACAATGAACAAAAATGAATTAAAACTCATGCCAGAAAGTTGACCCTTTGGATTTGAGAACAGCCTTAATGATGTTTACCGTGCCATGTTCGGTATTGAACAGGCAGTGTGTAGTTCATTGGCAGGGGCATTCAAAATAATTCCGTTATATTAGTGCCAATGGGCAAAATCACATGCAGTGTTTTTTAATGACATTGCGCCGTTGCCAATGGATTGAAATTGCTATAAATCACTGAATTTCACAACAAGATGAACATTATAGAATAGGGCATTCATAGCATTTATCGTTCATTGACTGAATAGACAAAAGAAATCAGTTACACTGTAAAAAAAAAAAAAATTCTTTAAAATACGGAAATTGTACTGGCAATTGAGACGCCAGTACTATTTCCGTATTTTAACGGAATTTTTCCCCCGTAAATTCCAGAAAAACGAAAATTTTTCTGTAATTTACGGGGGAAAATGTGCGTTAAAATACAGTAATAGTACTGACGTCTTGATTGCCAGTACAATTTCCGTATTTTAACGGATTTTTTTTTTTAACAGTTTACAGTACTGTCTTTGAGCAGTAATTGCTGGAAGTGCGCTTTTAAATATTTATGCGGCTTTAAATTTAACTAATCTTTTGCATGTGACTCGTTATCAGAGTCGTCACGATGGGGGGTTATGGGGGGGAGGCTCCCCCTCCAATATATGTGAACTTAGGAAATTTCAGCTTCGAGTTGGGAAATTCCAGATTTTTGAAACACATTCCTTTTCTAAAATAATAGTAAAAAAAAAAATTGAATTTTTTATTGTTTTGCTGACTACCGTTCTGAGTTCTGTAACAGTAAACTAGTTAAATTTTCAAAAGAAATACAAAAAGCAGCAAAACTCAATTTGAATTTGTGTTTCTCTGTGCTACGAAATTATCATCCATCTACCAGACCTGAATTTCTGTACTGTTGTCCATCAACAGTTCTCTAATCTACTTTCTCCAAAACTTTGTTCCTTTCTCAAAAAACTCAAAATATCATGAAGCTATATTTTAATATGAAGTACGATTATGACTCGTACACAATAGGAGACAAAATTTTTCATTAAATGAACCAATAGTTATAATTTTTATGTTTTTAGTTTTAGTATTTTCCCTTGGAAAGAAATTTTTTTGTGTATAATTATCATTATCATTAAACACACATTGCACATATCATTTCAGTTGGGAAATAGAGCAGTTTGTTTCAAGTTGGGAAATTTTTGAATACTCCGCCCCCCCCCCCCCCCCCCCCCCGAAAAAGTATCTGTAGCTACGCTCCTGCTCGTTATGTTTAAATTCTATACCTCATCTACAGAGCTGCACAAAAGAATATACCTACCCTTCACCTTATGAGCGGATATTGCAGTACGGGAGTTTTCAACTGTATTACTATTTCTAACTGAACTAAATTTTTGCACGAATGCGTTTATAAATACAAATTTATATATCCTATACAGGACTCCTCCGAGAATTTGGATAGTTTTCCGAATTGTAGGTGAAAATTGCGGAAATTGGTTTTTAACCCTTTATCTACTGACGATACTTATAAGTACCATTAAAATACAATATCTTCTAATAATGTTCTTTGTACATTTCTTAAGGGGACTGTGGAGCTTAAAATCCTTAAAAATAATTTTTTTTTATTTTTGTAAATTTTAACTTAAATATTATTCAAGGGTACATTATATACATTATGGCATGCATTTATTACAAAAAAATGAAAAAAAAATATTTTTGAGAAAAAAATGGAATTTTACGCGTCTTCTTAGAAATCTTCGAAATGCCCCATGCGTCTTCCATATCAATGAAAATGCCCAATATTTTTTATAAAAGTTTGGTTTATATATATATAAATTAAATAGAGCATCGAATTTTATATATTTGAATTTAAAGGTAAAAAAAAAAAATCAAAATTTCAAAATTTTTTCGAGAAAATTTCAAAATTTTTCAAAAAAATTTTTTTTTTTAAACCTTTAAATTCAAATATATAATATTCGATGCTCTATTTTATTTATATATATAAACCAAACTTTTATGAAAAATATTGGGCATTTTCATTGATATGGAACGTGCAGGGGACACTTCGAAGATTTCTAAGACGACCCGTAAAATTCCATTTTTTTCTCCAAAATAAAATTTTTTTTTATAAATTTTTGTTATAAATGCATGCCATAATGCATGTAATGTACCCTTGAATAATATTTAAGATGAAATTTACAAAAAATAAAATAAAAAAATGAAAAAATTTTAAAATTTTAAAATTTTTCGAAAAAATTTCAAATTTTTTCAATTTTTTTTTAACCTTTAAATTCTAATATGTAAAATTCGATGCTCTATTTTATTTCTATATATAAACCAAACTTTTATGAAAAATATTGGGGATTTTCATTGATATGGAAGACGCATGGGGCATTTCGAAGATTTCTAACACGACGCGTAAAATTCCATTTTTTTCTCAAAAATAATTTTTTTTTTAAATTTTTTTGGGATAAATGCATGTTATAATGTATATAATGTACCCTTGAATAATATTTAACTTGAAATTTACAAAAATAAAAAAAAATATTTTTAAAGATTTTAAACTCCACCGTCCCCTTAAGGGACTCTTAAAGCTCTAAAAGTTTCGAAATTTTAATTTTTTTAGATATTAAACTTCTGTGTTTTCTGAACATTTTGATATAATTGTTATCTTGAAATTCCCATTAGAACAGAAGTTATGGCATTTAGAATTATACTCGCTCAATAGCTGAAGCGGTGTTTCCAAAATTTTGAAGTCATTTTTCTCCAAATGACGTTTTTGGGCATAACGCGCACGATATCTCAAAAACTTCGGAATATTTTCTCATGAAAATTTTCAAAACATATGTTTCATGTTAGTCTGTATAAACTGAACCTAAAATTTCCTTTTTATTGTAAAATGAAAATATTTTTTTAGGGGTTTATATTGTTGAAATTTTCTAAATTTTGCATTAGCTAAATACAATTTTGTATTAAAAATATAAAAATGCTTTAAATACAAAGTTATTTAGGTTCAGTGTAATTATTATAATCTGAGGTATAAGTAGGCACCAAAATTTTCATTCTAGTTGTAAAATTTATTTTGTAATCGTGCGCATAAGCTATTATGCCGATTTTCTGCTCGTCAAATATCTGAAAGTTTTGAGCCCCCGGTAAATTCTAATTCTGCATTTTGCAATTGAAATGAAAGAACATATTTGTATCTTTCATTCCCATTTAAAATTGTGTCTTAATATCAAATACATTTTCAGATATTAAATGTTGAAAATGGTCCTTTTTTACATTTTTTCCAATTTTGAAAGTCCTGAGACCCCTTAATTCTACAAAATACTAAGAATAAAATAAAAGATTTGAGTGGGGTTATTGCACAAAATCCCTATCCATTCAGATTGAATGAATCCATCTAAATCCTTCAATCCTTCTAAAATCCTTCTAAAATTTATTAAATGATTATGTGAATCTTCTAACGTAGTTTAAAACGTTCACGAATATGAAACTTTCATGAATTCCTAATTCGTTACATAAAGGGTTAAGTGTGTTATGCGTTTCCAAATGGTTTCATTAGACCTCCTATTTCAGCTAATTAAACGGTTTTGTTACATTATTCTGAAAGTGTTGGAAAGTGTTTCATAATTGATGCTTGACGCATGATTTTTTTTCTTTCTTGTTAATTTGCAAAACGTGATAAATAAAGTATCTAACGACGGCGGATCGATGCGTTAAAAGAATTTTACAACAACTTTTTTTATAACGCTTAACAGCATCGTTGAGATATAAAGGGTTAGAAAGAAGGAAAAAAACGAATCTAATAATAGATAAAATTGTTTCGCTATCAGAGGGAATAGGTTTTACACTTAATTAAGCGGAGAAAAAATATATTGTGTGATTTTTAACCAAGCTCCACTTAAAGCCAGAAAATAAATGAACGGCGCGAGATTTAAGTAGGGATAGGCGCTGTTAAACTTAATAAATTATTCAATAGGTCCTTGACACGTTATTAACGTTGACAAGAAACATTTTTTCGATATTTTTGAAAACGTATTAGAGTTGGGATCTAAAATTAGGACCTTTAAACTTTTTTTTCTATTTTTGAAAAATACTTTCATTATGATATAATATTTTTCTAAATGAAACTGAAAAAGAATGTTATTTAGGCTTTTAAATTCATTTTCTTCTTTTAAGCCTGACATAACAAGGAAAGTCTCCATAAGCGGATATTCAGAAAAATCTGAAAAAATTACATAATGTTCTTCTTATGTGGATATATATCTTTCTTAAAAATTTCTGGCGGGATCTCGATAGAGGGTCCGTAAAAAAATGATGAAAATTTCGTTTTCTTGGTGCTGGATCGCTGGTTGGCGACACAATTAAAAGAAAATTACGGTTTTATGACAAATATATTCTTTAAGGAAAAGTTTTTTACTTTTTAAATTGAATTAGTTTCAGGAAGTTTTACTTAACCTCTTCGGACCTGGAGTATCCTATAGGATACACAGCTTTACAAATTTTTTTCCTGTATATAAATAATGATTAAAAAATGAAAATGGTGTGAATGGAATCTTAAAAGATAGCCAAACTAAAGCAAAATATCAATTTGTTTCTTACAGTGCTTTTTTCGGCCATAAAATGGGATTTGAAAATGACTTGCAGCAAAAATGAAGAAAATATACAAAAACGAAAAGTAAATAATTCTTTTATACGTTCAAATATCATATTGATAGTCCATTAAAAATAAAAATTCATTAAATGCATAATTATTTAATATTTTTCATTATTTTTTCCATGCGAAACAAAAGAAAATATCGTAACAAATTACCAGAAAATGTATTTATTGAGTCCCATGTGTCATATATGATATATCAAATTTCATGTACAAAAAAAATGTATTTTTTTTTAGTTATTACTTTGCAAACATAAATTCATAACTGGAGTAAAAAAATATATGAAAATAAACCCTGGGGGTCTGAGGAGGTTAAATAAATTTACTTTTACAATTAAGGATTTGTCATAAACATTTATAGGTAACTGAAATATGTGTATAATGAAATTTAACAATTGCGTAATACGATTTAGCAAAATATTTAAATGGATTAAATTTGCCTAAACTCAAAATTAAGTTATGATTCTGAGCGCTATCAATTTGACTTCGATAGTGTTAGAGTCGGTGAAAACAAGAAATATAAGTATTGCTGCCATACAAACAACGATTTATGAAATATGAGTTTATATAAAGAGAAGTTTCTTGATCAAACTGTTTTTTAAAGTACACTTAAAACTTATCAAGTTAATGAAACCATGTAAAATTAAATAAAATGAATTTTACATTAATTTTATTTATAACACTTAAAAGTATCGTTGAGATATAAAGGGTTAGAAAGAAGGAAAAAAATGAGTCTAATAATATTTAAAATTTCTTCGCTATCAGAGGAAATATGTTTTACACTTAATTAAGCGGAGAAAAAAATATATTGTGTGATTTTTAACCAAGCTCCACTTAAAGCCAAAAATAAATGAACGGCACGAAATTTAAGTAGCGATAGGACCTATTAAACTTAATAAAATATTCAATAGATCCTTGACACGTTATTAAAATTGACAAGAAATTATTTGAGACATTTTTTAAAAACGTATTAGGATCTAAAGTTAAGATCTTTAAAGTTTTTTTTTTCTATTTTTGAAAAATACTTTCATTATAATACAATTTTTCTTTTCTTGTATCTTTACAAGAAGAAAGTATTGGATTCGAGAAAATTTTCGAATTTCTGTTTTCGACGGATTGACACGTTTTAGGGGTCAGAGACCCCGAAAAACATGTTTTACAAAATATCTGTCTGCGAGTCTGTATGTGGCACAAATATTGTGGACGCTCTATCTCAAGAACTAACGAACAGAATTTAATAAAACTTTAGATTCAGTTAGTCCCTGATATAAATGACTGCTGTTTAGTTTTTGGTGTAAATCGCCCAACAAGTGGCGTTACTATACTGCATTTTTCACGATTTCCACAATAACTCTATCTCAAGAACTAGTGCACGAATTTTCATCAAACTTCAAATTCAGTTAGTCCCTGATATAAATGAGTGTCGTTTAGTTTTTGGTGTAAATCATCCGAAAGGTGGAGCTCCTATGCTGCATTTTTCACGATTTACGCAATAGCTGTATCTCAAGAACTAATGCATGAATTTTCATCAAACTTTAGAGTCAGTTAGTCACTGATATAAATAGATCCTGATAAGTTTTTGGTGTAAATTGCCCAACAGGTACTACTGCTATGCACAACTTTTCATGATTTCCGCAATAGCTCTATCTCAAAAACTAATGCAGGCATTTCCAACAATTTTCAAATCCAATTAGAAATTGGCATAAGTTGTTGCTGTTTAGATTTTGGTGTAAATCACCTACCTGGTGGCGCTTAATTTTTCAGGAAGTATTAACATGTATGAGATAGAAGAATGTTTTGGTATTGCCATATCCGAATAGTTTTCTAAATGTAGGGGAGATGGGGGCACATGTGAACAGTTCGCATAAATATAGCTTTTCCTCATAACTGGATTAATTTCTATAAACAAAAACTTACTTAATATAGTAAACAGAACTTTCTTTTACACATGGTAATTTTTTAAAAATCACCTGTATAGTTTTTCTTACATTTTTTAATAGTTTTATAAATTTAAAAAATTGTTCACATGTGCCCCATCAGCGGGGTAGTTGTGAACACACGTGGGACACATGTGAACACAAGGAAAAAATATCCTTTAACATGCTTTTTATTCTGTTATTCATTTGTCATCGTAATCATTAGTTATATTACCTTTTAAATTCACCATAAAGAAAAAAAAAATATATGTATATTTCTCTAGTTTCTGGGTGATATGTTTAAGCAAAAGATTATAAAATGAAAATAAGTAGATTTGGAGGGGACAAGCTTAGATGATTCATTAAATATTGTTGCAATAAAATAAAAAAAAAAATAAAGAAGCAATTTAAAAAAAGAAATTAAAACTTTTAAATTTTGCTTGAGGATTTTTGTTTGGGGGGAATTATAGGGAGGGGGTATTTACATACTATTTATCGGAAATTTGCCGAAATACGAAAGATTCTCACCCCTGTATTTGCCTTATTTACTTGTAAATTATAGACAAAGAAAGTTTTTTTAATGATTAAAAAAATCTCGACTATACCCTCCCCCCCCTAGCTTCTTTTGCTTTTGAAAGAGGGGTGGGGAGGCTAGAATCGGGATTTTACGGTAGTTATCAGTTTAAAAATTTTACTTTCTTAAAATGTTACTGGTATGTATGGATATGGTATTTTGAATGGATAGCTCCATTCAAAGCATCATATACATAACTGTTTTAGAGATGGAAGTAAGCCATCATTGCAAGGTTAGAACAAATGTAACAGAAAAATTTGCAAAGTTGTTCAAGGTAATACTTTTGTATTAACAATGCATAAAAAATATTGTTGTAAACCGTTTAGTAAAATATATAACAATTATTGCATCTTAGAAAACATTAAATTATTTGAAGTACAATTAAGCGGAAACGAGCTTGTTGCTCTTTATGTATTTGCTGAAAGACGTGTTTGTGGAAGTTTCAATACAAAACAAACTTTGTGTGAGGAAAATATCTTCTGTTTCAGGAAAATTGCAGATAATGGAACTTACATTATTTCTCATTAAGTTAACTGAAAGAAACAGAATCACAGAATGATTATTGGGGCACTTAATAACTGTTCATATCTGCCCCCAACTTGTCTGTTCACAAGTGCCCCACATGGCTGCTGGAGTTAAATTGATAAATAAAATTAACATTTCTCAATTTTAGAAGAAAATAAACTGTATCAAAAATGCTTATTAGTATTCATAGTATACGTTAAAGTATTAAAATGAATAAATAAATGAAGTTATTTACTTATGAAGTTGGAACTGAGATTTTACTTTTGAGATCTAAAAACAGTGTTTTGGGCTACAGAGAACAAACAAAATGTCATAGAGCTTCAAAAATTTTTTACCATATGTTTGCATGTGCTATCATCTTTAGTAATTTTTTTCAAATAAAAAAAACTTATAATAACTATCGAAAAATTGCGATGTTCACATGTGCCCTCATCTCCCCTAAATGAAAATGAATTTTATGTAGGTTTTTAAATACATTTTCCTCCTTTAAGCTTGACTAAGTGATGCAGCGCGCACTACATTTTCAATGTTTTATATAATGAATACAAATTAACTTATATAATTGGTAGTGACAAGGCATTGCATTTTTAACACTTTCCAACATATATATGAAAAGTGTTTATGAATTTGGTTTGTCTGTCTGACAAAGCCTATTTTAAAAAGAATGTTTCGACTGTTTTGAATGTTTTGATACTGACGTTTGTTGTATCACCAAAAAAACATATAATCTAGTTATATATAGGGAATAACTATATGTATGTAAAAATTTTATACATCTAAATTTAATACGTTTATATATATCTTATAATTAAAACAGGATCTTTTTACAATTAATTTGTATAGACAGGTAGATATCTGAGAACAAAGCTAATTCCGGATTCACAAAATTATTAGATTTTTCATAAATATAAAAAGAAGTTCAAAAAATTGGAACATGTGTGGAAAATTTAGACAGACCTTTCAGGATATTTTATCAGTTTCCGGTACGTTTAATTCATCAGAGAAATTGGTGAACTTTTAAATAATTTTGACGTGTGTATATATTGGAATTTTATTTCAAACCACAGAAATTTCTTGCATTTCATCAATTGATTTAAAACCCACATAAGTTTTAGGTTACTCAGCTCAGGTTTATCGATTTGATCGCCTTCATAAAATTGCTTTTTAAGTCTGATTATATGCATAAAAACCTGCTTTTATGAACTATTTAAAAAATTGTTTGCTGGATATATATATTTTTTTATTAACACATACTGGACCATAAAATATAATAAATAAAGACACACAACCTTGCTTAATGGTACACAAAACACGAACTTTAATAAGCTAAAAGTTAAATTCTACGTTTCGAGTTGTTTCTACAGCCATCTTCAGGAAAAATAGGATGGTTAAATGGCTAAAAGTTGAGAGATGAAGGCTTCCTGTGCAAGAGACAATTTGTCGAACATTGACTAAAGATATGAAAACAAAAATGCAGTGGTGCCATCCAGAGAAAATAAATACAGTATATACTCGCGTATAGGTCGACTCGCGTGTAAGTCGACTCCCTAACTTTCGAATGCAAATTCTGCAAAAAATCAAAAACCCGCGTATAAGTCGACCCCCTAACTTTTTACTTCAATTTTGCGCAAAATCAAACCAAATATTTCACTTGCCTATGCGAAAAAGTAGTAAGTAAATAAAAATATATCATTGAAAAACTTTTTAATGATAAATTATTATTATTTGTATATTTTCTATAATATTTTATTATTCATACACATAAAAAGTCAGAATTTTGCAGTATTCGAAATTTTATTTTTAATTTTTTAATTGACTCGCGTATAAGTCGACCCCCTAAATTTGCTTGCCAAAAATTGTCAGAAATTCCTCGACTTATACGCGAGTATATGCGGTACTTATTAATGAAATGAGTCCAAATTAATCAAAAGTTCGGTTGAAGAAACTATGAGTGTTGCCATCTACGATTGAGGGCCAGAACCACATTCAACAAAGTTTTCATTCAAGTTTTTGGCAACATGATAGAAGTTTAAATTGAAATATTGCAATTAGATACAGAATTATGTTTTTTTTCCTCGTGGAGGAAGGTTGAATTTGTGGTTGTCCCAAGGAAATAACGCCATTTTTGTGATCATTTGAGGTCATGCCGGCAAAAGCCGTAGCGAATACCTCATAGCTCAAATAACTAAATATAAATACAGAATTATGACTTTAGGATATTATGCCAGATTTTTGGAATATTATAGGATAAATTATCGTTACAAGGTTTATTCTCACGTGCAATGATTTCAACTGATTCTCTAATTTTACTCTCAAAAGGATTATTGCACGAAACTATAATTTTTGCTTCATCAAAGTTAATATAGCAGACTTCATTAGTCAAGTAGAACCAAGAAAGAGCTGTATTCTATTTACGTTGTTTAATGTCCCTACGATGCTCCATAATCCTTACTGAAAACTTACGTTTTCTCATGCCGATGTAGACTTTTTAAACATTATTAGATAAAATGATAGGGATTAATATAGGGATAGGATAAAGTGATGAGTGTCTTTATTTATTTAATTTAATATATATATATTTTCAAACCACAGAAAAAAGAGACGAAAATTTGTTACATTTCATCAATTGATTTTGCAATTACAAAAGTTTTCTTATTTTTGTAAAAAGCTCATCAATTCGACCCCCCTCATAAAATTGTTTTTAAATCTGTTTATCTGCATGAAAAACCTGCTTTTATGAACTGTTTAAAGAACATTTTTGGTGGTTATATATATTTGAATTTTCCTCTTTCAAACCACAAGAAATATGAGACAAAAAGTCGTCGAAAACATATTTTGGCTTTGAAACTACATAAGTTTTCTTAGTGTTGTAAATTCATATTTGTAAATGGTTTATCCATTCGATCCCCCCCCTCCCCCTCAGAAATTGTTTTTTTAAATCTGATTATATGCATGAAAAACCTGCTTCCATGAACTGTTTTAAATAACTTTGGTGGGTATAAATGCATTTGAATTTTTTTTTCAAACCACAGAAATTTGAGAAAAAAATTTGTTGCATTTCATCAATTGATTTTAAAATTTAGTTTTTTTTAAAAATCTGATTATCTGCATGAAAAATCTGCTTTTATGAACTGTTTAAAAATTTTTTTGGTGTCTACATATATATATATATATATATATATATATATATATATATATATATATATATATATATATATATATATATATATATATATTTTTTTTTTTTTTTTGAAACCTCAGAAACATGAGACAAAAAGTCGTCGAAAACATATATTGGTTTTGAAACTACATAAGTTTTCTTAGTGGTGTAAATAGTTTATCAAGTCGATTCCCTTCCCCTCCCCCACAAAATTGTTTTTTAAATCTGTTTATATGCATAAAAAATCTGCTTGCATGAACTGTTTTAAATATCTTTGGCGGGCACGTACATATTTGAATTTTTTTTTTTCAAACTACAGAAATTTGAGAAAAAAATTGTTCCATTTCATCAATTGATTTTAAAATTTATTTTTTTTAAATCTGGTTATCTGCATAAACAACTTGCTTTTATAAACTTAAAAAAAATTGGTGGAAATATATATTTGATTTTTTTTTTTTTTTTTCAAATCGCAGAAAGATGAGACAAAAAGTTGTTGAAAAGATGAATTGATTTTGAAACTACATAAGTTTTCTTACAGTTGTAAATACCGAATTTTAAATAGTTCATCAATTCAACCCCCCCCCCCCTTTCATAAAATTGTTTTTTAAATCTAATCTGCTTATATGCATGAAAAAACTGCTTTCATGAATGTTTTCAATAACCTTGGTGGGTACGTCTATATTTGAATTTTTTTTCAAACTACAGAAATTTGAGAAAAAAATTGTTGCATTTCATCAGTTGATTTTAAAATTTAGTTTTTTTAAAATCTGGTTATCTGCATAAAAAAAGTGCTTTTATGAACTTTTAAAAAAATTGTTGGTGGATATATATATTCGATTTTTTTTTTCAAACCGCAGAAATATGAGACAAAAAGTTGTTGAAAAGATGATTTGATTTTGAAACTAAGTTTTCTTACTGTTGTAAATACCGAGTTGTAAATAGTTTATCAATTTGATTCCCCCCCCCCCTCTCATAAAATTGTTTTTTTAATCTGCTTTGCATGAAAAACCTGGTTTCATGAACTGTTTTAAATAACTTTGGGGAGTATATATACATTTGAATTTTTTATTCTGAATCCACAAAAATATGAGACAAAGATTCGTCACATTTCATCAATTGATTTTGTACATAAGTTATTTTACTGTTGTAAATACTGCGTTGTAAATAGTTTATTGATTTGATCCCCCCTCATAAAATATTTTTTTAAAATCCGCTTATATGCAGGAAAAACCTGCTTTCGTGAACTGTTTTAAATAACTTAGGTGAGTATGTGTACATTTGAATTCTTTTTTTCAAACCACAGAAATGCGAGACAAAAATTTGTTACATTTCATCAATTAATTTTAAACTACATACATTTTCTTATTTTGTAACTTTCGTGATTTTTTTCTAGTTTCTCAGGTTTAAAAATTCGATCCCCTTCATAAAACTGTTTTTTAAATCTTGTTATAGGGGAGACCGGGGAATGGCGACACCTTAAGGGAATTTAATTTTTTTTCACCTAAAAAAATGTTTATTTTTTAATAGTAAAAATTCTAAAGCTGAGTCATTATCTTTAGTATCTCTATAAATTTAACCGTAATCATAGCTGTAAAGTAAGCACACATTAAAAAAAAAAAATATTTTCAACCTCTGTACAGTGACGGGATTACCCAGGATACTGGGGCAATTCCACCACTGTATCGGGGTAATGACGCCACTCTATAATTACCTAGTAAATACATAAAATGGTTTCTAGGAAACCCATAACCTACTAAAAATATTTAGAAAGTAGTAATTTATCAAAATAATGAATAATTACAATGTTCCTTAAGCTAGATCTATTAATGTGCTAAGCTTACAATTTAACTCAATTTGGAAAAGTCACCCTTTGCCATGTTGGCGGTATTACCCCTAGAGGACAATATAGTGGAAAACCCCCAGCAAAGCCGAAAGCAGAACCGAACTTGTTCAACAAATTGTATCAAAATGTCGGCGAATGCATGTAGATTACGGGTAATATTATCTTAAGTACCTAATGTTTCAATAAAGGATGTTTACCTCTACTCATTTGAAGCTCCAAAATAAGAAGCAACTACTAGATGCAAACTAAATTTTTCACTAGAACAAGCGAACGTCGTACAACAAAACCATTCTCACTCTAGGCACTGTTTCTATTGTTGACCCCTACAGTGCAGGCACAATCACTATCTCAAACTGCCGTTAGTTGTTAAACTAGACGGGGTGACGGCATAACCCCGAATGGCGCCATCCCCCCGTCTCCCCTATGCATGAAAAACCTGCTCTTATGAACTGTTTTTTTTTTTTTCGGGGGAAGGGGGGGCGGCGGGTTATCTATAGTTGAATTATTTTTTGAAACCACAGAAATATGAGACAAAAAGCTGTTGACATAGATCCCACTCATAAAATAGTTTTTAAATATGATTATCTGCATGAAAAATTTACTTTTATGAACGGTTAAAAAAAATTTTGGTGGGTATATATATTTTAATTATTTTTTTTTTTAAACCACAGACATATGAGACAAAAAGTTATTCATAACGATCTCTGTCACAAAATAATTTTTAAAATCTGGTTACTGCATGAAAAACCTGCTTTTATGGACTGTTTAAAAATTGTTGTGTATATACATTTGAATTTTTTTTTTTCAAACTACAGAAATTTGAGACAAAAAGTTGTTGACATCGATCGCCCTCATAAAAGATTTTCTTAAATCTGATTATCTGCATGAAAAACCTGCTTTTAACAACTGTTCAAAATTTTTTTTATGGGTATATATATTTGAATTCTTTCTTTCAAAAAACAGAAATCTGAGACCAAAAGTAGTTGAAAATATCAATTGATTTTGAAACTAGTTTTCTTTAGTGCTTGTTGTAAAGACCGAGTTGTAAATAGTTTATTAATTCGATCCCCCATCATAAAATTGTTTGGACAAATTGTTTTGTATGAAACTTGCTATCTACTTTTATTAGTACACGAATTAAGAGGGTCCGGGGCTAAAAATTTTCAAAAAAATGCAATTGTTTTATTGGCTTAAAAAAAAAAATGCTGAGTTTTTAGCGTTAAATGCCGCGAACCGCATGCTTTTATCTTTATTAGATATAGAGATATAACACCTTTTGCCTTGAGAAGCGATACATCAGCTGCCCTCTAACGAGAACTTTAACTTCATTTATCTCAGAATGAATTTTTTCACGATTTGTCAAGTTTAAAAGAATATATCTAAAGTTTCTTGCAAGTTATATGTATGAAAGTTTAACAGAAATTTTATGCTATATTTCCAACAAATTGTCTTCAGGATTTTTAATTTTGAGTGATAATTGTTAAAATAGGCTAATGAATGCAAAACTCGCTCATAAAAAAAAACTTCTTGTTTTTTTATGAGCGTTTATGTTTTTCATATGAGTTTTTATATTTTTATTTATATTTTTTTTTTGTATAAAATTCACAATCAATATTTTAAGAAATCTTGAAGACACGTTAAAATGACACATTTTCTGTACACAAAAGTGAAAAAATTTTGTAAATCGAGTCTGTACTTCCAGTGTTATATCAAAAATTAAATATGTTTAACATTTTGAACTTTAAATTTTAAAAAAAAGATTGTTTAAAAATTTTCAGATTTTTTTTACATGCAATATTCTTATTATATTAAAACATATTTCAGAAAAAAAAATTCATAACAAAATCTCTATAAATAAATAAAATAGAATTTTCTGCCGCGGACCCCCTTAAATAAATTTTTCATTTAATTTTCTTTAACAGTATTTTAAAGTGCCGCCATGATATAAAGGGTTAAAACATTTTATATTGTTTTATACCTATTTTAGTAACGAAAGAATTATGAATCATTTAAGTGTTTTCATGTTTTGATTACTATACTATGATGAACTTTATGTTCGAACTTTACATACAGCATTTAAAAAATATATATTTAATTATGTTACATTCTCCTAATTTAAGCTTATATATCTTGACGATAATTTTAAGTTCCGTTAAAGAAAATTCAATGTAAAATAAATTTAAGAGGGTCCGAGACACATTTTAAAGTAATTATTATTTTTTTTAAGTTAAAATTTTGAATTTTTTTGCTATGATTAAGCATATTATTTGTAAACAAAATCACAGGATATAACTTCTCATAATTTTTTTTTATTAAAAATTTAAAATTTATTAAAAACAGTGGAGTAATTTAAAATCGCTAAACTCTAAATATTTTTGTAGAATTTCAATTTGTTTTTAAAATAAACAGAAATATATAAGTTTTAATTTTGATTCAGCATTTTTAAAAATATTAATCTAAATAAAAATTAAAAATATTTAAAGTAAAAAAAAAAGATGTAACTTTAAAAAAAAAATCATATTTGTAAAAGTAAATATTTTTTTTTTCGAATTTGCTGAATCAAAATTAAAGTAAACCAATTGAAAAAGACATGTTCCAAGTTTGAATCGTTTATCTTTAACGGTTCTGGACTTATAACAATTTAAATTCGAGATATGGTCAAAAAACCCATCATGAAGAAAAACGCATTTTCACAAGAAGTCGTTTTCACGACAACCATTGCTTTAAATCTAGATTTTGAAAACAAACCAAAATGAAAAATTAATATTTCTTATTCTAATTAAGATAGAAACATGATTTATACGTTATTTTAAGCAAAAAAAAAAAGAGAGAAAATCTTAATGCAATAAAAGTTTTTAAAAAAAATTGAAGAATTTTGTGTCCCGGACCCCCTTAATGCATCTACTAGCAAAAGTAGGTTGAACTTTTTATACAAAATAATTGGCTCAATTCCATTTAGAAAGCCCAGTGAAACAGTCGAAGCTAAATATTTTTTAATTTGATTATTTTCTCAACCATTTACCTAGGCGCAGATTTTTACCCCATTAACAAAATGATATGCGAAAAATTTGCAACTACAAAACATATCTCTGTTACAGATAGGATCACACTACATTTATTGACACTGTTCTTATAAGAATGGTGAGATTTCCATAACGGTATTTTTTGTTACTTAATCTAATTATTGTTGTCAATATTTTGCAAAAAGTGTTATAACGACCGATTTATTAAATCAGTGTTATTTAAAAATCTATCTGAAAATGAAATTGTTGTAGTGTGACTCTTGTTTTGGATATTTTAGACATTTATTGAGGTGAATTTAATGTCCCAACTTTAGATATAGAATTTTTCCTATATATTTAATCATGTTACAGTATTTTTTGTTCATTAATCTAATTATTGATGTCAATATTTTGCAAAAAGAGCTCTAACAACCGATTTATTAAATCAGTTTTATTTAAAAATCTACTATATGAAAATGAAATTGTTATTGTGTGACTCTTGTTTTGGATATTTTAGACATTTACTGAGGTGAATTTAATGTACCAACTTTACATATAGTAATTTTTCTTATATATTTAATCATGTTGCAGTATCTTTTGTTCATTAATCTAAATATTCTTGTAAATATTTTGCAAAAAGAGCCCTAACGACCGATTTTTTTAAATCAGTGTTATTCATTTAAAAATCTATCTGAAAATGAAATTGTTAGTATGTGACTCTTGTTTTGGATATTTTAGACATCTATTCAGGTGAATTTACTGTCCCAACTTTACAAACAGAATTTTTCCTATATATTTAATCATGCTACAGTATCTTTTGTCAATTAATCTACGATTCGTACTAAAATACTTTGCAAAAAGAGCTCTAACGATCGATTTAGTAAATCAGTGTTATTTAAAAATCTATCTGAAAATGAAATTGTTATTATGTGACTTGTTTTGGATATTTTAAAATTTTATTGAGGTAAATTTAATGTCCAAACTTTACATATAGAATTTTTCCTATATATTTAATCATGTTATAGTATTTTTTGATCATTAATCTAATTATTCTTGTAAATATTTTGCAAAAGGAGATCTAACTACCGATTTATTAAGTCAGTGTTATTTAAAAATCTACTATATGAAAATGAAATTGTTATTATGTGACTCTTGTTTTGGATATTTTAGACATTTATTGAGGTGAATTTAATGTCTCAACTTTACATATAGAATTTTTCCTATATATTTAATCATGTTACAGTATTTTTTCTTAATTAATTTAATTATACTTGTAAATATTTTGCAAAAAGAGCTCTAACTACTGATTTATTAAGTTTTATTTAAGAAACTATCTGACACTGAAATTGTTATTATGTGACTTGATTTAGATATTTTATACATTAGTGTAAATAATTATTCAGGCCAAGCAATTTTTTTATGCAAAATTTGGAATATAAAAGATTAAATCCTTTTATATTGTTTTACACCTATTTTATTAATGAATAAATTATAAATCAATTTAAATGTTTTCATGTTTTGATTACTAAACTAAGCAAATTTGATGTTCCAACATATAGAATTTTTGTTATATATTAAATTATGTTGCATTCTGCTAAATTCAGAAACATTTATCTTTTAATTTTTACCAGTGTACAAAGTCTCATTTGCGTATTCGGAAACTGAAAAAAAGAGGAACATTTTAACCGTTGTTTTAAGCATGTTAAAGAGCATCACTTACCTCGTTCGCTAAAGCAAGACGATTCCACTAAATTAGGTAGGCACGGCAGCAAGCAAATAACAGTAAACACGTCGGTGCATTTCAAGGCAATCGGTATAAAAAGCAAATCCAAAACTGGGAAGCAAAAACAATATTCCACTACAAGAAAAACAAAAAATCAGGATGCGGGATACTTTATCCTTTTCCGATGCTCCTTAATCCACCAGAGAAATCCGTTAACTGCAAACTGTAGAACTGTGTAGAACTATAGAACACGGTTCAAGTAGAACCGTAGAACTGTGATCAAGCACATCCATAAAACCAAAAAACAACGAAATTTCAGGGAAGGATGGTTCAAACGGGAAAAAAAAGATAAAACCTGCTTCCGTCCGGCTTTAACCAGGCGTTTGCCGGACATCTATTAAAGCACGTGTTAGGTTAAGGGGCAAAAATGTGACACACAGCCATCCAGGAAAAAAAAGAACAGGAAAATCAAAAAACGGAAAAAAGCCCGTCTACTAAAAAAATCGATCTTGACGCACTCTACGTCCACTCTCTCTTCTGCGGATCGTGGAATCCGACTGATCCGGAGAAGCGCGGATCACCAAGGAGAGGATGCGGATCTCTGGCGCCCATCTGCGAACAGCGCCAAACCGTGCCAACACGCGCCAAGAATTTGTTTCTATTTTTAGAAAGAGGTCAAAGGAAAAACCGGACTCCGGTATTAATTGTTATTGATAAGATTTCCGGATTCTGGGATAGATGCGGGACATGTCGCATTTTTATAAGATTCCTGCAACTAAAATATCCTTACAGGGATCAGCCGGGAAAAAGGCAATTTTTTTCTTTTTTAGATTTTTAGTGATGTATTTCTGAAAACAGCAGTGTAATTCATATTGTTTGCAGTGCAAATTCTTACGCTATCTATGAAAACAAACTAGTGCAATAAAACTATATACGAAAATAACCTAAAACGTCAAAACTAAATTAACATTTGCTAAAATTGACAATATTACAAGACAAAAAAAAAAAATTTAATTGAAAACTGGCAAACAAAAATGACGCGATTTCATTCATAAAGAAATCAATTACACTATTAACAAGTAAGAAAAATCATGCGTTAAGCCTAGATTATGAAACACTTTCCGACACGCGCCAAAAACTTGTTTCTATTTTTAGAAAGAGGTCAGAGGAAAAACCGGACTCCAGTATTAATTGTTATTGATAAGATTTCCGGATTCCGAGATAGATGTGGACATGTCGCATTTATATAAGACTCCTGTAGATGAAAGATCCTCACTAGGATCAGCTGGGAAAAAATGCAATATTTTTCTTTTTAAGATTTTTAGTGATGTATTTCTGAAAACAGCAGTGTAATTCGTATTGTTTGCAGTGCAAATTCTTATGCTATCTACGAAAACAAACTAGTGCAATAAAACTGCAGGGCAGGGTCGGCGAACTTATGGCACGTGTGCCAGTTTTGGCACGCGAAATAATAATTGTGGCACGGTGTCTCTTGTGGCTCTAAATCAAAACACAGTGAGATTACACAATTTGAGAAATTAGATGAGCTGATTTTGTCTAAATTCGATTAAATGGAAATTGAAAATTTGAATTGCGGCATAGTAAATTCCAATCTAATTCCACAGGTCTAAGAATTTAAGACAATATTCGAAAACTACCAAAAAGGAAAAGACTTAGAAATTGCCGAATATAAAATTATGCCAGTTTAGAATTTATTTCAGAGATGATTGAAAAAAGTGGCTTTTGATATTGTAAGAGTTTTTACGCTTACCCGTGGCTTTGAGTCTTATTTTCGCAAATGAATAACAATAAAAAAATACAATAGAAAGCATTTGTCAGATAACACCGGTTCATTTTGCATTCTGTTAAAATTAACCTGATTTTAAGATGCAGCAAAGTAAATCGCATTATTTTTTTTATATTTTTCTAAAATATATTTGTTTTTATAATTATTATAGTGTATTATCTACATTCTACATGTATGGTCCTCATATTTTTAAATCTTAATTAAAAAAAAAAATGTTAATAATTTCAGTTTATTATGTTTTCTTCTAAACAATTTGTTTTTTAGTTGGCACGTCATGGCCATGTAAAATTATTTTTGTTCAATTTTGGCCCGTGGAAACAAAAAGGTTCGCCAACCCTGCTATAGGGGATACTGGGGAAGGTTGACTATGGGGGAGGCTTGACCCATCCTTTAGTTTTCATATTTAAGTGGCAACCAAAGCTATTGAAATGCTTAAACAATAGTCTTTGTTTCATGCAGGTAATTGAAACAAGTGCCAAAAACTTGCTTCTATTTTTAGAAAGAGGTCAGAGGAAAAACCGGACTCCGGTGTGTTAATTGTTATTGATAAGATTTCCGGATTCCGTGATTCCGGGATAGATGCGGGACATGTCGCATTTTTATAAGACTCCTGTAACTAATTTCCTCTATAGCTCTATCTCAAGAACTAAGGCACGAATTTTTATCAAACTTCAAATTCCGATATACTTTGATATGAATTGGTGGTAAATTGATGTAATTTTTTGTACTATTTAAATGATTTAATTGACGTGATTTATATAGAAGAAAGATTTGTGATGGCCACAACATACTAGTTTGGTTCACGGCACACTAAAAATATCAGCAATTATTTGCGGCACACCTGAATATAAAAAATTTAAAAGTTGTACGATACAAAAAAATTATTTATTTACAAAATGTATTCAATGGGAGGACACAGCGTGTTTTCTTAAACAAATTAAATAAATACGAGGTTCTAAAGTCGCAAGACAAGTTTACATTTCGTCGTCAAATTTTAAAAGTCTTACTCGCTTTTTGGACTTTATTTCTGTCAATGCTGAAAATCCAAATTCATAGAACCATGAAGACGCAACGGGCAGAGGAATTTTAATAGCTTTCAAGCTGATTGTGGGGACATGTTTCTGACCGAAAACCAAAACTCATCCAAATGTTTCCCTAAGATTCTTGAAAGGTAAAACTCATCGTTTTTCAAAACAATGAGCTGTTCTTTTTTTGTTCTCAAATTTGGTGTCTAGAAAATAACAAATGGGTTCGTTAATCCTTCATATTCGTCAACTGAAAGCGAAGGGAAATCCAAACTAATGTTCGGACAAGAAAGTTTTGCTTGCTTCGTTACTATAAGCTTTTTGATACCACTAATTTGTAACTTTAAATTTATCTTTATTAATTGTCAGATATTTTTTGATTGTATAAGGCAAATATTTTAGTACGGAAAAAGTGGTGTTTTGGCCCTATTTTTAATTTATGGTGTCGAAAAAAAAAAAAAAAAAAAAAAAAAAAAAAACAGTTATGGGGTTAAGCACATGATAAATAGAAAATGTCGTATCCTTGATACGACACCATACATTTTAAATTATTTCTCAAAAAACCTCGCACATTTAACAATCCCTCGGGACACACTGGTACACTGGTATACAGAATTAAGATGCAATTTTATTCAAAACTATATTATATATATCATAATTTTACTATATAACTATAACTATATATATCATAATATAGGTATACACATAACTTATATATATCATAATTTTTCTGTTTTATGATTTCCATGAGAAAATTTATAAATATTTAATTAATTTGACGAATTAAAAAAATGAAATATTACATTATATTGGAGATATAAAGGACGTGGTGAATATATAACGTCCTATAAGTGTGAAAAAATGTATTGAAGCATGATAAAAACTCGATTATGGAAATATTGGCGTATTTTAACATTATTGCTCCAATGATGAATGGAAATAAGTTCATTTATAGATGTATTATTTTGCATCTGTTATATAAATTTATACATTTTTATATTGAGTTTTCATTTGATTGATGTGTTCAACACTTCGACTGGTTTTTTTTTCTTTTTTAGGTTGTATGTTGTAAGCTAAATTTTGAAATTTTCAAAACAAACAATTTTTTAAAACAAACAATTTTCCAAAACAAACATTCTTAAAATTCCGGGCAACGCCGGGTTACTTTAGCTAGTAAATTTTTAAATTAACTTGCATTTTTTAAAGACTTGATTCAAGAAAACAGGCGACAAACTTAAAACAGAAAATAATCATTAACACACTTCCACCGTTCTTAAGAGGAACTTCAAGAAGTTATCCATCATCCCTGACAATACGGACAAAAATATAAAATCCCTTCATATCAGGGTCATTTTCAAAGGCATTGGCGAGTCTGAAAGTTGAGAAGAAATTAAAGATTGAAAAATCATGCGTCAAGCATAGATTATGGATCACTTTCCATCACATCTAGAATGCTGTAACAGTCTAAATAACTAATTTAAACAAGACGGAAATTGTACGTCAAACATGGGAAATGCGATGTGTTCCTACTATAATTAGTTTTACAAATAATCAGATCTTGGTGCAACAGCTGTTGCACTATTATGCAAAAAGGCATGAATACAAAATTTATGATTATTCTATAGATTCAATTCAGTCATATGGTAAAAATAGGACTCCATCTTAAATCGGACATCATCAGCATGGCAAACTAGAATCATGACCCATCATGGGGTATCACTGAATGCATTACTTATGATAGGATTGAATAGATTGAAGAAAACTTTGTGTAATTCGTAGAATAATCTACTTCTTCCCAGACGAGCGATAAATGCGTCAATGTGGCAACCTTGGTATTTTCTTATGGTAACCCTAAGGTTTCACTTGAGAGAGCGTCATGGAGCGGCTGGTGGTTTAAACGCCTCGTTTTGTAAACTACTCTCTAATTGGACGCTTATTTTATGTAAAAATATTCTTATTGGACAAATGAGGAGAATCAGGGGACTATTTGAATTTTTTTGGAAATACGTTATTATTGCTGGTACTGCCGCGTTGTATTTCGCTGTGAACAGTGCTATCTGTTGCAGTCGCGTGATTTTTATTATTCGTTTTCTAATCTCGTATATTTTGAAACAAGTACGAATGCTTGAAAGTTGAGAATCAATATTCGATCGGTTATTTTTCTCTTATTTTTACCTGTATTTTTGAGCGTTGATTGAATTACGTATGAAAGAGAGGATGATTGTTTCAAGATATGAATAACTATAAATGATAGATTGAGTGATGTTTTTGAATGACATCCTAGGGTACAAGGTAAAATTATGAATTAAAAAAAACGGGGGTTCAGGGGGCTCCGCCCCCTGATTAAAAAAACAACAACATTGTTTTGCTCCCCTTACTGTTAACAAACGTTCTTTTTTTTAATAATTTGGATAAGTGAAAATTTTGTTTTTTTTGGTATTTTTGATAAAATGTATTCCTTTAAATAATGTATTTTGAAACAATTTGAAATTTTATGTGCATTTGTTTATTTTCACTTAAAAATACAGGTAAAAATAACCGATCGAATATTTATTTTCACCTTTCAAGTTTCAAAATATACGAGAAGAGAAAACAAATAATAATTTTGCGTACTGTCTCCAGATGTTGCAGCTCCGGGAGATAGTACGCAAAAACGCGCCAAGAAGTAGAGTATTCTCCGGTCGCACCAAAACTTTTATTAAAATCTTTTTAAGTTTGATTCTATTTTCATAAAATTTGAAATGACTTGTCAAAATTCTGCAATTATTCATAAAATTTCAAACCATTCGATTAGGTAGATTTTGCGCTGTTATAAGTTATAGACAGAAAGACAGACGGACCGGACGACGACTATAAGTGCTACGCCGTATTTATGTAGTTACGAACACACCAATTTCTGCAATTACCATCAATAGCGAAATAGATATCCGATTTTTGGGTGTGAGTGTGCGCAGTCATGCATGGGATCTAGAGGATTATTATATATATCACGAATTAAAAATTTAAAAGTTAGTTCATTAAAACGGATAACACAATTGAAAATTCTGATTTTCAATTGTGTTATCCATCAGCTATTGCCGTCAATAAAATTGTGATCTTCTCGTGCATCTCTGTACATTATCTACGGAATTCATACACACCAAGCAAAATGCTAAAAATTAGTTAAATAAAAAAAAAAAAAAAAAAAAAACCGCAATATACGAATACTGAAAATGCACTTCCCACAATTATTGTTCATAGGCATCATCGCAGTCAAATTCTTTTGTGTATCCCTGTAAATGAACGGTAAATCATATCCACACCAGATTCTACAATAAGACCTTATAGTACACCTCGGAGATATATATAAATTTCGTTTAAAATAGTGCAATATAAAAATACACCATAAACGATTTTTCCTTACAATGTAACGGAATTCTTTTCAGTGTCCCTGTAAATAAACCTTAAATGCAGGGTTGGCAGGTTTTTGACACGTGTCAGTTTTTGACGGTTTAAACTGCAGTTTAAACTGTCATGTCAAAAACCTCAAATACTACAGTGATCTGTAAAATTTCACATTAAATGTCACACATTAGATCTAATATTTAAAATTCACTATTACTGTAATTGTGTATAATTAGTATATAGTATTAGTAATAATTACAGGGTTAGCAGGTTTTTGACATGTGTCAGTTTATGTCGGGTTTTTAAACCATAGTTTAAACAGTCATGTCAAAAACCTCAAATACTAAATTGATCTGTAGAAATTCAAATTAAATGTCACACATGACAACATTACATGTAATATTTTAAATTCACTCTTACTGTATATCAGTAATTAGTACATAGTAAAGTATTATTGTTAAGTACAATTTTTTAACAGGGTAATTTTTTTATTTAAATTTTTTTTTGTAAAATTGTGTTTTTCTAAAAAGTAGACATTAAGCTCACCTGAGCTGAACATTTTTTCTCTTACTTAAAATCGTTTTAATTTTTCTTACTTTTGAGAGCTTAAAGCAATAGCTAGCTTTTTTAATGGGGAAAAAAAACTTACAAAAGTGCAAATTTTTTTGTATATATATATGACAAGATAATGTGCATCAATGTTATTCTAGTCTAGGCAATAACCATTCCATTCAAAATTGAAATTGGATTATTAATTTTAAACATTTACAAAATAAGAGAGGTAATAAAAAAAAAAAAGCTTAAAGTCAATCTTTTTAAAACATGCTTTCTTTCAATATATAAAAATGTTTTCGATTTTAAAACTGAACAAAATTGGCTCGGTCATCTAAAAGAAAATTCCTTTAAGCCCATATTGAAAAAGTGCATAATAGAAGGGATCAAATCATGAAACCATACCATTGTTTGGCTTATACTTTGCATCCCAACCATCAGGAGCAAAGGTTGACTGCTGTATCAGTTGATTCAGCTCGCGCTTGAGCTACAGAGAGAATTTATGGATGCTTACCCATACTGATTGTGTATGAAGCTAAAGAATCCCCTTTCCCGTCTTCTTATTTCAGTGCTATAGGGAGGACTCCATTGCTTTGTGGAAAGGTATCATTAAATGCAACACCTTTTTGAGCCTGCTCCAAAACTTGCTCATCTAGCAATGCTTTTGCTATCAAGTCCTACTAGCTCAGCATCAATTAAGAGACAGACTATTTTCTAACGCTTCATACACTCTAAACTCAAAAAATTTTTTAGGTGTAAATAAATCTCCTGAACACGTGGTGTGCTGCAGCATGCTGCGGGGTAAAATTGATCCGGATTATTTAATTGTACAAAATTATTTTCTTCTGGTTGAAAAATCCCCCAAAAAATATTTTATTGCAAATAATATATTTTTAAAATTATTAAATTTCAATAAAAGATCACATAAATCATTGACTTATTTAATGTTTACCTATTATTAAAATGTTTTAGTGTGTTACATGTATTTGGCAGTTTTCAACGGTTTAAACCAGTTTATGACAGTTTTCGACGGTTTAAACCAGTTTATGACAGTTTAAACCAGTTTTTGACGGTTGTCATGTCAAAAACCAGTTTTTGACGACAAAAAAAAAAGTTTTTGATGTCAAAAACCCAACCCTGCTTAAATGCTATACATTTCATTTTCAATACCGACCGTGCCATAACAATACCCATTAAGTTACACAAATTTTAAAGTAATCTGACAATGTTGACGAGAGTTAGGGCACAGATGTCCGACAGACGGACAGATAGACAAACTGATTTCACAAACATAACAAATAATTTGGACAGTGTTAAAAAATGAAAATTTATTTTTCATAAGATAAATACTATTTAAAGAAAATACAAATCCGTTTTTTTTAAATTAATTTAACACACAAAGTTTTATAAAGCTGTAAAATTAAAATAATAATCTACAAGTAGACAATATCTTACGTTTTCTCCTCTATTCAAATTATAATTAGTTAGGTTATAATTTTCAAAATTAACTTGTATTTTTTAACGATTTGATTCAAGAAAACAGGCGGCAAACTAAAATGAAACTAATCATTAACACTTTTCTATTTTTACAAACTTCGAGAAGTTATCCCCCATTCTTGACAAAAGGGACAAAAAGATAAAAATCTTGTCTACTCGAGGTAATTTAAAAGGCATTGGCGAACCTGAAAGTAATGCGCTGAGAGAAGAAGAAAAAAAAAGATAATTACTCTCATAAGGTAGGTAATCATTCAGCGACGTGTAACCTTTAGTTCCTTGAAAACTGATATTTATGTGAAAAGGTAGTACTTTATGATAATTATTGAAACTGATAGTAAAGATCTACATACAATATTATACATTTTATTATGAAACGAATTAAATAGAATATATTAGTTGTTACCATTTTTATAATAATTGTTAAATTATTATTTTTTAAATCTTTTAATAATAAATCTAATTATGTACAGAATAAAAGTACAAATTTTATAAATTAACTATTCAATTTATCTCATGTATACTGTTAAAAAATATTTAAAAATGTTAAACAAAAAAAATTCCGTCATATTTAGTGGTAATTTTTTTGGAAATATTCACATATATATAAGAAATAATTACATATAAATATAATTACATTTTGTTTGAAAAGCACATATAATCTTTTTAAATACGTTAAGAAAAAATTTTTATAGTGCAAAATAAAGTGGGCAACAATTCAATGTAAAGTTAATTAACAAGATTATTTGTACGCATAGTTAAAATACAATTAAAAAATAAATAAAATTACGTAAAATCCACTCGTGTAAACAAAAGAAAAAGGATATATAAATAATTTTTAATCCTTTTTTACATTTATTGTGAAGGACTTAAAAAAAGATTTAGCATATTAATAACAAAAATATTACAAATAAATAAGTAAAAATCAGTTTTTACAAATTAATTTAGCCCCTAAATAAAGTTTTTTAACAATGTAAAATTAAAATAACAATGTACAAGTAAACGATATATTACGTTGTCTCCTGTATTGAACCTATAATTAGTTAGATAATAATTTTCAAAATTAACTTGCATTTTTTAAAGATTTGATTCAAGAAAACAGGCAGTAAACTGAAATAGAAAGTAATCATTAACACTTTTCCATCGCTAGAATTTTCAAGAAGTTATTCATCATCCATGACAAAGGGACAAAAAGATGAAAATCTTGTTGAGTCGGAGTAATTTAGAAGAAAATTGGCGAATCTGCAAGTAACTGGCTAAGGGGAGAAAATAAAAGATAGTAATTACTCTAAAAAGATATAGGTAATGATTTAGAGGCGTGTAACCTTTAGTTCGTTGAAAACTGATATTTATGGGGACCGTGAATCATTTGGGAAAAAACGTATGCAGATGCGATGAATTTTTTGCAAAGTTACTATTGTTTTAATTTTGTACACAAACAAATTTTTGGCCCTTTAAGGGAACCAGGTAAGCGAAATTTAGAGAAAAAAATCGATTTTTACTTTTTTATATGATTAAATAATTTAAACTTTTATCTTTCCAACGATGTGTCACACATGTTTATATATATATATATATAAAGATGTGTTGGAATTATTCATTCTTTCTAAGAGTACTTCACAGCTTAATGGCCATTTAAATCTTTAATTGAGTTTTTCTCAAAACTTGGATTTTTCATGTATGTGTTCCTTCTTTTCAATATCAACTTAAGAACTCAGATTTTTTTTTAATACTTATATTATGTTATATTGTATATTTTAACACGAGCATTTGATGATTTGCTGAGAATTATTTATTTTAAGCAGTGAAATCTTACCAAAAATGCTAATTTAAAAACGACTCTCAATAAATAATTAATAATTAATTTTGAGTTTCACTTAGAAAGAAAATGGACTGTTAAAATACGTATAAAGCACGTTATTCTAACTATTCTAAAAAGTCTAGACCTCTATCTTTCACCATTTCTGAGAAAAAGGTACATAAAGTTGGTGAATTTAACATGGCGAAGATTAAATCTTTCCCCTTAAATCCGGTCCCCTTAATGTACTTTAAATCTTTTTTCTCAAAACTGATTTTTGAAAGTTTTTAGACATTTGAAATGCTCCACGCGTCTAAATTTTTTATCAAAATTCATGATATTGATATGGAAAAATCTTGATATTGCTTACAAAGAAATTACGTATGAATTAATCGTGATGAAAATTGATGTGGGATTCAGAGAAAAGTCTCTTAAAAATTAACTATTTAAGGGATTTAAAAAATCGATACACAGATTTGTTTGTAATAGAGTTTTAAGTGATTAAAACGTAAAATTGAGAAAATATCTCAAAAATTAAGACGCATGGAGAATTTAAAAATTTAATTTTTTTTTATCTTAAAATTATAAGAAGATTGTGAATTTCTTTTAAAGTGTTCTATAGACTTATGGTGAAATGTGGATATTCACAAAATTTCATATCTCCATGATGAAAATTTAAAAAAATTTTAATAACTTTTACCGTCCCCTTATAAGTTAAAGTAATCGCGAAGAGCGATTACTTTATGATAATGAATTAAATGAAAATGTTATTAAAGATCTATATATAATGTTATATATTTTATTATAAGACGAATCAAATGGAATAATATTAGTTGTAACCATTTTTATAATTGTTAAATTAATTTTTTAAAGTATTCTAATAATAAAACAGAAATGTATAAAATAAAAATACGAATTTATAAATCAACTATTTTAATTCATGTCATGTATAAAGGAAAAAAATATTTTAAACGGTTAAATAAAGAATTTTATATTCAGTTTATTCACGAACTTTTTAAAAGATTCATTACAATTATAATTGCATTTTATTTACAATACATAATATATATAGGAGAGACTAGGGGGGGGGGGGTGACCATACGGGAGCCTTGACCCACCCATCAGTTTTCATATTTAAAGGAATTTCTGAGTTTTATCAATAGGTGTCAACCAAAGCTACTGGAATGGTCAAACAACAGTCTTTGTTTCATACAGATAATCGAAATAGATGTGGAAAAAATCAGTTGTGAGGCGTTTTCAACCTAAAAGTTGTGATTTTTAGAAATATTTTGTAAGCATTTTTCAGATAAAATATATCATAGAAATTTAAGTATGTAGGTTTTAAGTAATGCAGAAATATCGAGCTTTAATTACAGGCATAAAGATTGTACAGTAAGTTAGGTTTAACATAACAATGTGCTATTCTTTAGAAAAGTGTGGGGAGGCTTTACCAGTCAATGTGAGGGAGGGTTGACCAGAGGCTCAAGGCTCCCTTAATTAAGTGGTTTTGGAAATATTTTTACAAAACACTGTGCATAATGAAAGGTTAATGGTTATATATAAAAAAGAATGTAAATTTATTCTATAAAGCTACAGTAAAATGTTGTGATGGAAAAGAAAATGTTTAAAACTGATTAAAGAAAGATGTTAAAAATTGCTATAGAACCCACTGCAAGAAAAAAATTAATGCAATATAAATGGGAAAGTTGATAGGATTTTTTTCCATTTAAATAATACTTACAATAGGTAGATAGAAACAGTGGAAAAGACTAGAAAAGACTAGAAGGTATGAAAGCAGCAGTCTTGAACCTTTCAAGGGCAGTGGTATGTTTATGAAAGCACTTTAATTTCCAAACGCCACAATGCTATCAGAATTTTGCTAAAATCTTTTCCATTGAATATGTATGTGAAATATAGCCTTTTCCTTATTTCCAAATAAATTTGTTCTAAATTCCGATGCCAGTCATTTATTTCAATATTTTAGTACTGAAAGTACTTTGCTCTTGAATGGATTAAAAGATGTTAATGATAAGTTAAGTGCTCATGCTGCTGCAAAAGAACATAGCATTGATCGAAAAACTTTAGGAAGGTATGTAGACAAATTTCACCAGGGTGAATACAGTTAGATGAGGCCAAACTATGTGACAACTAGAGTTGTCATGTCGAATGTCACAAAAAGTAGGACAAGGAGACAAAAAAAAAGCGGGATAGTGGCTCCTAAATCCGGACATAATAATGCATGAAACCCAATGGAAACGGAATCTGTCTCTAACGGAATACTGTCTTAAATGTTAAAATTGTCTTTTCCCTGCTGTACAATTATACATGCTCAGACAAAATCCTGTTTAAAACAAAATTTTTCTCCTTTGACTTTCGATTGCGTTAAATCAGGTTTGTTTAAGCATCATATTTTCAAAACTATTTTTTATTAAGATTAAAGCATGTAGCATAAAGTTATTTTGCTTTTATAAAACTGATTTTATTTCTCTTCACAAATATTTCAATATAAAACAAAGTGGGTCAAGCCTCCCATATAGTGGGTCAACCCTCCCATATGTGGGGAGCCTTGACCCATGATCTACAAGTAGTAATTACAAGTAGTAATTATCTTTTTTTTCTTCGCTCAGCCAGTTACTTTCAGGTTCGTCAGTACCTTTTAAATTACCCCGACTCGACAAGATTTTCATATTTTTGTCCCTGTTGTCATGGATGATGGATCACTTCTTGAAGTTTCTAACGTTGGAAAAGTGTTAATGATTAGTTTCCATTTTAGTTTGTTGACGGTTTTCTTAAGTCAAATCTTTAAAAAAAAAAAAAAAAGTTAATTTTAAAATTTACAAGTAATATTTAGTTTTGAATAAAAATTGTATCTTAATTCTGTATACGAATATTTTTGCTAATTATTTGTAGATTGAGTTGTTGGAAATTTTATTACACGCTATTAGGAAATTTTATATTATGTATGCTATTAAGAAATTTTATATTATGTATATATTATGTATATAGGGGAAACTAGGGAGGGTTGACCCACTTTTTACAAAATGATTTTTTATTTTTTAAATATTGAATGTAGAACAAAGTTATACATATCATTTTATTTGTTATACAATGAGTTATCAAAATAAAATTGTTACATAAATGTAATATACAACAAATTTTAAATATGGTTTATTTTAATCATGAGAATGTAACTTGTAATAATAAATCTAATTATGTACCAGATAATAAAAATTTTATAAATTAACAATTTATTTTATATCATGTATACTGTTAAAAAATATTTAAAAATGCTAAACATTCGTTAGCCTCCTTTTTTGCATTTGTAGCAAACATTCGTTATGTTCAGTGGAGAATTTTGTGATAGATTCATATACATATAAGAAATAATTACATATAAGTGTAATTGCATTTTATATGCAATACACATAAATGCGTTAAGAAAATTTCTTAATAGTGCGCAACAAGTGAATGTACAGATGATTAACAAAATTATTTGCGAGCTATTTAAAGTACAACTAAAAAAATACGCAAAATCCAGTCGTGTGTACAAAAGAAAAAATTTACAAAAATAATTTTTAAAAATACTATTTATTGGGAAGGACTTAAAAAGATTTCACATACTAATAGCAAAAGTATTACAAATTAAAAGATAAATAAAAATCCGTTGTCCGAAATTTAATTTAACACGTAAATAAAGTTTTTTAAGGCTGTGAAATTAAAACAACAATGTACAAGTAAACATTGCCTTAAGTTTTCTCCTCTATTCAAACTATAATTAGCTAGATAATAATTTACAAAATTCACTTGGATTTTCTAAAGATTTGATTCAAGAAAACAAACGACGAACTAGAAAGGAAACTAATCATTAACACTTTCCCATCATTAGTAACTTCAAGAAGTTACCCATCATCCCTGACAATAGGGAGAAAAAGATAAAAATCTTGTCGACTCGGGGTAATTTAAAAGGCATTGACGAATCAAAAAGTAACTGGCTGAGGGAAGAAAAAAAAAGGGGGTAATAGGTCTTATAAGATAGGTAATCATTCAGCGACGTGTAACCTTTAGTTCGTTGAAAAAACTGATATTTATGCGTAGAGCGATTACTTTATGATAATGCATCAAATGTAAAGAAAAATAAAGATTGATATACAATGTTATACATTTTTACTATGACACGAATTAAATAGAATAATGTTAGTTGTAACCATTTTTATGATAACTGTTAAATTAATTTAAAAAATTTCTAATAATAAAACTAATTATGTACAGAATAAAAGTACAAATTTTATGGAGTAACTATTTAAATTAATCTCATGTATACCGGAAAACGATATTTAACAAGTGTGAAATTGTACGTCAAACGTGGCAATTGAGGTGCGTTCGTATTGTAACAAGTTTTATAAATATTGAGATCTTGGTGCAATAGCTGTTGCACTCTTATGCAAAAATGCATGAATACAAAATTTATTATTATTCTATAGATTCAATTCAGTAATACGGAAATGTTAGAACTCTCAGTACCTATTACGGAATACAGTGAAACCTCTGAATAACGGTTGCCAGTGGGACCGAAGAAAAGTGACCGCTATTCAGAGGTTTCATTTTTCAAAAATCATAATTACATAACTTTAAATAGAAATACGGTCATTTTAATTAATACTGAATGTTTTAATGCATTAAAAAAATCACTGATTTGCAGTTGCTTTTTTTTCCTGCAAACATCTTCCTCCAAAGAAATAATAGTATGAGTTGTTTTGCTGTACAACTCATCATCATTATGATTTAATGCAAAATTTTCGATTTCACAAAGGTTCGTAAAAAATTTGGTATATGTGTTAATACTGGAAATTTTAGGTGATTCTATAATCTCTTCTATGTCCCCTTCCGCGTCACTTCTCTCTTCCTCTCTCCTATCTTCCACCATTTGCCGTATGAATCAAATGCAGCAGTAGCTTCCAAATCTTTGTCCAGACACACAAACTTACTGGCGTTCACGTTAGTTATGCTTGCTGTTCTAAGAATATTATCTAAATTTTCCCCATCATTATTGTCTTCATCTTCTATGTCTAGTTTTGGAAAAGGATTAAGTGTTCAAGAGATTAAGTAACATTTTGTTGACATATTAAGTAAACTTTTTTTGATCTGCTTCAGATTTTGGTTTGCAAATAAGTATGAAATTTTACCAGAAACTGCTTAAACTTTTTTTCTCGTGACTTTTGAGTGGCCGTTGTTCAGAATTCCTTATTTAGAGGTTCGTACTAATGTTAATGCTATGGAACGTGTTTGGTTTCATCAATATGTGGTCGGTATTTGGAGATTGCGTTGTTTAGAGGTGACCGTTCAAGGAGGTTTCACTGGAAGTTTCACTGGATCATTCAAATCAGGACGTAGGATAGAATTTAATAGAATGAAGAAAACTTTTATTACTATCTATTTGAGTTTTGACTCGATCTTCATAAAATTTGAAAGGACTAGAATCAATTCTGCAACGATTGATGAATTGAATTCCAAACCATTCGTTTTTGCGCTGTATATTTTATTAAGAGACCAATTAAGTAAAATAATATTAGTTTTTACCATTTTTACAATAATTGTTAAATTATTTTTGTTTTCATCTTTTACTAATAACGCTAATTATGTACAGAATATAAATACAAATTTTATAAATTAACTACAGTGAAACCTCCCTGTGCGAGCACCTCCATTAAACGACCACCTCCCTGAACGACCATTTTTTCATAGAACGAAATTTATCCCCATAGTCTCAATACTAATTTTACCTCTATTCAGAGACCATCCCAGTTGAATTCCCTCCATGAGTGACCCATTTCTTTGAAGAAAATGAAACAAATTCCGTTTTCTTCGGGTCGCTTGAAGAAGGTTTCATAGAAAAATCCTTCCTTAGAGCGCATTATTCAGCAAACATCTAAACTACGTTTAGATTTATTATTATTATTCCGGTAACTTTTAAGTGTTTAAACTTCTTTGTGCCTTTTTAGACAATGAATTTAACTCATGATGACAAATTAAGAATGGCGGTCAATAAACTCCCCTGCCCTATTCTGCCAGGAAACTCTCAAAGAAATAAATTAACGAAATGGTCGTTATTTGTTCCCGTCAAAAAAAAAAAAAAAAAAAAAAAAAAAAAATGCATTTATTGACTGAACTTCGAAAGGACTTGAAAATAAAAGATAAAACCGTAAAATCAAAGCAAACGTCAATGTATTCATTTTTTAAACTCTGTAGTAATTAACTTATGTAATTAACTTTTGTTTTGATACTTAAATTTGATATTTTTTCCTAATGTGAAAAATAAATTTTAGTAACATTCATTGTTACCTTTTTCCAACAATTAAAATCCAGATTTAAAAATGACCACCTCTCGGAGCGACGAATTTTTATTGGAACAAAACGTGGTCGCTTTAGGGAGGTTTTACAGTATTTAAGTTTATGACATGTATAGCGGTAAAAAATATTAAAAATGTTAAACCAAGAAATTTTCGTCATATTTAGTGGAGGATTTTTTGAAAGGTTCATATATATATAAGAAATTATTACATATAAATGTAATTATATTTCGTTTGAAATGCACATATATATATATATATGTTTTAAATACGTTAAGAAAATTCCTTAATAGTGCACAAAAAGCAATGCACACATAATTAATGAAATTATTTCCGAGCACAATTAAAATACAATTTTAAAAAAGTACAGAAAAAAATTGTACATATATAATTTTGAGAAGGACTTAAAAAAAATGTTCCACATACTCATAGCAAAAGTATTACGAATAAATAAATAAAAATCTGTTTTTTTTTTTTCAATGTAATTTAACACGTAAATAATGTTTTTTAAAGCTGCGAAATTAAAGTAACAGGGTACACAAATAAACAGTATCTTACGATTTCTCCGCTATTGAAACTATAATTAGTTATATAATAATTTTCAAAATTAACTTGCCTTTTTTAAAGATTTGACTCAAGAAAACAAGCGGCAAACTAAAATGAAACTAATCATTAGCACTTTCCATCGTTAGAAACTTCAAGAAGTTATCTTTTATCCTTGACAATAGCAGCAAAAAGATAAAAATCTTGCCTAGTTGGGGTGATTTAAAAGGCACTGGCGAATCTAAAAGTAATTGGCTGAACGAAGGAAAAAAAGATAATTACTCTCATAAGATAGGTAATTATTGAGCGACGTGTAACCTTTAGTTCGTTGAAAACTGATATTTATGCGAAGAGTAATTACTTTATGATAATGAATTAAATGAAAATGATATTAAAGATCTATATAATGATATATATTTTATTAAGAAACGAATCAAATGGAATAATATTAGTTGTAACCATTTTTATATTAATTGTTAAATTAATTAAAAAAATTTCTAATAATAAAACTAATTGTGTACAGAATAGCAATACAAATTTTATAAACTATTTAAGTTAATCCCATGTATACCGGCAAAAAATATAAAAAATATTTAACACATTGGAAATTGTACGTTAACGGACAAATGAGGAGAGTTCGTACTCTAACAGGTTTTATAAATACTTAGATCTTGGTGCAATAGCTGTTGCACTCTTATGCAAAAATGCATGAATACAGAATTTATTACGATTCTATACATTAAATTCAGAAATAATAGGACTTCATCTTCAATAGGACTTCGTTACCCTGACAACCTAGAATCATGACCTATCATGGAATATCATTGAATTCATGACGTAGGATAGTATTTAATAGAATGAAGAAAACTTTTTTTTTATATCTTTTTAAGTTTGGATTCGATTTTCATATAATTTGAATGGACTCGACACAATTCTACAACGATTCTATATGTTAAATTTCAAACCATTCGGTTGTTTAGTTTTTGCACTGTGCATTTTATTAAGAAACGAATTACGTAAAATAATATTAGATGTTAATTTTCTTTATAATAATTGTTAAATTATTTTTTTAATCTTCTAATAATAAAACCAATTATGTACAGAATAAAAATACAAATTTTATAAATTAACTATTTACGTTTATCACGTGTATACCGGTAAAAAATTTTAAAATTGTTAAACAAAGAAATTTTGGTCATATTTAGTGGAGGATTTTTGAAAGGTTCATATACATATAAGAAATAAATACATATAAATATAATTGCATTTTGTTTGAAAAGAACATATATATTTTTTAAATACATTAAGAAAATTTCTTTATAGTGCACAATAAGGTGGGCAAATATTCAATGTAAAGTTAATTAACAAGATTATTTGTGCGTATAGTTAAAATACAGTTAAAAAATAAAATTACGTAAAATCCACTGGTGTAAACAAAATAAAAAATTACATAAATAATTTTTAAATTCTTTTTTGTATTTATTGTGAAGGACTTAAAAAAAAGATTTCGCATACTAACAGCAAAAGTGTTATAAATAAATAAGTAAAAATCCGTGTTTTAAAAATTTATTTTAACACGAAAATGAAGTTTTTTAAGCTGCGAAATTAAAATAACAATGTACAAGTAAACAATATCTTACGTTTTCTCCTCTGATGTTAAAACTATAATTAGATAATAATTTTTAAAATTAACTTTAAATTTTTTTTAAAGATTTGATTCAAGAAAACAGGCGACAAACTAAAACGGAAACTATATGAAATATTTTATGATAATTATTAAATGAAACTGATATTAAAGATCTACATATAATATTATACATTTCATTATGAGACGAATTAAATAAAATAATATTATTTGCTACCATTTTTATAATAATTGTTAAATTATTATTTTTTAAACCTTGTAATAGTAAATCTAATTATGTAATTAAAATAGAAATACAAATTTTATAAATTAACTATTTATCTTATGTATACTGTTAAAAAAGTATTTAAAAATGTTAAACAAAGAAATTTTTCTTATATTCAGTGGAGAACTTTGTGATAGATTCATATACATATAAAAAAATAATTAAATAAGTGTAATTACATTTTATATGCAATACACATAAATATGTTAATTTTTTAATAGTGCGAGACAAATGAATGTACAGATAATTAACAAAATTATTTGCGAGCATAATTAAAATACAATTAAAAAAATACGCATAATCCAGTCGTGTGTACAAAAGGAAAAATGCACAAAAAAATACTATATTTGTTGGGAAGGACTTAAAAAAGATTTCACATACTAATAGCAAAAGTATTACAAAATATTAAAAAATAAATAATTAAAAAATAAATAACAAAATATTAAAAAATAAATAAAAATCCGTTTTCTAAAATTTAATTTAACACGTAAATAAAATTTATTAAGGCTGTAAAATTAAAATAATAATGTACAAGTAAAACATGTCTTACGTTTTCTCCTCTATTCAAACTATAATTAGTTACATAATAATTTTCAAAATTAACTTGCTTTTTTTTAAAAGATTTGATTCAAGAAAACAGGCGGCAAACTAAAATGAAACTAATCATTAACACTTTCCATCCTTAGAAACTTCAAGAAGTTATCTATAATCCCTGACAAAAAGATAAAATCTTGTCGAGTTGGGGTAATTTAAAATACATTCAAGAATCTGAAAGTAACTGGCTGAGGGAATAAAAAAAAGATAATTACTCGCACAAGACAGGCAATCATTCAGCGACGTGTAACCTTTAGTTCTTTGAAAACTGATATTTATGCGGAGAGCGATTACTTTATAATAACGCGCTATATGAAAATGATATTAAAGATCTATATATATAATTATATATATTTTATTATGAGACGAATCAAATGCAATAATATTAGTTGTAACCATTTTTATATTAATTGTTAAATTAATTAAAAAAATTTCTAATAATAAAACTAATTGTGTTCAGAATAGCAATACAAATTTTATAAATTAACTATTTAAGTTTATTTCATGCATACAGGCAAAAAAATATTTAAAAATGTTTAAAAAAAAAATTTCGTCATATTTAGTGGAGAATTTATTGAAGGATTCATATACATATAACAAATAACTACATATAAGTATAACTATATTTTATTTTCAATATACACATATACACTATATGGCTATTAATGATCGAACACTTTCAATTATGTCGAATATTTAAAGATATATTTGTCGAATTTTTCTGGAACTTCAGGATTATGAAGAATATGTTCGAGTTTATATTTATTAACGGCAATTTGATCAGAAGGACAATTGGGAGGCCAACAAAAAATCAAAGAAAAAGGAAATGAAACGATCTATCGTTATAGCTTACGTTTATATGGACAGTGTACAATATAGTATGTATTCATTTGTGGAAGAATAGAACGTATATTCATGGAGATATATCGATTTTTTTAAAGTTAAAAAAAAATGTAATTTTTTTTGTTTATATCATGCAGGGTCGTTTACCAAATTTAACGCCAGTTTCAGAAAATTTGACAAAATGTAGTAGAAATAATATGGAGTAATTGGAATGTAAATCTATTAAATATTAGATGCAATAGGAGTAGTTGAATGAAATATTTTTTATCTGTGCTTGCGCGCAAGATAATTTTTTTTTTTTTTTGATTTGATAGTCAACTCTATGGAGCAATTCATAAAAAATAAAAGCTCTTCAAGTATCTTGAAAATTCAGAAAGATATCGGCAATATAAGGAGCGAATTTTTAGTTGCACTCTAAAAGCTGCTAAATGATAATGGATTTTCCACAAGTTGTTGGTTTTTATCATCTGGCCTTCGGCAAAGGTGTTTGTACTTAATGAATGTCAATGTATTTAGAAGAAATTCTTGGATTTTGATACTTTTTTCTCTTCTTGGAATTGGCTCGGTCTGGTGATTTTCCAAGAAGAACTAAAGCATCCATAAAAAAGAAATAAAAATTAAAAACGGCATTTTATTTAAAACCTCTTATTATTTAGCTGTGTTTAGAGAACAACTAGAAATCAGCTCAGTAAATTACCGATATCTTTCTAAATTTTCACGATATTTAACAGGCTTTTTTTTTTAAGAGTTACTCCATAGATTTGACTATCAAATCACGAAAAAAAAATATTTTTTATCGTGCGTGCATGCGCAGAAAAAAATATTTCATTCAACTGCTCATATTTCATCAAATATTTAATATATTTAAATTCCAATTACACCATATTATTTCTACAACATTTTATTAATCTTTATGAAACTGACGTTAAATTTGGTAAAAACCCTGCATAATATAAAAAAAATGCAAAATTTTTTTGAAAAAAAAAATCGATATATTTCCATGAATATACATTTCTTTCACAAATGAATACATAGATATTAATATTCAATAATTTCAAGCGTAATTTCACTGCTGAAATGTAGTTGAAAAATTAATTAAAATTGAATACATAGATTGTACAATATCCATATGGGAACGTCCACTGTTACTCTTGAGACCATATTCGAGCGGTTTTTTACAAATAATTCCAATTATTTTATTATAAAATATAATTAAGATAAAAAGTGACATAACCAGTGAAATACGAATGTGCTCCACTCATTTAATATATAGCTAATTTGAAAAAAAAAAAAAAAAAAAAAAAAAAAAAAAAAAAAAAGCTTGTCTATATAATAAATGAAAATTTTGTTACTCTTGTGACCAGAGTGTCACAAGAGTAACAAAATTTTGATTTAATATATAAACAAATAAAATGCTTTTTGTTGTCAATTAGATATATATTACGCGAGTGGAATACAACGATATTTAATTGGTTCCATCAAATTTATCTTAAATATATTTTATAATAAAATAATTGCAATTATTTGTGAAAAATTTCTCTAATTGTCACTAGAGTAAAGAATGGACGTTCCCATATATTCGTAAACTATTGCGATGGATCATTTCGCTCATTTTATTTTACAGGGTGATCCCAAACATTATTATTTTTCTTTGATTTTTTGTTGGACCCGTAATTGTCCTTCTGATCAAACCGCAGTTGATAAATGTGAAGTAGAATATATTCTTCATAATCCTGAAGTTTCAGAAAAATCCGGCAAATATATCTTTCAATAATCGACAAAATGTCAAAAGTTGAAAGTGTTCGGTCATTAATGGCCATATAGTGTATATATATATAGTTAATATTTTAAGAAAATTTCTGAATAGTGTGCAATAAAGTGGGCAACAATTCAATGTACAGATGAAAATTATTTGCGAGCATAATTAAAATACAATTGAGGACGTGTGTTTCCAAACTCACCTCATCGAAAATTTAAAAAAAAATCGTTATCTATCTAAATAATCTCTATCAATGTATTCCATTATTAAATCTGCACCCAAAGAAACACAAGTATCAGAAAAAAAAACATAATTTTATAGTGTATTGCTGTCATTGTAAAATATTGGTTTACTATGATAACCAATGGACGCAGTTAGAGGTTTTTCGCGATTTCCCAAAATTTGATTTTTTGTATACAAAATTCGATTTTTTGTTTACAAAATTTGATTTTTTGTTTACAAAATTTGATTTTTTGTAACTCCCGTTCATAATTAAAAAATAAATAAAATTACGTAAAGGCCTTTCGTGTATACAAGAGAAAAAAATATATAAATATATTTTTAGAAATATGATATTTATTGGGAAGGACTTAGAAAACATTTCACTTACCCATAGCAAAAGTATTAAAAGTAAATAAATAAATAAAATCCATTTTTAAAATTTAATTTGAAGTAAATAAAGTTTTTTTTAAGCTTGTTAAAGTAAAATAACTATGTACAATAAATCTATATATACCTGGGAAATTTTTCCGCAACAAATTTCTCCCGCCTTGTATTCAATAATATTTCAAATTTTCGTTGCTTAAAAGGCGTATAGATAACAGAGTGAAAAAATATCCGAGCCGGGAATCGAACCGGGTCCTCAGTACAACGCACCGACGCGACGTTCTACCAACTGAACCACTTGGAATGATACCCAGCCTGCTACTTCTCGCTATCATATGTTGGCAAGGCTACAGCCGCAGCACAATACAATAAAATATATTCCATCTTCTGCATCTTCTGACATTTATAGAGAAATTTCAATTTAAAAGTCAGTTTTCTCCAAAATATGATTTTTGATAAAGAAGATTCGAAAAGTATTTAACATACAATCTGTAAATTCTTAAATTCAGTAACACTTCTTGAATGTGTTAGAAAGTTTCATGTTATCCAGCGGGCCTTTTTTTTTTTTTTTTTTTTTTTTTTTAGGTACGTTCGTAATTATATAAATACGTAGCACCTATAGTCGTCGTTCGGTCCGTCTGTCTGTCCGTCCGCATGTAACAGAGCAAAATCGACCCAACCAAATGGACTGAAATTTTAAATATATAATTGTTGTAAAATTGTGTCGAGCCATTTCAAATTTTATGAAAATCTGATGATGTATAGTTTAATGACAGGGAACGTCAAAAGTGTTCGGTTACATGACGGCCAATGGGAAAAAATGATTTTAAGTGCATTTCAATGATGTGACAGCCTTTCGAACAGAATAAAATGGATAGGCACTTATAAAGTGCACTAAAATATATATTCAGTGCATTATGCGGTACAAAAAATATTTATAAAACTAGTTATAGTACGAAAGCACTTCATTGGTCACGTTTGACGTGCATTTTCCAACTTGTTTTAATATTAATAATTAAATTATTTAAAAGAACGTTTACTTTTATAGATTATAAAAACTATTTGCATAAAGATTTAAAACATAAAATAATTAAATTAACTAGTTGAAAGCTCGTCAAAGAATATGAAAATGTCAAATGAAAAAAAGTTTCATTTTATTTGCGTGAAAATACTTCGAAAATTCTAAATACATACAAGAAAAATATAATAAAAAGTTACATTTTTTAAAAATACATAATTCACATTGTTTTTTAAATATGAAAAGACAATTTCTTAATACTATGAAATTAAGATAATAATATGCTCTTATTCAAAATTTATCTTAAATACCGGGTGTTTCAAAAGTTCAGTGCGAAAGTAAGATGTGAAAAAAAAAAAAAAAACAAGAAAGAAAAAATCATGCATCAAGCATAGATTATGAAGCACTTTCCAACACCTTCAGAATAATATAACAAAACTGCACCGATTAAAAAATTAAAATCTTATGTCTAATTCAACCCTATGGAAACACATAACACATTTCAAAATCCATTTTCAGATGTTCCCATCTACAATCGTAAAATTATCGGAACTTTTTCAGCAGCCCTGTATAGAATGTATAGATTTGTATCTATTAATTACATGCATGCCAAAATTTAGTTTACTTCAGAAATACATGTACTGCAGTTGAAAATTCCTCTTCAGCAATTTCATCTAATAAGGAGAATGGTTCGTGAATACTTTTGTGCAGTCCTGTATATGAGGAATAGAATTTATATATAACGAGTAATAAGTAAAAAATAATTAATTTTAAAAGCGCATACCGCGTTTTAAACCGTACAATACAGACATTATGAATCAAAGACAGTACTGTAACTGATTTCTTTTGTGCGTCCCTGTCAATGAATAAGAAATGCTATGGTAATGTCCTGTTCTAACGGGATCGTAGTGAAATTCAGAGATTTATATCAGTTTCAATCCATTTGAAATAACGTCATGTCATTAAAGTACCCTGCAAACGATTTTTCCCCCTATACCATAATGTAATGGAATACTTTTGAGTGCCCCTGCAAATGAGCTATTAATCCTAGATACTTCATATACAATACCAAACAAACTTTGGTGACCCTAACCTTTATCAATTGCATGAAAAATGTTAAAAAAGGTCTATGGTTCGGAGAGACATGAGGTTTGCAGAAAAATATTCAGCGTGGTACGGAATTTTTTATGGCACAAAAAAAAAAAAAATAGTTTAAAAGTTTGACAATAGAGGACGCTACTGTAGATAATTCCATGGAATAATTTCCTATTGCTCACACAACGCAATAATAAAAAAATTAAATTAAAAATATGTACATAATTCACATTATTGTTTTAAATGTGGAAAAAAAAATTTAATACTATGAAATTAAAATAACAGTATGCTAATAAACAATGTGTTATGCTTCTTCTTCATTCAAACTAATTAATCATATTTGAAAACAGACTTGCATTTTTAAAAAGTTGGCTCGCTGAAACAGGCGACAAACTAAAACAGAAAGTTCTTGACAATCTTTCATTCATTTTAGGGGAAACTGCAAGAAGTTTTCCATCTTCCGAAGGCAACACAGAGCAAAAGATAAAAATGCTGTCGAGTTAGGGTAATTTTCAGAATCATGCAGGAGCCACTAAAGTTATTGTCGCCAGAAGAAAAAAGGAATTTGTCTTCGAAGATATAGTCATTCGATGGCGCGTAATCTTTAGTTATCAGAAAAATGATTTTCTCATATAGGTCGATTCATTTAATTCAAGAATTAAGTAGAAATGACATTTAAGATCTATGTACACTATTATAATTTTATTGAATTATTAATAATCATGTTTATTCTTCATAATATACAAATTATTATTTTTTTAATAATATTTTTTTAAGTTAAAAAAATAGTCGTTTATGCTGAAGAAAAAAATTACATTGAAAAAATGTTTCGTTATATTAATTAGAAAAGTTTTCAAAAGTTTAGAAGAATAGTATTTTCATATATTACATTTTATTCAAAATTCACATATTTGTTTTAAATATTCGCCAAAACAGCATCTTAGTGTGTGAAATAAAGTTGGAAACAATCCGTTATATAGATAAAAACTATCTTACATCTTTATTTAAGTATTGCGCGGCAGCGCAATACTTATTTATTTCCAGTGTCACAACTCAATGTTAATTTAACATAGAAAAGCCTCTGGAGATCATAACTTTTTCATTTTTTCTTCCCACCTTTTTGTCCTGATGCCACTCATTTTTTATTCTTTACTAATTCTAATCTATCTATACTAATACTAATAATATTATAAAGAGGGAAAAATTGTTTATTTGTAGGAGGTAAGCTCTGGAACTACCGAACCGATTCCAAAAGTAATGGTATCAAAATGATGGTGTTAGTCCAACTTAGAACATAGGCTATATCTTATGTCCGTGGCACTGGCCAAAAGGGGTTGCAAGAGCAAAAAAGTCCTTCCGGCCAGTGCCGGGAGGAAGAGGTAGCTTTCATAATCCTTATTTAAAAAAAGCCAACTTATATCATGCAAACACACGAAGCTCAATTTAGTGGAAACCGAATATAGGAGATTCAATACTAATTTTTATCAATATAATGAATGAGAATTTTGCGAAATTAGTCAACTTTATCCAAGCTGCTTTTCTTTAAAGTAACTTATATTTGGCTGCCAAATTCGGCAATTTCTTAAAGTGCCTGTCATTTTAAGACAACATGGTGGATGAGGCTAAGCAGTGAACTTGGTCGAGACCTTAGTAATTGCTGTGCACTGCACATGCTCACTCACATCGGAATCGGTTAATATATAGGAGTGCTGTCGCATGCAAAAAATCAGATTTTTCAAAATGTCACCCACAATAGAAATTGAAACTGCTATATCTGAGCCATTTTTTAAGGTAAAGACAAACAAAAAATGCTCCTGAATCCTTATATCAAGATCAAATACTTAAGAAAGAAACCTTTTTCAATTTCTAACTTTTTGCACCTCACTTTAAATATATATATATATTTTAATTTAATGGCCATATTGAAACAAGATGGCTGATGAATCTGGCCAGCGAACTTGGTCGAGGTGTTGATGTATTCTATCCACATGCCTTCTTACATCGAAATAGGCGAATACGTGTGTTATCGCGTGACAAATACAAGATCGTTTCAAAATGTTAGCCATGCTAGAAATTCAAAGTGCTATAAATCAACCATTTTTTAAGATATCAACAAAAGAACAAATTTTCAGAAACAAAAACTGCTCCGGAATCTTTGTATCAAGGCCAAACACATAAAAAAAATCTTTTTCATTTTCCAATTTTTTAATACCTCATTTTGAATTTTAAATTTAATTTTTTTAAATGGCAACCCTTTTGAAACAAGATGGCGAATGAAACTGGCCAACGAACTCGGTCGAGACATTGGTATGTACTATGTACAGACCAAGTTACATCCAAATAGGTTCATAAATACGCCTGTTATCGCGTGACAAAAATCAGGTCGTTTTAAAATGTCAGCCACAAGAGAAATGCTATTACTCAGCCATTTTTTTTTAGATATAGACGGAAGAAAAACTGTTCCGGAATCTTTGTATTAAGGTCAAACACATACAAAAAAAATCTTTTTCATTTTCCAATTTTTTGGTATCTCATTTAAATTTTTTTATTTTTTTAAATGGCCGCCATTTTGAAACAAGATGGCGGATGAAGCTGGCCAACGAACTCGGTCGAGATATTTGTATGTACTATGTACACACCAAGGTACATCCAAGTCGGTTCATAAATACGCCTGTTATTACGTGAGAAAAATCAGGACGTTTCAAAATGTCAGCCACGCTAGAAATTCAAAATGCTATAACTCAGCCATTTCTTAAGATATAGACGAAACAAAAACTGCTCTCGAATGTTTTTATCAAGGTCAAACACATAAGAAGAAAATATTTTTTCAATTTTCAATTTTTGGTACCACATTTCAAATTTAAATTTTTCTTAAAAATTTAAATTGCCGCCATTTTTAAACAAGATGGCGGGTGAAGCTGGCCAACGAACCCGGTCGAGACATTGGTATGTACTATGTATAAACGAAGTTACATCCAAATCGGTTCATAAATACGCCTTTTATCGCGTGACAAAATTCAGGACGTTTCAAAATGTCAGCCACGCTAGAAATTCAAAATGCTATAACTCCGCCATTTTTTAAGATATAGACGAAACAAAAACTGCTCCGAAATCTTTGTATAAAGGTCAAATACATAAGAAAAAAAATATTTTTCCATTTTCAATTTTTTGGTACCACATTTCAAATTTCAAATTTTTAAAAAAATTTTAAATGGCCGCCATTTTGAAACAAAATGGCGGATGAAGCTGGCCAACGAAGTCGGTCGAGAGAATAGTATGTACTATGTATACACCGAATTACATCCAAATCGGTTCATAAATACGCCTTTTATCGCGTGACAAAATTCAGGCCGTTTCAAAATGTCAGCCACGCTAGAAATTCAAAATGCTATAACTCAGCCATTTTTTAAGATATAGACGAAACAAAAACTGATCCGGAATCTTTGTATAAAGGTCAAATACATAAGAAAAAAATATTTTTCCATTTTTAATTTTTTGGTACCACATTTCAAGGTTTACATTTTTTTTAAAATTTTAAATGGCCGCCATTTTGAAACAAAACGGCGGATGAAGCTGGCCAACGAACTCGGTCGAGACATTGGTATGTACTATGTACACACCGAATTACATCGAAATCGGTTCATAATTACGGGAGTTACAGTGTGACATAGGTCAGATATATATATATCAATTTTGAACGGAGGGTGGTTTCGGGGTCTGGGGGTCATGATCTATGAAAATATACCAAAATTTTTTGAAATCGCTTTCCTCCTAACGGCTGCAATAGGTAGCTTTTTTGTAAAGAAAGCTACCTAAAACGTTCTAAAAACGCGACATTTCTGTTACTGAAGGGCCCAGAAACATGAAATTTGGAATGGTAGGTACTTATAAGATACTAGTGATCTCTAAGGGCATTTCTTAAGAAAATCGAAATTAAAAAGGGGTGAAAATGCGCGAAAAGCGTTCTAAAAAACGTTCTAAATGGCGATTTTAACGCAATCTCAAGAAGTACCAAACCGATTTCAAAAATACTGGTGTCAAAATGATGGTGACAACCCTTGCTCCACCATAGGCTACATTTTATGTCGCTGCCACTACGCCTAAAGGGGGTGCAGGAGCAATAAAAGTTCGAAATTGCGATTTTTGTGTTACTGGAGGGCCCAGATATATGGAATTTGGCATGGTAGTTACTTATTAGACATAAATGATCTCATTAAGAACATTTCTTAAAAAATTCGAAATTTAAAAGGTGTGAAAATGCGCAAAAAGCGTTCTAAAAAACGTTCTAAATGGCGATTTTTACGCAATCTCAAGATGTACCAAACCGATTTCAAATATAATGGTGTCAAAACGATGGTGATAACCCTTGCTCCAACATAGGTTACATTTTATGTCGCCGCCACCGCCCCTAAAACGGGTGCAGCAGCAAAAATCGTTCGAAATTGCAATTTTTGTATTACTGACGGGTCCAGATACATGGAATTTAGCATGGTAGTTACTTATCAGATATAAATGATATCAAGAACAATTCTTAAAAAATTCGAAATTTAAAAGGTGTGAAAATGCGCAAAAAGCGTTCTAAAAAACGTTCTAAATGGCGATTTTTACGCAATCTCAAGATGTACCAAACCGATTTCAAATATAATGGTGTCAAAAGAATGGTGACAACCCTGGCTCCAACATAGGTTACATTTTATATCGGTGTCATTACCCTCTAAAGAGGGGGTGCCGGAGCAAAAAACGTTCGAAAATGCGATTTTTGAGTTACTGAAAGGTCTAGAAACATGAAATTTGAAATGGTAATTACTTATAAAGTATAAATGATCTCTAAGAACATTTCTTAAAAAATTCGAAATTTAAAAGGGGTGAAAATGCGCGAAAAGAGTTCTAAAAAACGTTCTAAATGGCGATTTCTACACAATCTCAGAAAATACCGATTCAATTTTTAAAAGAATGGTGTGAAAACGTTGGCGACAGCCTTCACTCTAACATAGGCCATATTTTATATCAGTGCCACTACCCCAAAAGGGGTGCAGGAACAAAAAAACCTTCTAAATTGCGTTTTTTGTGATACTGCAGGGCTAGCAACTTGAAATTAGATATGGTAGTTACTTATATGATATAAATGATCTCTAAGAACATTTCTTTAAAAATTTGAAATTAAAAGAGGTTAAAATCTGCGAAAAGCTTTCTAAAAAACGCTCTAAATTGCAATTTCTACGCAATCTCAGAAAGTACCGAACCGATTTAAAAAATAATGGTGTGAAAACGATGGTGTCCTCACTCTAACATAGGCTGTATTTCATGTCGGTGCCATACCCCAAAGGGGGTGCGCGAGCAAAAAACGATCGAAATTGCTTTTTTTGTGATACTGCAGGGGCTAGCAACTTGAAATTAGACATGGTAGTTACTTATAAAATATAAATGATTCCAAAGAACATTTCCTAAATAATTCGAAATTTAAAATGGGTAAAATGGACGAAAAACATTCTAAAAAACGTTCTAAATTGCGATTTATAAGCAATCTCAGAAAGTACCCAACCGATTTCAAATGTAATTGCTGGAAATTGATGATGACAGCCCTTGCTCCAATATAGGATCTATTTCATGTCGGCGCCACTACCACATTGCGGTTGCATTTTCAAAACGTTCTAAATTGTGATTTTTGTGATACTGAGGGGGCTAGCAACTTGAAATTTGGCATGGTAATTACTTATGAGATGTAAATGTTCTTTCAGAAGAGTTCCTTAAAAATTTGAAATTTAAAAGGGTAGAACCTGAATGAAAAGCTTTCTAAAAACATTCTAAATTGCGATTTCTACGCAATATCAGGAAATATAAACCGATTTCAGACGTAATAGTTTCAAATTGAAGGTGATAGTCCCCGCTCCAACATGGCCTATTTTACGTTGTTGGCACTACCATCTGGGGGTTACAGGAGCAAAAAATGTTCTAAATTGCATTTTATCGTGTTACTGGTGGGAGGTCTATCATTTTAAATTTGGAATGGTAATTACTTCAAAGGTGCAAAGGCTTTCTATGAATATTCGAAAGAAAATTCCAAGTTTAAAAGGATGAAGTGAGCGAAAAGCGTTCTATAAGCCTTCTAAATTATGATTTTTATGAAATCGTATAAAATACGAAACCGATTTCAAACATAATGGTTTCAAATTGATGGTGATAGAACCTGCTGAAACGTAAGCTATATTTTATGTAAGTGCCACAACCCTAAAGAGTTGCAGGAGCAAATACCTTTCTAAACTGCGATTTCTGCGGTACTGAAGAGGCTAGAAACTTTAAATATAGCACGGTAGTTACTTATAAAATATAAATGTTCTTTAACAACAGTCGAAAATAAATTAGACATTAAAAAGGGGTGAAGCGAAGGGAAGGAGCGAAAAGCGTTCTAAAAGAGTCCTAAATTATGATTTCTATGGAATCTTAGGAAATAATAAACCGATTACAGAAGTTATTGTTTGCGAATCAAGGGTGATAGTCCCTGATCCTATAGGGCTATATTTAATGCCGGTGTCACTACCACTTGGTAACAGGAACAACAAGAAAACTTTTAAAAACATATTAATTTCGTTTTTTATAGAATATCAGGTGATACCAACCGATTTCAAGGTTAATATTGGCAAATTAATGGTGACGGTCTCCCTTTCAACATCTTTTCGGGGCATTCTATTTCAACTCTGTTTCGGCATTTTATGTTGATACCACTAACACCAGAGAGGTGGTAGACAGTTAGACAAGAAGCTTGGAATTTGACATGATGGTTAATTTTAAGATGTAAATGTGTTAAGATGGTTTCTAAAAAAAATCAAAACTTCAAATGAGTACTAAAATGAACGTATGAAATGAGCATACAAGTCTCAAAATACTTTCTAAATTATCATTTATTTGGAATTAGTTTTAGTTCTTCTTATTAATTAAGATCTCATTTCTGACTATTGCACTATTATAATAAAGTTTAGTCAAACTGTGGTTTAATTTGTAATTTTTGAATTATTCCAAAAAGTGTTCTTCTAATAAAAAATAGTTATGCAAATATCACATGGCATATTTCAACTGTTACGCGAGCAAAGCCGCGGGGTTTGCTAGTGATATTATAAATTTAAAGTGTAAAAACGTTTACCTGACGTCAGAGTCAAAACGAATGGTAAAATGCCTTTGCATATGGGTGAATTATAACCCAGAGAGAAACATGGGCCAATTTTTGTTTACATTATTCAATTATTTTTCTTAATAATTCCAATTTTCGCTTTTTCCTTTGAAAATCAACTGACATTTTGTCATAGAAAATGTAACATTTATACTTCATTGTTGCAAAAATTTCAAAAGCCGTAATAATAATTTATTTCTTTTTAGTTGAAAGATTTTCACGTGAAATATTAAATTGAGCTAGTTTGTTTTTTTTTTTCCAAAAATTAAAAAGGTGAATATGGCGTCATAGTGGAAATAAAAAGGATATTTTCAGAATAGGTTTTTGCTTTGATCAAGTTTATATTTTAGTAAAAAGTTTCTAATGGATAGCTATTTTTACGCAGGTAGCGAACTTAGTGAGGGATTACATAACTTAAATTTTAAAATGTATTTTTTCTTTACGAGATGAGAACTATTTATACCCCAAGTTAAACTTAGGTAATAATTTTCTGATGCGTTTACATCACCCCTTGGAAGAGATTAAGGTTTTAAAATTTAAGTAAAACTTTTATTTTTTACTGTGTCACAGCTATAATATTGTTAAATATTTTCAGTAAGGATTCAACACAATTTATATTTGCATTCATAGTGTTCCTGAGGGGGAAATAGGGTATCTAAATTTAAGTAAAGTTAATTTTTTATGATTTGATTATAGATTTTTTATGTTCAGATTGGAAGTTTTTGTCCAAACTACTGCAACCTGCATTACTGCAGTGGTGAAACATTTTGAATTACACATTGGTAAACTGCATCCCACATTGTGATGCAATACCGCATACATCAGAGCCTGATGATGATACTCTCTATTAATTTTGAAATGCGTTCGTCTGAGTGCAGTAGTTATTGAAAAACTTGACATATTAAACAAAAACATAATTTGAAGAACAAATTAAAAAAACGAAATTTATTTCCTACATTATTTAAGCCCGAGAAGGGACAGATATTAAGTTATTTCATTCAATTAGTTCCACATTTAATGTTAAATTTTTGTAACAAATTAGTTAAGCCAATTGAAGATTAAAAAATAAAAATAAAATTCATACAATATGATACTTAAAACAGCCTAAAAAGATAGATTCCGTTCAAATGAAATCGAAATAAATCTTGGACTTCTTCCATTTTGAATTGAAAATATTTGTATTGCAGATTTTGTATTATGCTTACGACAATTGTGCATAAAATGATAAGATGCATGCAAAATACAAAACTTAAAAAATCTTCAATTGGCTTAAATAATTTGTTACAAAAATATAACATTAAATGTAGAATTAATTGAATGAAATAACTTAATATCTGCCCCTTCTCGAGCTTAAACAATGTAGGAAATAAATTTCGTTTTTTTAATTTGTTCTTCAAATTATGTTATTGTTTAATATATATATATATATGGGACATTCTCACAATCTTTTGACTTTTATGTCCTTGAATAATAATTTTTATTTTAATACATTTTTTTGTGTTTTTTTTTATTTCATATACTGGGGAACATCCTATTGCATGATTGCATAACTATATTAACGTGATAAATAAGTTTTCGACTATGTTGGGGGTCCAAATACCAGGAAAATTCCTATACCGCCCCGTGTCCCTGATGCTGATTTTTAAGTTTGGAGCTGTCTGTATAAAATTGTTTCAATAAAAGTAATTCGATGTTATTTTTTCCCGAAACTGGGACAATTGTTTTATATAAATAGGTAGTAAAAAATTTACCTGCATACATTTTTACGGTTGATATTGTTTTTTTAACTCTGTCCCTGGGTTTTTCATCCTTACCGTCCCTCTTGCTAAACTTATACAGAAAATCACTTCAGATGCAGCCAAAGAATTTTTTTCAAGTTTTTTCTCATGCAGAAGTATGCTAGAGAAATAATGTCTAAAATTCTTTGACAGGAAATGGACTGCAGAATTTAAATCAGCATTTATATATCAATTTCAAGATCGTGGCTTTATTGGTAGTCTTACCATCCCCAAGGTTTATTCCTGCACTTTTCGTGGTAAATAAAAAAAATATATAAAAATTTAATCCAATGTTAGCAACTGTTTCTAAAATCAATGAACATTGTGGCTATCACTTAGTTTTAACATGATTTGCCTAAAAATAAGTGGTAATTTTCCTTACCATTCCATCCTTACTGTCCCTTTTTTCCCCATTTCGTCCCTTTTTTCCTATACCGTCCCCTTTTTTTTTACCTTACCGTCCGTTCTTTAACACCCCATTAAAACAATGTTATTCAAAAATTCTGTATTAAAAGTAATACATTTTTATTATTTCTTATTTGAATGTCCTGTGGGTACTATGCAAATTCATTATAAGTAAAAATTTAGAAGAAAATAAAAAGTCATAGTGATAAAATGGTAAGGAAAATTAAACTCGCAAGTTTAACTTAAACCTCACTTAAATAAAAAAATTTTCGCTGCTGACCATTTTTTTCTTTATTTTGAATCATTAAGGCACTCGTCTATCGGATTAAATTTTAGCAATTTTAATTTCACCAGATTTTTATTCCCGAAAGTCAAAAGATTGTGAGAATACAACATATATACAAACGTCAAAAATGTATGAATTTATATGTGTATCAAAGGTAGCTTGCACTTTAGGCACTGAAGGAGGGGACGAGATAAATTAGGAATTCATTAACGCTTCTTGAATGTGTTAGAAATTTTCACATTATTCAGCTCTAATTTAAAAATAAACCTTTTTTAATATTAATAATTAAATTTAAAAAAAAAAACATGTATGTTTAAAGATTAAAAGACTATTTATTCACAGATTTAAAACATAAATTATTAAATTAACTAGTTAAAATCAGACAGAACAAAAAAAAAAGGTTCCTGTTGTATTTACTAGAAAACACTTTGAAACTTTTATATTCATACAAGATAAATATAAAAAACAATTACATTTTTTAAAAAATAGGTTATTCACATTATTATTTTAAATATGAAAAGAAACTTTCTTAACACTAGGAAATTAAGATAATAATATGGTAATAAACAGTGTTTTATGCTTCTTTTTCATCTAAACTAATTAATTATATTTCAAAACAGGAGTTATTAAAATTAATTATTACGATAGCAATAAAGTAATAAACAGTGTCTTATGATTCTTCTTCATTCAAACTAATTAATCATATTTCAAAACACACTTGCATTTTTAAAAAGATGATTCGCTGAAACAGGCGACGAACTAAAACAGAAAGTTTTAGACAATCTTTCATTCATTTTAGGAGAAACTTCAAGAAGTTCTCCATCTCCCGAGGGCAACAGAGAGCAAAAGATAAAAATCCTGTCGAGTTAGGGTAATTTTCAGAATCATTCTGGAGCTGCTAAAGTAATTGGGGCAAGAAGAAAAACGAAATTTTTCTCCGAAGACAGAGAGTCATTCGAGGGCGAGTAATCTTTCGTTATCAGAGAAATTATTTTCTCATATAGGGCGATTCATTTAATTCAATAATTAACTAGAAATGACATTAAAAAACTATATGAGGATGTGGGTTTCAAAACTCGCCTTGTCCAAAATTTAAAAAATCGAGTTTTCTCTATCAATCTATAGAACCTGCATCGAAAAAACACTACAATCTGAAAAAAAAAAAAAAAAAAAAAAAAACTAGTTTTATCGTGTATTTCTGGCATTGTAAAATCTTGCTTTACAATGAAAACCAATGGACACAGTCAGAGGTTTTCGCGGTTTTCCAAAATTTGATTTTCTAGATAAGACCAGTTTCGAAACTCACGTCCTCATATGTACTGTTATAATTTTTATTAAGATACGAAAGAAAAAAAGAGATTAGCTCTAAATAATCTAATGTTAATTATTGAATTGCTATTAATCATGTTTATTTCCCTTAATATACAAAATTATTTGTTTACAGAATTAAAACAAGCTTAAAAAAATAATAATAAGTTAAAAAAGAGTCATTTATGCAGACGAAAAAAATTAACTTGTTTAAAAAACAGCTTTGTTATATTAATTGGGAAAGTTTTCAAAAGTTCAAAAGAGCAATATTTAAAATATTACATTTTTTTCATAATTCAGATATATTTGTTTTAAATATGTCAAAAAAATCTTAATATGTAAAATAAAATTGGAAACAATTTGAGATGTAGATAAACACTATCTTATATCTTCTTTTCTATATATATACATACAGTTTATAAATTTCAGAGGTAACTTGCATTTTAGACACTGAAAGACGCGACTAAATAAAATAGAAATTCGGTAACAATTCTTGAATGAGTTAGAAAATTTCATATTATTCAGCGATAATTCTAAAAAAATCCTTTTTTAATATTAATAATTAAATTACTTAAAAGGACATTTACGTTTAAAGATTAACAAACCTATTTATAAAAAGATTTAAAACACACAATATTTGCATTGACTAGTTAAAACCTCGTCCTGTAATCAAAGGGGGAAAAAAATGTCAAATAAAAAAAAGTTGCCTTTTATTTACTAGAAAATACTTCAAAAGTTTACGTACATACAAAAAAATATATATATAATAAAAAATTACATTAAAAAATATATACAATTCACATTATTATTTTAAATATGAAGAGAAAATTGCTTAATACTATGAAATTAAGATAACAATATGCTAATAAACAGTGTTTTATGCTTCTTCTTCATCCAAACTAATTAATCGTATTTCAAAACAGACTTGCATTTTTAAAAAATTGACTCACTGAAACAGGCGACGAACTAGAACAGGAAGTTTTTGACAATCTTTCATTCATTTTAGGAGAAACTTCAAAAAGTTCTCCATCTCCCGAGGGCAACACAGAGCAAAAGATAAAAATCCTGTCGAGTTAGGGTAATTTTCAGAATCATTCAGGAGCTGCTAATGTAATTGGGGCGAGAAGAAAAACGAAAATTTTCTCCAAAGACAGAGTCATTCGATGACGAATAATCTTTAGTTATCAGAAAAGTGATTTTCTCATATAGGGCGATAAATTTATAATTCAGGAATTAAATAAGAGGACAATAAAAATCAATATGCACTGTTATAATTTTTATTAAGACAGAAGAGAAAAAAAAATAGGTCAGCTCTAAACAATCTAATATTAATTATTAAGTTTTAAATAATCATGTTTATTTTTCGCAAGAAACAAAACTATTTATGCATAGAATTAAAATAAGATTTTTTCTTTCTTTTTCTTTTTTTTAATAAGAAGGTAAAAAATAGTCATATATTCAGACGAAATTAAAGTTTTAATTGATAAAAAAGGATTCTTCGTTATGTTTGTCGGGAAAGTTTTCGAAAATTTTATATACATAGAAGAGCAGTGTTAAAAGTATTGCATTTTATTTGTATTTCATAGATAATCAATATATAGATATTATAAATACATATATGTATATAAATATAAATACATATATACATCATAAACAATTTCCCCGATGTATGAGCCCTAAAGGCCTAACCAAACTATTAGCTGAATTTTACTTTTAGATTTTTTTTTTTAAATATGACGATATTCCAATTACGACCAAAACGACCAAAGTTATGATTAATTTACGTAAGACGATTAATATACATTTAAAGAGAAATTTAATTTTCAAAGTCATTTGTCTCCAAACAAGTATTTTTGACAATACAGGTTTTAAAAGTATTTAACGATAAAAAAAAATCTTTTTTTAATATTAATAATTTATTTAAAAGAACATTTACGTCTAAATATTAACAAAACTATTTATACAAAAATTTAAAATATAAAATGTTTAAATAACTATTTAAAAGCCCGTCATGTAATCAAACGGACAAAAGAAATAAGTCAAATAAAAAACAGTTTCCCTTTTTTACTAGAAAATACTTCGAAAGTTTTGTATACTTACTAGAAAAATGTGATAAAAAGTTACATTTTTAAAATGTATATAATTCACATTATGGTTTTAAATAGGGAAAGAAAATTTCTTAATACTATGAAATTAAGAGAACAATATGCTAATAAACAGTGTCATAATAACAGAAAGTTTTTGACAGCTTTCCATTGATTTTAGGAGAAACTTCTGGAAGTTCTCCTTCTGCCGATGGCAACAGAGAGCAAAAGATAAAAATCCTGTCGAGTTAGGGTAATTTTCAGAATTATTCAGGAGCTGAATGTAATTGGGGCGAGAAGAAAAACGAAATTTTTCTCCGAAGACAGAGAGTCATTCGATGGCGAGTAATCTTCAGTTATCAGAAAAGTGATTTTCTCATGTAGGGCGATTCATTTATAATTCAGTTCTTATAAAGTGAAAATATTATTTAAATTAATTCTTCAACTACTTTTCAGCAGTGAAATTACGCTTGCAATTATTAAATATTAAAGACGTGAATGATCACTTTGCTAACTACACTGTAAAAAAAAATCTGTGAAGTTACTAAAGTTTTTCTAGGAAACTTGGATTCCTAGAACTTTTCATGTAACGGCAACAACAAAATTTCATGTAACAGACACACTTTTGCGCCGAAAATCAAAAAATCTGTAAGGTTACTAAGAATTTTTTTGGAAACTGGGATTCCGAGAACTTTTCATGTAACTGCAGCCAGGGTTACAAATAAAAGTTTAGTAAGATTACTGAAATTTTAGCAGATTCATTTGTAAAGTTACAGATTTTTGTAGCTTTACAAAAACTAGTTTTGTAGATTTGCAGCTTTTTTCGTACAGTTACAGGTGAAAGTTTAGTAAGCATGTAACTTTACATCTGTAGGACTACAGATTTTTTTTTTACAGTGTAGGCATAAACCAACAGAGTGAAAAATGTTCCAGCAGGGAATCGAACCCGGACCCCTGTAATAATAGCTTAGTTAGCAAAGTGATAATTCACGTCTTTAATATTCAATAATTTCAAGCGTAATTTCACTGCTGAAAAGTAGTTGAAGAATTAATTAAAATTGTATATTCACCGATGCTGGGTTCATTTGCGTCTCATGTTACACCGCAAGATTGTGTGCATGAAGACTATTTCATCTAATAGCTCGAAGTAGCAGGAGTCGTTCGGTAGCTTCATCGATATCCTGTAATTTCCCTTTTAAATTTGTCCGGTTTCAATTTTTGATTTTTTTTCCAATCTGGCTTTCGCTAGAGTGCCTTTTACTCGGGACGTGGCTGGGACCTATGGACCTTGCTTCCGCAAAAGAGTCGGAATAAGTAGAAGAATAAAGGGCTGCTGACGAAAAGAGGCCGCTCGCCGCGGCGGTTAGATATAACAAGACAAAGATTTACAGTTTTAAAGACAAAGACTTACACACTTATGTGAATGAGAGGTGCCCAGCTGGGCATTATCCTCGTGGCTTAAATGGTAGAGCACTGGAGCGTTATTCCAGGGGTCCGGGTTCGATTCCTTACTAGAACATTTTTCACTCTGTTGGTTTACGCTTAGTTAGCAAAGTGATAATTCACGTCTTTAATATTGAAAATATTATGTTTTTCCATAGAATGATGATAAATGTATTTTTAAAGACAGAATTAACGATTTTTTTTTAAAACTATTACACGATTTTTCCCAATACTGAAATATAGCGGACACAGATATACGCGAGGTACCCATTTTCCTATGCAGTAATATCTGGTGAGAATTTATATGAATTTAGATATATAATGTAATACAGGCATTAACCAAATTTATTTTGTTTATTATCTATCAGAAAGTAACTAAGGTAAATGCAACTATAGTGCCGCCCCCCCTCCCCTACCAGTAGTGGGCAACTAATTTTTAAAGTTTAAAAACAAGCACAAAATTGACTGCAGAATTGACTAATATCCTTAAATGTTATCTTTCCATAAACAGTTTAACATATTTTTTTTCTCTGCAGATATATTTGTCTATTTTCTAGGGTGTCTTCAAAAACAAATTTTTTGGCGAATTCTTAGAGATTTCATTAAGGGGTCTTGTACTTTTTAAACACGACGAAAATTAACGAAAAAATTCAAAGTTTGAATTAGTCTATCTTCAAAAAAATTTTATATATAACAGTGGAATTTTGACGATTGATTAAACAGATTGTGCTTTGTAATATGCTATCATTAGAAACTGATTAGCCTTTCACGGATTTTGTGCCTTGTTGAAATTAAAATAGCTCTTTTTTTGACTCCGTAATTCATTGCGCGCATGATATCTTGAGAACGTATGTATGGATTGTTATGAAATTTTGTATAGATACTTCGCAAATATGTGTATTTAAAATGATCTACTTTTAAGTATTTACAGTGGTAATATTTTTACTTATGACTATTTTTATTCATTAAAAAATGTAATTTTTTTATTTGTTTTACAAAAATATTTCTTTCACATAATTAATGAAGTAATTTTGACTCAAGAGTAGATCATTTAAAACATACATACAGTAAAACCTCCCTAAAGCGACCATGTTCCGTTCCAATATAAATGGGTCACTCCGAGAGGTGGTCTCTTAATGGAGGTCATGTTTAAATCTAGATTTTAATCGTTGAAAAAAGGTAACAATTAATGTTACTAAAATTTATTTTTCACATTAGGAAAAAATATGAAAATTTAACTATCAAAACAAAAGTTAATTACATAAGTTAATGACTGCAAAGTTTTAAAAATGAATACATTGACGTTTGCTTTGATTTTACGGTTTTATCTTTTATAACTTTTATTTCCAAGTCCTTTCGAAGTTCAGTAAATAAATGCAAATTTTTTTGGACGAGAACAAATAATGACGATTTCATTGATTTATCTATTTCTTTGAGAGTTTCCCGATAGAGTAGGGCAGAGGAGTTTATGGACCGTCATTCTTAATTTGTCATCAGAGTTAAATTCATTGATTAAAAAGGCACAAAGGGGTTTAAACACTTAAAAGTTACCAGAATAAATAAAAATTCTAAACATAGTTTAGAAGTTTACTGAATAATGCGCTCTCCTGAATTATTATTCTAAAAAAAACCTTCTTTGAGCAACAAGGAAAAAAAGGAATTTGTTTCATTTTCTTCAAAGAAATAGGTCGCTCATGGACGGAGTTAAATTGGGATGGTATCTGAATAAATGTAAAATTAGTATTGAGCCTATGGGGATAAATTTCGTTCCATGTAAAAATGGTCCTTCAGGGAGGTGGTCGCTTAATGAAGGTGGCCGCACAGGGAGGTTTCACTGTATATGCTTTATATATATATCAAGTTTCATAACAATCCATACATACGTTCTCAAGATATTATGTGCGCAATGATTTACGGTGTGAAAAAAAGAGCTGCTTTAATTTCAGCAATACACAAATTCTGTAAAAGTCAGTTTCTAGTGGTATTATATTCAAAAGCATAACCTGTCTAATCAAAAGTCAAAATTTCATGGTTATACATAAAAGAATTAATGTAGATACACTAATTCAAATTTTCAATATTTTTGTTGATTTTCGACGACTTTAAAAGGTACAAGAACCCTTAAGAGATATGTTTTTATTTAAAACATTGTTTCTTTAATGTTATGTTTTATTTTAAATTAAACTATTTATGATAGATATTACATTGTCAATAATTTGTTGGATCAGACAAAAACTTTTTATTTTAATTCACATTAAAAAGATTTATGCATCAAAAATTGCCAAGGCTCACTCCTGGAGCCGAGAGGAAGGTAACATTTTTATTTTTTATTTCTTTTCATAAAATTATATTTTGAAAGTTTGAATGCTTATTCTGATACATGTAGGTTAGGACTAGGCTAAAAAAGCATATATCTTTTGAAATTTACTAACATTTTAATAATAATTAGAAAAGTGTCCATAAGGAAACTCAAGGTTAAAAACTTTTAAAAAATCGATTTTTTTATCTATTTTGTTTATTCAATTAATTCTGAACACAGTGCAAAAAACCGCATAATAATATTTGCATTTTTAACGGAGTTAAAAGCATTTATGTAACAATCACTTTCAAAGCCGTACCCATTTAATTGCAACTTTAAGTCGCGTTATCTCAAAACTTGATTTTCGACGACTATCCGTAAGATTAAAAAAAAAACTATTTGATGGAATGGCTTTTTTTTTTTTTTTTTTTTGCATACAACATCATTATCTATAGAAGGAATTAATATATTTTAGATAGTTTAATATTTCGAGTATTCTTAATGAAAAAAAAGTTGTATTTTTTAGGGTTTTTTAAATTTTCAAATTTGAGAGTTTTTATAAGGTTTCTTTTGGGTAATAGTTACATCGTTAGTTCCTTCTATAGAGTAAAATTCCTGATCATTTTAAAGCAAAAATTAGATTCATATGTCAATTCAACGTTAATCCTTAAATGCCGGGTGTTGCTTTTCGGCAACATACCCAATTTAGGCTCTAAAATACTATTAGAATACTATTGAAGATATAATGCCTAATGTTGCCAATAAAATACATTCTGAAAATATTATTAAATCGATTTTTAACATGTAGATGGCAACACTTGTGCTGTTTAATAATAAAGATAGATTTATTTTTTCAATTGTTGCTACTTGTTCTTTTTGTTTTGTTTGGAAGCTTGCGAAATACCCTATTTTGGTCTGCAGTGAGCAAGTAAAATTTATTTCTTATTATAGCTCCTAAAACTCTTGTGTGTTTAAAATTATAGAATTTTATCAAGGAAAAATATTTTTTCAATTAAAGATCAGTATTGCCGATTAGTAACAAGGTGTTTTTTAGTCGTAAACCATACTTAAAACAAAATATGATTTTTTAAGTATTTTTCTCAGGGTTTATTTAAAAAAATGAAAGCCGAAAAGCATTATTACAACGATTTTTGAAAAATCAGGCATTTAAGGGTTAAGATATCTTACGGATGGTGATAGGACACCTAATTTTTTTTCGAAAATTGTGTTATATAAATTTTGCTATATATTTGATCTTATTATATTGAAGTACTTCATTTTATAGTTTTATAAGACTACAAACATACCTTAAAAATATCAGAAAATTCAAATTAGTTACATTGAATACTTTTGTTTTTATATGGACTCGAAGCGAGAGCACTGTTTACATGTTTCTCGGTATCGATCAAGCCCTGAGCCTCCTTAATTGGCCTAATACTGCTGAGTTTACCTTAATTAGCTCATATATTTCAAAACAGACTTGAATTTTTAAAAAGTTAACTCGCTAAAACAGGCGACAAACTAAAACTGAACGTTATTGATACTCTTGCATCCAACTTAGGAGAAACTAAGAAGTTCTCCGTCTTCCCTGGGCATCAGGGAGGTAAATCATGATAAACTGTCGAGTCAGGGTAATTTTCGGAGTCAATCAGGAGCCGCTAATGTAATTGGACCGAGAGGAAAAGCGGAATTTTTGTCTGAAGATCGATAGTCATCCTGAGATGTGCAATCCATAGTAAATTGAAAACTGATATACTGAGCAAAAACTGCATAATATGAAATTTAAAAAGTTCACCATTTAACCCTTTATGTACTGAATTATAAATTCATGAAAATTTTGTCTTCTAAACCATTTTTCGTGAATCATTAAACTACATTAGAAGATTTACATAATCATTTAATAAATTTTAGAAGGATTTAGAAGGATTCATTAAATTTGAATTGATAGGGATTTTGTGCACTATCCCCTTTTGAACAAGATAAAGTTCTGTATCTCTATCTAACTCATTCTAAACTGTCTTACAACTAATAAATGTGTTAAATGAATTTTATAACAAGTTATTTTAATGGTACTTATAAGTACCGTCAGTAAATAAAGTGTTAACAGATAATTTTTTATTTAAAACATTGTTTCTTTAATATTATGTTTCATTTTAAATGAAACTACTGTTGATATACTCTATTACATTGTCAATAATTTGTTGGATCAGCCGAATGAAGATTTATGTATCAGAAATTGACTATGCCCGCTACTGGAGCCTTGGGGAAAGTGATTTTTTTTTTCAAAGATTATATTTTGAAACTCTGAATGTTTATTCTGATACATGAAGGTTAGGACTAGGCTAAAAAAAGTATATATCTTTTGAATTTCCCTAACACTTTAATAATAATTAGATAAATGTCCTTAATGTCACACTACTGGCGAGTTTACCTTAATTAGCTCATATATTTCAAAACAGACTTGAATTTTTAAAAAGTGAACTCTCTAAAACAGGCGACAAACTAAAACAGAAAGTTATTGACACTCTTGAAACCATCTTAGGAGAAACTTTAAGAAGTTCTCCATCTTCCCTTGGCATCAGAGAGGTAAAGATAAACTGTCGAGCCAGGGTAATTTTCGGAGTCGTTCAGGAGCCGCTAAAGTAATTGCACCGAGAGGAAAAGCGGAATTTTTGTCTGAAGATCGATAGTCATCCTGAGATGTGCAATCTATAGTAAATTGAAAACTGATATACTGATCATAAACTAGATAATATGAAATTTAAAAAGGTCACCGTTTATCCCTTTATGTACTGAATTATGAATTCATGAAAATTTTATCTTCTAAAGTATTTTTGTGAATTTTTGAAACTACAGAAGATTTACATGATCATTTAATAAGTTTTAGAGGGATTTTAGAAGGATTGAAGGATTTAGAAGGATTACTTAAATTTGAATTTATAGGGATTTTATGCACTATTTATAACCCCACTCAAATCTTTTATTCTAAATATTTTTCTTGGTATTTTGTAGAATTAGGAACTGTACAAATATAATGTTCTTACAATAGAAATATAGAAATATTTCCGAATAGAAAAATCCCCCCACCCCACCCCTCAAACGCAAAGAAAGCTGAAAAGATGCAAAGGCAAAAGAACTCATCCTTTCAAAAATATTTTTGTTTTATGTAACCCATCATGCTTTTTGGTAGAAGATAAAGTAATGTATTTATAACTCATTTTAAACTGTATTACTACTAATCGATGTATTAAACGAATTTTATAACAAGTTATTTTAATGGTACTAGTACCGTCAGTAGATAAAGGGTTAATTAAAATGTGACAAATAATAATAATAATAATACAGATGTTTTAAAATATACATTTAATTTAAATTTCAGAGTCCTTTCGGTCAGCAATCCCGCAGCCATCGTCATGGGATATTTAAAGTAATTTTTAAATAATAATAATAATAATAATAATAATAATAATAATAATAATAATAATCTTCAATTGCAAAGCATTGCTGGGAGATGAACCACCATTTTTGTCTTCAATTCGACTAAAATAATCTCTAAACCTACTTCTATACACGAACTTAACTTTCTAGAAGCATTTCATATCTGCAAAAATTATGCAAATATTGTTAATTGTGAATTCACTATTCCCCCATTATCAGATTGTTGGAAATACTATATAAAAAAAACTCTTTCTCTTAATTTCTTCTGGCATTTTTCACATTTTCGAATCCATTCCTAATTCTATTTTCCTATTGGCTGTTACCCGTGATCTCCTTTTTTCCTATTGGTTAACAAACCTTTCACTTGAATCCGTTTCTCTCCTAAATATATTAAAGCAAATTTCCGTGGCGCTATCAACGTTGTTTTTTTATTTATATCCTATATTGCACCAAGCAATACCATTGGTACAAGCAACTGCAATTTCTTGTAAGCTTAATTATTTTTCAGTAATTGCCATAAGAGTTAAGTGTTTTTTCCTCCAACACCGAGTACACTGATTTAAATTTTAATCACTTGATTAAAAAAAGAAAAAGATTAAAATCACACAATTGCTTTTTTATTTCATTATTAATGGTAAACTCTAAATCAAAGTAATCTTGAAAATATTACATATTATTTACATCAAACAAAAATAAAGGTGTATATTCTCAATACACTATAAAGATGTTCTTTCATTTACAACGCAATTCTTTGCTTGTTTTTTTTTTCTTTGTAGACACTCATTGAAGAGATAAGAGAGAATTCATTGAATGTGATAATAGTGGTATCACAAAGTAAATACAAAACAAAGAAGAATTTCCTTATTTTCAATGCCAACCAACAGGTATTAGAAACCTAGTATTTAAGCCACACATGAAGCAAAGTACTTGAACTAGCTATTAAAAGTTTAAGAATTTGCTATTTTTTACTGAACCGTAGGTAGCAAAAGTACAGAGTAGTATAAATTGTAATTTCCCAACTGGGCCCAAACATTTTCAGCCCAGATGAAAAATTACTATTAATATCATACATTTACCATTAAAATAATTGTCTGAAAATTAATCTAGTGTAATTACATATCCAGCATTTACTGGATTTCCATTACCTGTAATTTATTCGGTTGAGCGGAACAAATGCTATAATCAATAAGGTTAGTTTGTGAATTAGGTCTTCGAGATTCGTCCTGGATAGATCAGTTGGCAGCTTCATCCAAGAGATTACAAGATTGAATCCTGGCACAAATATTTTTCGCCCAGTTAGAAAATTACAGTTAATATGATTCATTTACCAATTAGAATAACTTGCATTACATGACAAATTGGAAATATTTATAACACGAAGATGGCAGGTAGGAAAGTTGATCCCTTATACCTCCATTTTATAGAAATTGCAACAGTTTCAGGTTAAAGACTGAAAGCAAAATGTGTGAAAGAAATGATGGGGTTTTTTGCAAGACTAAAAAAACTGTCACTATAAGAAATTTGTATTATAAAAGAATTTAAAAGAACTTTGGTATACAATATGACCAGCTATAAAATTAGTAATTTTATTGTTATTTTGATCGTCAAACATTTTTGAAAATAAACTGTCATATCCTAAAATTTTGTGGCTTTCGATTTTACACAAGTTGTCAAATAGCTACTGAAATTCTGGTGAGGAATTAAAGGAAACATCCTTAAAGTTGTGGGTTGCAAAAGATGATAGTTAAATTTTTTCAGTGAAGGTTTAATCGTGAGGGCAAATAGGGAATAATAAATTGAAATATAAAATACTTGTGCTCACCTATGTAACAGAAAATACTCAAAATGGTCTGTCATTGAAACAGATGACTTATGTGTTTCCTGATCAGTGTTTGTGTACATTTGTTTAGGGACATGTTAACATTTCTGTAAAAGATACAATAAAATTCATACCACTTTCAAAAGACTTGAAATAGAATAGTATAACTTCAATTAAAGCAAGAATATTTGGCGAGTCTTGGGCATTGTAAGACATTATTTTTAGCCTAAGGAAAATTAAATATAAATTGTCCCATATTTTTCAGAAATCATGACAAAAACTGAAATTTTTGTGAGTAATCTGTTTTTCTGTAAATAATCAAATATGGTGTAATCTAACACATAAAAACGGTATAACTTTACACACATGTTGTGTAACTGTACAGAAAAATATAGGGGAATGTTATGCGTAATACTGTGAAAGGTTACAGATAGTGTTACCATACGCAAAAGTACTGTGTAACCTTGCACACATGATGTGTAACTGCACAGACAAATATGGTGAAAACGTACACATATTAATGGGTAACTTTCCAGGAAAGTGTGGTGAAAGCTCACTCCAACTGATGTATAACCTTACACAATTACTGTGTAACATTACAGATAAATGTGGTGAAAGCTTACTCCTACAGATGTGAAACCTTACACACAAATTTCTGTGAAAGCTTACAGGCAAGTGTGGTGTAACCTTACACAGATATTTGTGTTATCTTTCACAATATTATGGTGAAACCTTACTGAAAAATGTGGTGAAAGCTTACTCCTACAGATGTGAAACCTTACACACAAATTTCTGTGAAAGCTTACACGAAATTGTGGTGGAACCTTACACAGGAATTTGTGTTATCTTTCACAATATTATGGTGAAACCTTACTGACAAATGTGATGAAAGCTTACTCCTACAGATGCGAAACCTTACACACAAATTTCTATGAAAGCTTACACGCAATTGTGGTGGAACCTTACACACAAATTTCTGTGAAAGCTTACGCACAATTGTGGTGGAACCTTACACAGGAACTTGTGTTATGTTTCACAATATTATGGTGGAACCTTACACAAGAACTGTGTAAGCTTACACCAGTTATATCGGTTAAATACCACCATAAGATTGGAGCAGCAATGCTGCCTCCATTTTATGGTGTAACGTTACACCAAATGTTTTACAGAAATTTGCTTGAATTAAAGCAAATTTCCGTGTCGCTATCAACGTTGTTTTTTTTATTTATATCCTATATTTCACCAAGTATAATCTTATTAATCAATAATAATAATGTATTTAAAACTTTTCCCTGACGATGGCTGCGGGATTGCAGGCCGAAAGCGCTCGGAAATTTAGATAAAATGTGTATTTTTAAAGCGTAACACCTGCATTATTATTTGCATGTCAGATTTTAAGTAAATGGTGAACTTTAAGTTCATATTATGTAGTTTATGATTGGATCAAAGAGAAATATTGCATTTCGTCTCATGATTTTATTTGATAAACTGATACTTCTGAAAAGCGGAATGAATTTAAGGGAGAGGGGGGGGGGATCACCTTGGAACTTAAAAAATAGATATATAATTAAATAAACATAAAAATATTATTTTTTTTTAAGCGTTTTACGATTTTATGATATTTCAATTACAGTAAAGCACCGATTAAACGTCTTTCAGGGGACCGTTCTAAAACGACGTATAACTGAGAAAGACGCACAATCGAAATTATAGTCACCAAAGGATGTAAAATCTTTGTCTGTAGATTATTGCAAATTTGGTTTTACTACCATTTTCAGTGTTGGTTGTTTAAGTTGCACTATATACTGAAAAAAAATTGAAAAATTGAAAAAAAAAATAATCATATCTAAAATTTAAAAATAGAAGGGAGTACCAAGCCTTATATCAGTTGCAGACCTTGTATTACACTTTTTTATTCCATCATCGAACGTATAAACAGACTTTAATTAAACTAATCTTTAACCGTAATATTACGTGCTAATTTACTTTCAGACTTAAGTTAAGCAATATGTAATGGAGTTAAGTTTTTGGAAAGTTTACTCACTAGTAGTCTGAGAAACAAAAAATGTTCTAAGTGAGTCAGCGCAAAAAGCAATCCAGCTACTGTCGATTCTTTTCATCCCAACCCCTACAGGTTCCACGAACTTGAAATAACCCCTGTGTAGCAGTCACATATGTACCTTGTCTTTCATCTTTCCCCAAATATTGCTAGTAAAAAATAAAAAAAATAACGATGCTGGGAGAAAAATTCTGAGAAAATTGGTTACGGTATGAAAGGAACAATGTATAACCGATGTTATGCGTCGAAATCGACGCATACGAAACATTACAACATTAAAATACATCGGGATGAATCGGGGCCGCACTGAAACGACTTATAAATGCGAAAGACGTATAAATGAGAAACGTATAAACGGTACTTTACTGTAGAACCAAAGTTGTGACTAATTGAAGCAAAATAATTTATGTACATTTAAAGAGCACGAGGGACTTTCAAACTCATTTTTTTATTACTTTCTTCTACTTTCAATAGAAGAAAGTATTGTAATCGAAATTTTTTCGTCTTCCGGTTTTTGATGGATTTACACGTTCTAGGGGTCAGAGATCCCAAAAATCATGTTTATACAAAATGTCTGTCCGTCCGTGTGTCGCCATTGTACCGTTAAAAAATGTATGAAGTTATATGCATGGAATTGAACCAAATTTTTTGTGTATGCATTTGGCTGCGGCAAGCAGGTCCTCCTTCAATTTAGAAATATTCTGCCGGAAGGTGACGCTGTACTAGCAATTTTTGTGTATTTTCATTATTGTACTTTCGAAAAGTGTATGAAGTTATGCATAAAATTGAAACAAAAGTTTTGTGTATGTTTTTGACTATGGCCACTAGGTCCTCCCTGAATTCGAAAACATTTCGCTGGAAGGGGACGCTGTAATAGCGATGTCTATGCCATTTTCATTATTGCACCATCGAAAAGTGTATGAAATTATGCACAGAATTTAACAAAATTTTTTGTGTATGTTTTTGGCTATCTCCAGTAGGTCCTCCCTGAATTTTAAAATATTTTGCTGGAAGGGGTTGCTATAATGGCGATTCCTACGCCATTTTCATTATTGTACCATTAATTAGCGCATATAGTTATGGATTCAATAAAACCAAATTTTTTGTGTATGTAATTGGCTGTACCCAGCAGTTTCTCCTTGAATTTGAAAATACGTTGCCGGAAGGGGTTGCTATAATGGCGATTTTTGTACCATTTTCTTTATTTTACCATCGAAAAGTGTATGAAGTTATGAACAGAATTGAACCAAATTTCTTGTGCATCTGTTTGGTTACAGCGAGCAGGTCCTCCTCGAATTTGTTTATATTCCGCCGGAAAGGGGCCCTGTGATAGCAATTTTTGTATAATTGTCAGTTTTTCGTAGTTCTGTTGTCCATCGGCGGCTCGTGCAGCGACGGGAACTCGCGTCCTGCTAAGCCGGCTATTCGCAAACAGCTGATGTACAACAGAATGAGAGTAAAATATTTTAATTCATGGATGAAATTCATCTTTTGTTTTCCTAATGACATCATTATCTTCATCGAAACATTTCGTTTTCTATATTGCTTACTATGAAAGATTATTCACTGTTATTTTATTTACACAGATTACTTAATATTTTTTCTCAATAAAAAATTTGTGTTCTGCTCTTACGCGATTAGCGCATAATTAACCGCTTTAACATGTTTACGTTGATAGCAATATTTAAACTTTGCTAGCAGTACTTGCGTGATGTTCGGTTTTATCCTCAAAAATTATTAAATTTATTTCTCAATATAAAACAAAACATAGGTAAGATAAATTGGGCTTATCTTGTATTTATGTATATCCGTTTATCATCTGGTAATCTGCGTCCGGAAAGGGTAAATCGATCTACATATTCTTCTTGTATTTCTGTTTTTTATCCATATGTGATGATGGTGTGAACTTCCATGTCATTTAAAAAGACAATGTTTTTTTGTGTGACTTGTAAATTTTAAATTTGTCCGGAAACTTTTAAATAGAGAAAAAATTAATATTTAATAAGAGCTTTAAGATATACATCTCTCCGTTGGAGAGTCTGAGATACAAGTGTAAGTAGAGCAAAAATACACGTATAAATATTATTAGCAATAAAGAACAGGAAATTAGTGCCATAAATCAGCATAACAAATTATTTGTATCAATATTTATATTTATAGTAATTTAAAATAAGAGTCTATAAATGTCTTATAGTTCTTGAGTATCGCAAAATGTTTATAATAAAATATTTGTTTATGATTGTGCAATCACCTTTCACTTTTACTTCCTTCCTTCAGATCGTAAAGCACTTTTGATAATTACTTTTATAAATCACATTTGACACATGAAAAACAATTTACTTAGCTTGATTGTTTTAATGTCCTTGTTTGGAGATTATATTTCGCAATATCTGTCAACATACATTTTATGAAAACCACTGAATTTTTTCTTTTAAATATGACACGAGTTTAAGCGGTGAAATCACGCTTCTGATTGGGGGGATGTAATACGGCAAATTAATTGTGTTACTGAGGTTGTTGCCAAATGGCAAGTTACAAATTCAGCCCTATTTTAGCGCCACGCAAAAGAAATATATATATATAGATATGTGCGTATATAAGTAAATGTACATCATTTTTAAAAAAATCTTCAAAGTTCTTCAAAGAGTACCGAATCCCCTTAAAGGGTCTCAGGACTCTTAAAACTTCAAAATTTTCGAAATTTTAAATTTTTTAGATGTTAAACTCCTATCTTTTCTGAACATTTCGATGTAATCGTTTCCTTGAAATTCTCATTAGAACAAAAGTTATAACTTTTAGAATTATTCCCGCTCAACAGCTGAAGCGGCGCTTCCGAAACTTTGAAGTCATTTTTCTCCAAATGACGGTTTTGGGGCATAACACGCAGAATATCTCAAAAACTTATGAATATTTTTCCATGAAATTTTCAAAACATGTATTTCATGTTAGTCTGTATAAACTGAACCTAAAATTTCATTTTTATTCTTAAAAAAAAAAAAATATTTTTTTTATATGATTATACGGTTGAAATTTTCAAAATTTTGCGTTAGCTAAATACAACTTTATATTAGAAATAGGAAAAAAACTTTAAATACAAATTTATTTAGGTTCAGGTCAATTAGTATAGTCTAAAGTCACTAAAAATTAGGCACTAAAAATTTAGTTCTAGTTGTAATATTTATTCTGTAATCCTGCGCGTAAGCTGTTATATCAATTTTCTGCTCGACAAATGTATCGCAGTTTGCAGCGCCCTGTAAATACTAATTCTATATCTTGGCATTTTTTAAATATAGTAAAGCGAGGAGAGTTCGCGCGGTAGGAGAGATTGCGCACAAAGAGATTCGACGGGAAGGACTAGAGTGCGCGCACAGCGACTCTAGGTAGTTGTACAGCAGCATTAGTGCAGTGTCTACATGAATCTGCATATTGATTGTTTCAACCGCCTTGCATAAAGCAGTACTATTTTGTTTTGATTTTCCAAAGTAAGTGCTTGAATTTTCATAACTGTTCGTTAGAATTTTTATAGAACGTCAGTAATACAAAATATTTTGAGCTTAAACGATTTCTTATAAACTACTAACCTGGACTAAGTATGCGAACACCAACAATTCATTTTAGAAGTGGTTTTATTTAAATAAAAGGCAGCGCAATCTCTTCTACCAAAATAGGATAGTTTACGCATCTGCTACTTAGGAGAGATGGCGCATTTCCCCATAAGTTTAAGTGCTAGGAGATGACTAGGAGAGACACTGCTTATTGATAAATTTGTATGAATTGCAAATTACGTGTAAAACGTATGAATGAATCAATTTTGAAATAATTTCGGAAAAACACATAATTATCAAAACTAAATTTGGCAACAAATTAATTTGCAAAAATATACTTTTGCAGATAAAAATTTTATTAATAAATTAATAATACAGTTGTTATTAAATTAATTTTATGTTATTATTTTTGTTAATAAATTAATAATATACTTGTTAATAATTTAATTAAATATTCATATATATTTTTTTAATTTATGGATTTATATTTTTAATTTGCTAATAAATTAATTTTGTTAACTAAAATAAATTTTCTAATACAATGTTTTGGAAAAGCTTTCACCCATCCCAAGTAGTGTCATGCCATCGATATCAAAAGCAAACAGAGTTCAACTAATGTTACTGATCCACAAAATATACATGAAAAAAGACTTAAGAAGGATGCAGCTACAAAAAGAAAAGAAAAAAAAACTGCTGAAGATAAGGTGCTTCCACAAAAAGTGGGATAAAAAAACCGAAGGTCAGTGAGGATGAGTGCACTGAATGAATGGAACTGTACCAGGACACAACTTCGACAACTGACTGGATTCAATGTATTGCTTGTTGCAAGTGATTGCACGAAAGATGCACGATTTACCACAATAAGTGCATCGATTGTGAACGACGACAACTTCGTTTAGCAAACAAAATACAATAAAACTGTGGATATGGAAATGAAGTAATTTTCAAGTTAAACATGTTATAAACTAGATTAATGTTATTTGGTAATCTTAGTAGGGCTTGCTTTTTCTGATATTTTAATCTTCTTAAATTAAAATTTTTAACTGTTGTTAAAATTCTTTCTTTTATTTATTATTTAAATATTTGGTTGAAATATTCACTCCTAATACAATAATATTTACTCACAAAAACCTTTAAACAATGTTGATTAAGTGTAATTATTATTGTTAACAATTTAATTGTAGTTATTATTAATAACAATTTCTTCTACCTATGTGCGCAATCTCTCCTACCCATGTGCACATTCTCTCCTACCCTGTAAGGAGAGATTGCGCAAAATAGTTTTCTTGGTTTTATTACTGCTGTTCGATTAAATTACAGTATAACAACAAAATAACAATGGAAATGCATAAAAAACAAATGGAGTCAAAATTATTCATGCATAGTTTAGCAAAATATTAATATTTAGATTTTTTATTATTATTCTTTTGAAATGTGCGCAGACTCTCCTCGCTTTACCTTATATGAAATGAAAAAATATGCAGTATAACCTCATTATCCGAATTAATTGGGACCGACCCTCTTTCGGACAATCGAAATTTTCGGATAATCAAGAATGCTTCAATTTTAAGATTAGGGAGAAATATATATGCACTATTTCTTATTATGGTAACAAGGGCTAAATAAAAATAAAGCAATAGCAAAATAGAAACAAGAATAAATTACCTGAATTTTAATTTATAAATTAAGTACCTTTTACATATATCACATAGGTTTGATTTTTTAATTTTCTTGTCGCAATTTCGATTGCCTTTGCTTTGAATAATCAAGGAGTTTTTTAGTATTATTAGTTCACCAGTATCACAGTCTTTCTGCTGTTTCAGCCAGGCCAAACCTTTTGCAAAACATTCAAAAGCTTCAGAATCGCTTGTTCGTTTTCTTCGTTCACTCGTCTTACGGGAGCTCAAGTTAAATTCAAAGGAACTCTAAGAAAGAGGATCGAAAATATTTATATGTACTCGTAGTTCGGAAAGGACTGCTTGAACACAAGGAATATGATAGTAAAGAAAAAAAAAAGGAATTTCGGTTAACCGAGAGTTTCAGTTAAAATAATTTTGGATAAAAGAGGTTCCACAGTATTTATATCTTTCCTCCCAATAAAAATTGTGTTTTTAAATCATATACATCATATAAGATATTAAATGTTGAAAATGGTCTTCTTTTTTCATTTTTTCCAATTTGAAGAGTCCTGAGACACCGTAAAAAAATTACTCATATCTTAGTTATACGTGAAAAGATTATTTTTTTTTAAATCTAATATATATATATATATCAGCGGAGTCTAAAAATATTCCCGTAGGGATTTTACAAAAATAAATCACTTTTTATAAATAGCTTCTGTGTGTCTGAAACCATAAATCAATGCTCCGTTAGTGACACGCATGCAAAAATTCGACCTGAAAAATCAGCTGTTTCACATTCACAACTGATACTCCTCATCGATTATACCCAATCGATAAAAATTTGAATCGCGAATTTCGAGTTTCTCTACTATTTCAGAACACACAGGGTGTTCCAAGAAAGGCAAACTAGCGTAAAATCTGAATAAGTATAATAAATACAAAGATGGAATAATTTACATGTTTACCTAATTAAAATAAACTCCACTGGCTGCTATCCATTTAACCCTTCACTGCATGAATTTTTCTATTTTTATGATTCTTTTTTTAATCTATATATCGGTCTAACAATGGGAAAAATAGTAAAAAAAATTAAATTTCAAAATTTCCACTAAAATTTGATATTTTATGGTATGTGCCACATGCACACATTTCGTGTTTTAAAATATTGCATTGCTATATTTTGCACGTAAATGAACTTAAATTAATGCTTGGAAATTTTTCCAGAGAGAAATATCCGCCTTGCATACAATATTTCAAATGAAAATCAAACTTAAATTAATTGCTTAATAGGCGCAAAGGCCAACCTAGTAATAAAGATTCCATGCCGGGACTCAAACCCAGGCCATCAGTATAGCGCACTGACTTTCTACCAACTAAACCACATGGAACGATACCCAGCCTGGAACTTCTCACTCTTACAGGTTTTAATTACGTTTCGTGTTTGCTCCATGTCGGTGGCTCACGATAAATATTCCATCGTGCTGCGTTTGTAGCCTTGCCAACCTGCAATAGTGAGAAGTTCCAGGCTGGGTGTCATTCCATGTGGTTTAGTCGGTAGAAAGTCAGTGCGCTATACTGATGGCCCGGGTTCGAGTCCCGGCGTGGAATCTTTCTCACTCGGTTGGCCATTGCGCCTTTTAAGCAATTAATTTGAAATTTGATTTTCATTTGAAATATGAACTTAAATTCTTTTATTTTATTTGCTTATCATTCTGCAACTTTTATTATATTGATGTTTTTAAGCATTCAGTAAAAATAAAGAAAGTAAATCTTACCTTAATAACTTGATCGATTTTTTTTTTTTTTTTTTTGTTTCCAGAGAACAAATTCTAATTTTTTGTATAATACAGCCCTTTGACATGGGCAAAATAAGTGTTATTCCATTTTTTGGAATATTCTTGATCAGTTACAGTGATCATATTAGTCATATTCATGGCACATAATGAAAATTATAATGCTTTTAGGTATGTGCCAGATATGACACGTGGTGCAGTAAAGTATTAAGATGCTGGAGTGGAATTTTGCTTTCGTGACTTTTGTGGCATATAGCATAAATATAGCATATGTACCGACTAAGTGATCCGTCTGACGCAGAAAATATAAGCCTAATTCATCATACTAATGTGCAAAAATCAAAGCGAATAATGAAAAAAATACTGAAAATCGCATAAAAACCCGCTGAAAACTTCAAAAATCGCAAAGATCAAAATTTTCTTTATTGGACCAAAAGATTAAAACAGGATTCCTTTTACGAATGTCAAAGAATCGACCGAAAACACAAAAAATCTTTAAAAATCGCACGAAAAAATTTCCGAAAAATTCAAATCGCTGTACAAATTCCGAATAAACTTTCCTTTTACGAATGTCAAAAAATCACCGCGTGACACAAAAGAATGCTAAAAATCGCATTGAATATTGCATTACAAATCACAAAAACTTAAATAATCAACACTGTAAAAAAATCCGACCAGTTTTCCTGTAGGAATCGGAAAAATGGTTGCCCTTTTAGTACCGAAAAAAATTCCGACCCAGCTCGGAATAAAATCCGTAAAATACCGTTTTATTATTTCCTTTTTTTTAAAGGATTTTATTGAAAGCTGGGTCGGAAAATTTTCCGGTACGATCAGGGCAACTATTTTTCCGATTCCTACAGGAAAACTGGGCGGATTTTTTTTACAGTGAAGGAAGATAAAATTTACTTTATTATACTAAAATTTCAAAACAGATCTCGTTTTACAAAGTCAAGGGTTTTTTTGTCAGAAAACATTATTGCAATGAAATACAACTATAAAACTAGTCGGAAATTGTACTTCAAAAGTGGTATATGAGGTGCGTTCGGACGATAATTTCATTTATAAATATTCAGATCTGGGTGAAATTGCTGTTGCACACTGTAAAAAAAATACTGCCAGTTTTCCGGTAGGAATCGGAAAAATAGTTGCCCTTATTGTACCGGAATAATTTCAGACCCAGCTCGGAATAAAATCCGTAAAAATAGGGAAATAGTCAGTAAAATGGTATTTTTACGGATTTTATTCCGATTTTACGGATTTTATTCCGAGCTGGGTTGGAAATTATTCCGGTACGATAAGGGCAACTATTTTTCCGATTCCTACCGGGAAAGTGGCATTATTTTTTTTTACAGTGTATCATGGGATATCACTGAATTAATTACATAAGATAGGATTGAATAGAATGAAGAAAACTTTTAGTGATATCTTTCTAAGTTTTGATTCGATTTTCATAAAATTTGAAATGACAAAATTCTGCATCGATAATATATATTAAATTTCAAACCATTTCGGTTGGGTAGTTTTTGCGCTGTTCTAGGCGGAAAGACCGACGGACGGACCAGGTGACGACTATAGGCGCTACCAAGGGCGCGCTAACCTATTGTCCAATGTACGCGGCGCACACAGGCGCCAGGCATTTGAAGTGAGGAAAAATATTTAGAAAAATGTGTTTTTTAATTACAATTAATTATTCTTGAAATTTTAATTATATTTTTTAGATTTACTTCAAATAATTTACTCATAATCACATAAATTTTATTAATCTTTTAAAATGAATGTGATAAATTAATCAATCTTTATTCAGAACGTAAAAATTTAACTTGAAACATCACAAAAAACTTGAGTATTTGTTAGCCTTCTATCCAGTTTTAGATTCCGCAAAGGACAGTATTTCGGATACACTAATTTTTAGCCACTTTATTGAAAAAAAAATATATATATATGTAGACATAAATACAAGAGGTCGGAGATACAAGGATGGATTTTGGCATGCATGCCAAAAGTTATAAGTAAAAAAGAAGAGTTTTAGATTCAAGTTTTCGTGCATTTTATGTATCATGTTCAGTTTAAACTTGATAGTTAATGACGTTGTGAATATTATCATGAAGCTATTGATTTTTATTTTTACTATAGCATGAGATTTTTATTTAACTGTTTAGCAGTGGAATATTTAACTCCTTATTTAGTCATAAATCATTTTAAAGCCATTTTAAGAAATCTAAAACATAGTTGTCGATTTTTTTCATTTTTTTTTTTTTTTTTTTTTTTTTTTTTTATACACGATGTAAATAATTTTATTTTCTAACTTTTGTACATACTTTTCTTTTATGTATTATTCTGTTACTTATTATCTTTATAATTTCTGCGGGGTTTTTTATACATAAACTTATAATTAATATATTTTGCAGAACTATTTCATTTGTGCTCGCTGATAAGTTTTTATAAAATGATATTTTTTCTGGGAGGGGTATAAGGCGCAAGCTGAAGTTTTGCAAACAGGCGCCCGGCGGGTGCCCCTGGTCTCTACGTATTTATATAATTACGAAAGCACGCAAAAAAAAGCTGAAAATCTCCTTGAATATATTGAAATTACCTTTAAAAATGCCAAAAATTCAAAATTTTCAGAGAGCAAAATTTAGTATATTAGGCGAAAAGTTTGAAATCGAATTCCTTTTATGAATGTCAAAAAATCGCCGAGAAACGCTAAAATCCGCATTAATTTTTACATTGCAGAGAACAAAATGTAGTACTAGTGTACTAAAATTTGAAACCAAATTCCTTTTATTAATATGAAAAAATCGCCACAGAGCTTGAAGAAACGCTAAAATGCGCCTTGAAAATCGTGTTACAGATTGCTCAAAATTCAAAAATTGCGGAGCGCAAATTTTACTGTGGTGTTCTAAAAGTTTGATACGGAATTTTTCTTTTACGAATGTCAAAACATCACTGTGGAACTTGAAAAATCGCTAAAAATTGCATTAAAAATCGCTAAAAATTAAAATTTCGCTGAGGACAAAATTTAATATAGTGGAATTAGTACACAAATGTAAAAACAAATCACCTCAAAACGTGAAAAATCACAAAATATCGCAAACATCGAATTAAAAATCGCTAAAAATTCAAAATTTGCGTAGGCCGAAATTTGCTATATTAGGAAGGGTCGCATTGTTTAGGAAAAAATTTATTGTTCGTACCAGAACCCTTAATCAGTAATTTTCATGATCATTTTATTTAAAATATGTTACAGAAAGCTATGATGGATATATTACTTTCAAAATAGTGATAGGAAAAATAAAATTTTGGCTATAGAATGCGACCCCTGTATTAGGCTAAAAGTTTGAAATTGTTAAATTGTATAGAGCCATAAAATATTCCTAGTAAAATTAAATCCCACTAATCTTTTCGAAAATATGCTCTGTAAAAATCAGATAAATTGGGAATTACCTCACCTTAATGAAAATTTAATAATATTGTTTTTAAAAGATATGAACTCTGTATATTTAGGGATACTAGTTTTCTAGCCGATGTATACGTGGCTATTGTGTTTTTCTTTTGTTTCCTTCAAAATGTACTTCCATCAGTTTAGGGAGATATTTTTTTAATATAGAAAATAAATCATCAAAATCAAAATATATTAAAGGAGTAAAACAATAAATAAAGTTTTATAAATAGTTTTTGTGTGATTAACAATAAATAAATAAATCATCAAAATCTAAAAATACTACAGGAGATTTTATAACAATAAATTTTTTCAATGAATAGCATCTATGTATCTGATTTTTAATCAATAAACAAATCATTGTAATCTAAAAATATCACAGGAGTCAATTTTTACAAGAATAAATGAAGTTTTCTAAATAGCATATGTGTGTCTAATTATAAATCAACAAATAAATCAATAAAAAGTTTTCTAAATAGCAGATGTATGTCTAATTTTAAATCAGTAAATGAATCCAAGAAATCTAAAAACACTAAAGGGACTTAATTCTACAACAATAAATAAAGTTTTAAAACTAGCTTCTGTGTGTCTGACTGTATCAATAAATAAATCATCGTAATCTAAGAATACTACAGGACATTCTATTACAACAATAAATACAGTTTTAAAAATAGCTTCTGTGTGTCTAACTATCAATCAATAAATAAATCATCGTAATCTAAATATACTACAAGAGATTCTTCAACAATATATAGATTCATAAATAGCTTCTGCGTGTCTGACAACACCGTTCGTAAAAGTTCTTGATTTCACAGAGAAAAATCTCACAAAAGGATAACAGTAAGAAACTATTTATTTTACGGAAAAAATGTGTTTTTATTACAAACATTCTATTACTTAAAAAAAAAATTCTCCGTAAACTTATATTAAATACAGATTATTTCTATAAAATAAACAATTTTTTCTATAAAACAAAAAAACTGACAGGTTTTTCCGTAAAATTAACAGATTATTTTTCAATTTATATAAATCTATAAATAAATCACCTTAATCTAAAAATACTACAGGAGATTCTATAACACTAAATCAAATTTTATAAATAGCTTCTGTTTGTCTGACTATAAATTAATTCATAAATCATCGCAATCTAAAATTGCTGCAGGGATATATTCTTAAAAAAATAAAGATTTATAAATAGCTGCTACGTGTCTGACTACACCGTAAAAGAAAATCTCTTGATTTCACAGAAAAAAAAGTCAGACAGGGCTATATTAAGAAACTGTATATTTTACAGAAATAATCTGTATTTATTACAAACTTTCTGTTATTTTATCAGATTTTGTCCGTAAATTTATATTAAAAACAAATCATTTCCGTAAAATAACCAGTTTTTTTACTGGCATTCCAATTGACGGGTTTTTTCGTAACTTTAACAGATTTTTTTCTGTTTAAATCAATAAATAAATCTCCTAAATCTAAAAATACTACAAGAGATTCTATAACATTAAAATCAAATTTAATAGCTTTCGTGTGCCTGATTATAAATAAATAAATAAATCATCATAATCTAAAAATACTACAAGAGATTCTACAACAATAACTAAAGTTTTAAAAATAGCTTCTGTATTCCTGACTATCAATCAATAAATAAATCATCGTAATCTAACATTACTACAGGAGATTCTACAATAATAAATAAAGTTTTAAAAGTAGTTTCTGTGTGTCTGACTATCAATTAATAAATAAATCATCGTAATCTAAAAATATTACCTTAGATTCAACAACAATAAATAAAGTTTTAAAAGTAACTTGTTTGTGTGTGACTATCAGTCAATAAACAAATCATCTTAATTTTAAAGTACAACAGGAAATTCTACAACAGTAAATGATGTTTTAAAAGTAGCTTCTGTGCTTCTGTATGTCTGACTATCAGTCAAAAAATAAATCACCGTAATCTAAAAATAGTACAGGAGATTCTACAACAAAAATTAAAGTTTTAAAAACAGCCTCTGTATGTCTGACTATCAATTAATAAATAAATCATTGTAATCTAAAAATGTTACGGGAGATTCCACAACAATAAATAATTTTTTTAAATAGCTTCTGTATATATGATTATCAATGAATAAGTAAATCATCGTAATTAAACAATATTACAGGAGATTCTACAACAATAAATAAAGTTTTAAAAATAGCTTCTGTAAGTCTGACTGTCAATCAATAAATAAATCATCGTAATCTAAAAATAATACAGGACATTCTGCAACAATAAATAAAGTTTTAAAAGTAGTTTCTGTGTGTTTGACTACCAATTAATAAATAAAACATCGTAATCTAAAAATATTACGGGAAATCTTACAACAATAAATAAAGTTTCAAAAATAACTTCTGTGTGTGTGACTATCAATCAGTAAATAAATCATCTTAATTTTAAAGTACAACAGGAGATTCTACAATATTAAATGATGGTTTAAAAGTAGCTTCTGTGCTTCTGTATGTCTGACTATCAATCAAAAAATAAAGCATCGTAATCTAACAATACTACAGGAGATTCTACAACAATCAATAAGCTTTAAATATCGCTTATGTATGTCTAACTATCAATCAATAAATAAATCATCGTAATCTAACAATACTACAGGAGAATCTACAACAATTAATAAAGTTTTAAAAATAGCTTCTGTATGTTTGACTATCAATCAATAAATAAATCATTGTAATCTAACAATACCACAGGAGATTCTACAACAATAAATAAAGTTTTAAAAATAGCTTTAGTATGTCTAACTATCAATCAATAAATAAATCATCGTAATCTAACAATACTACAAGATATTCTACAACAATACATAAAGTTTTAAAAATAGCTTCTGTATGTCTGACTATCAATCAATAAATAAATCATCTTAATTTTAAAGTACAACATGAGATTCTACAATATTAAATGAAGGTTTAAAAGTAGCTTCTGTGCTTCTGTATGTCTGACTACCAATCAAAAAATAAATAATCGTAATCTAAAAATACTACAGGAGCTTCTAAAACAATAAATAAAATTTTAAAAATAGCTTCTGTATGTCTGACTATCAATCAATAAATAAATCATCGTAATCTAACAATACTACAGGAGATTCCACAACAATAAATAAAGTTTTAAAAATAGCTTCTGTATGTTTGACTATCAATCAATAAATAAATCATTGTAATCTAACAATACCACAGGAGATTCTACAACAATAAATAAAGTTCTAAAAATAGCTTTTGTATGTCTGACTATTAATCAATAAATAAATCATCGTAATCTAACAATACTACATGAGATTCTACAACAATAAATAAAGTTTTAAAAATAGATTCTGTATGTCTGACTATCAATCAATAAATAAATCATCGTAATCTAACAATACTACAGGGGATTCTACAACAATAAATAAAGTTTTAAAAATAGCTTATGTATGTCTGACTATCAATCAATAAATAAATCATCGTAATCTAACAATACTACAGGGGATTCTACAACAATAAATAAAATTTTAAAAATAGCTTCTGTATGTCTGACTATCAATCAATAAATAAACCATCGTAATCTAACAATACTACAGGAAATTCTACAACAATAAATAAAGTTTTAAAAATAGCTTCTGTATGTCTGGCTATTAATCAATAAATAAATCATCGTAATCTAAAAATAGTACAGGAGATTCTACAACAAAAATTAAAGTTTTAAAAACAGCCTCTGTATGTATGACTATCAATTAATAAATAAATCATTGTAATCTAAAAATATTACGGGAGATTCTACAACAATAAATAAAGTTTTAAAAATAGCTTCTGTACATATGATTATCAATGAATAAGTAAATCATCGTAATTAAACAATATTACAGCAGATTCTACAACAATAAATAAAGTTTTAAAAATAGCTTCTGTAAATCTGACTATCAATCAATAAATAAATCATCGTAATCTAAAAATAGTACAGGAGAATCTGCAACAATAAATAAAGTTTTAAAAGTAGTTTCTGTGTGTTTGACTATCAATTAATAAATAAATCATCGTAATCTAAAAATATTACGGGAAATCCTAACAATAAATAAAGTTTCAAAAATAACTTCTGTGTGTGTGACTATCAATCAATAAATAAATCATCTTAATTTTAAAGTACAATAGGAGATTCTACAATATTAAATGATTGTTTAAAAGTAGCTTCTCTGCTTCTGTATGTCTGACTATCAATCAAAAAATAAATCATCGTAATCTAACAATACCACAGGAGATTCTACAACAATAAATAAAGCTTTAAAAATAGCTTCTGTATGTCTAACTATCAATCAATAAATAAATCATCGTAATCTAACAATACTACAGGAGAATCTACAACAATTAATAAAGCTTTAAAAATAGCTTCTGTATGTTTGACTATCAATCAATAAATAAATCATTGTAATCTAACAATACCACAGGAGATTCTTCAACAATAAATAAAGTTTTAAAAATAGCTTTTGTATGTCTAACTATCAATCAATAAATAAATCATCGTAATCTAACAATACTACAGGATATTCTACAACAATAAATAAAGTTTTAAAAATAGCTTCTGTATGTCTGGCTATTAATCAATAAATAAATCATCGTAATCTAAAAATAGTACAGGAGATTCTACAACAAAAATTAAAGTTTTAAAAACAGCCTCTGTATGTCTGACTATCAATTAATAAATAAATCATTGTAATCTAAAAGTATTACGGGAGATTCTACAACAATAAATAAAGTTTTAAAAATAGCTTCTGTATATATGATTATCAATGAATAAGTAAATCATCGTAATTAAACAATATTACAGGATATTCTACAACAATAAATAAAGTTTTAAAAATAGCTTCTGTAAATCTGACTATCAATCAATAAATAAATCATCGTAATCTAAAAATAGTACAGGATATTCTGCAACAATAAATAAAGTTTTAAATGTAGTTTCTGTGTGTTTGACTATCAATTAATGAATAAATCATCATAATCTAAAAATATTACGGGAAATCCTACAACAATAAATAAAGTTTCAAAAATAACTTCTGTGTGTGTGACTATCAATCAATAAATAAATCATCTTAATTTTAAAGTACAATAGGAGATTCTACAATATTAAATGATGGTTTAAAAGTAGCTTCTCTGCTTCTGTATGTCTGACGATCAATCAAAAAATAAATCATCGTAATCTAACAATACTACAGGAGATTCTACAACAATAAATAAAGTTTTAAAAATAGCTTTTGTATGTCTAACTATCAATCAATAAATAAATCATCGTAATCTAACAATACTACAGGATATTCTACAACAATAAATAAAGTTTTAAAAATAGCTTCTGTATGTCTGACTATCAATCAATAAATAAATCATCTTAATTTTAAAGTACAACAGGAGATTCTACAACAATAAATAAAGTTTTTAAAATAGTTTCTGTATGTCTAACTATCAATCAATCAATAAATCATCGTAATCTAGCAATACTACAGGAGAATCTACAACAATTAATAAAGTTTTAAAAATAGCTTCTGTATGTTTGACTATCAATCAATAAATAAATCATTGTAATCTAACAATACCACAGGAGATTCTACAACAATAAATAAAGTTTTAAAAATAGCTTTTGTATGTCTAACTATCAATCAATAAATAAATCATCGTAATCTAACAATACTACATGAGATTCTACAACAATAAATAAAGTTTAAAAATAGTTTCTGTATGTCTAACTATCAATCAATCAATAAATCATCGTAATCTAGCAATACTACAGGAGAATCTACAACAATTAATAAAGTTTTAAAAATAGCTTCTGTATGTTTGACTATCAATCAATAAATAAATCATTGTAATCTAACAATACCACAGGAGATTCTACAACAATAAATAAAGTTTTAAAAATAGCTTTTGTATGTCTAACTATCAATTAATAAATAAATCATCGTAATCTAACAATACTACAGGAGATTCTTCAACAATATAGATTTTTAAATAGCTTCTGCGTGCCTGACTACACCATTCGTAAAAGAAAATCTCTGGATTTTACAAGGGAAAATCTCAGCCAGGACGACAGTAAGAAACTATTTATTTTACCAAATTATCTCTAATTATTATGAACTTTCTGTTATTTTAACAAATTTTTACCGTAAATTTACATTAAATGCAGATTATTTCTATTAAATAAACATTTTTTTTACTGGCATTCTGACTGATAGTTTTTTCCGTAAAATAAACAGATTATTTTTCCATGTATAAATCTTCAAAAAATCACTTCAATCTAAAAATACTACAGGAGATTCTAAAACACTAAATCAAGTTTTTAAAATAGCTTCTATTTTTCTGACTATAAATTTATAAATAAGTCATCGCAATATAAAAATACTTCAGGGATATATTCTTCAGCAATAAAGGTTTATAAATAGCTTCTGCGTGTCTGACTACACCGTAAAAGAAAATTTCTTGATTTTAAAGAAAAAAGGTTAGCCCCTACTGCAGTAAAAACTGTTTATTTTACGGAAATAATCTGTATTTATTACGAACATTCTTTTATTTTATCAGATTTTGGCCTTAAATTTATTTTAAATGCAGATTATTTCCGTAAAATATACAGTTTTTTACTGGCATTGTGACTGTCAGATTTTTCGTAAAATTTAAATATTTTTCCATGTATAAATCAATAAACAAATTTCCTTAATATAAAAATACCACAACAGATTCTATAACATTAAAATCAAGTTTAATAAATAGCTTCCGTGTTCCCGATTATAAATTAATAAATAAATAATCATAATCTAAAAATATTAAACGAGAGTCTACAATAATAAATCAAGTTTTTAAAATAGCTTCTGTGTGTCTGACTATCAATCAAAAAATAAATCATCCTAATCTAAAAATACTGCATTAAATTCTACAACAATAAATCAAGTTTTATAAATAGCTTCTGTTTGTCTGACTATAAATTAAGAGATATATCATCGTAATCTAAAAATAGTTCAGGAATATGTTCTTTAACAATAAAGATTTATAAGTAGCTTCTGCGCGTCTGATTACACCGTAAAAGAAAATCTCTTGATTTTAAAGAAAAAAAAAAGATAGCCACGACTCCAGTAAAAACTGTTTATTTTACTGAAATAATCTGTATTTATTACAAATTTTCTGTTATTTTATCAGATTTTTACCTTAAATATATATTAAGTGCAGACTATTTCCGTAAAATAAACTGTTTTTTACTAGCGTCCAGGCTGACATTTTTTCTCTAAAATTAACAAACTTTTTTTACAATGTGTAAATCTCTAAATAAATCGTCATAATCTAAATATACTACAGGACATTCTATAACACTAAATCAAGTTTTATAAATAGCTTTTATATGTCTGGCTATAAAACAATAAATAAATCATAGCAGTCTTAAAATTCTTCAGGATATTCTTCAACAATAAAGATTTATAAATAGCTTCTGCGTGTTTGACTACACCGTAAAATAAAATCTCTTGATTTTACAGGGAAATGTTAGCCAGGACTGCAATAAAAATTGTATATTTTACGGAAATAATCAGCATTTATTACGAATTTTCTGTTATTTTAACATTTTGCCCTAACGTCTTAATAAATACTGTTTATTTCAGTAAAATAAACTTTTTTGCTGGCGTCATGGCTGAAGTTTTTTTTCCCTTACAACGTATAAATCAATAAATAAATCATCATCATTTGAAAATTCTACAGGAAATTCTACTACTGTAAATAAAGTTTTATAAATAACTTTTGTGTCTGACTGTAAGTCAAGCTTTTGAGTGTCTCACTATAAATCAATAAATAAATCATCGCAATCTAAAAATATTTCAAGATATTCTTCAAAAATAAAGATTCATCCATACACTGTAAAAGAAAATCTCTTGATTTTTTCTTGAAAAAATGTCAGCTAAAACTGCAAGAAAAACTTTTCATTTTACGCAAGTAATCCGTATTTATTACGAACTTTCTGACGGGGTTTTTTCTGTAAAATTAACATATATATGTATATATATATTGCAATGTATAAATCAATAAATAAATCACTATAATATGAAAAAAACTACAAGAAATTCTACAACTGTAAATAAAGTTTTATAAATAACTTTTGTGTGTCTGACTCTAAATCAATGCCAAATGCGTGTGTCATAGCTGTAAAAATTTGATCCAACAAATCAAATGTTACATATTCAGGAGTGATATATTCATCGATTATTTTTAATCAATAAAGGTTTAGTTAGCTAAATTTGAAATTCGATTCTATTTGTAAACATATCTTGTGTCGATAGTACTTATTATATAGATGTTAATCCCTACACTTCCGAAAAAGCTAACACATAGGTTACATTTCCATATTTCTGAACTTAAACAAAAATAAAATAACGCTTAAATGTCGAAGCCTGTTCCATAAACATGATTCTATCGAATGCATCAAGAATTTTTACGGAAAATTTTTTGCAAAATGCCGATTCCGTTTGCAGTCTAAAAATAGAAATGTATACTGAATTCAGCAAAATTTTTCAGAATTTAAATGCATGGAAAAATTAAGTTATTGAGATATTTCGTTATGTTTTGGGGAGTTGGGATGGAATTCATATGTGCATTTGACAATATCCTCTTTTACAACGGTTTTTAAATTCTAGAGTCAGCATAATTTTAAGGTATCTGCATACGTTCGAAGTGCTGTTTTTTAAAACTGTACAATATTCAATAAATACACATATTTGTTGTTAAATTGTAATACAGAATAATGGAAAAAAGAATCCCTGGAAATAGTTTCGTAACTTAAAAAAAATAGGGTTTTTTGCCATTTTTATAAGCGAAATTTTATGCTTACTAGCCGCCGTTGGCGACTAGTTTGGTCTCCCTTAAAATTTATGTTTGGGAAAGCATGCTAAGCATTGTATCATGTTATTTTTATTCAGAATTTAATTTACTTGGACTCCCTTAGATAGAATTAATAAAATCCCTTCAGCTAATACTAGTTTTTGTTGGATTAAAATATCTCAATTTGTTGATTTTCCGTAAGCAAGTAGCCCCTACTGCGACAGAACAGGGTCACCCTAAGGTAACCCCCCTTATAGGTATGCAGATGCATTGAATGCTGTTCAATAACCAATGAGATGCGTTTCATTCGGGCGTTGGTATTAAACAATTAACTAATAAGTGCGATTTCTGTTCCCCGTACGATAGCGTAATGTATATTTACATATTCCAAACATATTATGCAACGTACACTCAAGTCAATTAAATATATATAAATTTCCTTTGTACTACACTACTATTGCACTTACCTATGCATTGAACTAGGAGTTTTACACTATCTTCAAAATTAACTGAAATACTTCAAAAAAGATTTAAAAAAAAAGTAATTTAACAAAGTACAACGACCATTTGGAAAATGATTTTTTCGAAGACTAAAATTTTAGACAGAAAAAATCACACGGAGCTGGCATACATTACGTACGCCATGAAGTAAACATGAATAGTGTTATTACAAGTAAAAATTGCAAGATTTCCTGAAACTTACGTATTATCCACCTGAAACTTACGTATTATTCAAGCATTTCATTGGCTGTTCCGGAAAAGGCTTTTCCATCGTCAGATTTCCAAGAAATCTGCCGAACCATTTTAAATGAAATTTCATTCTTAAAACTTCTAAACATCCCACACTACTATTTTTTACACCGTCGTATGGAAAAAAATGTACTTTTGAATGTAATTTGTTTGAAAGCTTTATTTATTTATTTATTTATTTTTTTGTAGTTTTTATTACTTTTTTGTCATAGTGGCAACAGAAGTATCCATCTGTGTTGAAAGTAAAGGGAAAATACAGATTACTGTATAGACCCATCAGAAAACGAGTACAATGCGGATTAAACCAATAAAAACCTTCAGATATGCTTTTGATTTCCTACCCTGACGAGGACGATAACCATTTTTCCAAATGGTTAAAAATCCATAATTTTTTTATTGTAAATTGGCATTTTTTTTTTAATATTTGAGTACCTATAAAATAAGTACATTATCGCATAGAACTTAAATTCGAGTTCAGAACACAGTGATTAATGTGGAAAGTATTCTGAGAAAATTTCACTGAAATAGGTTTGACACATTTTATGTAATGAAATTTATCGAACATGGAGATAACGAAATACAGTTAAACTTCGTTTAGAAGCCACCCCTATTCAACGTCCACATCTATTAAGGGCCAATATTTCTAGCAACGGAAAATTTTCCCATAGACATAATGTTAAATTTACTCCTATTAGGGGCCGCACCTATCCCTCATAAAGGTCTTTTTTTCACATATGCCTTAAATCCTAAACAGGTGTATTGAATTCCTGAACCAAAAGATAAGAGTTCTGCAAACAACTGCACTTGCAACAAAGAAGGCAGGGAGAGACGGGGAGGATTTAGTAACACACTGAAGGATCACAAATCTTTCCACAAGTGAGACAAATAGGTGTTCCTCACACATTGATCTTTCAACCTGTAGCGGTTGGGTTGGAGGGGAAAATTGACCCTATTTTGTGGGCACATAAAGGATAACAGGTTATCTAGAAAAACTGATACTACATTTACTAAAACTGTGAATGCATATTGAAGTTCAATTTTTACGCTAGAAATTTTATGCCCAGGCTTATGTAAAATTTTAAATTATGGCCTCTAAATCAAGCCAAAGAGTACATTTGGATTTGAATGACAAAATCAAAATTCTTAATTGTCATGATCAAGTAACATCTGCAAGAAAACTGGCTTCACAGTTTAATTGCAGCAAGAATCAAATAATCAATATTATTAAAAGCAAAAAGAACTTACTGAAAGAATATGCAGATTATAAAAATCGCGGGATAAAAAGAAAAAGAAGTGAAAAATTTGGTCACCCCTATTCAAGGGCCACCCCTCATAAGGGCCAATTTTCAATGAACGGCAGATGACCCTTACAGAGAAGTTTCACTGTAATTGATTTTCCAGAAATCACATTTAAAGATTGGCGTACCTTTTGGAAGATTCGAGATGCCTCATCTACGAGTCACCCATTGATTCTGATGAGGACCTCAATGCAAAACTTTCAGCGATGTGGGTGGTGGCACATATTGGAGCACTTACTGTAATTATTATGTCAATAAAACGCTTGTTTTCATTTCCGCTGCTTTTCTAGTTTTTCGCCAACAATTTTCGTTTTCGACTCCACACTGCTATACCACAAACTATATGCAAGCTCTACAAATACATCCATCACATGAAAATTCATTTATAGGCTTAGTATCTATCTGAGACCAAGGAATGACACTGCATTCATCATTTACTTCTTTAATACCTAACATACTATTTATTGCCTCTCGATTACATCTGAAAGTCACATTTGGGGCTCCGGATTCATATATATTATTTGTCCATGGACATTGATCATCTACAGAATTCAAAGTTTTTTCAACTGATGGTAAATAAATCTGCTGTTGCTCTTGACTGAGTATTATTCGCTGAAAAATATTTTCATTTTCGGGTAAACTTTGCAAATTATTTTCATCAATAGTAATATAACGATACCAAGGATTATTTTTGTTTAGATATTCTAAAGCAGACTTAACGTTTTCACGATTTACTATAAAATCTTTGAATTCTTCACCATCTTGTCTTCTAACAAAGATGTACTGTGATATAGTATCTATGGAATGAGGTTATAAAGTACAAAATTCTGTAATATCTTGATGAAAATTAATAACTTGCTCACTGTATCCAAGCTGACCACCTTAGGCTTCTTTACGTGCACGTTAAACTCCCTTACATTTTGGAAAATTAGTTGAAGGACACCTGTGTAACTCGAGGGAACGATCGATTACAAATTTTCAGTTTTTTATATAGAGGGTGTCCCAAAAATGGCTGGTGGATTTTTAAAGTCAATAAAAACTAATCCGACGTGGCAATCCCAAAACTTTCTTCTATCTCATACACGTTAAAAACATCCTGAAAAAAACAGCATAGCAGCGCCACCGATTAGATGATATATTCCAAAATCTAATAATTAACAACTTATGTCAACTTCTAACTGAATCTGAAGTTTGATAAAAATCCGTACATTACTTTTTGAGGCAGAGCTATTGCGGAAATCGTAAAAAATTCTGCATAGCAGTGCCATCTGCAGAGCGATTTAGACAAAAAACTAATTAGGACCAATTTATACTTGGGAGTAACTGAATCTAAAGCTTGATGAAAATTCATACATTAGTTCGTGAGACACAGCTATCGCGGAAATCTTGAAAAATGCTGCATAGAAATGAAACCTGTTGGACAATTTACACCAAAAGTTAAACAGCATTAATTTATATCAGGGACTCACCGAATCTGAAGTTTGAGGAAAATTAGTACATATATTCTTGAGATAAAGCTATTGCGATAATCATGAATAATGCAGCATAGCAGCGCCACCTGTTGGGCGATTTTCACCAAAAAATAATCAGCATCAAATTATATCATGGACTAACTGAATCTGAAGTTTTGTGAAATTCTGTGCATTAGTTCTTGAGATAGAGCGCCCACAAAATTTTTAACACGTACAGACTCACAGAGTGACAGACAGACATTTTCTAAAAACCATCAATCGTATTTAGGACCTTCTAAAACGTATAAATCCATCAAAAACCGGAAGTCGAAAATTTTTACGAATCCAATACTTTATTCTTGTAGAGATAGAAGAAAATAAAAAACGGAACGTGATAGAAATGTATCATTTGCGGCGTTATGTTTGAGAAACCAGGAAATTTTATCTCATCAATTTGCAAATTTCGTTAAAATTTCACCAAAAGATGGTGCTGCAGGTATGTGAGAGCTGCAGAGAATTTGAATCCGTCACATCTTCTTTACGTATTTTGCTACGTAATCCGTTCGTGAGTGCTTTTGAAAAAGTATACACTATTGAAAATGGTTTATTCGTTGGTAGAGCGAATATTTCTTGTTTTCAAGTATCACCGAGTTGTGTTCAAACGAGGTGCAGTTTTCAAAGGAAATTTAATGTCCGAAACTGACGATCAGACAATAAAATAAAAGCTCTGTGCGAAAAATTTGAACGAACAGGGAACGCCAATGATGACCGTATTGGAGATGTCGTTGCAGTTACAGTCGTACAGCAGGTCATCGTACAGTGGCCCCTTTCCGTTCGCCGTATTACAGCTCGTGCTGGACTCCGAAAAATGACCACTGTAACGTTTCCTGTTTCAATATTTCAGTTCCAATGTACTCCGAGGCGATGCTTAACATCTAAAACAATTTATTCACTTTTATTAATACTTCACTTTTATTTATACTCCATCTTGTGCTACGTTTGTAGCCTTGCCAACCTGTAATAGTGAAAAGTTTCAGGCTGGGTATCGTTCCATGTGGTTTATTTGGTAGAACGTCAGTGCGCTATAATGATGGCCCGGGTTCGAGTCCCGGCATGGATTTCTTTCACTAGGTTGGCCTTTGCGCTTTTTAAGCAAGTAATTCGAAATTTGATTTTTATTCGAAACAATTTATTCACTTTCATATTTACAGCTTAAAAGCTACACACATTTTAAAACCACATCACTCTATAGGCGACATAAACTCAGTACTCTAATGTATACATTTCTATGTTTTCAACACAATCCAGTTCGTATACAATCTGCCACACTTTTTTCAAACTCAAAATATTTGCTCTCTTCTCTTCACTTGACCTGCCACCTAACATCTTTAGCTCTCTTTCCGCATATTGAAAACTTTCCCTCCGACACGACAGCACGGCTGATCAGTCTCCGGATCCTAGACGGCGATTCATGGACAAAGTCTGAATCTAGGCTGCGATTCATGGACAAACGCTGGACAAAAGCTAATTTTGCAACTAATAGTGTTATTACACGTCAAAATTGCAAGCGACAAAAATCGCCTGCGACTCGTCAGATTTCCTCAAACTTACGTATTTTCCAAGCATTTCATTGGCTGTTCGGAAAAGGCTTTTCCATCGTCAGATTTCCAAGCATTTGATTGGCTGTTACTGCTGACTCGCTTCGTTTCAGGTGTCACAGCTCCGTCAAAAGAAAGTTGCTTGCTTTCGAAGCGACTTCCATGGAGCCATAGGATAACATGGAGTCGCTTGGAATTTGAAGCGACTTTGACCCCTCGTGTAATAGCACTTTTACGAGACAGGATAGGCTGCGGGGTTCTTTGGTCATTACACCGCGCACCGTATCATGCGTACAGCCTTCACATGTTCCCGTACAAGATCCAAACGCGCCAACCCCTGAGTAACGATGCCATTCATGCACGCTGGGATTTCCCGAACGCTAGGCTGCAGCTTTCGGATGAGGCTGAAATCGATATTGGAAACATATGGCTCTCTCAAGAGGTATATTTTCACCTCGATAGCTTTGTCAACAAGCCGAACTGGTGCATTTGGTGAACCGAAAATCCGCATTTGCGGTACCAGCATCCCTGCATCCCCCAAAACTAATGGCCTGGGCCGCTAATTGGCCCAAAGGAATAATTGGCCCATTTTTTGGAGAGTAAACGATGAACGTTGCCAAATCTCTTGAAATTCTTGGATGAATTTGTGGAGATTCATAATGATTTGGAGGGCCGTTCGAACACCTTCTGCTTCATGCAAGATGATGCTCGTTCACATCCAACGCCGGCAATATTTGATTTCCTAAGCGTGCATTTCAATGATCGTGTAATTTCCTTGCATTACGACACGCGTAGAGGAAGTGGCATGGCATGGCCTCCCTATTCCCCAGATTTGAAGCCATGTGACTTTTTTTGGTACTTTTTAGTTCGCCGGGCACCACTGTTATATATACACATTTATATACATCATATATGTAAAATACATATATAGTATATACATATACATATATTGTATATATACACACACACATATATATATATATATGTATGTACATATGTATATATACATACATGTATATATATATATATATATATATATATATGTGTGTGTATATATAACACTGGCACCCGGCTAACCAAAAAGTACCTTTTTTCTTTGGGGGTACCTGAAAGACCTGGTATACCGCCAAAATCCACAAACAACTGCGGAACTGAAAAACACATCTGTACTGCACGTGAGACAATTCAAACCGACAAGTTTGCACGGGTGTCTGGACACATTTTGTCTCAGACTACGCCACGTTGTTGCTGCAAATGGTGATTATTTTGGAAACATTGTTGTTTAATTTTTTGAAACAGTCCTTGTAAAATTTTTATACAGCCTCTTATTTTTCCTATTTTGCAGCGACACCTTTTGGAGAAAATTTTAACTAAATTTGCAATTTGGGCAATACAATTGCCTGGTCTTCCAATCATAAAGCTGCAAACGATATATTTCTATCGCGTTTCGGCTTTTTTATAGACTTTCAAAATCCATCAGTCGTTTTTGAGGCACAGTGTATAAACCCAGTGAAGAGGTCTTAGGGCTCTTAAATCTTCAAAATTTTTGAAATTTTTACTTTTTTAGTTGCTGAACTCCTATCTTTTCTGAATATTTTTAGATAATTATTTCCTTGACATTCCTATTAGAACAGAAATTATGGAATTATACCCGCTCAGTAGCTGAAGCGGCATTTCCGAAACTTTGAAGTCATTTTTCTCCAAATAACGTTTTTGGACATAACGCGCGCGATATCTCAAAAACTTCTGAATATTTGTTCATGAAATTTTCAAAACATGTCATTTATGTTAGTCTATAAAACTTCATTTGTTTTGCTCAAAAAAATATCTTTTATAGGTGATTATATTAAATTTTGCATTAATTAAATACAACTTTGTATTAAAAATATAAAAATACTTTAAATGCAATTTTTTTATGTTCAGGGTAATTATTATAATCTAAAGTATAATTAGGCACCAAAAATTTCATTCTACTTGCAAAATTTATTTTGTAATCCTGCGCGTAAGCTGTCATACCAATTTTCTGCTCGATAGATGTCTGACAGTTTGGAGCCCCCTATAAATATTCTTTCTGCATTTCGAAATTTTTTAAATAAATGAAATAAAGAAAATACTTATATCTTTCATCCGAATTAAAATTGTGTTTTTAAACCATATACATTTTTAGATATGTTGGACGTTATGGAAATGTTCCTTTTTTTCATTATTTCCAGTTTTAAAAGTCCTGAAACCCTTTTATTAAAAAAATTGTAACAATAAACAGTCATTGTTATTTTTCTTATGCTACATGCATTGTATTATTTAAAAACCGCTCAATTCTTTCTAACATATTGTCATTTTTATCTTTGTTTCAGAATGTAGTAGCATCGAATTTATCCATGGAATGTATTTTTGTATCTAAAATATAAATCACTGCAAGCAAAAATATTCTTGGAGAGATTCTGGAACAATAAATCACTTTTTCATAAATGGCTTTCTGTGTTTCTAACAATAAATCAATGCAACGTATGCGTGCCACAGATACAAATTTGTGACCCAAAATATCAGATGTTACGTATTCAGCACTGATATTCCATTCGATTATTTACAATCGATATAGATTTGGTTTGCTAAATTCGAATTTCTATCACTCTTCCTGAACATGCACGGTAAATGTAAGCCTTACACGAAAGTTAATTCCCATATCTCTCTAAAAGTTAATGCATGGGTTTTGTTTACATGTTTTCTATACGGCTAAAAAGAAGTAAAAGAAAGATCTGAGTTCCTGTTGCATAAACATGATTCTGCATACAGCAATACAGCAAAATTATAACGGAAAGATTTTCCTGAAAGAAAAATTCCGTATACACACTGTCAGAAATACTTTATTCAATTTACGGAAATTTTCCTGGCAACAGTGCTACCTGGATATTTCCTTTTATAGACGTATTATCCGTTTCATTTTTTCTCCGTTACAGGAAGTAAAATATACGTCAATAAAAGAAAATGGGGATGAAATAAAAGTTACTGACCTTGGTATCGAACCAGCTACCTTAATGTTACGAGACCAGTACTCTAACCACTTTAATACAGTTGTACAGAAGTGGAACAGTTTGAAGTAAATATGTTTTCCTCAGATGGGTATGGATTAATTAATTTATTTAAGGGGATCCGGGACACAAAAATTTTCAAATTTTCAACAAATAAAAAATTATTAGATTAAAAACTTCTCTGCCCTTTTCTGCTTAAAATGATGTATGAATCACGTTTCTATCTTAATTAGAACAGGAAATATTAATTTTTTCGTTTTGGTTTGTTTTCGAAATCTACCTTTCAAGCTATGGTTGTCAAGGAAACGACTTCTTGTGAAATTGCGTTTTTCTTCATGATGGGTTTTTTGACCATTACTCATATTTAAATTATTATAAATCAAGAACTGTTACAGATAAATGGTTCAAACTTGTCTTTTTCAATAGTTTTACTTTAATTTAGATTCAGCAAATTTAAAAAAAAATTACTTTTGAAAATATGATTTTTTTTTTTAATGTTACATCATTTTTTTCTAATTTTTACTTAAAATATTTTTATTTTTTTTAATTAATATTTTTTTAAACGCTGAATCTAAATTAAAACTTATATATTTCTGTTTATTTAAATGAAAACAATTTGAAATTCTATAAATAATATTTCGAGTTATAACGATTTTAAACTACCCCACTTTTTAACAAAATTTAAATTTTAAATTAAAAAAATATATATATGAGAAGTTTTATCATGCGATTTTATTTACAAATGATAGGGTTAACCATCACAAAAATTTCAAAATTTTAACACAATAAATAATTTTTTTTTGAAAATGTGTCCCGGACCCCTTTAAAAAGCTTTGAATTTTGAAGTTAATTTCGGGAAATTTTCGCCCGGAATGAGATTGTGGGTCGGGGTTTAATACTCTAGTATTAAAATAGGATAAAAAATATGAATTATAAATATTTTTATTTAGATTGTTAGATGTAAAATATGAGTATTATATTTTTATGAGAGATTATTTTTTGAGTAAAATTAATATTTTTCCATTTAATATTTTAATTAAATTTTAAATGTGTTCATTTAAAATGTATTTTAAATGCGAAATTTTTTATATAACTTTAAAGAACAAATTGTGAATAATTTTAAATGAACGAGAAAATTAACTGTTATTTATTTTTAAATTCGAAAGCGTTTTTTTTCTTTGTTGTTGGTTTATTTATTTTTAAATTAAATTAGAAATCTTAGTTTATAGAATTCATGGTTTTTCGTTTTAAAAGGAATTCTGATTTAATATTAATAGAGCCAATACGCATGCGTGGTAGGAATAAACGGAATTTCTCCCTCTTTTTCAGACTTTCGGGAAGAATTCACGGATAAAACACGTTTCTAGGAGTACGGAAATTAGTTGTTAAAAAAACTAAAAATAATTTAGTGTATAGTGATGAGTTTTCCTGACAGTGCACTGTAAAAAAAATACGACCAGTTTTCCTGTAGGAATCGGAAAAATAGATGCCGTTATCGTACCGGAAAAATTTCCGACCCAGCTCGGAATAAAATCGGTAAAAAAAAGAAAATAGTCAATAAAACAGTATTTTACGGATTTTATTCCGATTTTATGGATTTTATTCCGAGCTGGGTCGGAAATTTTTCCGGTACGATAAGGGCAACTATTTTTCCGATTCCTACAGGAAAACTGGTCGTATTTATTTTACAGCGTGCAGTGTAAAAGTAAACATTGTTTTTAATAACATAAATATTGAATAATTATCTTTAAGTTCATTTCATAATTGCAATTGATGGTTTTTCGAAGAAAATTTCATTACAGTAAATTAATTTTGAGTCGGACCTGATTATGCAAATTTCTCCTTTTTTTATGGTAATTGAAAGCGCGAACTAGTAAAACAAAAATATATATGTGGTCGATTTTTAAAAAGTTGCCCTTTGATTGACGCTATAATAAAGTGCGAAGACGTTAATTTATTTTGAAATATATAATTTTTACTCTACTTCTGTTTTAAGATAAGGCAACAGGAAAGGTAAAAGATAACATTGTTTAAACTACCTATTCTGAGTTTCTAAATTGATTTCTCAACGCATAATCACAATTTAATTATTATATTATTTATTGATTAAAGCGTATATATATTTTTATTTTTTTAAATGGTTTATTATTACAAAGTTTGACTATATATAAACTGTTTTAAGTATGTGCATTTTCGTCTTAAAAATATTCTGTGTTGCCGTATCACAGTTAGTTGGCTTATTTGTCTATCGTGGTTTGGCGCGTCAGTAATTCCAGTGTTTTTATAACTCGTATATTGTTATAACATGAAAGAACATTTGGATTTGGATCACTTGCGTCAGGGTACCGGAAAAAAATGCCTTAAATTAAAATTTACTCATTTATAATCCTTATAATATTATAAATGCGAAAGTGTATGTGAAAGTTTGAATGAAGTCAACGTCTAAACGGATGAATAAATGCTTTTGTATCTTTGCATAGACATGGATTATAACCCGGAAAAGAACATAGGCTATGTTTTATTACTTTCTTCTATCTTTACAAGAAGAAAGTATCGGGACTCGAGAAAAATTTCGACTTCCGGTTTTCGATGGATTTATATGTTTTAGAAGGTCCTGAACGCAGTTTGGTGGTTTTTAGAAAACGTCTGTCTGTCTTTATGTGACAAAAAGTTTTCGGGCGCTCTGTCTCGAGAATTCATCTAATATAATTTTAATATAAATTATATAGTTAGGATGAGCGAAGCGAATCCTCTACTAGGATTCACAAATTACATTTTGTCGTACACTTTACAAAAAAAAAAAAAAAAACTATTCAATATTTTGACTTGAAATTAAACATAAAAATAAATTATAATCTGTAGATTTGCCAAATTTTTTTTTAATTAACTTAAAAAAATTATTATTTTAATTAATTGATTTTGCATGTTTTTCCATTACGGACGCATTTTTGCAAATAAAAAATGAAACAAGCCTATTGTAAGAAGAGAAAATAAATCATGGAGTTAACCATTATAGATAGAATCATGATTCATTAAATAGTTTCACGATTTCTTTTATGAAATTTTTAAAATATTTTTTTTAATGAAAATTATAGCATATTTTTAATGAATTAAAATCTGTGAAAATTCAATTATTTACATTCAGTTATAAAAGTATTTATCAGTTTTAAGAATTCAAATACACAATTTTTTCTTATTATGTGAAATAACTTAAGCAGACGATACTTACGCATTTTGAAAGAATTATATTATGATTTTTTTTTTGTAAAATGGCAATAAAAGAATTGTAAACAAATAAAACTAATTGTTAAATTCGTTATATAAAGTGTTATTCGAATTCAAAGGTTGAAAATTGAATCAAATGAAACGTATTTACTATTAAAAAGTAATTACTATTAGTATTATTTTTAATATGTTTGTTGTTTGAAAACGATTTATGGAATGCATTATTTCTGTTATAAAAAATGCCGAAAAAAAATAACGTACACTTATTGGTTGAAAAGAATAATGCTTCGCGAATCCAAACAAAGCACGGTTTTTGCTATTAATAATGTTTATATATTTTGTAACGATGCACTATCATATGATATCCATAGAATATGGAGAGATTTGCTGCATAATAGATGAAAGCTGGCTTTGTTGAAAAAAGAATAATTTTATCTGACTTCTCATCTGGCGTACAACCTTTAAATTACAATGATTTCTTCTAGACAATTCTAGAATAAGCGCAAAGAAAATAATAACAGCCTTTAAATCCCACTGATGACTGCCTTGCAATGGCTAAAAACGTTCTAGATTTTTTTCGATGTATTTTAATTTGTATTTTAAATATCTTTATATTACATTTATGCAACTGAAAGTAATTTTTATACAATTATTTATGCTTTATATGTATTTTAATACTTTTGTTTTATTGTCTCCGACACTAATAATATCGAAGTCGAATGGGCAGTGCTCAGAATCGGACCTTAATTTTGAGTTCGAAACAATTTTAGTCAATTTAAATTTTGTTCAAACCGAATAATAAATAATACGATCGCCAAATTTCATTAAATACACATATGAATGTATATGATAAATCCGTAGTTATATAAATGTATTTATTTAATTAAATTAGTTGAGTATGAAGAGTAGAAAAAAAATCCGTTGAGTATTTATCTTAAATGAATATTTATTTTTAATTTCACTGTGGCGCCAATAGGCGATAAATCGCCAAAAAAGAAGCAATTTTCATATTTTTTTTTACAAACGATATATAGAGATTCCGCAGGAAATTTTGGGTAAACATATAGACTGGGAGACGGTAGCACAGACAATCACCTCATGGAGTTCACGGCTGAAATTCCAGAATTAGTTAAAACTCGATTCGCATATTAAAACGCAATCGGTCTGCCAAGTCCTATCTGGGTGGAAAACACCTGAAAATCTGATTTTAATAACTGACTCGTAGGTTTACCATTGTGTTTTCCTGCACCCAAAGGTATGAAAACATGGAGGACTGGGAGCAGGAAAACACAATAGTAAACCTACGAGTCAACCACTAAAATCGGATTTTCAGAAAGCCATCATAACATAATCTATTGATATAATTGCTAATAAAGATACAGCTTGTAAAGATGCTCTATCATACGATATCCATGTAGATATTTGCTGCATAACAGATGGAAGCTTGTTTTGTTGAAAAAATGAATAACTTTATCTGACATCTTATCTGACGTACAACCTTTAAATTACAATGTTTTCTTGTTGACAATTTTCGAATAAGCGCAAAGAAAATAAAAACAACATTTAAATCCCACTGATGACGGCCTCGCAATGGCTGAAAATGTTCTGGAGTATTCTAATATATTTTAAAATATTTCTAATGTATTTTAAGCTATTTTTAATGTATTTTAAATAATTTTATATTTGGTTTTTTTGCACCTGAATGTAATTTTTGTACATTTTGTGCTTTTATGTGTATTTTATATATTCTTTTTAGTATTTTAGAGAATTAGGAAATGCACAGATACAATTACAATAGAAATATAGGAATCATATAGAAATAATCTCTTACAATACACTGTAAAGAAATCCGACCCGTTTTCCTGTAGGAATCGGAAAAATAGTTGCCCTTATCGTACCGGAAAATTTTCGACCCAGCTCGGAATAAAATCCGTAAAAAAAAGAGGAAATAGTCAATAAAACGGTATTTTACGGATTTTATCCCGATTTTACGGATTTTATTCCAAGCTGGGTCGGAAATTTTTCCTGTACGATAAGGGCAACTATTTTTCCGATTCCTACAGGAAAACGGGTCGTATATTTTTTACAGTGTAACCCATTCTATACTGTATTACTACTAATCGATGTATTAAATGAATTTCATAGCAAGTTATTTTAATGTTACTTTAAAGTACCATTAAAAAGGGGGTTAGTGAATAAAGAGTTAATGAAATAGTCAATAAAACGGTATTTTATGTATTTTATTCCGAGTTGGGTCGGAAATTTTTCCGGTACGATAAGGGCAACTATTTTTCCGATTCCTACAGGAAAACTGGTCGTATTTTCTTTACAGTGTAACCCATTCTAAACTGTTTTACTACTAATCGATGTATTAAATGAATTTCATAGCAAGTTATTTTAATGTTACTTTAACACTGTAAACTGAAATGTCTGAAATTCAGACATTTAAGTGTCTGAAAGGCAGTGTTCAATTTTCAGACGTTTTAAAATGTCTTAAAATTTTCAGACACTTCTTGCGTCTGAATTTCAGACACTTAAGTGTCTAAAACAAGAGTGTTCAAATTTCAGACGTTTTAAAACGTCTTAAAGTTTTCAGACACTTCTTGCGTCTGAATTTCAGACACTTAAGTGTCTAAAACAAGAGTGTTCAAATTTCAGACGTTTTAAAACGTCTTAAAGTTTTCAGACACTTCTTACGTCTGAATTTCAGACATTTCAAATGTCTTAATTGCGGCCATCTTTGAGCCTTTTTTTGGAGGGGGGGGGGCAATATGAAGCCATCTTTGACCACTTTTCTTTCTAAGCCATATACGCAGCCATGTTTGACCACATTGAGTCATTTTTTATAAATCGAATAATTTGTTAGCATAAAGCAGAGCTGATTGCAGCATGGGAAAACTGGGATGTCTCTCTGTCCCCTGATTTTAGGCTACTCCAAATTGGGTATGAAATTTTCATAAAGCTGATATTTTAAATCTGTTTTGACCTTATGATGATTGTAATCAGTATTTTGTAGTTTCAGAATAGGATAATATATGGATAACGGATATAATAGAATGTTAATATATAGATAATTTAAATAAGTAGACGTTTGAATCACAATACGTACACTTTAATACAATTCTATAAGGGTAACTTTACATCACTTCGTTGATACTTTTCTAAATACAGCACTTTTCTTACTTAAAACTTACAACATATTTCTTACGAATAATTTGATTAGGCTTAACAATACCTTCCTTGGCATCTAATGAGCCGCTGCTTCATGCACAACATTATTTTTTAGACTGACTCTTTTCTAATTTTTGAATATGTCCAAACCTTGATCTCGTGATTGTGAATTTTCATTACTCGTGCTTTCAAATTATGGATAATAAAAATACCAGAGCATCAGTTAATTTGTTTATCATGTACGTCATAAAGAAAATAAAGTATGTTTAAATTTAAATCCTACAAATCGGTCATCCTGACATGATGGCGTCCCGACATCATCATCTTGGCTTATTATTTCTTTTTTATGTTTAAACAGCTACACTCTTGAGACTTTTATACATGTTTCTTTCACATAAAATTTTGATTATAGGTTCAATACACATACACGTATATTTAATCTATCCGACTCGTCCAGGAGTTTAACCCATAGACCACGGCTTCATGTATTCGGTCCCGGTTGACGTCTTCCCTGGACCTTCATGATCTCCTACTTTCTTTACTTCATACCGATCATGATTCTTGGCTGCAGTTATCTCATATGGCCCCAAATATTTTTCTTTAAGTTTGATAGTATTGCCAAATTGCGTCCTCTTCATGGCGACGATATCTCCTATTTTGTATTTTCGTGTCTGTTTTCTTTTCTTATCAAACTGCACCTTGTTTTCTTCTTGTATTTTGAGTATATTTTTCTTTGCTTCTTCTCTCATGTCTTCGCGTTCTTCCATCATACATTCGGTAAATTCCTCTTCCAAAATTTTCTTGATGTTCTGCATGTTACTGTCCTTCATTTTAACTCCTGTCATTAATTCAAAAGGACTATACTTGGTGCTTCGTGTTACTGTGCTATTGATAATTCTTTGTAATTTTGGTACATACTTATACCACTTGGATTCATCATCACTAGATAATTTTGACAAAACGGATATCATCACTCTGTGTATTCTTTCCACCTGTCCATTTCCTCTTGGCATCCCAGTTGTTATCTCTAGAGGTTCAATTCTTTCCTTTGTACAATATTCCTTGAACTCGCTTTCAGTAAAAGCTTTTCCTTTATCGGTTATAATCCTAGCTGGGTTCCCGAAAGTTGTTTGTTGTAGTTCCAATTTCTCTATTACTTCCTTGGCCGACTTTGATTTCACTGGGTAAAACCATGCGAACTTCGTAAATGCATCTACTACGGTGAAAATATATTGATATTTTTTATTTGTGAGAGGTAATGGACCTATGTGATCGATGTGATAGGTTTCCAATGGTTTGTCTCCTTTTGGTATAGGGTTTAGAAAACCTTCAGCTTTTCCCTGCTTTCTATTATATAAGATACAATCAACACAGTTCGCGATTATTGTCTCTACTTTTTTCCTTAATCCAGCTATGTAAAATTCTTGCTTCACTAGATCTTCCGTTTTTGATATAGCAAAGTGTCCTCTTTCATGAATTTTTCGTATAATTTCTCGTTGCATCTCTTCCGGCACCACCAATATTTCTTTTCCATTCTCGAATCTGTATAATACATCATCTTTTACTAAGTAATTATCGGACGGTCCATTTTTAATAAGCGACTTGATGCATTGTATAGATTCATCTAGCCTTTGCGCTATTGCGATTCTTTTCGTTATTTCTCCTTGCGATCTTGTTATCACTAATACTGATTGTGTTGTCGGGACGTTTCGGCTTAATGCATCTACATGTTTCATTCTTGTTGCTGCTCTATGTTCTATCTCGTAGTTGTATTCCTCGATGAGCAATGCCCATCTTGCTACCTTAGGTGTTAAATCTCTTTTGTTTAATTTTTTCTGGAACGCAGCGCAGTCCGTTACTATCTTGAATTTATTTCCCATTAGGTAATTTCTGAATTTCTTAAGAGCTTCTATTATGGCTAATACTTCAAGTTCATAACTTGAATATTTCTCCTGTTGTGGTGAAGTTTTCTTGCTCATGTATTGTAATGGATGAAATTTTCCATCATCTCCTTTCTGTAATAAAACTGCGCCAAATCCTTGGCTGCTTGCGTCAGTATGGAGTTCTAGTGTGGATCCTTGTTTATATAATTGAAGAACTGGTTTTGTTGATAGTATTCTCTTTAACTCATTAAAAGCTCCAAGCTGCTCTCTTTCAAATTTGAAACAATTTGTTTTCCTTAATAAATCACTCGGAGGCTTGGCGATTTTGGCGTAATTCGGGATAAACTTTCTGAAGTATCCTGTTAAACCTAAAAAGGATTGTAATTGTTTTGTTGTTGTTGGTTTAGGGAAATTTTGCACAGCTTTTGTTTTCGCTTCGGACGGTTTTATGGTCCCATTTTCAATTATATAACCCAAGAACTCTATTTTCTTTTTAAGGAATTGGCACTTTTTGAAGTTAATTTCTAAACCATACGCTGATGCTACTTCTAATACTCGTTTCAGCTTCTTTATCCCATCTTCTTCATCATCTGAGGGAATGACAAAGTCATCCATATATACAATGATAGTGCCTTCTCGTGGTAAATCTTGGAATACTGTGTTTACATATCTTTGAAATTGATTACCTGATATGCACAATCCGAATGGGCAACGTAAAAATTCGTATTCTCCTTCATGTGTTACAAAAGCTGTATATTTACGACTGTTTTCATCAATTTCGACGTGGAAAAAGCCGTTTTTGAGATCTAATGTCGTAAATACTTTTACCTTCTGCAATTTGTCGATCACATCCTCAATTAACGGTAGTGGATAGCGATCTTTTAATATTTTCCGATTTATTTTCCGATAATTAATACATAACCGGTGTGATCCATCTTTTTTCTTACTCAGGACTACTGGGGCCGCAAAATCCGAATAACTTCGTCTAATGATCCCATCTTCCAACCACTGTTGTATTTGCTTACTGATTATTTCCTGTTCCACTAGAGGTAACCTTATTGGTCGTTCACAGATAGGTTTTTCATCCGCTAATAGTATTTTCATTTTTAACCCAGTATCCTTTGTTTTATTTGGTTTGTATGATTCTATAAATTCTCGTATTTTTTCTCTGTTAGTTAAATTTGTAATATGAGTCAAATCCACCTCGGCATTTACGTAGTTGATATTAACCATATCTTCCCAAGCTCGATTATGGTTATCTATACTTGATGTGGCTACTTCATCTGTTTTGGAAAGGACATCATTAATTTTAATGTATCCTACTCGAACTGAATTGTCATTTACTATTTTAAAAACATCTTCCATTACTTTTAACGTCAAGCCTTCGACTGCTTTTCTACCTATTATTAAATCATAGTCAGTTTCTTGTACTACGTAAAATTTATCTTGTATTTCTATACCATCTACATAAACTTTATGCAAGAAATAACCCGTTGGTTTAATCTATTCTCCACCTAAGCCCGATATAGATATACTGTCGCTGGTTAACTTTGGCGCGTTTATTGCCATATGATATCTTGAATTGGCGATTGAAATATCACTCCCTGTATCGATTATTATGTTTGTTTTTATTCCTTGAATATTCAGGATTCTTCCTTTCTTTCCATTTAACGTGCCCGTATTAACTACTTTTCTTTGCGTGTTTTGGCTCCAATCTTGGTATTTCGTTTCTCGCCAATTTTGATTACGTTGCGGGTTATAATTTGAATAATTTTGTTGTGTTTTACTTCCCATGGTACAATTCTTACTCACGTGATCAGGTCTGCCACAATTATAACATATTATATGTGCCTCGTTTCTTCCATGGTTCACATTGTGCCTATTGTCAACTTGGCGCCTTTTCGAATTGGCGTAGTCAGCCACTCTCGATCGTTTATCCTCAAAACTCCCACTTGTATTCCTTATAGCTTGTTTATTGCAAACCCTTCGTGCCGTTTCGTAAATATCTAATTTGTTTACTAATTCGTCTATCTTTTTTATTATTAACAATTCCTCTGCAAAATGTGTCTTTGTTTCCGCAGGTAAATTATGCCTAATTTGATTAACTACAATTAATTCCGATAATTCCTCAAAGCTATCTATTTCAAGGCCGTCGATCCATTGTTTAAAATATACCTTGATCTCATAAGCGAAATCGCGCCAATTAGCCGATGGCTCTTTTTTGAGTGAGAAAAATTTCAGCCTAAACTCTTCTGGCGATAGTTTGTACCGTTTTAAAAGAATAATTTTTATATAGTCATAATCCTGCATTTTGGGTTCACTCTCCCTGGTTATTATATTAATCACATCTAATGGCATTAGGTTAATTAAATAGTTGACCCATTCTTTTTTATCAATGCCCGTTTGCGCCATTTGCCTTTCATACATAGCCAAGTATAAACTAATATCATTTGTACTATCGTATTTTGTTAATAATCTAAGCAATTCATATTGCTTACCTGAATTTGTCCTTGTGTCCACATCGATGTGCTGTCTTGAATTTTCTTGTAGTTGTATTTTCTTAATCTCAAATTCTCTTTCGCGATCTTTTTCTTCCAATTCTATTCTCCATTTTCTCTCTTCCATTTCCATTTTCAGTTTCTTTTCTTCAAGTTCCGATTGCGCTTTTAGTTTCTTTTCTTCAGTCTCTGCTCTTAATTTCTTTTCTTCAAGTTCTGATTCCGCTTTTCTAGCTGCCACAATTACTTCTAGGCGGCCCTTTATAAAATCTTCATCGTAATCTTCCCAGTTTTTAATTAGCTTTATTAGGACATGGATTGTCGGTTTTTCTGGTGGTTGAATTCCGCATTCCTCACAGAGATCTATTAGATCAATTCTTTTAGCTTTATTTAAGGATACCATCTTTTTCAAAGTTGTACTTGGGTAAATATGACTGTGGTTTTTACACACTTGCCTTGTTCATTCACAATCCATTTTTTGACACTGGCGATTGACAACAATTTCTCTTCGATTAATATTTTACTATTTATTCCACTAATAGTCGCTTAAAATCCCGGCCGAGCCCCCAAATTTGTAGAAGTTATTGTTTGTAAAATGTTAATATATAGATAATTTAAATAAGTAGACGTTTGAATCACAATACGTACACTTTAATACAATTCTATAAGGGTATAACTTTACATCACTTTGTTGATACTTTTCTAAATACAGCACCTTTCTTACTTAAAACTTACAACATATTTCTTACGAATAATTTGATTAGGCTTAACAATACCTTCCTTGGCATCTAATGAGCCGCTGCTTCATGCACAACATTATTTTTTAGACTGACTCTTTTCTAATTTTTGAATATGTCCAAACCTTGATCTCGTGATTGTGAATTTTCATTACTCGTGCTTTCAAATTATGGATAATAAAAATACCAGAGCATCAGTTAATTTGTTTATCATGTACGTCATAAAGAAAATAAAGTATGTTTAAATTTAAATCCTACATATATGTATATATATATTCACCTAAATATGTACTTATGTGATATCATATATGGCCGACGGCATCAAAAATGTTTATTACTTTTAGTGAGAACTTCAATTTTAATTCTAGTCCAAAGACCTAGTATTCATTCGTCCCCTCCCCCCTCTGCCTTCATATACTGTTACAAAAATAATAATAATAATAATAATAATAATAATAATAACCCCATTCGATGCCGTCAAATACATATTTGGATAAATATATCATTTTCTTTAACCTAATCATGTTCTAAAAGTGCAAAATATTTATTAAAATAAGTATATCAAAGCAAATTCAAAATATCAGCTTTATGGAAATTTCGTACCAAATTTAGGGACTCGTAAAGCAAAAGGCCCATAGAAAAAGCCCAGTTTGCCCATGCTGCAACCAGGCTCTGCTTTATGTAACAAATTATTCCCATTTATAAAAAATTATTAAAAATGATAAAAAAGTCTTTGGAATGAAAAATTAACTCATTATCTCCGTCTGTTGAAAATTCTATGATCAATTCATATTCTGCTGTGTTGGGAAATAGGAACAATAAAAAAAATCGTGTTGTAAAGCTTACTGTGTAAGTAACATTGACTTTTAGCGTATGGTGCAGATCTGCTACGCGATTATACCAAGGGTTAACTTGTAACATCTCAATGCGAGTTAATCTTATTTATTTAATTTGGTTATAAAAACAGACTAAATTTAAATTTAAGTATGATAACGTGCGTTGAGATGCTACATTATCATATACAAAATAATCCTAAAAATCCGATTTTTGTTTTCCCCAAGTCAGATTTTTTTTTTCTTTTTTTCATGGATCACCCCTCTCTCTCCCCATTACATACATAAAAAGTGACTTGAGAAAGAAGTTAAAAACATATTTTCTTTTCTGTTAACATGCCGATAAAAATAACTTATAAAATGAAATGATACAAATGTAAATAAGTGCGAGTTATAAGACAAAATTACGTCCACTAATAACCATATCACAATATTAAAATATTTATTTGCTTAAAAAACGTTATAAAAGAACACATTAAAAGTAAATTAAAAATCAATATTTGCATGTTTCAACTCTTTTACTGAATCGTCATCAGAATGTATAACAAAAAAATTACAAAATACAATGCATATTTTGCTTAAGGCTGTTCTCAACTGCTCTGCTCAACAAGTGCAAAACTTTTTGACACATTTACAAATTCATTTTTTAACGGAAAGATATAAAAGTGGAAAGCTTGACCACGGAAGCGATTTGGAATCGAACTGTGTTTTCCATTTTTTTATCCATCAATTACCTATTGAGTTATAAGCGATTTTGATCACGTGACACGGCATTCCCCCCCCCCCCCCCCCCCTTACTGACTGGATTTTCTTCTTTCGTTCGGAAGTTCTGTTCAAAATGCCAACTTTGACAGTATTTTATGAAAGATCTATTGCGTTTACAAGAAAACGGAAAAAACAGTTCGATGACATAGTTTCTGAATGACAACACCTAGTTTCATGCGTTTCCGAACAAAAATGAATTAAAACTTATGTCAGAGAGTTGACCCTTTGGATTTGAGAACAGCCTTAAAGACGTTATAAAAGCACATTAAAAGTAAATTTTTAAAAAGTTAAAAGTCTTTTTGTAATTTTTTGTTATACATTCTGATGACGACTCAGTAAAAGAGTTGAAACATGTACATGTAAATATAGAGACGTTAATAAAGACGTTATAAAAGCACATTAAAAGTAAATTTTTAAAAAGTTAAAAGTCTTTTTGTAATTTTTCTGTAATACATTCTGATGACGACTCAGTAAAAGAGTTGAAACATGTAAATATAGATTTTTAATTTATTTTTAATGTGTTTTTATAACGTCTTTTAAGCTAAAAAATATTTTAATATTGTGATAAAAGAAATGATAGTATAAAAATATATACTCAGATCAAACATAATTATAAAAATATTTATATCTTCAAACATCATCACCTTCTCAAAATATTAAATATCAGCACTTTTGTAATAGGATTTTATGCAATTTGATTTCTTTGAGTAATTTTTAGCACAGCTTGGCTAATTACAACCATTTTTATTCCTTGTTTAAAGTATATTTTCAGGATGGCTCAGAGTCTTGAAAATTAAATATGTTATTGATATGGAACATAGAAAATCAAAGCAGATTTTGTATTTTTGAAACAAGCATTCAGAAGGATTATTTAAAAAGAAATGAATACTATATCAGTAGGATTTATTTACCACCGGTAAAACTAAAGTTTAAAAATAAAATATCCAGATATTCAGATTCACTCTGGTGCTTTTACGATTTCATTTCATGTTCTATATCCGTCATATAAAGCTTGTGCATTTTCAAAAGATTTGCCATATATAAATTTAAATTTGATAACATTAAAACATTTATTTCGAAAATACACTCTGCAAGAGAATTAAATGAAATGATACACTTATCATGATGTTGCAAAAAATAAAAATTAATATGTAAAATTATATCATAAATATAAAGTAACTGGAAATTGTAAGGAAAAAACTTAATAATGAGATATCATTAGAAAGATTCTTTTTATTTATATATGAGCTTTGTTTATATAGGTTAAATGAAAATTGCAATTCGATCGAGCTATTTAGCAATCATTAAATATATACATACATATATATATATATATATATATATATATATATATAACAAGCAGAAAAATTTACTTCGGGGCTATAAAATATTTATTTATAAAACGGAATTCTAAAAAATATTAAACAAATTCATTACATTGAAAGTTATGATTTATTGAAAACACACAAATGAACACACGATCCTTTTAAAACAAAAAATATTTATTGGATATAAAAAAAAACTTAAATATGCAAATTATTCTAAAAAATAATGTAAATGATAAATAGCATTACATAAAGTTCACTATTTTACTATAAAATTTCTATTTGAAATTGAGTTCACTTAATCATTCAAATGCATTATTTCTTACCTTTCAAATCGTAATCCATTATGATGAATAAAATATTTCATAAAGAATAGGTACAGCGCTATTTTTGAAAAACAGTTGCATGTATTTTTTAAATATTCTTGGCACTGCATTCTTCTACCTAATGCGCTGATGAATAATAAATATAATAAAAAATTATTACGAATGAGAGTTTCAAAAATCTGCACCAATTTCTCGATTAATAATGATTCTTTTTTCATATGCCTAGTTTTGAACACACACCAAACAATAACTAGACTTTTCGTAATAAGAACATATATAAGTATGTGTTTCCAAATCCAAATAGTATTTGCTTGTTCAACGGGTAAATGCAATTAATCAAACAGCAATCCAAATCCGAATAGTAGTATTATAATAAAGATATTTCTGTGAGCATTTCAATATATTTTAAACTAAAAAAATCAGGAGACCATTCCAAAAACATTTGTTGAAATTGTCTTCATTTAAAATATTAACGAGGTAACAGGCTTAACGTTTCTTGACAAAAGATTTACGCTCTCAGCACTTTCCGCTTTCCGTTAGTGACGTAATCATTGACTTTGAGCTTGGACTCGACACAAATGGAAATACGTTACGAGAAGGGAGTTGAAATCATTAGATTTTTATCACAGGAAGTGAAATGGTGTACGAATACAAACAGATTTTTTTTAATTAATCCTCCTTTAATATTTTGTTTAATCCGTTACAATTATCTATTATAAGATATAATTATTACAGTTATGATGCTTTGAGGCGAAGGTATTAAGACGATACTTCAGTCAAGTGAAAATACTCGTTCGCTAATGCTATTCCTATGAAGAAATTTATAAAATATCTTTTCTATATATATATATATATATATATATTTGCATTGAATAGCTGAGAATGACCTGTATAACGGCCGTTTTTCACTTTTTCGATTTTGATTGCAGATAATTTTAATGAGGACACTTTCATTTTCGGAACCGGTTCCGAAACTGAAAGCATCCTCATAAAAAAATGTAAAATCAAAATTGCAAATGTAAAAAACGGCCTTTGAACATATCAATCTCAGCTATCCAATGTAAAAAAGAATCATTTAAAAATAGCGAAATTCAACCGAGATATCTTTATAAATTTCTTCCGTAGGATTAGCATTAGCGAACGAATCTTTTCACTTGACTGAAGTGCCACTTAAATAAAAATTTTGTCGTCACACTTTTAAGTAATTTTTACATTTCAAATTTTTGTTTTACATTTTAAAAAGTCCAGGGATTACTTCTATACAGCGATTCCCTTCGTCAAGCCGTTAAAAAAACTATAATAGCTCACTACGGTAGGGTCGCACTATTTTAAATTGCTTCTGGTCGACGAAACCCACCCTAAGACATTATTAGGTAATTGTGTGTTTGTGGAGGGGGCGGGGGGGAGAGAGGGATGGTAGCTGGTAGATTATTTTCATATAATTATTTGGAAAACTTTATATATTGGGAAAAACAATTCGTTAATTGCCTATTGCACTAAAAATATCTTTTTTCCAAAACTTAATAAACGGACTTCTATAATTTTGATAGACGTCCTATGATCTAATCGCGTTGATTGTTTTATAAAATAATACCAAATTTAGTGCACGGAAAAGTATTTTAAACATCTGTCATCCATTCGAAAACGCGTTTCTTGATTATGCTGGCAGATATATTGCAATGCAATTGTATATATAGTCATCAAACATATAATACAATTGTATTGCATTTAGACACTTAAGTGTCTGAATTTCTAAGTGTCTTAATGTCAGACGGTTCATCATTATTCAGACACTTCTTTCAGTACATCCATACCATAATCCCAGTAAGACACTTATGTGTCTTAAATTCAGACATCTGTGATGTCTGAAATTTCATATTCAGAGGCTTAAGTGTCAAAATACTTTTTCAGTCACATATGTGTCTGAATTTAAGACGCTTCTATTTGCAGTGAAAGTACCATTAAAAAGGGGGTTAGTGAATAAAGGGTTAATGAATGGAAAAAGTGTGTGATTAACATTATGTTTTTGCTGAACTGAGGGAATTTCCTTGTATTCATGTGGAAATATTATCTTTTACAATACTTTGCCCGATAAATCAATTGCCTGAACTAATTTAAAACTGTATTTTTATATTTGTTTCAAAATGTAATACCATAAAATTTATCTATGGAACGTACTTTTGTATTAAAAAAAATCACTGCAACCAAAAATATTCTTGGGAAAATCCTACAACAATAAATCTCTTTTTCAATTAATACTATTAGTTCACACTCTCCCTATATTTATTTATTTATTTATATATCTTGTTCAAATTTTCAATCGTTAATAAAATACTCATTATTCATCCTATCAAGTTGAAATAAGTTTTTTTAAACATGAACTACTGGATGACAATTGATGTTAATAAAGTTTTTTCAAATATTAATTCATTCATTAAATTTTAATTAATTAATTTGAGTTTTACAGGGGAGACAAAAGGGCGGCCATTGATTATTGAAGCATTTAATGCATCTTCATATCTATAAGGGGGTTACCATAGGAGGGACCCTGTTTTATCGCCAAATGCCGCCAAGTTTGTCGCCAAAATGACGACATACCGCCCAATTTGGCGACCAAAATGAGTCGCCAAAAGGGACGCCAACTTGGCGATATCTCTTATGTTTCGCCAAATTCCCATAGACTTCCGTTGTAAACCTAGTTGCTTATAGAAAATCAACCAATTGAGATATTTGAATGTAACATAAACTAATATTAGCTTAAGGGATTATATTAAATTTTTCTTTGATGACCTAAGTAGGAATTGAACTTTAAAAACAAAATTTTTATATTACTTGTTTATAAACGGCTTCTGTGTTTCTGACTATAAATTAATGCAACGTAAGGGTGCCACAATTGCAAATAGATGACCTAAAATGTCAAATGTTACATATTCAGCATTGATACTCCATTCGATTATTTGCAATCGATATAGATTTGATATGCTAAATTCGAATTTATATCGCTATTCATGGAAATATAAGCAGTAACGATAGTGCTTAACTTTCAAGTCCAAAATTATGAATTCATAAAAATTTCATCTTCTAAAGAATTTTCGTGAATTTTTGAAACTACAGTAGAGGATTTACACAATCATTTAATAAATTTTAGAAGTATTTAGACAATTAAAATTAATTAATTAAGTTTGAATTTATAAGGATTTTTTGTTTATTTGGATTTTGTGCAATATTTATAACTTCTCTCAAATCTTTTATTTAAATTTTTCTTTTTAGTATTTTATACAATTAGAAAATGTACAAATACAATTACAATAGAAATATAGGAATAATATAGAATAGGAATCATATAGGAATATACAAATAATCTCTTACAATAGAGAGATAGAAATAATTCCGAACTGAATCTATTCACCCATAAACTTTCAACGTCAAGAAAGCTGAAGAATGCAAATGAAAAAGAAATCATCCTTTTACAAATAGTCGAAACATGTCAAGAGTCGAAATAAACGTATTTTTACTGGTTTCAAAGTTTTAATTTACACCTTTTAGCATCTGAAATTAATATAAAATTAAAATTAATTAATTAAATTTGAATTTATAGGGATTTTTTGCAATATTTATAACTCCACTCAAATCTTTTATTTAAAATTTTTTTTAGCATGTTATAGAATTAGGAAATGTACAAATATAATGATCTTACAATAGAAGTATAGAAATATTTGCGAACTGAAACTTTTCCCACACAACCTTTCAACGTCAAGAAAGCCGAAAAAAAGCATATGAAAAAGAAATCATCTTTTAAAAATATTTTTGTTTTGTGGAAACCATAATGCCTTTGGAACAAGATAAAGTATAGTATCTATAACTCATTCTAAACTATATTACTACTCATTGATGTATTAAATGACGTTTATAACAAGTTTTTAATGGTACTTTAAAATACCGTCAGGGAATTGAGGGTTAAGCAAAATTTAATACTCCTATATAGCTAAAAGTTAATGCATGGGTTTCATTTACATGTTTTCTATACAGCTAAAAAGAAAAGTTCCGAATTCCTGTTACATAAACATGATTCCGTCTATAACAATACATCAAAAACTGAAAGATTTTCACAAAAGAAAGATTTCGTGATACAGTGTGAAAACAGCGATTTAACCCTTTCTCTATTGACGGTACTATTAAATACCATTAAAATAGCTTGTTATAAAATTCATTTAATACATCAATTAGTTTGTAATACAGTTTAGAATGAGTTATACATGCATTAGTTTATCTTGTTCCGAAAGCATTATGGGTTACACACACACAAAAAAAAATCTGTTTTAAAGGACGATTTCTTTTGCCCTTGCATCTTTTTCAGTTTTCTGGGCGTTGGGGGAGGGGAGGGGGGGAGAATTCAATTCCGAAATATTTCTATAATTCTATTGTAAAAACATTATATTTGCACATTTCCTAATTCTACAAAATACTAAGAAAAATATTTAAAATAAAAGATTTGGATGGGTTAATAAATCCCTATCAAAATCCCTATAAATGCAGATTTAATGAATTCATTTTAATTGGCAAAATTCTTCTAAAATTTACTAAATGATTGTGTAAATCTTAATCTTCTAATGTAGTTCAAAAATTCACGAAAAATGCTTTAGAAGATGAAATTTTCACTAATTCATTATTTGGTTTCTCAATACGTTATAAAAATAGCGGTATATACCTAATTCAGCAAATAATTTTTTAAAACATCTGACTGATATACTTTTTTTACAGAACTGAGATGAATTTCTGGTATTCATTAGGGAATATTCTCTTTTAGAGTACTTAGTCCGATAAATCTATATCAGACAGGATAAAAGTTTAATTTGTATTTCCTGCTATTAGGTAGCTTTCATTACAAAAAGTAAAAAGCTACCTAATGCAGCCGTTCAGAGGAAAGCACTTCCGGAAAATTTTGATATATTTTCATCGATCATGACCCCCAGATCCCAAAACCACCCTCCGTTCAAATGTGACATATATATATGTATCCATATATAGAGTATATATATATCTGATTTTTGTCATGCAGTAACTCTCGTATTTATAAACCGATTTGGATGAGATTAATTGTATGCATAGTACATACCAATGTCATACCGAGTTCGTTGACCAGCTTCATCCGCCATCTTGTTTCAAAATGACGCCATTTAAATATTTAAAACTGAAAAAAAAAATACACAAAAAATTTCGAAATCCAAATTTATTTTATGTTTAAGTGTTAGACCTTGCTACTAGGAGTATTCTTTGTGACGTCTCTAACTTAAAAAATGTTTGAGATAGAGCAGTTTGAAATTCTAGGGTGGTTGACATTTTGATACAAGACAGCAATTAAAGAAAATCAGGTATTAATTTTGGCGTGTTAGTGAGCGTTAGCTTCAAATTTTCTCCAAGCTTGGCGACACAAGGCAAAATATCGCCAAATTTGGAGACCCAAACTGAGCTACCCTAAAGGATGCCAACTTGGCTATAGCTTACTAATTTGGTGCAATTCTTATTCAAATTCAGTACTGACAAATATTCTTTTATTATCTAGCCCCTGCGCACTCACAAGGTCAAATGAAGGTCATCCGGAAGTTTGTTTTATCTCAGTGTAAGAGACTGATAAGAGCCTTTTGAAGCGGAAGTTGGCAGGAAATGCGCAAAGATAATAGCGGAAGTGATAATGTTTTTGCGGGAATATCATCTTAGAGTACGCTGCTTTTTATTTAGCAAGAGATAGAAAATTTTATTTTTTGAAGAATTTTTTTAAATGATTAAGAGTTACAAAAATATTTTTGTTTAAACTTTTTTTGCGCGATAGAAAAAAATTTGTGAGCAATTTTTTTTCTTTTAAAATTTTTTTATTTTGTGAACTTAATTTTTTTTTTCAGGTGATACAAAAATTTCGAGAATTTATTTTTTTTTCTTTTAAAAATTTTTATTTTGTAAACTTAATTTCTTTTCGCGTGATAAAAAAAAAAATTGCGAGTATTTTTTTTTTCCGCGAGATAAATTTTCGGAAGATAATTTTTTTAGAAGAATTTTAAATTTTGTTAATTTTTTTTTCTTTAAAATTTTTCATTTTAGGAACCTAATTTTTTTTAATTATCAGGTTTTTTTTTTTTTTTTTTTTTGAGAAGAATTTTTTCTAAACTTAAGTAAAAACGTTTGCTAAATTAGCTTTGGGAGAATTTAATTATATTTATTTTAAAAATGAATTTAACAGGAGTCAAAGATTTTTGAAGGAAAACGTGTATTTTATTTTAAAAATTCTGAAATTGTCTATATTTGTAAATGAAATTAACGAGAGTTTTGAAGGAAAGATCTATTTTCATAGAGAAGAAATTTCGCTGTTGCCACCGAATAAAGATTAGTATAGTGTTGCCATTGAATAAAATGAAATGTACATGACAAAATAAAATTGAAAGATGTTGCCGCTAAATAAAGTGAAATATATATAACGAAATAAAATTAAAAGATGAGGTCATTGAATAAAGTGAAATATGAATAACGAAATAAAATTACACGTTGTACTGAACTGATACGTAAATAACGAAATAAAATTAAATTATGTTGTCACTGAGTCAAAGTGAAATGTATAAAACGAAATAAAATTAAAGGGTGTTGCTATCGAATAAATCAAAATGAAGTGTTACCATTGAAAAAAACGAGAGTTGAAAATATTTTAAATAATAAAGTAAAAAGATTTTTAAAGGGTTAGATGAAAAACGATTCCATGAATTTAACAATACTTTAGTAAAAGAACCGTAAAATGTGCTTTACATATTTAAAAAGAGTTCTCCTTAATAACACATAAGCAAAATAAATGTAAAATTTGCTTTAAAAAGTAAGTACGCAAATTAAAATATAGCAGTGAAATAATAATAATAATAATAATAATAATAAATGTTGAAATGAAAAATAAAGAAAGGAAGTTAATCTTTAAACTTAGTATACACATTTCATAGTGGTTAGTATGTATTAGACAATATGTGAGGAAATTCACATTCAATTTTTCAGAAAATTAACTTGATTTATTGAAGATTTATGCATAATATTTGTGCGAGAGATTTTTTCTTCCAAAGGATTCATAAATAGGATGTTTAACAATTATATCAACATTAAAAAAATTAAGCTAGCTTCTCTGAATAATCATTTAAATAATAATAAGAGAATTTTTTTTCACAATTCGTGTGGAATGATTAAATTGATATTAAGTCCCGATGCTGTATGAAAATTCTTTCGCCTATTACGTTAGATAATTAACATATCATCTTGATTTGTCATAACACGTTACCTTGTGGAATTCTGACAGACAAATACCTTTCAAAGATCTTTTCTTATCTTATTTAACTGATGGAATAACTAACGCTTGCAGATAAGCAGGCTCGGACTTGCTTTGGTTTATCTTTCCAGAGAAGAGGAATGTTATCCCGATAATAATTTTAAAATATATCAATTAATTATTAATTAGCAACGGCCGATTGAATGTAATGCTGCTTTACTATTTAACGTTGATTCAATCGCGGTTTTTTAAACATATAATCTTACAATTATGTTTACACATGTTTCAAATACACATAAAATCATGTATGTTTTTAATACACATAAAATCATGTATGTTTTTATTACTATGTTTGCAGAACTTTGTCAGTTCTTGGTTTTTAGCAAAGTTTTTAATTTTTTCACACTATAAGAAATTTTTAAAATGTTTTGCAACATTTGAAAAACATCAGATTTTTTTTTTCAGTTCTTGAAATTGTATACACCAATCGCAAAAAATTATTTTCTCACACATTAGAAAAATAAATAGTTCATGAAAATGTTTGCATGACTTGAAAAATATTATTTTCTCTCACCATGGAAGAAATCAGTTGTTGAAAATTATTTGTCTGGAAACATGATTAAATTGTATTCATCACTCGAAGACGACTTGAAAAATATTTACACTCCTCGAGAAAATTATTTGTACTGAATTTGTATTATATGTACTGAAAATTATTTGTCTTGAAAATTTTTGCTTCAATCGAACTATCATCCCCGGTTTCTTCAAGACACATGCTTGATTTTTTAAAAGTTCATGAAAAATGTTTGAAAGGTGGGATTTCATGCTACTTCATGAAAACTGATAGTTTGAAGAACTGCCCATCATCCGCCCGATACCATTGGATAAAGTATCAGACACAGAAGAATGATATTTAAACGAATGTTATCCTCATTCCCCCCTTTTTTCTAAAGCCTTTTTGGTATGATTATAATTTAAAAGATGGGTATTTGTTTGAGACTACTTGGAAGAAAGAACGATGAATATCCTTATGAATTGCAATAAGTTCCATATTTCCTAAATTTTCTTGTTCATCAAAAAATGGCTACACTGCTCTGAGCAGCACTTTTCACCATAGCGCAAGTCAGTGCATGAGAACTCATTCTTGAAAAATAAATTCTTGAATTCGTCTGTCACTTGTCTTTGGTGAAATGGCGAAGTTCTGATCAGCAATTAGTAAATGACGCGAATGATAAGGAAATCACGTGACATCTTCCTCCCGTTGGATTGGCTAACGCTCACCTCATGTGATTCGTTATCAGTCGACGATAAGGACATCTTTGAAAAGCGACTTTCACACTATTTTTGTCACTCTTTTCGAGTGGGTGGCCATGCTTGCTTGTCTCAGCTATCCATGCTTTGTCAAATCCTGTCTTCGTTACCTAACCTAAAATATAAGTTTATTTTAGAGTATTGTTAGAGATGAATATTCTTAATTAGTGTCCTAGACTATTTAATTGAAACTAACAATGGCTAATTGTAATTAGAACATTTCCGTTGATTGATTTTAATGATGATTAAAATAACTGATTTATCTTTATATGATTTTAGAATACATACCATCGATTTTCGAAGTAACTTAATTTTCTTATGAAATCAAAAATGCTCATTAATATATCTCAAGTATATGAGTTTGAAATGGATAGGATATTTTTTTGAAGTGAACCTTGATTATCCGAAACGTAGATCACTTCAAGGGTCCAGATTCTTCTATCGTGAGTATGAATGATAAAATGTTTAGATAAAAATTTGAACTAAGACAACTTATCCGCACCCAGCACTCTTGTTTACTTCTTGTGTAGAGTGTTAAACGAAGAATGACTTTATCTGATGTTATGTCTTAAATGTCGAAGCAATCTGATGCTCTTAACCCTCTCGCTGCGCAACCCAAGGTTTCCTTGGGCAACGTAAAAGTAGCAAAATTTGCGCAACCCGAGATTTCCTCGGGGATTCATTTTTTCCACTGTCGACTATTTTGTAATTCAACTCGGACCACTTTTTAAATACAAAAAATTCCAAACAGACTTTAACAACATCTACAATAGAAATATGCTGCAAAATTGATTTTCTTAAAATAGTGGTGCGAGAATATAAAAATAGTCTCCCGTGACAGCCCTGACTTAGCCTGATTTAAATGTTTAATTATTGATTCAGGTTTGGGTTAAAAAAACACTTTTGAAGAAAATTTTTACATATTTAAACTCTAAAACATATATAGGTTTAAATGTGTAATAAAAAAATGCGCAATTTTTTAACCTATTTTGATAAAAAGATCTACGCAGCAAGAGGGTTAATATTTTTAAAACTTTGATGATTTCTCTTGGCGAAACAAGACGAATGTGACTTAGATGTATTTCATAATTACGTTCGAGTTGAACGTTAAGAACGCATAATGGGTGAAATTTAAAAAAAAAATGGTTTCATTAAATGATATTTGATGATTGAACAAGTGAGTGATAGTCAGGAAATGCAGGAGGTTTAATAATTTTTTTCGTTGCCAGTGTTTCATCGGACTTAGTAAAGACTCTTTGCAACATCATTTAAAAAAGGATTTTCAAAGATAACTAAATTATTTGAAGAAATTGATTTCACATAAGGAAATACCCTGTAAACTTAACACATTCATCTCGTCTTGTCTGAGCAAGATTCGAACCCACAAACATGGCTTCAGGCTTCTCATGTTTAGGTCAATACTCTAAGTGCAGTATAACTTCAAAAATCCGGCATCATCGGGACAGAGACTATGCCGGATTTTTGAAGGAATGTCAAAAGTAGTAAATAGCTGGGTTCTCGCTGCCGCTCGTCATTGCGCCAAATCGCTACAAAATGCTGCATTTTGCGAGTAAACGAACAATCATACTCGTCAAATTGCGAGTGTTTAGTTTCTGCTCTTTTTATGTGTGTATGTGTGCCAGTGAATTCCAAATTCTTATCCACGTTATTCAACGATTGATGTAGCTTTTCATTTTCAATCGCACCGTGCTATTTATATCGCTCTATTTATAGAGATATTGACTCAGCACCAATTTAGTTTAGCAACGGCTAAAGACACAGAAAGGATTATGCGATAGGTATTTCTCTATTGTCAGTTGATCACTATGTATGTGCCGTCGTCTTTCCGGTAAAAACACAAACAAAATTACTCGCATCAAGTGCCAAATAGAGAAAAGTTTTCTGTAATGTGGCGGTGAAATTAGCCATTTCCATTTACAATACTATTTATCAGTTGTATGGAAAGTGCTATTGGCCGGTCAATCTGTTCTATCAGTTAGAATCGAAATCTCATAGCAATTTTTAGTGTATATTTTCAAAACGATAAATCAAAGATTGCTGTTTTGAATTTTTATTTAGACTCCTAAAAAAAGTCTGAAACATTTACACATTTAGAATGTTATTTACTTTTAATAGTTTCTGTTGCGGAAAGTCAAATTTCTATTTCATAAGCAATTACAAAAAATTATGTTATTTTAGAACATAGTGAAAAAAAGAGGATATAATAAGGGGTTAAAGATAGATTTTTCAATGTTTCACGCGCCGAATCTATTTTGCTAACATTTTTTTTTTTTTTCATTTGGCTACTGTTTATGTTTTCTTATTCGTCAATTCGCTAATGTTGGTCAAAACTGGTAAATAGGAATATCAAAAGTAGTACTATATTCTTAAGGGTACCTTTAGCCATATTTTAATTCATTACTGCAAGAAATAGAGAAAATTAAATATAAAAAAACATACATTAATTAGTATTTTCTATGTTACAGGAAAAAAATCTAATAAAGAGTGAGATTATTTCTTCTCGTGTAATTTCGGAAACATCGATGTCAATTTTGTTTGCTTTAATGTTATTGGTCATTCTTTAACAAGTTTTTCTTGTATTTTATACAAATAAAGAATCTCTATTTTGGAAAAACAGTCTTGTTCTCGAAAGCAAATATTAATTATCCAGCCAAATTTATGCATTTTTCTAGTGACCTCTTTTCTTCTGACTGTTGTTCATCCTCGTCTTCGGAGCTGTTACAAGCGTTATCGGCTGTTCTATTTAGCACAGCGACACAAGAGAGACTCCAAAGAACTTGTATACTAATCTCCACGCCGTTGCTGAGAAACGGTGCAGGTCCCAGAAAATTTCTTTGGAAAATAATCGCCTCTGACAAATGAAAAAAATGTCAAATATTATGTTTTTGCATTTTTACTTTCGAACTTGAAGTTTTTAATTCATAAACAATTGCTATTTTTATTCTACCATAACTTAAAAGTGTAAAAGGAAAAGGAAGGGAAAACATGGGTTTGAAGCCGGGTTTTTGAAGTCACAGTGATATGCTTAGAGTTTATTTGCATGTAAAATTGTATGTATGTGTGAAAATATAAATGTATGCATAATTAGTTTTTATATGTTTTAAAATATTTGAAAGTTAAAAAAATTTAAGTTGAGGAAAAAATAAAAATTAAGTTAAGAAAGGAAAAAAAATATGTTAAGAGAAAAAAAAAATTAAGTTAAAACTAGTCGGATGTGGCAATCCCAAAATTTTCTTCTATCTCATACGTGTTAATATTTCCTGAAAAATAAAGCATATCAGTGCCACTGGTTAAGTGGTGTACACCAAAATCTAATCAGCAACAACTTATGTCAAGTTGTAGCTGAATCTGAGGTTTGATGAAAATCCGTGCATTAGTTTCTGAGGTAGAACTAACTCGGAAATAGTAAAAAGATCTACATAGCAGCGCCACCTGTTGGGTGATTCACACTAAAAACTAAAGAGTACTAATTTATATCAGGGACTAACTGAATCTGAAGTTTGGTGAAAATTCGTGCATTAGTTCTTGAGGTAGAGCTATTGCGAGAATCATGAATAATGCCGCATAGCAGCGCCACTTTTTGGGGCGATTTACACCAAAACGTAATCAGAACCAGTTTATATCAGGTAGTAACTAAATATAAAGTTTTATTAAATTCCATTCATTAGTTCTTGAGACAGAACACCTACAAAATTTGTGTCACACACATACAGAGAGATAGACGGACAGACAGACATTCTCACAAACAAACATTTTGTAAAAACATGTTTTTCGGATTCCCTGACTTCTAAATAGAGTAAATCCGTCGAAAACGGGAATTCGAAAATTTTCATGAATTTTCGAAATTTTCATTTTTTTTCTTGTAAAGATAGAAAAATGTAAAAATGAAGTTTAGATAAACCAACCCACAAACAAACAAAAAACAGAGCGTTAAAATATTTATCCAACGTCAAATAATAAGCTGCTAAAGTTGGCAATATTATTAACTACAAAGTTTATCCTTGACGACCTAATATAAGAGTTGATGGTGTGTACTCGAATAAACTTTGAAAGTTAATTCATTAATTCTGAATCCTTTTCGTGCTAATGACTGGGCAAAATGAAGAGAGTTTCGCATCTATTACTAATTCAGAGCACATTATTTAGGACAACGAAGGTATTGAGCAGAAAGAGAACTTTGAGAAGGGATATTTTGTCTGTACAGTTGTTTGTAACTATAAAGGTCGTTTCCCCTGGATGTGAGATGTATCCTCCTAGACGATTATTTTTTTTTTTTTTGTTTTGTTTTCTTATATAATGTGTATGTATGATCGTGCATATATCACTAGCTTTTTAACACAAACTTTTAGTTTATTTACATAAGCACAGAAAGACGTTACATGACGAAGACATAACGATGATCCACAAATGGCGACAGAGAATATGTACAAATACGTATAAATTTCAGATTTCGAGTGCACACCACAGACTCGATAATCATCTTTCACTACACTAATCTTTACTTTAACTACCTATTAAAAATATTACATTCTAGTGCCCGTAGCACCTTAAAAAACACTTTCCTTTTATATATTTCCCGCCGGCACACATGCACAGCATAGTATACCCAGGCTCGGACTGGCCCGCCGGCCCATCGGCCCGATGGCCGGTGCGCCCTCGCCCAGGGAAAACGTCGCGCCCCTAAGTGCCTAAGCCACTGCAATATTTTTTCACTTGTTGTATACATACATTCTGATTAGTTTACTAAATTTCGAGAATTCGTTTAGGGATAATCATCAATTAATAGACAGCACAAGAGATGTATTTTTTATTATTACCACAAAGAAATTAAAGATATATCGTAGCAATTTCAGGATCGGAAACCAAAACGGACATCTTTGCATGCGATTGAAAGAGAAAATATGCACCCAACGAAAGCTTTAGTAGCCATTGCACCCTGGACGAATTTTTTTTCATCGCTTCTTTTCATGATATGTTTTAGAATTTACATATTTTCAGTCCTTTTGCTTTTAGTACTCTGCGCCCCCTTTCCTTATAGCCGCCCTTAAATGCACATATAATGGTGCTTTTTGAAAGAGAGAGAGAGAAAAAAAAAAGAGAGACGTATCAGAAGGCAAAAAACTTTTTGTATGGCTTTTTTTTTTGATTGGAAAACATGATGATCTTTCTTTTCGGGGAATACAAAGTTGATGATACTTTTGGATTGCAATCCTGTAAGCTGTGGTATCTCGCGGACAGCGTTTTCTCATTCACAAAATCTGCCGTTATTTTCGGATAGTAATCTCGCGCCTAGTTTACGAGTAATCGGTGAAAATACATAAAAAAAAATACATATGCGTCGAAATGAGAACCTCCTTCCTTTTTTAAAGTCGATTAAAAAGTACTGGCTATGTACCCTGCAGCTTGTATGAATACAATCCCTGGGGCACTTACACTCAAGTACGGAAACTTAAATATTTCCCTTGATCTTTAACAATGATAAAAGTTTTGCAATCATGGGAAGAGTGTGCTGGGAATAGTAAATTTACTTAATTGTTTTAGGGATTTTAGACTAACAATGATTTGACTAAAGCAATGTTTTAGGGTGTACTTTTTCTGTAGAAACCTTTTCATAATGTGATATCAATTCAGTTCTTTATGGACGCATAATAGTAATTTTTTAAGTATAAAAAATACCAATTATTTTCACAAGCAAGTATTATTTTCACATCAAATAGCTTTATATTTCAGCATTCCAATACCCTATAATACGTGGTACAAAAGAAGCTTGAGATTTAGTTTTCAAAATTTCTATTTCCAAACGTAAAGTATATTTTTGTTCTAATTATAAATATTTTTTAGACGAAGTTTGCATACCGAACGTTTCTTGTGTGTTGAAGGAGATATTTGTAGATACCACATGCAAATATGCTACTTGGTTAATAATATGAATAATAACAAAACAGTAGATAGTGGCTCTCAGATTGTAACAGAAATTGAATTTATGACATTATAAACTGGCTTGATAATTCCTATTACATTAAAGAAATATATTTAAAAAAAAAAAGTTGAAGACCTTAGCAGCACCGCAGCAACCCTATTTGGCGCTAGATGCAAAGGTGCAAAAAAAAGTGTTAGCTTTTCTAAGGATCCTCAGTGCATCAATGGTGATAGTGGAAAAAAATGTGGTTTACAACTTACAAATTCTGCTAAAAATAATCGTAAAAAAAATATGTAGGTACCAATCAACTGAAAATAATATCTACTAGTTATTGTTATGCATAAATTATGTTTCCGAAGTCGTATACTTATTGAGAATTCTACCAAATTTTATTTTTCAAGCAATAATACCCCATTTTTGACACATTATTTGAGTTTCTTGGATCGAGACAGCCTGGAAAAAGGCATAGTTTATATGCATTAAATTAAATCATGGTAGAGTTAGAAGGGTTTAAATTTGAGGATGTTAAAGATAAATCCATTTCAGAAACTTGGTTTTTAACTTCATAAAAATTATCTGATGATTTTTTATTAATTCATTAGAGATATAGTGAATAGACCCAAACTTATTTCAAACTTTTTTTCTATTCAAAAATTTTTCTTAATTAGAAATTATTAACAAAGTCATTTAAAAATATATATATTATGAACTAACCACAATTGTTAAAAACATTCATGTGTACAATTCATTTGAATAATTGGTTTTGGAGATATAGAGAAATTTTTCCTTTCCATAAATTAAGAGGTCCGTATTCCGCTATCAAAGGAGCCACAAAAAAATCGTAGAAACTTACAAGAAATATTTTGTAGGATTTTTTTTAATGTAAAGTAAGTTTTTTAATAAATTTATTATTCTAGTAAAATTTTACTGGGGTCTAATTGAGAGTTTTTTGGTACTTTTTCTTGTAAGATCTTCAATTTATTTTCTGAAGTTTAGGATAAACCCCTAACGCATTTTCTTTTATAACAGTATTAAGATTTAAGAAAAGCATATAAGCTATATCTCTTTCCTGGCTGGAAAGGAACTCAAACAGGGTGTCAAAAGTGGATGTTACCATTTGAAAAATCAACGTTCGCGTATTTGATATGTAGACAGCCTCCAAAGCAAAATTTACGAAAAGTATTTAATAGTAAATATTATTCCTAATCAATTGTAATCCTAATCAATCCTATGTTTTTTTTCATACAGTGATTTTCAGAAAATTGGTAGGGGCGATGATTTTTTTTTTTTCGTCAAGGTGTCTATCGATAGAAGAAAATAAGAAAGCTCTAGTCTTGATATCAGTAATCTAGTACAAGTTAATCTATATTCAACTTGCTGGAGCTTTTAGATGTTATGTGATGTGGTTTAAAAAATTGCGTAATATTGTGTAGGATTGATGGAATTTTAAACATGCACGGAGAATATTCAGAAGTCTTCTATCTAAGAGTTAAAGATTTAATTTAAGCCATTATCCTTCACTTGGTGTTATGCAAGTGTGTTAAACCTTGTCAAGCCAGATACAACACAAGCAAGTCAAATGACTCGAGTTCCGTTTAAAATTTTTGCGCCCTCTGAAAATCCAAGGTCTGCGCCCTTTACGCTGACCCAGTCCGACCCTGAGTATACCTCTCGATCTCAAAACAGAATCTAACCCCTTTCTCTCCCACGCTCGCGCGTCATGTGACCAGCGGCGCGCCAGCTCAGATCTAAAGACGTCTCCAGACATCACAGTAACCAATCGGAAATTAAATATCACTAAAGGAAGAAGTTTTTTTAATATACCGTCAAATCTGGTGACTTTGTCCCATCCCGCGAATAAAGACAAAACATGTAATAAACAAAATTTGTTTCAATAAAATTAATTAGTAATACCGAATTCTGATATTTTGCGGCAGTAGCTTGAATATAAATGATTTAATTTAGCGCCTTACAAATTGAGCTTGGCATCACTTCGGTTGTTAGTTTGTTTAATATTTCGCATATCATTTTACTGGCGAAAACTTTTGATTGGAAAAGTTCTTTATACTTAATACTGTAAAGGGGTAAATACATTATTTTTACCCGATTGAAAAGAAGGGTTATGTGTTTCACGCGTATCTGTGTATGTGGATTTCTTTATACCCTCGAAACATCCCAAAGGCTGGATGTATTTTAATGAATGAAGTCTCTATCAATTCGTCTTAACGGCCCGGTGGTTATAGGCTCGGTTTTGTTTTTGTAAATTCAAAATGGCGGTAGAGACGAAAAAAATTTACGCACCCTATTGAGTAGCCTATCATTGGATAGGTCTTTCAAAATGAAGACGATGTTTCATTGACTATTTTACAGTCAGAAGCTCCGTTAAAATATTATACAACCTGGAACTTGTTTATGTATTGTGGATATCTAGCTTTACTGCAACTCTAACCATCATAGACATCTATAGACCTCATCAAAACAGTGTTTATAGATAGGAATTAACAATTAAACACAACTTAAAAGTCATCAATACAAGTAAATAAAAAAAAATAGGTAAGTAATATAAACAAGTAATATAAAAAAAAAAATATTTTAATTCAATTCCTACTTAGGTCAATAAGAGAATTTTTTTTTCCCCATTCTTCTTTCCTCTTGAGTGGCGCTTAAAATGCCTTGATCAAGAAGAGGGCTCTCTCGGTCTTAAAATGCCTTGATCAAGAAGAGTCACTCCATTATTAAAAATTAATTTAATTTAATTAATGAATTAATAGTTGAAAAAAACTGGATTAACATCAAGTATCATCCACTACAAGTTTAAAAAAATTTATTTGAGCTTGATAGATGAATAATAAGTATTTTATTAACGATTGAAAATTTGAACACGATATATATAGAGCGAGAGTGTGAGCTAATAGTAAGAATTAGGTCGCTTTTTACGCAGTCGGGTTTTTTGATTTTTTTAATTTAATTGTTTATTTATTTCTTGAAATGTCTTCTTTACAAATAAATCAAATTTATATACATTAATTATCATTAATTATCCTAATTTCATATTGTAGATTTTACGTTGATTTTATTCAAAAATCGACATTTTTAATGTCAATTTGGAGTGAGATTGTCTCAGAACAAAGTCATCACAAATTTAGTTTGTTTATTACATTTAATTTTTCTGAAAATAAAATCATAAAAGCAAACATTTAATGCAAATATAATGGTTGTACTAGTATATAAACATTATTCATTTATACAGATGCTTGTGTAACAATGCCTCTGCGTATAAATATCCAGCAGGTAGTCGTAATTATAAAAAATTTATTGATAAAACACTTCAAACGCAGTACATGTTTTGCATAATACGTGTTTAATCAAAGAAAAAGCCGCTGAAAAATATTCAATTACTATCACTACTTAAAAGGATAAACTATAAGGTCCTAAAAAATTATCCCCCCCCCCCCCCCTCTAAATAAAAGACCTATTTCTTCTAAAAGAAATGTTTTTTAGTGCCTGAAATAAGTGAATGTATCTGACATTTTGTCTTTTATTGAGAAATATTAATTTTACCGTCTTAATTGTTAATTGTTTTTACAAATCTTGCATAATTACTTATTTTTTAACACTAAAATGCCCGGAAATTTTACTCAAGTTTAATTAAAATATTTTACACCAGAATTTTTATTTAAAGGTATATGACTGATTTATTTAACGTAAATCTGCGTTTTTAAAATTTAACTTATTTTGTGAAAGAATTTCTGGTTGGAATTGGCATTTAATCATACGGTCGGAGTCGAATCGACTCCTTGCAGGCGTTCTAGTGTTAATACACATTTCGTTTTTCTTTATATTTAATACAAAATTTGTGTTTTTTAAATCTCAAAATGACGTAGTTTTTTAATATGTTTTATCATTATATCATAATAGTGGATTTGCATTTTCTTACAAAGTTTAAAAACTTTGTAAGAAAATGCAATGACTTATTTTATAATTTTTCAGTTATGAGACAAAGTCAGTCCAAGTCAGAGGTGACTTTGTCCCGAATAATTTTTGGATTATTTTTGAATAAATGTTATAAATGCATCCTGAGTTACAATTTATTGCTGCATTATGACAACCTTTTTCGGACTGTCCGAAAATTATGTTCAAAGTGCTATAGACCGTTAGACTAATATCCGAACCCTCAAGCATAGAACACTTTGGCGAAAGACGGAGTGTGCCAGATGATTTTGGGAGAAGAGCACTTTGCGCGCGTGCGCTCGTTGACATCGGCATTACTGACAGTGCATTTCAATTCATGTTAAAGGGACCTTCTTACATTAGGAGACAAAAAAAAAAGCCCTTTTTTATGATTTTTTTTTTTTTTTTTGTCAAAAAACTGCATGATGGATCTTTTTGAAATTTCAACAGTTTATTGTACATATCTTAAGGTATACACAAGAATTTTTTTATTAGATTTTGTTGATTCTAAGTAATAAAGAAATATGCTCAACTGCTTTGGAAAATTTCGTAAGTACGGTGGGCATGATAGCGCTTTGTAGAATTATCTGAAACAAAAAATAAATTTTTTTCGTAAACTTCGTGAGTATAGCTTCTAGTTAAATTAAACGAACCCTTAAATTTTATTTAAAAAAGTTATATAATGGCTGATTAAAAAAAAATGTAAAAAAAAAAAATGTTGAAAAAATTCGTTTTTATTTGCTGATAACTTTTTTTTTTTAATAATTTTAGTAAAAGCTTTAATTTATACCGAAGGCAATTAAACAAGCTTTAATTAAAAATAAAATCAAGATGATCCATTGAGTAGTTTTTTTTTTTTTTTTTTTTTTTTTATCTTCCCCACCGTGTCAAAAAATGTGGTTGAACCTATTTGTTTATAACTTAGTGTAAAAGTAACAAAATCTAATAAAAAAATTCTTGTGTATACCTTAAGATATGTAAAATAAACTGTTAAACTTTCAAAAAGATCCATCATGCAGTTTTTTACAAAAAAAAAATCATAAAAAAGTGTTTTTTTTTGTCTCCTAATGTAGAATGTCCCCTTAATTCAAAGGTTATTCCGTTTTCAAAAACTCTTTTACATCACTTAGAAATAGAGATTTAATGTTTAAAAAAAAAATTATTTCTCTTATAAGAATAACAACCATTCAGATTTATGGAAATTTATAATTTGTTCGCCTCTAACAAATGTTTTAAAATGATTTATACCATTGACACACATGTAAAATGGAAATGGATATTTTAGAAAGAAATACAAATTGGTAAATCTGAATCTATTTATTTAAAAATATTAGTAATCGATGAATGCTGCAATACTCAATGAAAAAGGTAATCTATCTTCGGTACTAACAATGTATACTGTGTTAATAACCAATGTATTTATCAAAATCTTTTTAATGAATGGCGAACTTTGAAAATACGTGAGCATTTCTTTTTTAAATAGAAAATGGGGTCATCAAAAATCCGTTTTATTTAATTGTTTCTTTAATAAATTATCTGGATTCACCTTAAATCAGTCTGACTATTAAACTGAAAAATTGAAAACATTAAATTAATATTTAACTTTCATTAAAAGCACCCACCCAACCCCCTCCCAAAAAAATTAAATTAAAAATAAATAAATTGCACTGAAAATCCAACATCTAAATTGCACTTGCAATGCTTCCATGTTAGGATGGTAAACCATTCAGCATCAAATCAAACTGATATTAGGTGCTTGTTAAAGGTAAAGAACTGTAAAGTATGATAGATATAAACTGGTTCTGTTTACTTTTTGGTGTAAATCTCCTAGCAGATAGCTCTGCTATGCTGCATTTTTCACGATTTCAGAAACAGCTATATTTCAAGAAACAATGCACGCATATTTATAAAACTCCAGATTCAGTTAGTCCCTGATATAAATGAGTGCTGTTCAGTTTTTTTTTTTTTTTTTTTTTTTTTTTGGGGGGGGGGGGGTAAATCGCCCAACGGGTGGCGCTGCTAGGCTGCATTTATCACGATTGCCGCAATAACTATATCTCAAGGACTAACGCATGAATTTTCAATAAACTTCAGATTCAGTTAGTACCTGATATGAATGGGTCCTGATTAGTTTTTGGAGTAAATCGACCAACCGGTGGCGTTGCTATGCAGATTTTTTTTACGATTTCCGCAATAGTTCTACCTCAAAAACTAATGCACGGATTTTCATCAAACTTCAGATTCAGTTGCAACTTGACATAAATTGTTGCTGATTAGATTTTGGCATCAATCACCTAACTGGTCACACTGATATGCTTCATTTTTCAGGAAATATTAACATGTATGAGATAGAAGAAAGTTTTGGGATTGCCACGTCCGACTAGTTTTAATGTGGTTATTTTCTCAACCCTTTACCTAGGTGTCGCTTTTGTCCTATTAAAAAATGTTATACGATAAATTTGCAACGACAAAACACTTCTCTGTTACAGATAGGATCACAATACATTTATTAATACTGTTCTTGTAAGAAATGTAAGATTTTCATAATAGTATTTTTAAGTAGATTTCATAAGAAATACTACCAATTGCAGTCGTTACCATGGTGCGACTTTTGAAATATTCCTTCATAACTTTTCATTATATGACCTCTGGAATCCAAAACCACACCCACCTAAAAAGTTTACAGATATAGATATGTAATAATAAAAATTTTCACCCTTTATTGTTAGTAAAATTATTCCAAATTCTTAATAGCTACCTTTTTTTACTTGCTTTAATACTATCTTAAATATCTCTTATTTTTCCCCATGCTTTAAATGCGTATTCTTTTATTATTCTAAAAACCTTAAATCTATTCGTCAAATTTCATTAAATTACTTTTTCAGTTTATTTCTGATACTAAATTCTTTTTCTTCGAATGTTTTAAAATATCGTTTGCACTATTATTCTATTTGTTCCATCAGTTTCCCGCCAGCAGTTTGTTTACGCAGTTTTTCTGACGCCGGTTCGAAAGAGATCATTCGACGTCACGCGTTCGTCACCCCTTTCCATCGAATCGTGGCTTGTCTCCTGTCCCATTCCACCCCACCTCTCTACTGGAGTGGTTCTCCACTGTTAATGTATTCATTCGCGTCCTGTTTTTCTGGGTATTTATAGCGTTGCAAAGACTAGGAGCTCATAATTTGTACGCTTTTTCGTTTGTCTAAATAATCCTCGTCACTTGGTGGTTAGACTTGTAATGTGGAGAAACTACTATTTTAACATCTTAAATTTATTATGAAGTGAATCAACGATGTCGTCGAGAGCTGATGAATATGTTACTGGAATTGTTTACGATATATTCCTATCAAATAAACCACGTTCAACTCATGATGCCTCTATTATTCTTGAAGGGGAAATTTCTCCAATGTTTTCTTGAACCTGTCTTCAATTAGGCCCAGGAGCGGTCCAGAGAATCGTTTGGGGGGGGGGGGGGCGATACCGAGTGACATATAATCAACGTAGTCATAACTTCTGTTGCTCAAATCATTCCTTGCAGTTAATTATTAAATGAATATGAAATAATTAATGCAATTTGAAAATATTACAGACTCTTGATTATCCGACATCCGATTAACCGTAACACTCGGTTATCCAACACCCTTTTTATATAATCCCGCCCTCTCCTCAAAATATGGTTTATTGTTACTTTTTAGGTCATAAAATTAAAAACGTTATAACAGAATTTATTTATTAAATGTCTTATTTTTTCTTTTTCTTTTTACTCTTGTACTATGGTAATTATTTATCTTATTTTTTGTTCTTTTAGTTATAGTGAACAACATTAATAACACAAGCCTGCCATGAATGTGTTTTTTAACTTTTGATAATTGATTTTGGTGTATTTTTTAGCGCTGAATCCGAAAATGACCTTCATTTTTAACCATCACGTCACGATTTTCGCAAATCGTAAGTTTCAAAGTTAAAAAGTTAAAAATAGCGAAAATCTCACAAAGCAATTTGTCAAAGCCTTAACAAAAGAAAGTAAATGTTTTAAATGCATCTGCGACAAATTTTCCAGCCTTATCAGCCGCCAAAGTAAAAGAGAATACCGAGATGAACCCCATAGAGAGGTTTAAAAGAAAAGCGGGAAGCAGAGCATGAGCGGTTCAAAGAAACTTCCACGCATGAAATAAAATTATAAAGATTTTAAATACACAATATTTTACATGTTTAACTATAAAAATCCATGTATGAGCAAAAAAATGAATGAATTATTATGAAAAAAAGTTACGTCTATTTTATAGTAGCAGATTTTCGCAATATTTCGACTTCTTAAAAATTTGCGATTTGTGAAAAAAACTGACGTGATGGTGTGGTAAAAAATGAAGGTCATTTTGGGATTCAGCACTAAAAAATACATAAAAACCAATTATAGAAAGCTGAAAAACATAACTATCACATCCATTTTTTAATATCAGATTTCTGAAAGAGGATAATCTCTGAAAAAGGATCCCCTTCAGAAATCTGAAGGGGCCTTAACATCCTTGAAAGTCAAAAATGTCATCTAAGTGGTGTGTATACCTCTTTACAGGCGCGGATCCAAGGAAGGGGGAGATCGTCCTGATCGCCACCCACCCTTTGGATCAAAAAATATAAATTCACCGATTATCGCAAATTTCAACAAATGCTCGCCGAAAAGAATCATTTTTGTCAATCGTTCGCAGGTCAAAAAATCGCGCAAAAAACACGAATTTCGTCAAAGGATCGAGCAAAAAGCTCGAATTTTGTCAAAGGATCGCGCAAAAAACGCGAATTTCGTCAAAGGATCGAGCAAAAAGCGCGAATTTCGTCAAAGGATCGAGCAAAAAAGCGAATTTCGTCAAAGGACAACGGGAAAAAACGCGAATTTCGTCAAAGGAACACGAAAAAAACGCGAAATTCGTCAAGGGACCACGAAAAAAACGCGAATTTCGTCAAAGGACCACGAAAAAAAACGCGAATTTCGTCAAAAGAACGCAGAAAAAATGCGAATTTCGTCAAAGGGTCGCAGAAAAAAACGCGAATTTCGTCAAAGGATCGCAGAAAAAAACGTGAATTTCGCCAAAGGATCACAAAAAACGCGAATTTCGCCAAACAATTACGGAAAAAATGCTAATTTCGAGAAATAATCGCGCAAAAAATACGAATTTCGTCAAAGAATCGCGAAAAAATACGCGAATTTCGTCAAAGGATCACGAAAAAAACGCGAATTTCGTCAAAGGATAGTAGAAAAAACGCGAATTTCGTCGAAGGATCGCAGAAAAAACGCGAATTTCGTCAAAGGATCGCAGAAAAAAACGCGAATTTCGGCAAAGAATCGCAGAAAAAAACGCGAATTTTGCCAAAAGATCTAAAAAACGCGAATTTCGCCAAATAATTAAGGAAAGAATGCTAATTTCGCGGAAAAGCGCGCAAAAATGTGAATTTCGTCAACATCTCGGAAAACATGCGAATTTCGTTAAAGAATTGTGAAAAAATGCGCGAATTTCGCAAAGGACAGCGGAAAAAACGCACAATTAGCACCAGGGGGAGATTCTCCTAGGAGCGCATCCATGGGGGTTTCTATCGGGGCGCTCGCCCCCCCCCCCCTCCCAAGATATAAATCCAACTCTTTTAACGACAGTTTTCGCGGAACAGACATACAAGCAAACGAAACCAAACACTTTCCGGGTGTCAATGGTTTCACTGAGGTTTCGGCAATTAGTGAACAAAATAGGATTATGTCCTGTCAAAAGGCATATGGCGCCATATTTTTTTGACACTATGGGTTGAGGTGGGGGATGGTGCCACATCGTGTACCTTTTGTTGTATCTCTACAACAGAAATTGACAACGTTATGCGGATCCTTTTAAGGTGTTGAAATTTTTCCTTCTTTCAAAGAAGCTGCAATTCTAATTTCTGTATAACGATATTTTTGAGGAGTTCTTTATTGTTTGAGAAAAGAATAGAAATCATAGCAATTTCCAAAGAAAGAAAGAAACAAGAAAAAAAGGTCCTTTGAAAAATGCAATCATCTTAATGTTTTCTCAAGAAAGCCACTAATATGTAAAAAATGTCCTGTTATTGCCACCCACATTGGTAAATTTCAAGGGGTATTTGATGAATGAACAAAAAAGGATTATGTCCAAATCCTAGTCAGTTAAAAGCTAAAATGCATATGGTGTGTTGATTTCTTAAAAACCGACTTGGTAAATTTGTTCTTCCCTTCTTTGCCCCGATCGAACCCCCCACTCCCATGGCGCTCTTAGGGAATCTCCTCCCGGTGCTAATTGGCGAAATTCGCGTATTTTTTTTCGCGATTCTTTGAAGAAATTCGTATTTTTTCAGAGGTCTGTTGACGAAATTAGCGTTTTTTGCGCGATTCTTTCGCGAAATTAGCGTTTTTCCTCAATTTTTTGGTGAAATTTGCGTTTTTTCTGCAATCCTTTGACGAAATTCGCGTTTTTATCTGCGATCCTTTGACGAAAATTGCGTTCCTTTGTGGTCTTTTGACGAAATACGCGATTTTTTTAACGAAATTCGCATTTTTCGCGCTTCTTTGACGAAATTTCGCGATTTTTCGCGATTCTTTGACGAAATTTCGCGATCCTTTGTTGAAATTCGCGTGTTTTCGCGATCCTTTGACGAAATTGGGTTTTTTTGCGCGATCCGTTGACGAAATTCGCGTTCCTTTTGCGATCCTTTTACCTGCGAACGATTGACGAAATTGATTTTTTTTTCAGCGATCATTTTTCGAAATTCGCGATAATCGGTGGATTTATATTATTTGGGGGGGGGGGGCGATCGGGGCGATCGCCCCCCCCCCCAAATAATATAAATCCACCGATTATCCCCCGTGGATCCGCGCCTGATTAGGCCACCACAACTGCACTCCGGTTGTCATATGATAACGGAGGGTTGGCAAAGCTACTGGTATTAATTACTAAACTGCATTATCGTCGATATATAGAGTCGTCGGAATGTCACAAAAAGTGACAGTAAATTATATCATATATATATATGTATAGATTATATGGCCAAAGGTGACCGGTCACTTGCGATTTTAGACGTTTTGTTAAATATCTAGAAAATTACACGAGGAATTAACCTAAAACTACAGGTGTGTAAACATTATTATATAGGTCATATATTTCTGCGAAGCTGTACCGTCAACAAATTGAAAAATAACGAATATCTTTTGGATAACCCTGTAAAAACTAACATAGCAAAAGCGTTCAAAACAGTAGATTATGATTACGTGCCTTATTGCAATAAACTGCGTTCATTTTATGAGAATAGCATGTATATTCGTAGAGAAATTAAAGTTTTTATAATAAGAGTCCCAAATTTTGCCAAGTTTTTTTTGCTTATAATTTGTAGAGTTCTTAATATAAAAAAAACTTCTTTTCAGAAAATATGACAAACAACATTGTACACAATACCCTTCTATAAGAATTAAAAAATAGTAAAAATTGGATGGAAAATGAGCAGGTTTACTAAAAAATGTTTCACTGCGCATACGCGAATGCAATCAAAATATAATGTGCATAATGTGTTAGCTAAGTGTATAGAGCAACTTTTGTGAAAGTCTCAAAAACTTAGCTTGAAAATTCTGAAAATGATCGTTGATAGAATAAGCTCGAAATCTGTTGTTCCCAAAATGAAGCAAAAAGATGAGGACTTGCATCCATATATCCATTAATTAGTGCCAATATAGCATACACAATATTGCACATACTACTGTATTTGGATACAGCCCCTCATATTTTTGCTTCATTTTGGGAACAACGGATTTCGAGCTTATTCTATCAACGATCATTTTCAGAATTTTCAAGCTATGTTTTTGAGACTTTTACAAAAGTTGCTCTATATACTTCGCTAATACATTATGCACATTATATTTTGATTGCATTCGCGCATGCGCAGTGAAACATTTTTTAGTAAACCTGCTCATTTTTCATCCAATTTTTACTATTTTTTAATTCTGATTGCAGGGTATTGTGTACAATGCTGTTTGTCATATTCTCTGAAAAGAACTTTTTCTTATATTAAGAACTATACAAATTATAAGCAAAAAACTTGGCAAAATTTGGGACTCTTTTTATAAACACTTTAATTTTTCTACGAATATACATGCTATTCTCATAAAAATGAACGCAGTTTATTGCAATGAGGCACGTAATCATAATATACTGTGTTGAATGCTTTTGCTACGCTAGTTTTTACAGGGTTATCCAAAAGATATTCGTTCTTTTTCAATTTGTTGACGGTCCCCTATGGGGTTCCGGTAAAAAATGTTCGCGGAAATATATTACCTATACTAGGGTTGGCGAACCTTTTTATAGTAGTGTGCCAATTTGTTTCAAAAAATATTTTACACGACCTTTACGTACCAACAAATTTAGTGTAAATCATGCTTGAAAAATCATGACCCCCCCCCCCCCCCCTTAAATAATGACATTACCATAAAAAAACAAAAAGCAAATGGGTAACATATAGGTGGGGTATATCACTAACATAATCATAAAAAAAAATAAATTCTAAAAATTATTAAAAAATATACGTGATTGTGTGTTTGCATCTTGGAAGGAAGAAAATGAATATAAGGTTCATACTCGGTTAATTTCAACAGAATGCAAACTTAACTGGATTTATATGACAACTGCCTTTTATTTGATTTTCTGTATTATTCATTTTAGAAACTAAAACCTTGCGAACATAGACAGATGGAATAAATATTAAAAGATCAAACGCCAGTTTCTCGAAATAGCTCTGAAATTAATTTCTAAGTTGAAATAATTTTATCATTGGTACATTTACTAAAGTGATAATTTACGGTATTTTAAAAAGACGCAGTTAAAATACTTCAATTTCCAATAAATCAAATTTAGTCAAGATTAGATCATCTAGAGTTTGTGTAATATCAATGTATATTGATTTAGAGTCACGGGTAACAACGTGCCAAAATTATTCTTTCGCGTGCCACTTTTGGCACGCGTGCCATAGGTTCGCCATCCCTGACCTATACAATAATGTTTGCACATCTGTAGTTTTAGGTTAATTCCTCATGTAATTTTCTAGATATTTAACAAAACGTCTAAAATCGCAAGTGACCGGTCACCTTTGGCCATATAGTGTATTGTATATATATGTGTGTGTGCGTGTGTACGTATGTGTGTACTAAATTTTGTCCGCACGATAAAAGTCACAATTATGCACGGATCGTCTTCAAACTCGCCAAAAGCTTTGAGATGGCTAATATCTCAAACGGGATTGCAAATGTCCAAAATCGGTCCAAGAGGGTGGAAATTGGGAGGATTCAAAATTCTAAATACCGCCTTAACATGATTCTGATAGCTCTTACAGAAAAAAATGACAGGAAGAAATAAACATTTTTCGTTATAGCGGTTGCCAATAATTAAAAAAACACAATAAAATTCTTACCACAACAATTACTTTTCTATTGCAAGATTTCCACGTGAAAAATGAAAGTGAAATAAATTTTGATGAATAAAAAAAAAAAAAAAATTGAATATTACATCATAACTTTTCTATAGCAAAATTTCAACGTGAAAAATGAAAATGAAATAAATAGTTTGACGAATTAAAAAAAAGAAAAGTTAATATTACGTCATATTGGAAATATAAGCGACGTCAGCAGGTGAATATGTAACTTTATGTGGGTTTGAAAAAACGTATTGAAACATGATAAAAACCCGACTATGGAAATATTCGTCTATTTTAACATTTTGAGGTCCTCTGAATTTGTTTTCGCCATTTTTAAATCTATTCCATATATGTACATGTGTGTATGCGTGTATATTAGAATTTTCACAAAAGGTTTATGTCCCTAGAGCTCATTCTTAGTGAAGAAACTGGGTTTATCTCCGGTCCTGATTTAGTTTTTGTTGGTGAAACTAGTACTTAACTTCGAAATCTACCTCCGCCAACAGACAAAGCCTGCTTGGATTTTTTTTTTTAACGATTCTAATTACTCTTGTCAATATTTCACATAAAAAAACTCTAACTACCGATTTATTAAATCAGTTTTAATTAAAAAAATTATCTAAAAGTAAATTATTATTATACATGTTGTTCTGGATACCTTAGACATTAACGTAAATAATTATTTCGGTGAAATATTTTTTTTATTTAAAATTCAGGCTATAAAGAATTTAAAAAAATCTGTGCAATAACAACTAAATCAGTAAAAATGCCTTTCTTTTACTATCAAAACTTAACAAATTATTATAGTTTGACTTTTAAGTAATTGTCACTGATTCTGGCTCAAAAAACGCGTTTGCTCCCTCAAAAATTTTCCAACTGCATATTTAATATTAACGATTTAGAAAGTAGCTATTGGTCAACGTTCAGATACAACTTCAAGATCAGCCCGGACTGACACATTTATTCGGAAACAATACATTAATCGATTCCAGTCAATCAACAGAAGATTTATTACCCAAACTGAAATAGCTTACCCGAATCTTTCTTCGTTCCCTAACAAAGTTATGAGAGTTGATGTTGTGTACTCGAATAACGTACAAGAGTTAATGCATTACTCTCAGCTCCAAATCCATTTCGGTCATGACTGAGTGAAGTCAAAGAGAACTGCTCTTTTGTTACGGTTTCTGAGCACGTCGTTTGGAACGGCGAAAGTATTTAGCAGTGATGAAACTTAAAGGGAAATATATTTTTTCTATACAATTGTTTGTAACCAATCGGAAATTAAATAACTCTAAGGGACAAAGATTGTCGGGTGCTGAAAAAAAGAACCAAATTCCACACAATTGTATTATAAAGCAATGGCAGAATAAATGCGAGTATTACTCGCGCACAGAGGTTTCCGTGCAACTGATATATTCATTAGTAACTGGGCATTACATTACACAAATATATCATTAAGGGGTCTCAGAACTCTTAAAATTGGGAAAAAATGAAAAAATGAAGGCCATTTTTAACATTTAATATATTAACCCTTAAATGCCGGGTGTTGCTTTTCGGCAACATGCCCAATTTAGGCTCTAAAATGCTATTAGAATAATATTGAAGCTATAATGCCTAATGTTGCCAATAAAATACATTCTGAAAATATTGTTAAATCGATTTTCAACATGTAGATGGCAACACTTGTGCTGTTTAAGAATAAAGATAGATTTATTTTTCAATTGTTGCTACTTGTTCTTTTCGTTTTGTTTGGAAGCTTGCTAAATACCCTATTTTGTTCAGCAGTGAGCAAGTGAAATTTATTTCTTATTATAGTTCCTAAAATTCTTGTGTGTTTAATCTTATAGAATTTTATCAAGGAAAATTATTTTTTCAATTAAAGACCAGTATTGCCGATTAGTAATAAACTGTTTCTTAGCCGTAAACCACACTTAAAATCAAATATGATTTTTTTAAGAATTTTTCCCATGATTTATTTAAAAAATGAAAGCCGAAAAACATTATTACAATGATTTTTGAAAAATCCGGCATTTAAGGGTTAAAATACGCATGATTTTGAAACACAATTTTTATTGGTATGAAAGATATATGTTCTTTCTTTTCATGTATTTAAAAAATTGCAAGATGTAGAATTAGCATTTACAGGGGGCTTCAAACTGTCTGATATTTGACGAGCAGAAAATTGATATAACATCTTACGCTCAGGATTACAAAATGAATATTGCAACTAGAATAAATATTTTGGTGTCTACTGTTACTTCAGAATATAATAATTACACTGAACCTAAATAAATTTGTATTGAAAGCATGTTTATATTTTTAATACAAAGTTGTACTTTGCTAATACAATATTTTGAAAATTTCAATAGTCTAATCACCTAAAAAAATATTTATTTAAACAATAAAAAGGAAAATTTAGATTCAGTTTATGAAGACTAACATGAAACATATGCTAAAATTTCATGAAAAAGTATTCATAATTTTTTGAGATATCCTGCGCGTTATGCCCAAAAACGTCATTTGGAGAAAAATGACTTCAAAGATTCGAAAACGGCGCTTCAGCTATGGAGCGGGTATAATTCTAAAAGCTATAACTTCTGTTTTAATGGGAATTTCAAAGAAACAATTATATCAAACTGTTCAGAAAAAATGGGAGTTTAACATCTAAAAAAAAAAAAAAAAATCGAATATTTTTAAGCTTTAAGAGTCCTGAGACCCCTTAAAAGTTGTTATCTAGGCTTAAAAGCCGATGGCGTATAGAGTACGCCATCCGTATGTATGTCTAATATCTCGGCTGATGATCGATGTTTTTCTTCGAAAATCATTGTCAACAATTCTTTTATACTTCTGCGACGATTGTTACCTCCTGCGATGTGAACTAAGGTAATCGCTATAGCTATCTTCAAAGGTTTCAATTAACTTCTGCTACCTCTAATTTTCCCATAATTTTAGTTTCAGTAGATTCGGAAATAGAAAGGGGAAGAACAGATTTTTGTATTACATTTTCGATGATATCTCTAAAAACATAATACATAAAATTAAAAGAGATTTATTTTTGAGTTCGGCGTTACAAAAGCTTTCACACGATATACAAAGAAAATATTTTTCTTTTTCAAGTAACATAATTAGCCCCTCTACTACATCTTTCCTAAATATATCTGTGAACTGTTCATAATCTATAAATAGGTGAGTCAGTAGCCTTTGTTACTTCGGCCAATTTGAACTTTCCATTTTCTATAGTTTACGAGTAAACTGGCTGTGACAAACGGACAGACAGACACAGAAGTGATCTTATTAGCCATTTGGAAAAATGGTTATTGTCCTCGTCAGGGTAGGAAATCAAAAGCATATCTGAAGGTTTTTATTGGTTGAATCATCATTTTATTCGTTTTCTGATGGGTCTATACAGTAATCAGTATTTCCCTTTACTTTCAACAGAGATGGACAACAGAGTGTTGCCACTATGACAAAAAAGTAACAAAAGCTACGAAAAAAATTAATAACTCAGAAACAAATTAAGATACAGCTTTCAAACAAATTGCATTTAAAAGTACATTTTTTTCTCTATGCGACGATATAAAAAGTAATATTGTGGGATGTTTAAAAGTTTAAGAAATAAATTTCATTTAAAATTGGCCGTCAGATTCCTTGGAAATCTGAAAAGCCTTTTCCCGAACAGCCAATGAAATGCTTGGATAATACGTAAGTTTCGGATGGATAATACGTACGAGTCGCAGGCGATTTCTGTCGCTTGCAATTTTTACGTGTAATAACACTATTAATGTTTAATTCATGGCGTACGTAATGTATGATCAACTCCGTGCTATTTTTTATGTCTTAAATTTTAGTCTTTGAAAAAATCATTTTCCATATGGTCGTTGTAATTTGTTAAATTGCATTTTTTTTTTTTAAATTCTTTATCTTGTAATGGTTCTGTTTTCACTTTTTAAGTACGGAACCCTAAAAACATGTCCGAGAGTAACTCTGACATCACATTGATGGTGGTAACACCTGAGCAATTAATTTCGTTTATATACTGACGTCCAAAAGTTAAGAAACAGTAACCAAATGCTTTCGAGTATATGATTTGCCGAATACCTAGTAAAATTCTTGATAAATTGTCCTTCAACTTCGAGGATGTAAAAAACATGTTAGACTTCATATTTTTCTATGAAGATTGAGTCGCGGGGACAATTGGGGGGCCAACAATAAGTTTAATAACAAGCAAAAAGCAGGATTTCTGCTTTTTCAGAATTTAGTGTCGCCAACGATGAGGAAAAGAAAAGAAAAATTATTATTTTTAAGAGGTAAAACCAGTGAAATTTCGACGAAAGAAAACGTTTAAGAAGGAACTGTTTCATTCATTTATAATAAATCTACAAAATTAGTTTTTAAAAAATGCATCTTATTTTGGTTATGCCAACTCTCAAATAAATATTATTTTTAACTAAAGGTCACTGCTCTTCTATAAAGACACTCTAAATTTTGTAGAACTCTGCATTTTATCAGAGTGTGATTTCAAACGCGTTATTTTCAAAAGTGAATCATTTCCAACTGTAAAGAATTTCGAAACCGCTGGAATAAAAATGATGCAGTTCTACAAAGCTTATTTTAGTTTTAAGACTTAAAATACACGTTTTTATTTTATATAAAATGATGTCCTTTGCATCTGCTGAAGTATTCCACATTGACGATTCAGTCTTAAAAAACATCTATAGAAAAGTGTGCATAGAGCGTCAGTATCGCGGAATAATAGACAAACATAGTAAAAAGCGATGTAAACTCGACAAAAAAAAAAAAAATCGTCTATCTAGTGATTCGTATACCTACATTTGTTTGTAACATTAATATGAATATTTAAAATTAAATATAGTTTATAATAGCTGTATGCTTAATCAGAAATCATTCATTTATATTTTTTCAAAATAGCACGTATTTTAATGATAATTCATTTGATTTGCAGTTGTTATGCGAAAAAGGCAACAAAAAGGTATAGTAATATACTATTTTCCAACTATTTCCCTTTTTTTTTCTACAGAAACGTTGTATTCCAGTTGCCACCATAACAGAAATGGTATTAAAAACTACAAAAAATTAATATCTCAAAAATAAATTGAGATAGTTTTCAAACAAATTCTAGTTAAAAGTGCCTTTTTTCCCTATACGATGGTGTAAAAATTAAAAATGTGCGATTCTTAGAAGTTTAAAAAATTGCAGTAGAGATTATCAGTATTGAACCGTACAATAACACATTTGCTTCTTTTTACGGATGGTTTATGTAACGTAATGTTATTTTTTATGGACGATACTTTAATTATTGCCCGAAAAAATAGCATGTCGGGGGACTAAAAGAAACTGTGCAATAACAACTAAATTAGTAAAAATTTCTTTCTTTTATTACCAAAACTTAACAAGTTATTATAGGTTGACTTTTAAATACCGTATATACTCGTGTATAGGTCGACCCCCCAATTCGTAAGCAAAATTGTGAAAAAAATTGAATTTACGTGTATAAATCAACTCACCCCCCCTTCAATTCGTAAGCAAAATTTTGAAAAAAATTGAATTTTCGTGTATAAGTAGAATCACATTTCTTGTAGCATGTTGAAAAAATGATTTGTAATCGAGGATTAAAAAAAAATAATAATAATAATAAATTTTCATTAAATCAGTAAACTTTTATTTTACATTTCTAATCAGACTTTGTTTTAAATTCATCGTTTTAAAACTGTATAATTATGTAAAACCGAAGAAACCTTAACTATTTTGAAACCTGTTCACAACAATTTAATGATACTTAAAAAGAAAAGATTCTTTCAAAAGGCTATTTAAGCCTTATTTACAAGGGTAAAATATAGCACTTCTTTGTATTGTAGGACTTTTAGGAGAGATATTTAGAAGCATTCTCAAGTTGAAATCTTTTTTTTTAAAAGGGGATTAAAATGTTGAAAGGCATGCCCCTGTATTGAAGGGAATTCTATCCCAAGAGAAAATGAGTGCAACTTGTGTAATGAGTGCAGGACAATTGCAGGGACATTATTGTTGAGTTTTATTGTCAATCACAGGAAAATGGCTATTGTCCACTTATTTCTCTCTCCAGCTTAGACACATATGTGATTACTTAAAAAACTTACCCATTCGCCAATAATCTGCGATTTTTTTTTTTTTTTTTTTTTTTTTTTTTTTTTTTTTTTTACTAACTTGTGTATAAGTTGACCCCCTTTTCAACTCCCAAATTTTGTCTAAAAATCTTCGACTTATACACGAGTATATACGGTAATTGCTACTGATTCTGGCTCAAAAAACACGTTTTTTCCATATCACAATATTAAAATATTTATTTGCTTAAAAGGCGTTATAAAAACACATTAAAAGTAAATTAAAAATCTATATTGACATATTTCAACTCTTTTACTGAGTCGTCATCAGAATATATAACAGAAAATTACAAATGCTTATGAAAAAGGGAAAAAAAACCATCGAATATAAACAAGTAATCATATAACGCGCCCTATATTTTAGCGATTGCTCGTGTTCCCTCTATGTTGCGACGCCGTAAGTTGTCCAACCATTCAACCCATAAAGTCTGGATACGAAAAAACAATGTATCGTTACAAACTCCTGAACCTCTTAAATAAATTTCAATGGACTCTCTTATAAATAATTCTAAATAAAAATTAGACCTGTAGATTATTTTACTCTCGTTAAAAAGTATGTTAATGTTCTCTGTTTGATTTAGCCGGGATAAAGCAGTATTACCTCTATTGTATTTTATGTCCGCTATATGTTCTTTACATCTCATATTGAATTTTCGTTGGGATATACCTATATAATGACTTTTGATTCCTCCCTCCCTAATAAATGGAATCATATAAACTCCTCAGAGATCATCTATATTAACAGGATCAATTTTAATCCTAAATTCTGTCGTTTTCTCCCTTAGAAAACTTCGAACTGCATATTTAATATTAATGATTTAGAAGGTAGTTATTGGTCAACATGCAGAAACAATGTCAACCCGGACTGATACGTTTATTCGGAAACAATACATTAATCGATTCCAGTCAATCAATAGAATATTTATTACACAAACTAAAATAGCTTATACGAACCTTTCTTCGTTTCCTAACAAAGTTATAAGAGTTGATGTTGTGTACTCGAATAACGTACGAAACTTAATCCATTATTCTCAGTTCCAAATCCACTTCGAAGTCATGGCTGAACGAAGTCAGAGAAAATTGCGCTTTTGTTACGGTTTCTGAGCACGTTGTTTAAAACGGAGAAAGTATTTAGCAGAGAGGAAACTCGGAGGAAAGATATTTTGTCTACAGGGTTATTCAAAATAATGTGGCTAAAATGAAAAAGCAAAGCAGGCATACAAAAAGAATAAAAAAATCCCTGCCGGCCCGGTCTACAGGCAAAGGTAGATTTCGTAATTAAGTATACTAATTTCACAAACAAAAACTATATCATTATTAGATATAAATCCACTTTAACTGTTTTATCTGTCTGCTTTTGACGAGTTTTTATTTCCTTTTTATAAAATAGCTGGTTTTATCAGAATCATGTTAAGGCGATATTAAAAAAAAATATTTTTCCTTACTCAACAACTCGAAATTTTCTGGCACATTTTCAGATTCATTTTTAATTAAAAAAAAATATGAAGCATGCTGACGTGATTCTTGAAAGGATTTATAAGCGACCTGTGTTTTTATTTTTCTTTCAATTAATTAAAACTTGATTAATAAACAATTATTTTCTCAGTAGGGCAATATTTTTCGTTTCTAACACAATCGCTTCGGGAAATTCTGTTCAAAATGCCCACTTTGACATCATTTTTTGAAATTTTTTCTGCCTCTATCAAAAAATCGATCATTACTGTACATTATATAGTTTCTGAATAAGAGAATCTAGCAATTGGATGCGTTTGAGAGCAAAAATGAATTTAAAAATGAGTAAGAAAATAGACAGTTTGGATTTGAATGCACCCTTAATAAGATGATGTTTTTCTTCAACCGCTATGTATTTTTAATTTGTTTCTGCTGTAAGAATTGGCCCTATCAAAAACTTGTCTATATAAATGCTGAAGACAATATTAAGACGATATATGATAAATTCATGGAGATTTTATATCTTGTGAATTGACGGAGTTATAAAAATTTTTCTTCTTCGACCTCCCTTTTTTGTTTTCGTTTTTAATTTTTTTTTTGCGGTACGAATTGGTCCTATCAAAAACTTATGAATATAACAGTTTTAGATAATAGTAAGGAGATGTATAATAAAATTATTGGATTTGATATCATGAGAATTGATGAAGTAAGGAATTTTTTTCTCCCAAAACCCTATTTTTTGCGTCCCTCGAGCCTATTTTAAATTTCATCAAAAATTTATGATGCATGAATTTTTGGCGCTATTTTTAGAAGTAATAAAAACTTTAAACTGATTTGATATGTACAAAAATTAAGAAGTTATGGGGTTTTTTCGGTTTTCACAAAACCCCTCCCTATTTCCATCCCCTTTGTCCGCTTTTGCCCATTAACGAACTAGACCGAGATTTTATGTCCCTTGATTTTATGTATCAGTTTGGATGAGATTTGTGCAGAATTGCGGACGTTATCGTGTCCAGAAGAAAGTGATAACACAATTGCTTCGGGAAATTCCGTTCAAAATGCCACTTTGACATCTTTTTTTGAAATATATTTTGTCTCTATCAAAAACTCGATCATTGCGGTACATTATATAGTTTCTGAATAAGCAAATCTATCAATTAAATGCGTTTGAGAGCAAAAATTAATTTAAAAATGAGTCAGAAAATAAGCAGTTTTGATTTGAGTGCATCCTTAATGCAATGATTTTTCCAACACAATCCGCTTCGGGAAATTCGGTTCAAAATGCCCATTTTAACAGCATTTTAAAAAATATATTCTGCCTCTATCAAAAAATAGACCATTACGGTACATTATATAGTTTCTGAGTAAGTAAACGTACCAATTGGAAGCCTTTGAGAGCAAAAATGAATTGTAAAATGAGTCAGAAAATACGCAGTTTGGATTTGAATACACCCTTAATAAGATGATTTTAGGTAGATTTCGTATGAAATACTACCTATTGGGATCGTTCCTATGTTGGAATTTCTAAAATTTTTTTGCAGATCTACACCGATCATGACTCCTAGAACACAAAACCACCCTCAGTAAAAAACTTTATATATATATATCTATCAATCTATCTATATATATATATCACTTTCTTCTGGACACGATAACTTTCGTAATTCTGCACCAATCTCTTCCAAACTGATACATAAAATCAAAGGGCATAAAATCTCGGTCAAGTTCGTTAATGGGCAAAATCGGACCAAGGGGATGGAAATAGGGAGGGGTTTTGTGAAAACCGAAAACCCCCCATAACTTCTTAATTTTTGTACATATCAAATCAGTTTAAAGTTTTTATTACTTCTAAAAATAGGACCAAAAATTTATGTATCATAGATTTTTGATAAAGTTAAAAATGGGCTCAAGGGGCGCAAAAAATAGGGTTTTTGGGAGAAAAAAATTCATAACTTCGTCAATTCTCAAGATATCAATTCCAATTAATTTTATTATAAATCTCCTTAATATTATCTACAACTTTTATATTCACATGTTTTTGATAGGACCAATTCGTACCGCAAAAAAAAATTAAAAACGAAAACAAAAAGGGGGTTTGAAGAAGTAAAATATCCATAACTCCTTCAATTCAAAAGATATAAAATCCCCATGAATTTATCATATATCTTCTTAAAATTGTCTACAACATCTATATAGACAAGTTTTCGATAGGACCAATTCTTACAGCAAAAACAAATAAAAAATACATAGCGGTTGAAGAAAAAAATCATCTAAGTAAGGGTGTATTCAAATCCAAACTGCGTATTTTCTGACTCATTTTACAAGTCATTTTTGCTCTCAAAGGCTTCCAATTGGTACGTTTTCTTACTCAGAAACTATATAATGTACCGTAATGGTCGATTTTTTGATAGAGACAGAATATATTTTAAAAAATGCTGTTAAAGTGGGCATTTTGAACCGAATTTCCCGAAGCGGATTGTGTTGGAAAAATCATTGCATTAAGGATGCACTCAAATCCAAACTGTTTATTTTCTGACTCATTTTTAAATTCATTTTTGCTCTCAAACGCATTTAATTGGTAGAGTCGCTTATTCAGAAACTATATAATGTACCGCAATGATCGATTTTTTGATAGAGGCAGAATATATTTCAAGAAATTATGTCAAAGTGGGCATTTTGAACGGAATTTCCTGAAGCAATTATGTTATCACTTTCTTCTGGACACGATAACTTCCGCAATTCTTCGGAAATCTATTCCAAACTGATACATAAAATCAAGGGACATAAAATTAATAAAGGGTCAAAATTTTATGTATCACAGATTTTTGATAAAGTTAAAAATGGGCTCAAGGGGCGCAAAAATAGGGTTTTTGGGAGAAAAAAATTCCTTACTTTGTCAATTCTCAAAATATCAAATCCAATAATTTTATTATACATCTCCTTAATATGATCTACAACTTTTATATTCAGAAGTTTTTGATAGGACCAATTCGTACCGCAAAAAAATTAAAAACGAAAACAAAAAAGGTGGTTTGAAGTAGAAAAATTTTCATAACTGCGTCAATTCACAAGATATAAAATCTCCATGAATTTATCATATATCTTCTTAATATTGTCTTCAACATTTCTATAGACAAGTTTTTGATAGGGCCAATTCTTAAAGCAAAAACAAATTAAAAATACATAGCGGTTGAAGAAAAAAATCATCTTATTATGGGTGCATTCAAATTCAAACTGTCTATTTTCTTACTCATTTTTAAGTTCATTTTTGCTCTCAAACGCATCCAATTGCTAGATTCTCTTATTCAGAAACTATATAACGTACAGTAATGATCGATGTTTTGATAGAGGCAGAATATATTTCAAGAAATGATGTCAAAGTGGGCATTTTGAACAGAATTTCCCGAAACGATTGTGTTAGAAACGAAAAATATTGCCCTACTGAGAAAATAATTGTTTATTAATCAAGTTTTAATTAATTGAAAGAAAAATAAAAACACAGGTCGCTTATAAATCTTTTCAAAAATCATGTCAGACATGTTTCATATTTTTTTTTATTAAAAATTAATCTGAAAATGTGCCAGAAAATTTCGAGTTGTTGAGTATGGAAAAATATTTTTTTAATATCGCCTTAACATGATTCTGTTAAAACCAGCGGTTTTATAAAAAGGAAATAAAAACTCGTCAAAAGCAGACAGATAAAACTGTTAAAGTGGATTTATATCTAATAATGATTTAGTTTTTGTTGGTGAAATTAGTATACTTAACTTCGAAATCTACCTCTGCCTGTAGGCCGGGCCGGCAGGGATTTTTTTTCTTCAACCGCTATGTATTTTTAATTTGTTTTTGTTGTAAGAATTGGTCCTATCTAAAACTTGTCTATATAGATGTTGTAGACAATATTAAGAAGATATATGATAAATTCATGGGGATTTTATATCTTTTGAATTGACGGAGTTATGGATTTTTTACTTCTTCAAACCCCCTTTTTGTTTTCGTTTTTAATTTTTTTTTTTTTGCGGTACGAATTGGTCCTATCAAAAACTTGTGAATATAAAAGTTGTAGATCATATTCAGGAGATTTATAATAAAATTAATTGGAATTGATATCTTGAGAATTGACGAAGTTATGAATTTTTTTTCTCCCAAACCCTATTTTTTGCGCCCCTTGAGCCCATTTTTAACTTTATCAGAAATCTGTGATACATAAAATTTTGGCCCTATTTTTAGAAGTAATAAAAACTTTAAACTGATTTGATATGTACAAAAATTAAGAAGTTATGGGGGGTTTTCGGTTTTCACAAAACCCCTCCCTATTTCCATCCCCTTGGTCCGATTTTGCCCATTAACGAACTTGACCGAGATTTTATGCCCTTTGATTTTATGTATCAGTTTGGAAGAGATTGGTGCAGAATTACGAAAGTTATCGTGTCCAGAAGAAAGTGATATATATATAGATAGATAGATAGATAAATAGATAGATAGATATAAAGTTTTTTACTGAGGGTGGTTTTGGGTTCTAGGGGTCATGATCGGTGTAGATCTGCAAAAATTTTTCAGAAATTCCAACATAGGAACGATCCCAATAGGTAGTATTTCATACGAAATCTACCTAAAAACCACATAGAAACATGGGATCGCAAACACCATCTGGGGCTGCTAAAGGGGGTTACAAATTATATGTATTACAAGAAGAATAAACAAAAATCATTCTACATCATTTTATTTATATTGTATTTCCATATATGTTACACATTTACGACCAATACTACTATAGGAGATGCTCAAATTTTTTGCCAGACACCTGGAGACACGCATTACATTGATGCTGCATGGACTGGTGCACCTTAAACATACCAGGTGTATGTCGAACACATTCTGCTGCCGCAACAATTCTTCATACTAACAAGGGAACGACTTTTGGTGCTGCTCGCATACCTATCATTGAGACCTGGTGCATTTTAAAGCCCTATATTAGGAAGTTTGAGAATCGATAAAGTTTTTCTATTAAAATCATATATTTTTTAAATTTTACAGCAGCATAACTTTCTGAAAATGCAATTTTCAAAACCCTTATCGGACTACTAACATAGAATTTATTTTTAAGAAAAGTGTTTAAAAGTACAAATTAGTCAATGATAAGTATAAAAATTCCTTCAAGAACCTACGAAATTAATATTGAAAAATTGCAACATTATAGAGTCGACGCTCGTTTTTACGAACTCGTAGGGAACACCCAAATAGTTCGTTAAATAGGATGTTCGTAAAATAGAAAAACACCAAAAATGAAATGAATACGTTTATTATTTATGTATTTTTATCAAACTGCCCTTCTTCATAGATGAAGCAGTATTTCAAGATTATTTATTATTTAATAAAGTTATATATGTATTTTTAAATATACAGGAAATAAATGCGAATTTTTGCACAAAATATAATTTTAGTACACATAAACATGCTTTACCAGTTTTTTAAAGCACATACCATGCTTTAAAAACATTACATATGAAAACACAGACTGTATTGGTACTGAGTAGATGGAAATACACAGATGAAAACATAGATTAAAAATTAGGAATGGAAATAATCACTTATCTTTTTTTTTAAATCACATTTTGGAAAATATATGTTTCCATTTTATCTATGCTTGAAATCCTTTCATAGTTATTGTTCCCTTCCAAAAAGTCCTTAGTCCTGACAATCACTACTTAAAATTGTTGCTATGCCCCCTTCCTCCGAAAGAGATTGGGGAAAACAACACATTCTTGGAATGCACCTGATGTCTCATTGCACCTGTATAGAGTTTAATTGACGGTGGCACTGCATTCCGAAATTCAAAAGAAAAAAAAGTTGCAGAAGTAAGAAAACTGAGTTCGCAAAAAAGAGATTTTCATAATCTGTAGTTCGTAAATGGGAGATAAAAATTACATTGATAATATGTGAGTGTATTCGGGACCACTCTATAGTTCGTAAAATCGCAAGTGTTCGTGAAAAAGAGGTTCGTAAAAACGAGCGTCTACTGTATTGACATTTTTGGCGGGAGAAAAGTCGGCGTTTTTTTTTTTAAGTAGAGCTTTCCGGCAACCCTATCCAAATGTCATAGCTCCTTGTCGTGTGTGAGTGAGCAGTGGTTTGTACCTCGCTGGAAATTGTAGTGTCCGACCCTAATTAGGCACAGTAAATTTTCTAAATTGCACAAAAATAAATGTATTGTACAAAAATATTTGATTACTTTTACCAAAAGAGACAATGTTTTACAACAACGTTTCATTTTAAACATTCGAAGCTGTATTCTATCTGACTTAAGAAAGTAGTTTGCTCATTTTGTATTTTAAAAAAAAATAGTTTAAATGGTCTTGTAAGCTTTTGACAGATAAGTATTTACCATTCATACATTTATCGTCTGCATAAAAAAAAAAAAAACTAATTCTTGTTACTTTCTTCTATCTTTACAAGAAGAAAGTATTGGATTCATGAAAATTTTCGAATTCCGGTTTTCGACGGATTGACACGTTTAAGGAGTCAGAGAACCCGAAAAACATGTTTTTACAAAATGTTTGTTCTGTGAGTCTGTCTGTCTGTCCGTCTGTCTGTCTGTGTGTCTGTGTGTGACACAAATTTTGTGGGCGCTCTATCTCAAGAACTAATGCACGGAATTTAATAAAAATTTATATTCAGTTAGTCCCGGATACAAATTGATGCTGTTTAGTTTTTGGTGCAAATCGCTCAACAGGTGGCGCTACTATGCTGTATTTTTTACTATTTCCGCAATGACTCTATCTCAAGAACTAATGCACGGATTTTCATGAAACTTCAGACTCAGTTAGTCCTTGATATGACTTGATGTTGATTACGTGTTGGTGTAAATCGTTCAACAGGTGGCGCTGCTGTGGTACATTTTGCACAATTCCCGCAATAGCTTTATCTCAAAAACTAATGCACGAATTTTCATCTAACTTCAGATTTAATTAGATGTTAACACAAGTTGTTGCTGATTAGATTTTGGTGTTAGTCGTCCAATAGGTGGCGCTGCTATGCTGGAATTTTCATGATTTTCGCAATAACTCTATCTCAAAAACTAATGTACGGATTTTCCCCAAACTTCAGATTCAGTTAGACTTTGACATAAGTGGTTGCTTGGTGTTTTGGTGTAACATAGGTTTTGGTGTAAAGCAGCCAATAGGTGGCGCTGCTAGGTTGAATTTTGCTGGATTTACACGATTTCAGAGACATCTATATCTCAAGAGCTAATGCACGGAATTTCATATCTTTAGAATCCTCATGATGAACATAGATTGCCGTTTAATTTTGGCAGGGAATTTTCAAGTATCAACATGTATGAGATAGAAGAAAGTTTTGGGATTGGTACATCCGACTAGTTTCTTATGCTATTATCAGACAAATCGCAATCTAATTTAATTCTAATACGCACCGTACATATACTAGACACTAGAGGGATAAAGCAGGCGGGAAATGTTTAGAGCCATTTGGCGACTTAACTCTCTTTTGGCGCAAATAAACAAATAAAAATCCAATAATAAAAAATTAAAAGTATAAAATATGATTGCAAGAGAGAAATTTTATCGGTTGTCTAACTTTTATGTATAGGGCTACAAAATGCACCAGGTCTCGATGCTAGGTGCGAGCAGCATCAAAAGTGGTTCCCTTGTAAGTTTTCCTGCGATAAAACAGGTGTTTCGTAAATAAGTCCTTTAAAAAAAAACCATAAGAAAAAATCTACTGTAGACAAATCTGGTGATTACAGCCGTTCTCTAACGGCCACAGATGGCGTTTGTAACCCCATATCCCCATGTGATTTTTTATTCTTTTTGTATGTCTGCTCTGCCCTTTCATTTTGGCCACGTTTTTTTGAACCACCCTGTATGTATTTTCTTCAGATTAATTTTTAATGAATTGATTTTATTTAAACATAGCTTGCTTATTTTCAAATGTGTAATGATATCTAAGAGAATTGCTGTTACCGATGTAAGGGTAAAAAAGTAAAGAATATTTTCAGTGACAATTGTCTGCAGAATTAACGAAAAAGAAAAATCTTTCCCGTGAAAATCTTTATGATTGAATCGCCCTGTATACAATTGTATGTACACAATCGGAAATTAAATAAATCTAAGGGACAAAGACTGTCATTGGCAGAAAAAAGAAAAATCAAAATTAGGACCTCAAAAATTAGTTCTGCATCTGGGCACGCAAACAACTCTAATTATCAGGGAAATCAATGAGCCTGAACTTTTTTCTTTTTTTTTTTTTCTTTTCGCAAAAGAAATTCGAACTCAAAAAAAAAAAAAAAAAAAAAAAAAAAAAAAAAAAAAAAAAAAAATGCAATTTAGCAAATTACAACGACCATTTGGAAAATGATTTTTTTCAAGGACTAAAATTTAAGACATAAAAAATCGCACGGAGTTGATCCTACATTACGTACGCCATGGATTAAACATTAACACGCGTATTCACATCAAACCTCCGCAAAGTTATGAAAGCTATTCCGCAAAAGGGAGGGTTTATGAGCGGAAACGGGAAAGAACTGAAAGACACGATTCTTGACAAACATCTCCCATCTTCTGAAACTGACGGCGTCAGGTACGATTTTAGAATAAGATAATTGATTTTTAATCGAATATTAGCATGTATTAACCAATAAGAATGCATCAATTTTTAAAGGGACAAAACATAAAGTTTTGGATATATATTTTTTTTTATCTTTCATGCGCTCAGTTCTGTCTTCTTATCAAAGAGTCATCGGGCCCGTGCTCAGAGCCCGGACCAATTTTGTAGCTTTGAATTAGCTGATCTGTTGAAGAATATTTCATTTAAATTTAAAAATATTTAAAATCTGAGGATTATTTTAATAAAAAGCTCATATTGCATATTAATATTTCTATTGCTCCAGAAATTCCCATGAATGTATCACCTATGTTTCTATCAACACAAAATTTATTAATTTAAAATTATGGAAAAATGATAACATTTTATTTTAGTTTTAAAGTCACAGCTTTTCTATGTTGGTATTTTTTCACACAATAAATTTAAGAGATTTAAGCATATAAGAGAAATATAGAACAGATTAATACATTGGAACTTCCAAAAAACAGGTCTGCCACAGCCGACTATTTTTATATTCTGTTCGCACCACTATTTTAAAAAAATACATTTTGTAGTATATTTCTCTTGCAAATGTTGTCAAAGCGTATGTAAAAGATTTTTGTTTTGAAAAAGTGGTGTGAAATAGAATTAAAAAAAAATCGCCTATGGCAGCCCTGAAAAAAGCAATCAGGCGCAGGGCTGTAAAATGCCTTAAAATGTTTCTGGATGCAGGATGCATGAATATCAGACATGATGGATAAGCATATATTTTGCTAAATAAAATATTTTTTAAATATTATATGAATAAATAAAAATCGAGGTCCCACATTTAATAATTAATATAGGTGCCATAATAGCTGCAGTTTTAAAGTATATGTTGGTTTATATATATATATACATATGGTCAGTGTTGAATTCAGACACTTTTCTCCGGGAGGGATTTCTGTGGCTTCGGAGGGGGGGATTGCACTTTTTGACCATTGAAATCACAAATTCTCAAATCCTCCGGGGGGGGGGGGTATCTCATTGCTCCGGTGGAGAATCCCCTCCGGGCCACACCCGGAATTCAACACTGTGTATAGTATAGCCAGTTTTATTTGCATTTTCAAGTTCCTATGATTAATTTTTGTTTTATTTTTTCCTTTGATTTTTAGACATGCGATTTTATTTTAAGTATATATACATATATATATATATACTGGCTAACTGATTGGGGGGGGGGGGGAGCGTTAAAAGTTTAAAAACCCGAGAGAGCACTTAAAAACTGATAAGATACATATGAATTTTTTCTTTTGCTAAGATAAATACGTGATCTTTAAAAATGAATGCAAAGAAAAGCTGAAATATTTAGAGAAATTTTATCTTGCACTTATTTTAAAGCTGCCAAAAAAATATAGAGGGAATGCGAAATAATAGTAGCAGAGTGTGTTATTGTTATCCTGTTTTCTCACTTTCTTTTTATTTTACTTCTATGACTGTAGAAGGGCTCATTTGCAAAGTCAGCTAAATGTTAAATTTATTTTGGTTGTTCTTTTCATTCAGCTGATTTATACTAGACTATTTTTATAATTAATTGTATTATAAAAGTTCTTTTATACTAATTATTATTACTGTTATTTGTTTTATAATTTTAAATTGGATTTTATGACTAGAATAATGTATATAGGCTAAAGCTGAAACAAGATCTACTTCTATGCAATTGTATTCTTTCACAAAACACCCCCTCCCAACCACCCAATTTAACATTTTTGTCACTTTTAAAAATTACTTATTAGATGTGCTAACTGTGAATTTTTATAATATAATATTTTTAATCTAACTGAAAATTAAAAATATTATTGAAACTTATTTTTATTTATGTTGCACAATTCCATTTCATATTATTTATAATGATTTTATACAAATGAAGGGGAACAACAACAACAACAACAACAAATGTTCTTTTGTGCTATGTGTAGAGTTTTTAAACATTAAATTTCATGATAACATATTTATTAATGTCTCTTAATTATTGTCTTTTTCAATACATTTAGCAATCTTGAAAATCTCAGAGCTTTAAACAGTTTATGCTAGTCAAAAAGTTGAAAAACATTTCTCAAATTCAATGTATTATACAACAGGTTACAAAAAAAAAAAAAAAAAAAAAAAAGCCAACAAGTAGGTGCTAGAGAAATAAATACCAATTAAGATGTTAATCTTATTTAATCTACAATGTTGAAATAATTTTACTTAAAACCTTAAATTTGTTAATAAACCGAATTAAATAATAACTTTCAGTTAATTAGATATTTCCAGCTTGAAAATAATATAGATTTTTGTTATCTGCAAACTGACTGGTATTTATTATCATCTTTACTATTGCTATATTTTGTCTTAGATGTAATGCAGAGCGATTCATTTATCCCCCCCCCCTTAAACTTAATAAGTAGTAGGTAATATTTGACCTAAGTGAATTAAATACTTTCACATATCAATACTCAATCACACATTCTTACACACTACTGTGACAGCATTATTTAGTATAAATAAATGAAAAATTGTTAGTGTCACATGGCTCTGTACACTATGCTGCAAAGTCCGCCATATTTTTTTATGAACGTCTTACGAGAGCTTCATATCTTCCCCCAAATACTGGTCATGTGACACCCTCAGTTACGAGAGAGGAACCGTCTGCATGATTGACCTGTTTTGCAAATCGAGCCGTCCTTTGCAAATCTGTGGAAGAAGGGATCTTACGAGAGAAAAGTGTTTGTCGGGAATACACGTGTAATAGTGTTATTACACGTAAAAATTGCAAACGACAAAAATCGCCTGCGACTCGTCAGATTTCCTGAAACTTACGTATTATCCAAGCATTTCATTGGCTGTTCGGGAAAAGGCTTTTCAATCGTCCGATTTCCAAGAAATATGACGACCCATTTTAAATGAAATTTCATTCTTAAACTTCTAAACATCCCACACTGTTACTTTTTACACCGTCGTATAGAGAAAAAAACGTACTTTTAAATGCAATTCGTTTGAAAGCTGTATCTCAATTTGTTTTGGGGTTATTAAATTTTTTTGTAGTTTTTATTACTTTTTTGTCATAGTGGCAACAGAAGTATCCACCTCTGTTGAAAGTAAAGGTTAGTGTCAGAAAACGGTTAGTGTCAGAAAACCAATCAGAAAACGAATAAAATGCGGATTCAACCAATAAAACGCTTCAGATATGATTTTGATTTCCTACCCTGACGAGGACAATAACCATTTTTTCAAATGGTTAATAAATTGCACGCAATTATATTCTAAAGCAAAAACATGTCCGTAAGTAACGCTGACATCATATTCACGGTGGCACCACATGACCAATTAATATCGTTTATATACACTGGCGTTTAAAAGTTAAGAAACCGTAACCGAATACTTTCGAGAGTACACGGTTTGTCGAATATCTACCAAAATTCTTGACGAATTGCCTTCAACTTCAAAAATGTAAAGAGCATGTTTGAAGGCATATTTTTCAGTGAAGATTAAGTCGCAGGGGCAATTAGCGGGCCAAAAATAAATTTAATAATAAAATATTGTTTGCGATCACGCATGTAACAAAAAATGGTCTGTCACTGTAGCAAATGGCTATATGGTCCCTGTTTAACGGTTGTGTGCATTTGTGCAAGCATAGCACGCATATTGGAGAAGGTCTCAACGTTTCTGTAAAAAAAATTAAATTATAATAACATAATGCATTTAAACAGTTTTATTTATACAGTTATATATTTATACAGTTTTATTTATTTATTTACTATATTTTATTTATTTATGTATACATTTTTTGTATCTTATTTATCTCTTTATTTATTTATTTATGCAGTTTTATTTATTTATTTATACATTTGTTATTTTATTTACCTATTATTTACTTATTCATACACTTTATTACGTTTTTTGTTATTTCAGTAAAGTATCCAACCATTTTTCTGAAGCCATTAATATGCATTGTATACTAAAATTTAGCTCAGTTAGTAAACGCATAATAAAGCTGAAAATAACCTTCAATTATTTCCATAAGTAAAAGAAAATGTACTCGAATTTCTTTGTGCAATCCTGTATAAAATCTAGAGATTTTATACACACCAAGTAATATGTAACAAATTAGTTAATTTTGAAAACGCATACCACAACTTGAAAACTCAGTTCCAGCAGTTCCAGGTTCCAGCATTCATTGTTAATAGACTGACTGTAACCGAAATATTTTGTAAGCCCTGTAAACGAGCAAAAAGAAAAGGCTGTGTACACCGTAATTTACAATCACAGTATTCTAGGACACACACAGTGGTGTATATCCATTTCAATATGTTTGAAGTAGAGTAACATCATTAAATTAGATTGCAAACGATTTTTCACCATAGACTATAATGTAACGGAATTCTTTTGAATGTTCCTGTAAGCGAAAGATAAACGCAGAAATTATTATACAAAATTAATGTATATTGTATACACACATATGTATATTACATAAACACATATGAAAATACACAGTATATTACACAAAATTAATGTATATTGATTATGTATATCAATTAAAATAATGTATATCATTATTATCATCATACACACATATGTATTTTATGTATAGTATATTGTATAAACATATATCAAAATACACAGTTTATTATGCAAAATTAATTTATATTGTATACATACATATGTATATTATGTACATTGTGTAAACACATATGAAAATACATAGTTTATCATACAAAATTAATTTATATTGTATACACACATATGTACATTATGTATATTGTATAAACACATATGGAAATACAGTTTATTATACAAAATTCATTTTTATTGTATACACACATATGCATATTATGTATATTGTATAAATATACAGTTTATGAAACAAAATTAATTTATATTGCATACACCCATGTGTATATTATATATATTGTATAAACACATATGAATACACACACTTCATTTTTCATACCGATCATGCCATAATAAACGACAATAACATATATCAATTACATGGCAATCGAATATGCTAGACTAGTTTAGAGCTAGGACTAGCAGATAGACAGACGGACAGAGAAACCGAATTCATGAATGTTATTCAACTATCTTGAAAAATATTAACCCCTTGAGGGGCAAGTAATTCTGTTTCTGTAATGTCAAATTCACACCGGAATCTGCAAAAAGATGTATTGCAAAATAAGGAAAACTATTGTACGACTTTTTTCCACCGAAGTTAGAAAAGTAAAATTTAATAACTTTTTTCTGGTGCAAATCTTCATCAATCGTAGGTGGGATAACATATATACCACCGCCCTTTCAAGAGCTTAAAAATAATCAATTATTAAAACTGTTTTGTACATTTCATATTAAAAAGAAAATTTCTTTAATTACATATTTTCTGCTAAATACTTTTTTTTTTATAGTTAATCCCTTGAAAATAAAGTTTTTTATTTATTTGTTATTATTTTTGCTAAAAATAAAACAATTTTTGATTAATTATAAATAAAAAGTGCGTTTATTCATTTCCGATTCTTTGATCTTTCTTCAAATAATTTTCTTCACTATATGATATTGAATTTCTTCAATAGATGGCGCTACTAAATAATGCAGAAAAATTTAAATTGCAAAAACACCGGCGAAATTAATATTATACTCCGCTGATTAAATGAATCCATTAACATATTAAAATTACTTTTTACATAGATTAGTTTTTGTTTTCTAAGTTACTAGTTTAAAATTACAGCACATAATTTTTTTAATGCATAAATAAAACTATTAATTATATTTAAAATGTTTCTAGAGTATATTAGAAAAGTTTTCGTTTTGACAAAGATTATTTTAAAATATTAACCGAATATCGGTTACTTAATATAGCTTTTAATTAATTAGATAAAGAGGGTTTTCATGAAAAATTAACAAATCAATTTATTTTAAATATAAATAAATACTTCACAGTCATTAAAAAAAAGAAAAAAAAGAGAAAGAAAGATAAATAACGTTCTATATTTCGTGTGCTGATTACCAGAAAAATTAATATTTAAATGTATCTTAAGGAAATTATTAAATTTATTTAAATAGTAAAAGTATATTGTAAGTATTGTATAGTAATTGTATTGTAAAAAAAACAGAAAAGCGTTGACTACTTGTTTACTTAAATACATAATTGAAAATCTGGTTAACAGTTCATCTTCTGACTCAAATCTCATTAAACAATAAATTAACACATTAACTTTTTTTTTTTTTTTTTTTTTTTAATAAAAATAGACATGTTTCATTTATTATTATTATTATTATTATCATTATTTCATAATATTTCGTTTTTTTTTTTTTATTATTATTATTATTCACAAGCACGTTATCATTCTCAACACATTATTACTTTATTCTATCTTTACAAGAAGAAAGAACTGGATTCGTGAAAATTTTCGAATTCCTGGTTACGACGGGTTTATACGTTTTAGGAATCAGAGATCACGAAAAACACGTTTTTACAAAAGGTCCGTCTGTGAGTCTGTCTGTCTGCGTGTGACGCAAATTTTGTGGGCGCTCTATCTCAAACAACTGACCATGAACGGAATTTAATAAAACTTTAAATTCAGTTAGCCCCTGATATAATTTGGTGCTTCTAACTTTTTGGTGTAAATCGCCCAATAGGTGACGCGGTTATGCTGCATTATTCATGATTATCGCAATAGCTCTATCTGAGAAACTAATGCACGAATTTTCATCAAACTTCAGATTCAGTTAGTCCTTGATACAATTTGGTGCTGATAACTTTTGGTGTAAATCGCCCAACAGTGGCGCACATACTATGCTGTATTTTTCACTATTTCCGCATTAGTTGTATCTCAAAAACTAATGCATGAATTTTCATCAAACTTTAGATTCAGTTAATCCCTGATATAAATAGATCCTGATAAGTTTTTGGTATAAATTGCCCAACAGGTGCCATTGCTATGCAGAACTTTTCACGATTTCCGCAATAGCTCTATCTCAAAAGCTAATGCACGGATTTTCATCAAACTTCAAAGTCAATTAGAAATTCACGTAAGTTGTTGCTGATTAGATTTTGGTATAAATTACCTAACAGGTGGTGGTGCTGTGCTGCATTTATCAACAGGTGGCGCTACTATGCTGTATATTTCACTATTTCCGCGTTAGCTGTACCTCAAAAACTAATGCATGAATTTTCATCAAACTTTAGATTCAGTTAGTCCCTGATATAAATGGGGATCCTGATAAGTTTTTTTTGTGTAAATTGCCCAACAGGTGCCACTGCTATGCCGAACTTTTCACGATTTCCGCAATATCTCTATCTCAAAGCTAATGCACGGATTTTCGTCAAACTTCAAATTCAATTAGAAGTTCACGTAAGTTGTTGCTGATTAGATTTTGGTGTTAATGACCTGCTGTGCTGCATTTATCAGGAAGTATTAACATGTATGAGATAGAGGAACGTTTTGGAATTGCCACATCCGACTAGTTTTTTATTATCATAAAAATAAAAGCATTTCAAGTATTATTATTATTATTTCAAAATATTTCATATTTTTATTAGGATTACTCTCAAACATATATATTTGTGAACATTACAAAACTATTACTCCACATATAATAGGCAATATTGTCATGAAATATTGCTCTAACATTATGATGATTGCATTTTGCGAATTTTGCAAAAATATTGGTAAAAAACATTTTGCCATTTCTCTGTCAACTCCTTCACTACCAGACGTACCCTGCGTACGTCATGCATAATATTCAATACCTAATTACAAACGAAGAAAACTCCCACCAGTAAATTTTAATAGAAATTTTCATCTTATTTAAATGCTGTATTTACACGAAAATACTGATAAGAATAAGGCAAAATTTTATATTCCTTTTTACTGGAGGAAGAAAATGAACAACACGCATACTTAAATAAAATAATCTGGTAGAGAAAGGTTTAATATTGCTTGGAATTCCTTTCATCTTTGCTAATATTAGCATGAAATATTGCCCTAGCAAAAAAGCGGCTACACAAAGCTTGGAAACATTGCAAAAATATTGGTACAATATTGTTTCTCATATTCAATATTGTATAAATATTATAATATTGTATACAATACTTTATACAAAACTGAATATAATATTGTATTGTATATTGTGTGTACCTTTTCAACAATTTTTTTCTTTAAAAAATATGGTTCAAATGGTGAACTTCTTGCATCTTAATGTTCAATTTTGTAGCTTGTCATGGCTTATGCAAGGATGAAACCGCACGAACTAATTGCATCTTAATGTTCAACTTTGTAGCTTGTCATGGCTTATGCAAGGATAAAACCGTACGAACTTCTTGCATCTTAATGTTCAACTTTGTAGCTTGTCATGGCTTATGCAAGGATGAAACCGTACGAACTAATTGCATCTTAATGTTCAACTTTGTATCTTGTCATGGCTTATGCAAGGATGAAACCGTACGAACTTCTTGCATCTTAATGTTCAACTTTGTAGCTTGTCATGGCTTATGCAAGGATGAAACCGTACGAACTTCTTGCATCTTAATGTTCAACTTTGTAGCTTGTCATGGCTTATGCAAGGATGAAACCGTACGAACTTCTTGCATCTTAATGTTCAACTTTGTAGCTTGTCATGGCTTATGCAAGGATGAAACCGTACGAACTAATTGCATCTTAATGTTCAACTTTGTAGCTTGTCATGGCTTATGCAAGGATGAAACCGTACATATTATTTATGGAGCTAAAGGTAATTTGGGCATGATGATTATGTCTTGGTTCCACAAATATTTCCATTTTTATAATGTTTACTATATTTTCAATTCCTTGTCTCACTTGTTACGATGACCTGCTTAAAAAATATATATATATATAAATATATTAAATTTAAAAAATCAAAAAACCCGACTGTGTAAAAAGCGAACAAATTAATTATTTCTCATTAATGTGAAACTATTTTTTTATATTACTTACCTATTTTTTTTATTTACTTGTATTGATGACTTTTAAGTTGAGCTTAATGGTTAGTTCCTATCTATAAACACTGTTTTGATGAGGCCAATAGATGGTCTAGGAAGGTTAGAGTTGCAGTAAAGCGAGAAATCCTGTCTACACAACTTCCAGGTTGTGTAATATTTAAACGGAGCTTCTGACTGTAAAATAGTCAATGAAACATCCTTTCCATTTTGAAAGACCGCAATAGGGCCACTCAATAGGGTGCGTAAAATTTTTTTTTTCCTCTCTACAGCAATTTTGTATTTTACGGCCGCCACTTTGAATTTATAAAAACAAAACTTAGCCTATAACCAGAGGACGGTTAAGACGAATCGATAGAGACCTCATTCATTAAAATCCATCCAGCCGTTGGGATGTTTCGAAGGTATACAGAAATCCAATTACTCAGATACGCGTGAAACACATAACCCTTCTTGGCAGTCGGGTAAAAAATTAATACATCATTTTTAATTTGCATAAAAATTCATTTATAATTTGTATATTCACAATTTTTTATGGTAATTTGTATTGGTTTATAATGGTTATATATGAAAGGATCACAACCATAGTAAACCAAGTCTACTTTTTAAAAAAATGAGATAGTTCATGTAGAAGATGCAGTAAACTGTGTTTTAGCTACTACCACAGTGCATCAAATCTATAGTTCACATACCTTCTCATAAATTGCATCTGTGTCCAGAGTTGGTGTTGTAATACAAGAAACCTTCACAACCATACTGAATCAAGTCCATTCATCAGTGTACTTCTCTTTCATATGTTGTCTGTTCTTGCCTAAATCTTGCCTCATAGCTATCAAAAAACGTTGTAGTTTAAATAAATAGCGATTTCAAAACTTTTGATGAAAAATAAACGTCAGTGAATCATCAGATGGATAAACTATGAATGGAAATTAGTATTGTTTTTGCTAACCCTCCTCCCCCCCCCTCCTACCCTCCTCCCGGTACACAAACGGTAAACATGCCGAAAGCGTTTTTCTTTTAAACAAAAATTCATTTCAAGGAAAAAAAACTCTAATCACGTACAGTAAAACCTCCCTGTGCGACCACCTCCATTAAGCGACCCCCTCCCTGAACGACCATTTTTTCATGGAACAAAATTTATTCCCATAGGCTCAATACTAATTTTACCTCCATTCAGAGACCATCCCAGTTGAACTCCCACCGTGAGCGACTCATTTCTTTGAAGAAAATTAAACAAATTCCGTTTTTTTTCCCGGTCGCTTGAAGAAGGTTTTATTAGAAAAATAATTCCGGAGAGCGCATTATTCATCAAACTTCTAAAGCAAGTTTAGAAATTTTTTTTTATATTTTATTCCGATAACTTTTATTTCCTTTAAGCCCCTTTGTGCCTTTTTAGGCAATGAATTTAACTGTGATGACAAATTAAGAATGGCGGTCAATTAACTCCCCTGCCCTATTCTGTCAGGAAACTCTCAAAGAAATAGATAAATGAATGAAATCGTCCTTATTTGTTCCCGCCCAAAAGAAAAATTGCATTTATTGACTGAACTTCGAAAGGACTCGAAAATAAACTTTATAAAAGTTAAAACCGTAAAATCACAACAAACGTCAATGTATTCATTTTTTAAACTGTGCAGTCGTTAACTTATGTAATTAACTTTTGTTTTGATATTTAAATTTTCATATTTTTTCCTAATGTGAAAAAAAAATTTTTTTAGTAACATTAATTGTTACCTTTTTTCAACAATTAAAATCCAGATTTAAACATGACCTTCATTAAGAGACCACCTCTCGGAGCTACCCATTTTTATTGGAACGGAACGTGGTCGCTTTAGGGAGGTTTTACTGTAGCTCGATCTTCGGCCTAGAGAGTGATGTACGACAATGAATAAAACCCTCGTGAAAGAGAAATTTCATCACAAAGTCTTCAGCAAAAAGTTTAATTTAAAAACAATTGTTTTTAAATTATGTGAAAATTAATCCACGCTCGCAATAGCCAATTTAATTTTAATTTTATTTTATGTATGCAATGTTTTTCATTATGCATCATGTCTCGTGGTATTCTTTACTATGTTATTGTTTTTTTTTTTTAATTATGTGAAAATATTTTCTATCATGAATGATTTTTTAAAATGTCGCCGTTTGTGCGATGAAACGTTCGTCAATCTTGATAAAGATATTTGATCACTTTTTATAGCGCCAGGGGCTCGGCCCCCTACCAGCTACGCTCGCCAACCCAGTCAGACACCGCAGTCTCTAAAAGCACGCCAATTTGATTGGCTTTAAAAAGATTTTGAAAGATTGAATTATAATTTAAAAAACAGTGGCGATCTCCCTATAAATGGGTTGCTATTCATTTTTCTTCGATTGGAGAATTTTAAGAAAAAAACAGCTGCTGTTAAAAGATACAATGGCTGTTTTCGTCTTTGATTAATTAAAATCAGTTAAACATTTCAAAATAAGCTAACATAATAAGCAAATCTGCATCAAAATGCAAACATATTTTACAAATACCAATGCCTTCTTTTGACGGAAACGACACAGAAGGTTAACGAATCTTAACTAAACCATTTAAGCAATTTCTTTATTTTCTGCTTCACAGATTTTTCTCTTTCAAATCATATTTTTGTTGATGACACTTCATTTTCAGCTTGTAATCTTTTTTATTTTTATTACACTAGGGGGCTCGGCCCCCTACGAGCTACGCTCGCCAACCCCTGTTCAGACACCGCAGAGTCTAAAAGCACGCTAATTTGATTGGCTTTAAAAAGATTTCGAAAGTTTCAATTATAACTTAAAAAACAGTGGCGATCTCCCTATAAACGTGTTTCTACACTGTAAAAAAAAATCCGCAACGTTCCTGGGAAAAAAATGGGCAGCTGAGTTGCCCATTATTTCCAAGAAACATTTCTTAAAAATGACTGGAACTTTACTGTATATGTTAAAAACTTTCTACAGAAATGCCAGTAAGTTTCCTGCGAAATACCAGGAATATTTCTGTTGACAGCAAAACATTACTGACATTTCACAGCATGCGGGATCCGCAGACGATTTTTACATTTCCAGTTGACAATTTTCGCTTTATTATCATTATTTGTTAGAATGAAAAAATATTTTGAAATTGACATCAAAATTATTATTTATAATTTACACGAAAAAATAAATTTTCAGTTAAAATTCAATAAAGTAAATATATATGTGATATATTGTTTCTGAACTTTGCTTAAAATATAAAAATATATAAATGTAAATAATAATTAGAAAAAAAATCTAGACATAAAATATTTTGGATTTTCGTTAGTAATTATGTTAGTTTACAAGTTAGATAAAATACATATAAATTTTCACGAAAAAAAAAACCTTAACGTAATTGTATATTTTTTTCCGAAAATAAAAATAAAATTCAAATTTGCAGCAATTCAAAGTGTCAAATATATATCAAATTTAAATCAAATTGTAATAATGTGTTAAAATATAAAATTAATTAAAAAAGAAAAAAAAATTCCAGAGGTAGCATCGAACTCGGGCCGTACGGGTGGCGTGCGAGCTTTCTGTGTCCACACCACGAAAGACACGTTGAGAGATGCAAACTAATGGGTATTTGAAACGTATGCTAAACCTCGGCATCTAATTTCTGAAAATCTAAGTCCCATTTGAAGAAATCCTTTCACAAGAATAATTAGAGATAAGAACTCTAAAACATACTTTAAATTAATCAAAATCTGTGAGAATCATGTTTGATGGTCCCCTGGTTAATGGAGATCCAAATAATAGGTGTATTTTTTTTACACGGCCTGCTCCTTAAACATTCCACAGACAAGTACGAGAGATAATCTCTTAGCGATGTCACGGAGGTATTGTATTTTCATCTGAATTGTCTTGACAATAGAGACGTAAAGGATTATGTCGTCTATTGATTTATTTGCATTCCATATTGATTTTTTTACATTCATTTAAGGAATTCTTTTTCGACACTCGCGCGCGAGCAACGGATTATAGCAAAAAAATAATAAATGGCGGCCGCAGCGTTTTGCTGTTTCCAACTTTTGTTCAGGAACGTTTCAGATAAGAAAACCAGAATTTCACAGGAAAAAGCTAAATTATTCTGAAAACCTGAGAAAAGGCGAAACGTTCCTGGATTTTACATGGAACGTTACCATTTTTTTTTTACAGTGTATGCATTTCTCTTTGATTGGGGAATTTGGCCAAATCAGCTACTGTTAAAAGATACAAAGGCTGCTTCCGTCTTTGATTAAATAATTTTAGTTAAACATTTCAAAATATAAAATGGATTAAGAAAACAGAGTCTTTGTCTCCTGGTATTTTTTAACAAAGCGAAAAGAAAGTTTTTTTTAAATAATATATTTTAAATATATCGTTTATAATCTGACGTAATTTTCACCAAACTTTTCTTTCTCTTTTTAATATTCACGTGAAAATACTTTTGTTATGAAACGAAATATTTAAGCTGTCCTAACAAAAATAGTTGAAAAATATCAAATAAATGTCTCGCGCAATTTTTTTAATTTAAACTGTTTTGCGATATTATTTTTTGTTCATTTTACGTAATAACTGTAATGTGACGTAATTTCTCCTATTTAAGACTTCTAACGCATGTCAACGAATTTATTATTTTACAATATCCTTATAAAATTCACGTGTAAATATAATTTTTATGAAGTAATTTTCAATAAGTTCCTGCTTTTCACACGTAATTGTTTAATTCTAATTTGAAAGTTTTTTTTTCTGTTAATAATAGTCACGTGTAAATAAATTTTTAACTTGAAGCAAACATTATTATTTGCACTGTTTATACAGTTGGCAACAGTTTAAATTAATACCATTTCCTAACATAAGTAAAAAATATCTCTCGAAATGCTGAAAATTTGAATTTAAAATAGAAATAAAATCTCAAAAAATGAATCAAATTAAGAAAGTGAATACAGTCTGCACACCGGGAAATTCAAACGTATAAAATGATCTAAAAATGAATTAATTCCCATGTATAGTTTTTGCTACTATAAAACTTCTTTAACGGAACTATTTTGTCCAACTTTAGCAATAAATATCTCTTAAAATAATTCTTCGATTTGAAAATTGTCTGCATCAGCGTGTTTATCAAACATTTCTCTAAAATACCGTCGATTTTCATATTTTTGTATGCAGTATTTTTCTTAATATTAACGGAGAAAGACCTCCGGTCACAAAAAATTCAAAACCGGCGGCGGTGACAGCGTAAGTTATTTTTTTTTTAGAATAGAGGGATTATTTAACTTAACCTTATAAATCACTTGACCTGAATTAATTATTTATTAAGAACTTTAAAGCGTTATTATTCACAATAGAGATAAATAGACTTGGTCTACTATGGTTGAGAGCGCTACACACACACACATATATATAGTGTGTCCTAAATACCCGTGACACCTTTTAAAATTCAATATAAAATAAAGTATTGTCGTACAGGAGTGCAGTTTGGACTAAAATACTTCTCAGGATGAAAAGTTTCTTCAAGCGAATAAAAAAATAGTTCCACACTTCAATCACAGATGGCGCCACTTGTTCGTATGTTTTGTTTCAAACTGCGTTTTTTTTTTCTAATTTTAGTGTCGATTTGTTTTCTAAAGTACCAACCTACGCAATTAGATTTGTCGCTTGGAATCATCATTTCTGTGTCACAGCGTCAAAACAAATCTGAAAATCTGAAAAAAAAACGTACGTTTGAGACCATGCATACGGACAAGTGGCGCCATCTGTGATCAAAGTTTGGAACTAATTATTTTCATTCGCTTCAAGAAAACTTTTCATCGTGAGAAGCATTTTAATCCAAACCGCTCCTGTACGCCAATTATTTGATTTTATATTGAATTTTGAAATGTGTCAATGGTTTTGGAAACACCTGTATGTTAAAATCACTTGAAAGTACTCAATAATTTTAAATAAGGTTAGATATTTTCACCAACACCAAATAATGGAAGCGCAGCGAATCATTTATGCGGCAGAACATCTTAAAGGAAAGACTATTATTAAGCCTAAAATAGATTATTCATCGTCGACTATAATTGGCAAGGGCGACTCCGCCTTACTTCGAAGGAGAATCATTTCTTAGCTAGTGACTGATGTATGAATAACTAAGAAAGTAACTTTAAAAATACTTAAGGAGATTTGTATATTTCAAATTACGGTGTTAGAAATTTTTTACCGCAGAAACAATTTACGGAGTGACAGGCGTTAATGAAACGTGTTCTTAAGGCTCCTTTTCCTGTCGGCAAAGACACTCACGAGCTAATGCTAATCCTATGGGGAGGGATTTATCTAATATCTCGTTTGTATTTCGGCATTTTTCAATAATTTTTGTTTGCATTGGATAGCAGAGGTCCATCTCTACATCGCACCTTCTTTATTTTTTTCGTTTTCGTTCGCAGATATTTTTTATAGAGTTACCTTTCACTTTCAAAACCGGTTCTGAAAATGAAAGTGTCATTCTAAAATATATCTACAACCAAAATCCAAAAAAGGTGCGATTTAGAGACGGATTTCAGCTATCCAATGCAAAAAAGTATTTAAAAATGTCGAAATGCAAACGAGATATTAGAAAAATCCCTCCCAACAGGATTAGCATTAGCTCGTGAATGTCTTCGCCGGCAGGGACAGGAGCCTTAACGTAAATTACTGTTTAAGTACTTTTATTTTATTGATCCATTTCATTTTTTATCTTATGTTATTTCTGACTGCTTTTTCTGGATTAATTGTGTACGGAAGCCCAAATTTTGCAATTTTTAGCTTGTTATGGCTTATGCAAGAATGAAACCGTCATGTTATTTGTGGAGCTAAAGTTAATTTGGGCCTGATGATACTATCTTGTTTCCAAAAATATTTTTATTTTTCCAATGTTTACTGCAATTTCAATTCCTTGTTGCACTTATTATGATGAACTGTTTCAAAGAATTTTACAAAGGTTAATACATCATTTTTAATTTGTAAAAAATTCATTCAATAAAAATTCATTATAATAATTTAATAAAAATTCATTTATAATTTGTATTTGTCTGTAATGGTTTTACATATATGCATATATTAAAATCACCTGAAAGTACTCAATATTTTTAACAGGTCCTTTTAAATGAAGTTAGAGATTTTCACCAACACTAAATAATGGAAGCGCAGAGAATCTTTTATGCGGCAGAACATCTTAAAGGAAAGACTATTATTAGGTCTAAAACAGATTATTCATCGTCGACTATAATTGCCAAGGGCGACTCCGCCTTACATCGAAGGACAATCATTTCTTAGCTAGTGACTGATGTATGAATAACTAAGAAAGTGATTTTAAAAATACTTAAGGAAATTTGTATATTTCAAATTACGGTGTGAGAAATTTTTTACCGCAGAAACAATTTACGGTGTGTCAGGAGTTAATAAAATATGTTCTTACTGTTTAATTAATTACTGTTTAATTAATTTTATTTTCTTCACATATTTTAGGGTAACGCTAGGATAGATGGCGATAGTTTTTAAAGATCGAAATAAAAATTCTTAGAATGCAAATACAAGAAATATTTATGCATATTTAAAATTCTTATACATATACTCATAATATTTTACGCAAAAAATAATTAAATATTGAAAAAAATAGTGATAAACAAAATTGAAAATAAAATGGCAGATGGCCTCTTTAAAGCCGAGGAGAGATAACCATTCAATACAAGAAATAAAAAGTGAAGTTAAATACTAAAAAATAACACATTTCATATAGTTAATAAAAATTAAATATTTAAAAAAAAGAGCACCGAAGGTAGGCACATACCTTAAATAATGTATATGAAATTTGCTTAGGGGGCCCTCTACATATCAAAGCAAATACAAAATTTATTTTTTTCAATGGCAATACGCAGGTTTGACACCAGAAATAAATTCCATACCCTTCCATTAGCCTAAAATAAATTTTAATGAAATTCGTTTGGTTAGTTTCAGATAAATTAATAATTTTAAAATGAGTAGAAGCTGTATTCAAATGGAAGTTCGGTACTCGATGGTTGAAATGCTAGAGAATGACTAAGTCACTTTTATTAATGTATTATTTCTTGTCAATAAAGCCCTTTCACTCGATTAATAAGTTTCAACTACTGCAAGATCAAATGTTTCGATAAAATGAGTGAAATATGCATTTTTTAAAATTATGCTTTTCTAGCACATTCTAAACGGCCTCTTAACCTATTAAAGGGGTCCGGGACACATTTTGAAATAATTTTTATTTATTGAGCTAAAATTCTGAATTTTTTTGTGATAGTTAATTTGTATAACCATATCATTTGTAAACAAAATCACATGATAAAGCTTCTCACATTTTTTTTTTAATTTATTAAAAAAATGGGGTAATTTAAAATCGTTATAGCTCAAATATTATTAATAGAATTTTTTTTTTCATTTAAATAAACATAAATATATTAATTTTAATTTAGATTAAGCATTTTAAAAATATTATTTTTTTTAATTAAAAATATTTAACGAAAAATTTTCAAAAAACAGGGTGCAACTTTAAAAAGAAAAAATCGTATTTTCAAAAATGAATAGTTTTTTAAAATATGCCAAATCAAAATTAAAGTAAAATAATTGAAAAAGACATGCTCCAAGTTTGAAGCTTTTATCTTTAACGGTTCTTGAGTTATATCAATTTAAATACGAGAAATAGTGAAAAAAAAACTATCATGAAGAAAAACACATTTTCACAAGAGGTTGTTTTCACGACAACCATTGCTTGAAAGTTAGATTTTGAAAACAAACCAAAACGAAAAAAATAATATTTGCTAATCCAATTAAGATAGAAACATCATTTAAACATCATTTTAAGCAGAAAAAACACAGAAATTTTTAATGCAATAAAAGTTTTTTGGAAAAATTGGAGATTTTTGTGTCCCGGACCCCCTTAATTCTCGCTCCCGTGATATTCACGGGCTGTGTCTTTTATTCAGATTGTTTGATTCCCAACAGTTTCATAAAATAGTGTAACTGACTTTATTATGGTATCATTTCACCTGCCATTAAATAAGGTGAATATTTCTTTTTAAAAAAAAGTGGCGCCAGTAAGAAATTTTAATTTTTAAAACCGTAATTTAACCCTTAAATGCGAGATTTTTTATTTTGTTTCGAAAAAATTATATATGATTCTCTGCAAAGTTTATTACACAGGAAAATTAACAAAAAAATCAGAGATATATTTTTCATATAATACGTCAATCTATTCTTCTGTAGCACATCTGCAATACAAGTAAAAACGACCTGAATTATTAACAATATTAAAGAATTCTTTACGAAATCCCTCCAACATCCGACGGAAAGTATTGATATAATTATTAAGTTAGATATACGTTAATTAAGTTAGCAACCATAAGCTTAAAAAATAATATTACAACAAATCTGAATTATTAACAATATTAAAGAATTCTTCACGAAATCACTCCAACATCCGACGGAAAGTATTAATATAATTATTAAGTTAGATAAACATTAATTAAGTTAGCAGCCATAAGCTTAAAAAATAATCTCGCAACAAATCTGAATTATTAACGAAATTAAAAAATTCTTCTAGAAATCTCTCTAACAGCTAAGATAAAGTATTGATATAATTATCGTTTGGTAAAATAAAATTTGTGAAAAATTCTTTACTTAACCCATTTGTGCCTGAATTTTTGTTTTCTCAAATTTTTTGGTAAAATCACTTTAAAATGTTGCAAAATGAACTGGAAAAATACTAAAAAAAATTAAGCTTAATTTTTTTTTTGTATTTATTTGATAAAATGTAAAAGAACTAAATATGAGTATTTCTAGTAGAATAATATGCATAATTATATATTTTGCCTATATTTATATTTAAAATGTTTTTAAATTGTATATTATGTACTATAATTAGTATTTTAATGAGCTACAAAAAAAATATATTTATTTCTTTGCAGAGACTAATAACGTTATAACTATTATTAATAATAAAATAAGAATAATCGTATTGCAGACTTAATAACAATTTATTTCATAAATATCTTCGAAAGGAGATTGCATAAATAACTCTCTCCTAAATTTCTAAAAAATATATGTGTCCAATTTTGCCTAGAACCCTATATTTTGTACATTACAAAAATGCATAAAAAATAGGATTGAACATTTAATTTCGCAATTTAAAAAAATACGTATTTCAGAAAAGTCCACAAGCTAAGATTATAACTTGCGATTTTGGGTCCATGATAGAAAAAATACAAATAAACTTACTTTTTGCATTTCGCCCTCTTGAAAAATTAAAAATCTATAAACACCGAAAAAGCCTTAATTAAGCAAATAAATATCCACCTTGTGCTGTCATCTCTCGGTTATAGACAAAGACATTTATAAATAATGTTTTCATGCAATTTTCATGTTATAAAGAAGAAGAAAATTATACAAATGCATTAAAATTTGAAACGTCCCAAAAATGGGACGCTAGGCATAAATGGGTTAAACAGATTGAGAAATTGTATTGTAGAAAAAGAGATTGCAAAAAATAAATACCCAATCTAAAAATCTAATTAAGAAAACAATGATTCAAAATAATAAAATGGTTAAGTTAGAAGCGTTATTTAAGTTAGCAGCCATAAGATTTAAAGAAAAAAAAATCTTACAACAAATCTGAATTATTAATAATATTTAAAAATTCTTCGAGAAATCTCCCGAACATCCGGCTGAAGGTTTGATATAATTATCATTTGGTAAAATAAAATATTTGAAAAATTCTTTACTTAAACCGATAGAGAAATTGCGTTCCAGAAAAAGGGATTGCAAAAAATAAAGAACCCAATTTAAAAATATAATCAAGAAAAGAAAATAATCCAAAATAATATAATGATTAAGTTACATACGATAATTAAGTTAGCAGCCATAAAAATAAAAAATAATCTTGCAACAAATCTGAATTATTAACAATATTCTAAAAACCCATAAAGTTTCTTTGCAGTTTCCAACGGAAAATACGAAATTAATTATCGTTTGGTAAATGAACAAAAAAATTGCATGGATAATATATATTTAATGGCCCTTTTTTACTTCAACTGAAACGGAAAATAAAAAATTATTGCCACTTACATTACAGGAAAAGTATTTGCAAATATTGATCAAAATCTTGGAAATCCAATTTGGAAATGCGTCCTAATTAAAAGGTTCTAATAATGAAAAAAAAAGGGTGGGGGAATTAGATATGATAAAGTTAGCAGCTTAAAGTTCATTAATGTATCTGAACTGTTAATAATGATAGAAAATCCTTTAGAATTTATTTTCACTAGCCAACCTAAAATTTGAAAAGAAATGTTGTTTGATATTGTCGTTTGAATTAACATTAATAATATTTAACATCTTAATAAATCGATACAATTAACAGGATATTTACAATTAAGACATTTAATAAAATAAACTGAAAGGCAAACGCTTAAAAGAATTATTAAAATAAAATCATAAAGTTGACGTTTCAAGTACACTGTTAAAATTTTGCAGCATTCTGGCAGGTCATTTGACCGTTTTTTCCGAAAACGGTTACACAACCGTTATTTTAACACTATTCTGATTATATTTTTCGCCATTTTATGGTCAGCATATAGTTAAATTATAGTTATGAAACCGTTTCTTCAAAAAACGGTTGAATGACCTGCCAGAATGCTGCAAATGTTTTAACAGTGTGCCGTGCCTCTCACCAGTTCTTATGAAGTTAGTTGTTTTAAAACCTGAAACGTCTACTACATGATTTAATGTTGTGATTTAAATTTGTTTTTTTACATGCTTATTACTTTCTTACTTACTTTCTTTACAAGAAGAAAGTATTAAATTCTTCCGACTTCAGGTTTTCGATGGATTTATACGTTTTAGAAAGTCCTGAACACGATTTGATGGTTTTTAGAAAATGTCTGTCTGTAATTAGTCTCTTAGATTCTGTATGTGACAAAAATTTTGTGGGCGCTCTATCTCAAGAACTAATGCACGGAATTTCACAAAACTTTAGATTCAGTTAGACTTGATATAAACTGATTCTGATTACTTTTTGGTGTAAATCGTCCAACAGGTGGCGCTGCTATGATGTATTTTTCACGATTTCGGCAATACCTATATCTCAAGAACTACTGCACGGGTTTTCATAAAACTTCAGATTCAGTTAGTCCATGATATAATTTGATGCTGATTACTTTTTGGTGAAAATCGGCCAACAGGTGGCGCTGCTATGTTGTATTATTCAAGATTATCTCAAGAACAAATGCACTGATTTTCATCAAACTTCAGATTCGGTTAGTTCCTGAGGTAAATGAATGCTGTTTAACTTTTTATCTAAATCGCCGACAGATGGTGTTTCTATGCTGCATGTTTCAAGATTTCCGCAATAACTGTATCTCAAGAAGTAATGTATGAATTTTCATCAAGTTTTAGATTCAATTACTCCCTAGTATAAATTGGTCCTAGTTTTTGGTGTAAATCGCCCAACAGGTGGCGTTGCTATTCAGAATTTTTTGCGATTTCTGCAATAGCTCTATCTCAAAAAGTAATGCACTGATTTTCATCAAACTTCAGATTCGGTTAGAAGTTGATATAAGTTGTTGATTATTAGATTTTGGTGTAAATCATCTAAGCGGTGGCGCTGATATGCTGCATTTTTCAGGAAGTATTAACATGTATGAGATAGAAGAAAGTTTTGGTAAAGCCACATCCGATTAGTTTTTTTTTTTTTTTTTTTTTTAATTTCTGAATTTTAAAATCTAAGTAACAATTATCTTACTGATAAAATATTTGCAAAATTTAAAGAGTGCAATTCTGCAAACTCTATGGATGCGCACCGATATTTAAAGTTTTCTTATAATCAGAGAATATATTTATTTATTTACTTATCTATACAATGGCAAAGTAAAATGTAATAATTAACTCAGCACTGTATCTTTCAAAAATAATATTGCAAAAAATCTCAACGACTAACAATATTCTAAAATTCTTTAACACTAAGGTGTGTCCCAACCAAATAAAGCCACTGTAATCCTGTGTCGTAACTGGACACGAAACAAACAAATAAGAACGAAACAAATATATTAAGAAAGTCATATGTATACAAATATATATTTACAAGGCAAAATTCACTCCCTGACCCACCAGGGCTGGAGAAAGAGATGAATGTGTATAAAAAGAGGGGAAAAAATATCCCGCCAAAATAAATCCACTGCCAATATTAGCATTTATTGGTAACTATCAACATTCGAGCTGCTGCAGTTCAACATCTTTATGATATCAGAAAGTTGTCTAATAATTGTTCTGTGCCAGTCGAACTTTGTGCAGACTTTAGAAAGTTGTATTTTCTATTTCTCCTGCAGTATTGCAATGGGAAAGAAAACCCTCCTATTAAAGTTCGGGAAAGGACAAATAACAGCTTTTAAGGAACAAGGTCTTTCACATAGACCAATATCCAAGCAAATCAAACGCTTTAAAACCAAAATAGATAATTTTGTAAATCAGGGCAATGCATAAGGGTATAAAAAAGGAGGTGTACATGCAGAAAAATGACTTCCAGGCAGGTAAGAAAAGTTTTGCGTCGTCTTGCGCGAGGTGGTATTTCCCTAAAATAGTTTTCCGAAAAGGATAACATCCCTGTGACAAAATCAACCCTGTCACGAATTGGAAAATGCACAAGCATCTTGCGATATAAGAAAAGAAAACAGTCGCTCATGTTTAAAGCTATCCACATGCAAAGAAAAGTCTATTGGGACAAATATCATCAAACCTGGAAGGACTAGTGGCATCGTGTTATAGTCTCAGATGAGAAAAAATTTAACTTGGATAGGCTAGACGGCCTTGTTTTCTATTGGTATAACATGAGGAAAGAAGAGGAAATTTTCTCCAAAAGGCAGCAAGGTGGAGGCTTCTCCTATGGAGGTAAACATAACATGGCTTTTCTCTCAGGCCGTATGAAGACTACCGATTACCAAGAAATGCTAGAAACCATTTACTGCATTTGCAAAGAGAATTGGTAAACTAAGTTGGATTTTCCAGCAGGACAAGACCTCCATTCACGTTGCAAAATCCTCCTAGGAATGGTTTTTGGATAATCGCGTGCATGTCATGGATTGGCCTGTCCTTTTTTCCTGATCTCACTCCGCAAGAAAATGTGTGAGGTATCCTCAGTAAGGCTGTATATGCCAATGGCAGACAGTTTCAGTCTGTGGCAAAAGTGAAAGTCATCATCATTGAAGCATGGTAGAATATTGATGTTATTGTCCTTCTAGGATTGGTAAATGGTATGCCACATCATATATTACAAGTCACATATAACCATGGCGGATATATTGTTTATTAACAGCAATGGCTTTATTTCGGTGGGACACTCCCCCCCCCCCTCTTTTTTTACAATTTCGTTTTTCGTGAGTTACTCTTTGTAAATATGTATTTGCATATAGACTTTCTTAATATATCTGTTTCGTTCTTATTGGTTTGTTTTGTGTCCAATTAAGCACGCAATCACGGTGGCTTTATTTCGGTGGGACACACCTTAGAACTAACGGCAATTTGAGTCAAGTTTTATAAAAAATATTTCAAACCAGAATTTTGATTTAAAAGAGCCACTGTAAAAAAAAAAAAAAAAAAAAAAAAAACGGACTAAAAACGGAGATACAACTGGCAATCTAAATGCCAGTACTATTTCCGTATTTTTACAGGAAACTTTTCCCCATAAATTACAGAAAAATTTCCGTTTTTCTGATTAAAAACGGAAATTTTTCTGTAATTTATAGGAAAAAATTCCCGTAAAAAACGGAAATAGTACTGGAGTCTAGATTGCCAGTAGATTCTGCGTTTTTTTAGTTCGTTTTATTTATTTATATTTTCAGTGATTTAACTTTATTATTTCACGTTTTTCTTCTTTGTATATTTTAAACTTATTTCATAATAAAATTTCTGGTTTGAACCGAAACATATTCATATGGAAGCCGTCAAAATGACGGCTCACGGTAGTTCTAGTGTTCAGATATCTTCTTCTGTTGCCAAAGGAAAATATAAAAGTCATTATCACTTTGTAAAGGTATACATATATATTACAAAAATCAAATATCCGCGCTTTATTAAATTTATTCCATAAAAATTTCCTTTCTAAAATGATTCTACAATCCTAGTTTATTAAATATTCCCTATCTTAATTAATATTTTATTTCCTTTCAAAATCTATTCTAAAAAAACATTTGCCGTAATTATTATTTGCTTTAAAGGTCTTTCATTTCTCAATCTTAAAATGTCTATATCAATTCTATTAAAGTTAAAGGTTTTGTGCCAATTTCTTTTTTTTTTATTCCAAATGTCGATTCGCGTGCTTTTCCGGGAGGTCCGTATCAGTCCTTTTTTCTTACGCCTTTAAAATATAGTTCTGTCCAGTTTCGGTCTGCTATTGGGCGCTTCCCTATCCGCAGTGCTGCAAATAACCCTAAAAATACTACTTCTGCTATTAGGAAGAGAGCTCGGAATATTGAACGATATCTTAACATCTGTTTGAAAATGTAGTTCATGATGGCATGATATGAAATGACTAACTGCTAAAGTTTTAGTGCTGAAAGTGTCTAAATATTTTATGGAACTGTAGCGGACACGTGCTTTGTACTGTACTCAAATGACCTATAATAAAGTTTTTCCAAACGGATAATTCAGTTTGCTACTTAAGGTGACTACCTTCGGGGAACTTTTATTTTGAAAAATATGAAATTTTTATCAAACGCGTGTGTTTTTAGTTAAAACAGGGAATAAAACTATGAATTCATATAAATTTTTAAAGGAATTTTTATTAACTTTTCAAATTTAGGCAATATTGGGTCAAATTTTAGTAAAAAAATGAGTTTATGGCAAACCTTCTAGAACGAAATCTATTCAACATATTTCACTTTTTTTTTCAAAACTCTATTAGTAAACCACTTACCTGTGTTAGGAAGCAAAATATTTGCAAAACCTCTTACATTTACTAACTTATGCCAAATTTCGTATACAAAACATGATTTAAAAAAAAAAATGTGTATTTTTAAATACAAATGGCTCTTAAATTAATATATACAAACTTACAAGTTATATTTTGCTTCATAACATACCTATAGATGAGCAAAACCTTGTCACAAAATTTTATTTCAATATCTTAAAAACTTTTTAAGAAATGATGTTTCCCATAAGCGTACACAATGAAAAACGCAGTTTTCCAGAAAACGCAAGTTAAGATTTTGATAGAGCACAAAAAATTGTGTATGAAGTTTACAATTTTGAAATCCACTCTATTTGTAGGGGTTTATATATTTGTGTATTAAATTGTATTCTTTACCTTCCATTGGCTCTTTAAACGGTCACTTCCGGTTTCAGAAAGTTCATTTCCGTTTATATTTTGGGCTATAATTTTGCTTCTTATTATCGCTTTACCAAAAGTAAAGCATTTTTGGAATCCTAAATGATTCAACTTTAATTTAAATTAATAAAAAAAGAAATCGAAAAATTTTGCAAAAACAGCGATTTTAGGGTAGGCATATACCTTAATGGAGAAGCCCTAATACCTTCGATCCATGGCAGAGTGGCAAACGACGACTGCAAACAAGCTGTTCTAATCCATTTACTTCAGTATTTATCTACTAGATAAGCTGTAGAATTGTGTTCATTAACACTTTCAGGTCTAAGCCCGAGTGTCACTCGGGTTGCCATTTTCGGTGAAGTGAACTAAGCCCGAGAGGCTCTCGCGGTCACTTTAAACTTATCTGAGCTATAAAAATACCTACTATATACGTTCGCTGTCTTTTCATATATTATCTACGAATCTTTTATAAAGAAATCTTATCTAGTAGATAAATACTGAAGTAAATGGATTAAATGATTTTAAAAAGAAATACGTGGCAGCAATAAAGAGAAGTAAGTATATAAAAATATCTAGAATCAGAGCTAAATTCGAACTTATTGTAAACCTTGTGGTGTTACTCGTTGTGCTTTCAGATGTACCACACAAAAGCAAATTTTACTAAATAATGTTTATATATAAATAAAACCTATTTTCAGATATTTGTACAACATTTGTGTAAGTTTTTATTCAAGTCAATGTAAACTTTTATGTTAAAAAATGGTTTTCTTACGCGGAACTTTTTAAAAATACATAAAACATGCTTTTTTCAATAATTTCTCAACAATTTTTTATTTTTAGTACCTTTAAATAGACCCTTTATTATGAATAAAAACAGTTTGAAGTTTATAATAATAATTTTTTTTAAATATATAGGTTAAAGTCCCGATATTTCGTCCTCCCAGTCACTTTTAGGCCCTAAATGTTGTAATTTTCAATGGAAATCTACCAAATTTGGATTTTACATAGACTAGTTACCCACGCATATAGAAACATAGGCAAATATAGAACAAAAAAAATTTAACAATGCGATTTTTTTTTTCAAAAGTATCTAAAAAATCCAAAAGAAAAAAATGGTCCCAGTTTCGTCCCCCCAAAAAATCAAATACGCCGAGGCTTAACTCATAACTAAATCAAAATTTATTTCTAAATGAGTAAGTAATTTAATTTACATTAAAGTAAGGCACAAAGAAATGTACTAATTATCAGTAGAAGAATAACATAACGAAACATTAGCCATCCAAACATGAGAGAAAAATTAAACAAAATTTCATGAAAAAGCATTCCTAATTTTGTCCCCGGGACGAAAATAAGAACTGCAAGGGGGACGAGATTGGGACCACTCTACTTCCCAATATGGTGGAGCTTCAGTTACCGTAACATGAACTGAGTGTCCTGAAACTCGCTGTATGCTACTGTCAGCATCTTATCTACGTAAAATACATGCAATGAATAAGAAATAAATACTTACAGTACAGTAAATAACGTTCTACAAACGATGTAATAAGAACTCATGTCTTCTAAAAATAGGAAATTCGGCGTCTTTAATCTATGTATGCGTCTTGGTGAACGAAACTTTCAATAAAGACCCCTTTTACTTTCCATTCCCTGTGCCTTGCGCCATAAGTGGCGTCACTTTCGCAGAAGCGGAGAAGTTAAGGGGGACTAAATTAGGAAAAGGGGACGGAATAGGCACTTTACTCTATTTTTTAAGTATTTTTTAAACAAGTAATATATATATATATATTTTTAAGTCAATTCCTACTTAGGTCATCAAAGAAAAATTTAATATAATCCCTTAAGCTAATATTAGTTTTTGTTGCATTAAAATTATCTCAATTTGTTGATTTTCTATAAGCAAGTAGGTTTACAATGGAACTCTATGGAAATTTGACGAAATGTTAGAGATATCTCCAAGTTGACGTCACTTTTGGCGACTCATTTTGGTCGCCCAATTTGGCGACAAACTTGGCGATATTTGGCGACAGAGCAGGGTCCCCCCTATGGTAACCCCCTTATAGATATGAAGATGCGTTAAATACTGTTCAATAACCAATGGCCGCCATTTTGCCTCCCCTATAAAACTAAAATTATTTAATTAAGATTTAATTAATGAATTAATATTTGAAAAATCTGTATTAACATCAATTGTCATCCAGTACAAGTTTAAAAAAAAAATTATTTCAAGTTGATAGGATGAATAATACGTATTTTATTAACGATTGAAAATTTGAAAAAGATATATAAATAAATAAATATAGGGGGAGTGTGAACTAATAATACGAATTGAAAAATCATAAAAAATACCAAATACCTTCGGTCCAAAGGGAGATATGCAGTTGAAATAGCTCTGACCTGAAAGTGTTAAAGTTCCTCAATTTCTAATATGTGAATAGCTTTCGATGAGAATTCCAATGTCCTCAGTTTTCGACTGAATGTCACAAATAACCGTAACAATATCTAAAGGAAAATCTTTATTAAATAGAAAAAAAATCGATTTGAAATTACGGTATAAAAAAAGTTTTTGCGAAAAATAACGAACATAATCTAGAAAATCTAATTTGAAAATGTATCGTAATTTAAAGGATTCTTGATAGTGGGGAACAAAATCTCCAAAATATAATGATTAAATTAGATATGGTAATTACATTAGCAGTCGAAAACTTCAAAAATAATCATAAAGCAAATCTGAACTTTTAATAATGTTCTAAATTTTTAAGACGTTCTTGCCTCCAATGGAAAATATGAAAATAATTATCGTTGAGTAAATGGAAAAAAATATGTAAAGCATTTTTTATCTACTTCACTGGAAAAGAAAATGGCACTTATATTACAGAAAAGTATTTTCAGAGATAAAATCTTTGGAAATCTAATTTGAAAATGCTTCGTAATTTAAAGAATTCTTGTAATGGAAAAAAAAAATCCCTAAATTATATAATGATCAAGCGAGATATGATAATTAAGTTAGCAGAAAAAAAATCCAAAACATTCTTTATGATATTCATTGAGTTTGCTGATATCTTTAAATACAATACGCTATTTTTTTTAATACTTTCCAACAAAGTTGATAGAAAAAATTAACAAAATCGGTTAAATAGTTTTTGCGTAGTGATCCCGCCCAGTTTGTGAAAAAAGTCATATTGCGTAAAATGCGTTTATAATACACCAAAACAGTGTAAGCTTATTAATGCGTTATGCGCTAAAACCCTCAATAACTATACGAAAGAACTTCGAAATCGGCCCAATCGTTTCACAAGGTTAATCTATGATATATACTATTTTAACAAGTAAAAGTTAAATTTAAAAAATCAAAAAAACCCGACTGCGTAAAAAGCGAACTCATTAATTATTTCTCATCAATGTAAAACTATTTTTATACTACTTGGATATTTTTTTATTTACTTGTATTGATGACTTTTAAGTTGTGTTTAATTGTTAGTTCCTATCTATAAACACTGTTTTGATGAGGCCTATAGATATCTATGAAGGTTATAGTAAAGCTGGAGATCCTGCCTATACAATTTTCAGATTGTGTCATATTTAACACGTTCACGCCGGCGCGGTGGGTCACACTCGACTGTCTCAGAGTTGTTAATTGTCCGGCTTTTTGCACCCTACTATTATTTTAGAAAAAATGTTGTTCCTTTAAATCGCCCAATTGTTCTTATTAAATAAAACAACATTTTCTGTATTAAAATATTGGTATCCAAAAGGCCGGAGATTTGCCAGCTCTGAGACAGTCTAGTGTGACCCACAGCACCGGCCTGAACTTGTTAAACAGAGCTTCTGACTGTAAAATAGTCAACGAAACATCGTCTTCATTTTGAAAGACCTATCCAATGATAGGCCACTCAATAGGGTGCATAAAAAAAAATTCGTCTCTACCTCTATTTTGTATTTTACGGCCGCCATTTTGCATTTATAACAACAAAACCTTGCCTATAACCATCGGACAGTTAAGACGAATCGATAGAGACTCCATTCATTAAAATCCATCCAGCCGTTGGGATGTTCCGAAGGTATAAAGAAATCCACACACCCAGATACGCGTGAAACACATAACCCTTCTTGGCAAAAAAGGATTTTTATTTGTAGAATATTGTACTCAGAGACTCACTAACAAGGAAGGTCTCCTTACTCGGCATACTCAGAATAGTATGAAAAAAATGCTAATTAACTTACTTATGTATGTAATAAAGGATCAGTCAAATTTAGCGGCGGAATTACAGTAGAAGGACTGTAAAAAAATAAAATACTTTCGAGTATTTGACGCGAAAAAACGAAAGCGTCATGCGATTTGGCGAACAACATTTTTCCTCGCCAAAAGCAAACGATTTTAATGCACCTAAAAATTTCTTGCTAATTGATTTTTAGAATGCGTGTAAATAGTATTTAATGAATTTAAACTTAAACAATGAGAGAGTTTAATAAATACATTTTTGTATTACATATTTATGTTGCTTGTTTTTTAATTTTATTACTTAAAAAAAATTTCATATATATAAGATATTTTCATATATTTCAGCGTATTCCAAAATAAAGGCAAGATGAAGAATGCTACAGTTATTCATTTCAGTATCAAAGAAGTCGTTGTTTCCATAGCAACAAAATTTAATCCACAGTGCTCAATTGGACATAATTTTGAGATTGAAACAATTTTGATTAATTTAATATTTTTTTAAACTCATTAAATTTGATAGTTAACTTTCATTATAAATAATGACAAAACTATAGTTAAATCAAACTAAACCTGATAAAGCAAAAGTTATTTACATTAAATTCAATTAAACAAGTTCAATATGAAACATTTTTATCTTAAAGAGTATTTGACATAAAAAAGTATATTTTAAAATTTTGTTCCAACGCCAGTCGGTGATAAACGCCAAATATCGAAATTTTCATTATTTTTTAAGGAAGGTCTATCGAGGTTCCGCCGAATTTTTTTATAAACATGTCTATCCTCATGAGTAGAAAATTCTATAATATTTTCAGATTTTTCGAAGTATTCCCGTATGGAGACCTTCCATGTAAGTGATTTGCCAGGTCCCTGCATTTAGTCCATTATTCTGTGATAAAAATTATTTACTGATAATCAGTATACTGTTGCTTTTGTTTTAATGAATAAAAAATGAATAAAAGATCGTAGTATTTCTATCTTTAAAATTTTTGCATGTATGAATCTCATGAGAGTTCAGTATGTGTTTCTTTTGGCAATCGATCAAAACAAAGAAATTTCGACTTTTCATTAGAAAAAGAAAAAGTGAGAAAGTTTGGTAGAATGGCCAGATGCCAATATTTTTATTAAATAGTGGCCGGGTGGAGAAGAAATCTCGCTCTCTGTTAACGTTTGCCACAATTAATGCCGCTGTAGAACTTAAATAATTTTTTTCTCCCTTTCTTCTTTCGTAGTTTATGTTCAAAAACTTTCCACATTCTTTTTACTTTCTTCTATCATTACAAGAAGAAAGTGTTGGATTCGTACAAATTTTCGACTTCCGGTTTTCGACGGATTTACACGTTTTAGGAGTCAGAGATCCCGAAAAAAGTGTTTTTGCAAAATGTCTGTGAGTCTGTCTGTCTGTATGTGACACAAATTTTGTGGGCGCTCTATCTCAAGAACTAATGCACGGAATTTAATAAAAATTTATATTCAAGTAGTCCCTAATATAAATTGGTGCTGATTAGTTTTTGGTGTAAATCGCCCAACAAGTGGCGCTGCTATGCTGCATTTTTCGCTATTTCTGCAATAGCTCTATCTCAAGAACTAATGCACGGATTTTCATCAAACTTCACATTCAGTTATTCCTTGATATGAATTGGTGCTGGTAACGTTTTGTTGTAAATCTCCCAAAAGATGGCGCTTCTATGCTGCATTTTGCAGCATTTACATGATTTTCGTGATAGCTCCATCTCAAGAAATAATGCACGGATTTTCATCAAACTTCAGATTCAGTTAGTCCTTGACATGAATTGACGTTTTGTACTTTTTGATGTAAATCGCTCAGCAAGTAGCACTGTTATGCAGCATTTTTTGTGATTTCCGCAATAGCTCTATCTCAAGAACTAATGCTTGGATTTTCAACAAACTTCAGATTCCGGTATACCTAATATGAATGAGTGCTCTTTGTGTTTTGGTGCAAATCGCTCAACAGGTGGCGCTGCTATGCTGAATTTTTCAGAATTTCCCGTATAGCTCTATCTCAATAACTAATGCGCGAATTTTCACCCTACTTCAAATTCAGATATACTTTGATATGAATTGGGGCTAAATTGATGTAATTTCTTGTATTATTTAAATGATTTAATTCACGTGATTTATACAGAAGAAAGTTTTGTGATGGCCACAACATACTACTTTCTTTTGCTATCATAAGAGTTGTATAGAGAAAAAGGGTACATGTTATCAAATTTTATTATACAAATCTTCACTTTATTTATTTTTCGTAAGAATTTTCATGCGGTGCTTTAAATTTTAAGTCAGAAATACAGCATGTACAGCCGTGGAAAAAAAAAGTAAACCCTACTAACTCCTCAACAAATTATCATAGACGAAAGTTACTGGTACCGAAAGATTTGAAATAAAGTCTACTTTTAAATGATGTATATAAAATTTTCTTAGGGACCATCTACATATTAAAACGAACCCAAACTTCATTTTTTTTCAATAGCAGTAGACAATTCTGACAGCATAAAAGCTATACCCTTCAATTAGCCTAAAAATAAATTTTTATGCTATTCGTACCATAAGTTTCCGAAAAATTAATTATTTTAAAACGAGCGTATTTTAAGGGCTGTATCCAAATTGAAGTTCGGTACTCGATTGTTAACCGGGAGAGCCCCCTTCTTGATCAAGGCATCTTAAGCGCTACGCAAGCAGCCGTTGAAGACTGCTAGATTACAGGATAGCATAAGAAATTTCAAAATATCTAGTCACTTCTATCATAGATGGCCTCTTAAAGCATCATTTTGCCACTTTTTAAGCATAATTCGAAAACTTCTTGGGAAAAAAATGCGAAATTTTGGATTTACATAAAGCAGGACCTAATAAATCTAAATCTATCAAAATAATTATGGGTTGCAATTCATATTTTTTTCGAATATTAATTTCATAATTCATAATTCATATTATAAAATTATAAAAATTTCAAATTCAACGTATTTATGTTTGGGTACATTAGTATTATTGCTACACAAAAACTCAGCACATTAGGTGTATAATTTCAGGCGATATAAATAAAAATATGAAAATGTAATTTAACATTAGAAGAACTAAATTTTTAATGTTTATAATTCAAAAACTTATCATTCAAATGACTTGAAATTTGGTGTCTAGGCATAGTTTGTACCGAAGATTTGAAATATATCGTTAAAATTGGGTATTGTCATTGAAAAACGGAGGTTTGGGTTCGTTTTAATGCGTAGATGGCCCTCTAAACAAATTTTATGTACATCATTTAAAAGTAAACTTTATTTCCAATCGTTCGGTACCAGTAATTTTCATCTACGATAATTTGTTGAAGAGTTAGTAGGGGGTGTTTACTTTTCCACGACTGTACGTATTTGAAGTTCACGTATACTCAGTGCTGTCTGTGGGAGAAACTATTCACCAGAAAAATATGAAATTTGGAATGCTTCTAAATAAAGAGGTGCGAAAGACATTTAGCAGAACTTTTATTTCGAACATGTTCACCAGAGAGGGTTTTCTGATGAAGTTTCGGAATATGGGCAAATTTTAGCAACCAAGCACTTAAAAAAAAAATCTGTAATTCTACAAATGTAAGGTTACACAAATCTGTAGTCTTAGTAAAATTTTATCTGTACATTATTAAAAAAAATACCTTTTCCGCGGAAAATGTCTTACAGTTCGCAAAAACTGCTTGCTCGTCAAACATTTTTTAAAATCAAAATAATGAATCTGCACTAGAAGTTTTGCGGAGGTTTCGAGTTTTGGGAAATATCCGCGGAAGTGCAAAGACAGCATTCGGAACATTACCAGAAATCAAGGACAGTATTTCCCGTCATGCCCTCAACATTTCCAAAGAATTTGCTTCACGTGACTGCTGAACATGCAATTTTGCTATTTCAAATGTTATTTGACGATAATGGTCAACATATCTCTATAATAATAGCCTAAGTCATGTGACTGTCATCAACAGTTCCGGGTTGGCCGCTTCACTTTTTATAAGCCAGGCGGCCAATTTGGTAATTCAATGTTAGCCGGGCGCAGGAGATAAATTGCCAAATATTGTTTCATCGCCATCATGTCATCAGTATTATAACAGTCTATTTCATGCAACTGCCATAAACAACTTTTCGAGTTGTAAATTAAAACAAAGCTTGGTACTACTTAGTTATCGAATAATTTCACCAAATTATATAAATCGCCAAACCACTTGCCAAATTATACAAGTTGACATAATTTTTATTTTAAATAACGAAAGAACAAATAAATTAGTATAACATTAATAAAAATGCAAATAAAACGGCGTGGGCATTTTTCACTAAGTTGGTTTACGCCTTGTTAGCAATGTGATAATTCACGTCTTTAATATCCTAATACGACTTTTACGTTAGGAATTAGCTGATGAGGGATTCAGAATGAATCCGAAACGTCCTTTTATATTGTTTTTAGTGTTTTTATCTTATAATGTAGTGTAATGTCTGTTATTTTGAAAAGTTTTTATAAATACTGTTTATGTTGTACAAAAATACTCTATGATTTCTCCAATAGAAAGATAATAATAACGGTAAAATTCTAGATTATAAAATCACAATTTTTAAAAGTTTTTTTCAATTAAATTTTAATTGGTTACTTGTTTTTTGTTTATATGTTATACTTTTATGTATTTTAAAGACGCCATAACAAAATGCATCCAGAAAATCCTTACCAATTTTATTTTAAAAAATGTTTTATTAGCTGTTCTATTTATAGGACTGCGGTCCAATATGGGTTAACATGACAGATATAGGGATTCCGACTGCCCTTAATACGTTCTATCTGGAAGCCCTTGTTGTGGACTATATCATATTGCGGTTGGATTTCCAAGGTAGTAGGGTTTTTATTGAAAGTGGAATTTTATTCCATTCCTCCACCACACATTTTCAGAGTCTACTCAACATTGTGGGTCGGCGTTTAGTAAAAGATTGTTTTAATATTCCAAAGGCACAGTAATCCATTTGTGAAACTCATGCACTGTAAAAAAAAAAAATCCTTATAGTTCTACAGATGCAAAGTTACATGCTTACTAAACTTTCATCGGTAACTGTACAAAAAAATCTGTAAATCTTCAAAACTAGTTTTTGTAAAGTTACAGAAATCTGTAACTTTACAAATGAATCTGCTAAAATTACAGTAATCTTACTAAAATTTTATCTGTAAGTTGGGTTGCAGTTACATGAAAAGTTCTAGGCATTCCAGTTTCCTAAAATATTTTTAGTAACCTTACAAATTTTTAGATTTTCGTCGCAAAAGTGCGTCTGTTACAGGAATTTTTGTTGTTGCCGTTACATAAAATGTTCTAGGAATCCCAGTTTGCTAGAAAAACTTTAGTAACTTTACGGATTTTTTTTTTTTTTTTTTTTTTTTTTTTTTTTTTTTTTTACAGTGTGGGACTTGGTTGGAATGCGATTAAAGTTATACACTTGACACCAGCTTCTTTTGTCAATTTTCCGAGATATGCGATTGTTGTATTGTTGATTGGATGTATGGCTGCTCGCTTTATCCTGATGGAATTCAGTACTTCTAACGTCCGTAAGGATAAGATTTTGGAATTTCTTCTTTAACAAGTAAAAATTAGAACATTATTTTGATAATAAGTAGAGTTAAATAAATAAATAGAAATGCTTAATTCATCTATTCATTTGAGAGATTTAAAGTATAACCGACCTACAACAGCCCTGTCAAAACTTAACCAGAAGCAGAATATACAAGTTAATTTCGAAGACGCAAAAATTATATATCCCTCAGAGAATTATCATGATTTAATTATCCGCGAATCAGTAGAAATTATCACTAAAAAAAAATGCTGTTTGTAATGACGTTTTATCCTACAACATACCCAGAATTTGGTTCAGTTTGCTTAAGGGTGTATTCGAAAAAATATTTTTCCACCCTCAACAGCTCGAAATTTTCTGATACATTTTCAGACTCATTTTTAAAAGTAAAAACATGAAACTTGCTGGGGTGATTTCTGAAGACATGTTTAACATGCCGTGTGATTTCATTTTCAGCTCAATTAATTAGAATTTGATTTTTAAACAATTATTTTCTCAGTATGACCATTTTTTTCATTCCCAGATCGCCCGCTTCGGAAAATTCGGTTCAAAACGCCCACTTTGACAGCGTTTTTTTACAGTATTTTCTGCATTTATCAAAAAATTAAGAAGCACGGCACATTATATAGTTTCTAAATAAGAGAATTTCCCAGTTTGATGCGTTTGAGAGCAAAAATGAATTTTAAAATGAATCAGAAAATAAGCAGTTTGGATCGGAATACACCCTTAAAGCGAGTAATATTCCACTTCCCTATATCCATGTTTTATTTTCCCAATGTTTTCCAGATCTAAAAATTGACTTCCACTTTCACTCCTTTCGTCACCATCTACGTGAATTTTGAAAATTAGACGTTAATAACAGTAGTATTTCTTATATCTCTCTGACGAAGACTATGCTTTTATAGTTGAAAGTACTATAATATTAAAGTAATTTAACATCTTTTATTAAATATTGTCTCATCTTTTAAGTAGTTTTGCACATAGTGTAAGTTTAAGTTTAAGTAGAGCTAATTTTGACATTTTTCTCAAATTTCTGATTTTTGAATTTCCGTTGTAAGGATTCCAGCTATCACCATAAATCCTTTAGAGAAACTTTTTTTGCAGTGTTTGAACCACAGTTGTAAGTCCTCTTTTCCGGTAATAAGTCGATTTTTTTAATTAGTTATATTACTGTCATTTAGATAAATCCACGTTTCATCAATTGGGTCGGTTTTTACCACTTATCACCTGCTAAATGACTTTCATATAACAGTCTGCATCTTGTCTTTCTCTCAACAACATGTCTTGGTAGCAGACGGTGTACACTTTTTTGTGTTTTAATTAAATTCAAATCTCTATTAATTATTTTTTTTACAGTTTCTGCAGATGTATGCAACGATTTTGCGATAGTTCTTTGAGATTTTAGATTTCCCATTACAACAATGGAGCGAAATTTAAAAATGATACAGACGCTACGTACCTTTTCCGAACAGTTCTTTCGGTGTTTTCTTTTCTATAACTTTAAAGATTGGCGATTTTCTCCTTTGCAATTAATAGAATCATTTTATGCTTCGACACTTTAAATCTAAACCTTTCGCAACGTTTTCTAGTCACGGAATATGAATAATTCTCTTCGGAAAGAGCAAATACAGTAAAACCTCCCTAATGCGACCACGTTCCGTTCCAATAAAAGTGGGTTGCTCCGAGAGGTGGTCTCTTAATGGAAGTCACGTTTAAATCTAGATTTTAATTGTTGAAAAAGGTAACGATTATTATTACTAAAATTTATTTTTCACATTTGGAAAAAATATAAAAATTTAAGTATCAAAACCAAATTTAATTACATAAGTTAATGACTGCAGATATTTTAAAAAATGAATACATTGACGTTTGCTTTGATTTTACGGTTTTATCTTTTATAACTTTTATTTCCAAGTCCTTTCAAAGTTCAGTAAATAAATGCATTTGAATTTATTTATTTATTTATTTTTATTTATTTATTTATTTTTTTGGACGGGAACAAATATAGACGATTTCATTCATTTATCTATTTCTTTGAGAGTTTCCTGACAGAATAGGGCAGGGGAATTTACTATGTCCCTTCATTCTTAATTTGTCCCCAGAGTTAAATTCATTGCCTAGAAAGGACATAAAGGGGTTTAAACACTTACAAGTTACCGGGAAAAAATATCTGGACTTAGCTTAGAAGTTTGATGAATAATCCGGAATTATTTTTCTAACAAAACCTTCTTCAAGTGACCAGGAGAAAACAGAATTTGTGTCATTTTTTTCAAAGAAATGGGTCGCTCATGGAGGGAGTTCAATTGGGATGGTCTCTGAATGGAGGTAAAATGAGTATTGAGCCTATGGGAATAAATTTCGTTCCATGAAAAAATGATCATTCAGGGAGGTGGTCGCTTAATGGAGGTGCACGCACAGGGAGGAGTCACTGTACATAACCTTCAAGACACTAGCTTCTTCCGCATGTCATTTCAATTGCAGACGACATTTTTTCATAGCAGCCAATATTTCACTTATCACTTTATTACATGTTGCCAATTTTTCCCCCTGTTCTTTCTCGTTCTTTTTTAATTTAACATCAAAATCGTTCCCAATATGTGTAAACACCCTCCATATAAGAGCAACTTGATTAACGAGATCATCAGGGAAGATTCATAACTGTTACTGATACAAGCCGATACACTTTGCTAATTAGATTCAGAGGCGTCGCGATGGGGGGGAGGGGGTATGTGAGGGGAGCCTCCCCCTCCAATATATGTGAAATTGGGAAATTTGAGCATTGTAAAGTAATCATCTTGTAGTGAAATTCATTGATTTATATCAATTTCAATACATTTGAAATAGCGTCATGTCATTCAAATACACTGCAAATGATTTTTCCACATTGACTATAATGTAACGGAATTCTTTTGAGCTCCCTGTATATGAACTATAAATCCCACATACTTCCTATACAATACCAAACATGCCTTGGTGAACCTAAATAAGGTTTATCCATTGCATGAAAATCCGAGTCTATTCACCGGAGTTAGAGCGTGGACAGACGGACAGACAAACCGAATGCATAAACATTTTTCAACTTTGTTGGAAAGAGTTAAAAAAAAAAAAAAAAAAAAAAAGATGTTAGTACTTCTAATCTTATAATTATCTCAACTATGTATCTCATAAGAGTTTTAGTATGAATTTTCTTTTGGCAATCGATCAAAAGAAAGGAGTTGCGATCTTTCATTAGCGTAACTAGTTGGATGTGCCAATCCCAAAACTTTCTTCTATCTTATACATCTTAATATTTCAAAAACTAGTTACACATGTTAATACTTCAATATTATTAGTTCAATATTATACCAATTTTGATTTTCATCTTAAATTCCTGCTTCAGTCAATTAAATGAACTAAAAACGAGTTAATCTATATCATGATATTTCTTAAAATTAATAGTTTTTCCTTATTCTATTGTTATCAGATGTTTGCCAATAGCCGGCTTAGCAGGAAGCGAGTTCCCGCGTTTGCACGAGCCGCCGATGGACAACAGAACTACGAAAAATCAAGAAAAGTATAAAAAAATCGCTATCACAGAGCCCCTTTACCGCACGATATTTCCAAATTCGAGGAGGACCTGTTGGCCAATGCCAAAAATATGCACAAAAAATTTGGTTCAATTGTATGCATAATTTTATACACTTTTCGACTGTACAATAAAGAAAAAGATCACAAATATCTCTATTACAGTGCCCCCCTTCCGGCAGATTTTTTTCAAATTCAGGGAGGACTTGTTTACCATAGCCAGAAACGTACACAAAAAATTTGGTTCAATTCTATGCATAAATTTATACAATTTTCGAGGTACAATAATGAAAATGGCGCAGAGATCCAATTATAGCGCCACCTTCTGGCGGTAATTTTTCAAGTTCAGGGAAGACTTGCTTGCCATAGCCAGAAACATACAAAAAAATTGGTTCAATTCTATGCATAACTTCACACACTTTTCGATGGTAGTATAATGAAAATGGTACAGACATCGCAATTATAGCACCCCCTTCCGGAGGAATTTTTCCAAATTCAGGGAGGACCTTCGTGCCATGACCAAAAACAAACACAAAAAATTTGGCTCAATTCTATGCATAACTTCATACACTTTTCGATGGTACAATATTCAAAATGGCACAAAAATCGCTATTACAGCGCCCCTTACCGGTGAAGTTTTCCAAATTAAGGAAAGACCTGCTTGCCATAGCCAAGAACTTAAAATAAAAATTTGGTTCAATTCTATGCATAACTTCATACATTTTCGGATGGTACAATATTCAAAATCGCTATTACACCGCCCCCTACCGGCGAATTTTTTTCCAATTTCAGGGAGGATCTGCTTGCCATAGCCTAAAAATTTGGTTCAATTCTATGCATAAATTCATACACTTTTGGATGATACAATATTCAAAATCGCACACAAATCGCTTTTACAGCGCCCCCTACCGGCGATTTTTTTCCAATTTCAGGGAGGATCTGCTTGCCATAGCCAAAAACTTAAAATAAAAATTTTGTTCAATTCTATGCATAAATTAATACACTTTTGAATGATAGAATATTCAAAATCGCACAAAAATCACTGTTACAGCTCTCCCTACCGGAGAATTTTTTTCCAAATTCAGAGAGGACTTACTTGTCATATCCAAAAACTTAAAATAAAAATTTGGTTCAATTCTATGCATAACTTCATACACTTTTAGATGGTACAATATTCAAAATCGCACAAAAATCGCTGTTACAGCGCCCCCTACCGGCGAATTTTTTTCGAATTCAGAGAGGACTTACTTGTCATATCCAAAAACTTAAAATAAAAATTTGGTTCAATTCTATGCTTAACTTCATACACTTTTGGATGGTACAATATTTAAAATCGCACAAAAATCGCTATTACAGCGCCCCTTACTGGCGATTTTTTTCCAAATTCAGGGAGGATCTGCTTGCCATAGCCAAAAACTTAAAATAGAAATTTGGTTCAATTCTATGCATAACTTCATACACTTTTTGATGGTACAATGGCGACAGACAGACGGACAGACGAACACACGGACACACGGACAGACAGACATTATCTATAAACATGTTTTTTGGGATCTCTGACCCCTAAAACGTGTAAATCCGTCGAAAACCGGAAGTCGAAAAAAATTTCGATTACAATACTTTCTTCTCTTGAAGATAGAAGAAAGTAAAAATGGAGAAAGTTTGGAGGAATGGCCCGATTCCAATATTTTGACTAAATCGCAGCTGGGCAGAGAAGAAATCTCGCTCTCTGTTATCGTTTGCTACAATTAATGCCGCTGTAAGAACTTTGAAAAGTTTTTTTTTTAATTTCTTCTTTTAGAGGTTATGCTTAAAAACTTTCCACATTTTTTTTCAGATATAGTCCAGTCAAATTAGAGTTTGAAGTGGAAAATTCTGGTGTAATTGTTTTTAGTGTCTTACTTTATGTTTTCGGGGCTGCTGAATACGAATATGAAGTTGTCCAACAAAATTTCTCTCGGCAAATATGAAAAATCGTGAAAAAATCACTAAAAATCGCAGATTTTTTTGGTTTTTAGCTTATAACTTGCAAAGTAAGCTTTTTACGCAAAAGGTGACCATATATTAAAATACAGACGAGAAAATTACCAACAATTCATGTTCTTATAAATTTTTTTGTACGATATACGGCTTCCGTAGAGGCGTTGAAAAAAAGGCGACAACCAGTAATTTTTGAAAATCGCAAAACAGATATTCTTACCCTTTGTGTTCATAACACTAAAAGTAAGCATTTCACTGTAAACGTTTGCAAACGTACTCACTTATTATTAGGTTATATATTTTTATGATGTAGGTATATAGTGTCACCTCGAAAATCCGGCATTCAGAGATCCGGCAACTTAAAAATTCCGGCATCAAAATCATCTCTCCCCTCTCTTTTTTTCACCTCCAACTTACGACAAAAGTAAAAACAGCAATTATTTTCGAATTAAAAACCGAGATAAAAAACAATGCATTAGCTGACAGCGATATCGCTGACGCTGTGCGAAATGGAGCCCTCGATAACGCTGGTAGCAGCTCAGAGGAACGAGGTAAGGACCTTGCAGAAGATAAGGTCTCACCAAAAAATGCATACATTTTAACGGGAAATTAACATCATCTTCAAAGAAACAAGACTGTATTTCCGAAATTGATACAATTCTCTACAATTTATGTGTAAGTAATTTTTTTGGACCTCGAATAGTTATGAAAAAAACAATGACGAATGCACGAAGTATTCAGCTACCTCTTTATTGAAAACATACAAAATGCATCATTAGACGTCTGTGCAGATATGTGAAACGTAAACGTTAGGTTTTATAGATACAACAAAAGGATAAAAAGTGATTAATGATCTGTTAGTGTTTAATGTTATACAGTATAATAAAATAGGTAGGTAAGTATTTTTTTTATACAACACTTATTATTAAATGATTATTGACTTGAAAGGACACTCATTAGTCAAACCGATCCCTCTTGGCCAAAAGTTGCATGATTGCAGGCATGCCTTCCAATTCTTCTACACCTAAAAAAATAATGAAATATAATATTTAATATATAATATATAATATTTAATCGCACCTGGGCGCGAAAGAGCCGTTTTCGTCCCGAGGGAGAAGATTGCTGCCCCAGCCGTAGGCGAAGGCTGCAAACACCCAAGGGTGGAAGCTTAGGCTTCTGAGCAGCTCTGGTGCACGCAGATCCTGATTACCAACGGGGCACACTAACACCAATAAATTTTAAAAGAAATGTTACCCTTATCTAAACGCCGTATACGTTTAAAATTTCTGATTTGAATGAGGCAAAAATTTCTGTTTCTTTTTACTGGTAGGAATGTGCCCCGTTAGTAATCAGGCCCTGAGTGCCCGTAGTATTTTTAAAAACGGTAGACCTAATTGTAATTAATTAAGTAAGTAATGATTCATGCAACATTTTATCATAACACGATTTTTACATCTTTCTTTTGTTACCCCTCTTTTACAACTCAAGTCATGAATAGGTTATTCTTGGACCTCAATTTAGAAAACATATTAGCCTATTATTTTACGAACCACCGTTTAAAAAAAAATAATTTATGATTTATTTCTAATTGTTTGACAATTAAGTAGTTATACCACTGTATTATGATAAATATTTTGATCACAAAAATAAAAATGTTAGTGAAAAAGTAAAGGTGAAATGGAATTATTTGAATTATTTATGCATATTTACCTTCAAGTACTGCAGGGAATTCCGGATCATCCTCGTCTTCCTCGATTTCAGTAAGATGCATGTTATTGCAACTGTTTTTGCAGTTTACACACATATTGGAGCACTTGAAGCCTGCTTTTTTGCATCCACAGTTTTTTTGGCAGGTCTTCTTGCATTTGCAAGAAATGAGTTTCAAAACGTCTTGAGGTGCTGGTGGCTGTAGTGTGGTTACTGGCTCCAAACCATTTTTCATTTTCTTCCAGCCCCATTGTTCAGGATCTTTTTCATTCCCAAACCATTGTTGAACTTGAAAATATACCTTAAAGGAATGTTGCTGAGCTGCAGACTCAGTAGGAGGTAAGAACGCTAAATGGATTGATGTCTTGTATGCAGACCTAAGGTAACATAAATACCTCAATTTGGTTAATGACGTGGCTTCCTTGTCAGCAAATTTATACTATGAGACCAAAAAAAAAAAAAAAAACGATTGCCAGCTTCAGTAACTGCATCAGCATCTGCCATAAGGTCTTTAAAAACCTCAATGGTATTAGTTAAGGGGATTCTTCGTCTAGATCCTCGATTGCGTGCGAGTAGCGCGACCTCTGGTGTTAAAAGGCATAAGATCCCCACATAGAGACTTTTTACACTTTTTGCATGCGCTCAAGGTGGAGCAGAAACAAAATAGTTCCCTCTCTCCTCTCCCCACGATTACGAAAAGGTAAAATAAACATTGGTCAACTTTCTTTTCTCTTGTATTTTTACTAGGGCAGGGGGTGAGGGGGGGGGGAAGGAGGATATGTGTCCTCCTACCTCATGGTCTCACTGTCACATGAGAGTTGATTAGAGCCACGCCAGAAAGAAAAATATATCGGTTTAGAAATAAGGAAAACGGAAGGAAATTTTCATGACCACATCTCTTTTTAGGGAAGACACTGTTAGGATTTTTTTTTTATATTTTACTAGCACTAACACTGTACATTCCATTGCGGCAATATCGTATTTTAATCATAATTATCGAGTAATAGATCCATTGCAATTAAATTAACAAATAATAACTCACTTTAACAATGAAAAAGAATAAAAACGAAAAGTCGATAACGTAGCGTTCTATGCGTTTATTTCAGCAACATAATGAATCCAAGAATTTCATTTTTTTAATAAATAAATAGTGGAAGTGCTCAACAAAAAATCTGATTACGATTATAATTATGAGATATAAAATAAAGTAAAAAAAAAAAAAAAAAAAAAAAAAGTTTTTATAATATACTTAGTTTTTTGTCAATCAAAAATATTTCATCAAAACAAAAATCGTAAAACTGTGAGGCGCTGAAAGCAATATGATAAAGAAATTAAACCACAAAGAAAATTAGAGGTCTGCACGGGCCGAAATTTCCCGGCCCGGTCCCGTCCCGATTCATAGAAAAAAAATTTCGGCCCGGCCCGATACAAAAATTAAAAGTTCGGCCCGAGCCCGGTCCGGTAAAAAGCTTAAAAGTTCAGCCCGTGTGAATTTCTACAAAAAATTGATTTTTACGTCGATTTAGTTAAAAATTTGTCTCGTACGAGGAGTTCTGACCAAAAATATTTATCTTAGCCTTTTTTTTCATGTTTATAATCTTCATCTTTATAGAACTGCGATATTTATTTTTTTAATGAATCTCTATTTCTTGTATGTAAATGTTTCAGTTATCATTAACATTGTTAATCTCTATTCCATGTATTGAAGTGTTAAAAATCTGAAAAATGCTATACAGTAAAATCTTCTAAGACTCAATTACATAGAAAAAAAAATGCGTTATAGACAAGTTCCCTGCTTAGCAAGTATAAATATATTATATATTCTTATCTTATACATTATTATATTAATTTTGAATGGATCAACATGTTTTTCTGTTTAAAACAGGGTTCCGTCATAGGCAGGTTCTTATTCACACGTTTAAGTATATTTAAATAAGCGTATAAATCTACTATTCTTTAAAAAGAATAAATTTTAATGTTTATAAGTGTAGAATAATAAAGATTTAAAAATGTGTGGATTTTTTTGCAAAAATTTTTGGGCCAGGCCTAATTTTACTGACCTTTGAATGGACCAGGCCACGCTGAGACAATTTTTCATATGAGATGGGTCAAAACTAGGACTGATTAGGAATGAAACCAGTCCCGGCTCTGTACAGAAAAAAAAATTAGGCCCGGCCCGAGCCTTCAGAGGAAAGTATGGCCCAGACCCGAGTGCCGTGAAGGAAAAAAGGCCCTAATATATATATATATATATATAATATTGCAGTTTCTTACAAAATATTACTTATGCAACTTAAAAATTCGACTTACGTAAAATTCAAGTTACGTAAAACTTTATGGAACGCATTACTTACCTAAGTCGGGGAATGCCTGTATATACTTTTTGATCTGAAATAATATTAATTTTTTTTATTTTTGTTGAAAAATCGGATAGAACCGAACCGACACAAATCGCTGATCGAGTTGGGCTCGGCTAAAATCAGGTTGTCCGACCCGATGCAGGAATTCAGATTGGGTAAACCCATTTTACTGTGGGTCAGGTTTCCTTTATTTATTAAGTACGTTTGTAATCATCAGAGTTTTAATTTATAATTATTCTTCGATTAATCAAAATACTTCACAGTAATTTCACGCATCAGGGCGGATAAGCCGATTTTTCCACATGTCGGGTTTCTTTCTTTCTTTCTTTTCCATAATTACATTTCTGATCATCTTCATTTTCATTTATAATTATCTTTGAATTGAGTTAAAATACTTAAAAGCCAAATATTACCCCCCCTTTTTTTTTAGAGGAGGGGATAGATGAGTGGTTCTAAAGGTCAAAATTAGCACTAGCCACCGGCCACAGGGCCGGTAAATGAGAAAAAGTGGCTAGTGCAAAATTGTCTATCAGCGGCCACTTTTTTACAAGGAGAGACTAACATTTTTTTGCATTTCATCAAGGATTCTACTTTTTTTGGTTCTAATATATTTATATTAACATATTTATTTGGGCTATTCAGTTTTAGATCAATAGTTATAGAAACTTTACTGTTTAGTATTATTAAATAAAAAAGTGGCCACTTAAAAAACTAGTCCTACCGACCAGTGGCCGCTAATGAAATTTCCCAGTTTTGACGTATAAGTGGTTCCCAACCATTTTTCCCGTGCCCCACCTAAGCATCGCTAAAATCATGATCCCCCCCCCCCCTTCTATATCATATAAAAATTGTCGCATAAAAAATAACAAGTATGCTTTTAACCTAACTCCATGAATGCAGTTACGCCATTGATCTTCGCATTTACATCTACAACAGTTTTATTGTTTTTTGACAACTTACCCTAAATTTAAAAGTGATAAATAGTCTACATTTTTATTTTCGTAAAATTTATTGAATTCTCTCTCATATTTTGTATTACATCTGATAGAATTGATACATTTTATAATGGGTTTTAGCACTTCATTAAGAATAAGTGATATTTGTTAATCACCAACACTGAATGTATAACATAATTCACAAGTAACATTTTCGGATTCGCGCTTTTATCCATTTTAAGTTACTATATTTCTTTCCTCTCATAACATACTTCTTTGACAGCGGGCTTTTCCCCCCATTGCTATTATTTGGCCACCATGTTATGTTTCCCTCAATTTTAAATTTTAAAATGCATATGTCATGAATGTCATACTCTGTATTGTATGTGAACTGCAGAAGAGCCGTAAGAAGTTTACTTTCAACCCTTCCCTTCCGTGATGCGCACGGGGTTTTATTAATTTAAAAAATGTAGCACCTCATTTAGATCATTCAAAACATTTTTTAGATTAAACAATGTCCAAATAGTCAATTTTAGATATACACTAGAAAATTTTCATATGTAAAATTTCCCTCATAGGGCATATTACACTATTAATAGATGTACAAGTTTTTTTTAAAAATAAATAGTAAAAAAAAAAGAGGTGCAATTTTTAAAAATAATATTAAAACTAGAAAATGTAAAATGATCTTTTTATATGTATAAGATGTCAAATTATCCAAAGAAATTCGCATAATTATTTCGGTGTCAGTGTATTATTGGACTTTTAAATGGGATCGTTTCGAAAATTAATTTTTATTCGGTTATTTAAAAAAATTTCATTTATTATTTCTATTTTTAGACTATGACACCTTTCAGTAGAAAAAAATGACAGAAAATTTGTTAATAAGAAATTTGAAATTGCCCCCCTTGAAAAGTCATATGTGCCTATGTGAGAAATCATATGTCTAAAGTCAAGTGAAAACACATGTGATGTGAAAAGTAATATGTGTATACGCCCCACGTTGGGAAACCACTGGAATAGGTAGTACATTTTATAACAACTGTAAGGGGGGGTTTCAATATTGTTCAGATGAATTTGTTTACCAAACTTAATTTTTAGCATTATTTCTGCTGCATTTTCTTCAATGCCCTGTTTAGGGATTTCATAATGCCCTTTACTTCTCCTCCGTGTCTTTTTTTTTTTACCTCTTTGATATTTTCCCACTTCTGCATTGCACTGTTTTTCTAGAACAAACTCTAAAATTGTATAAAAAGTTAAAACTAAAATAAACTAGCATTTTATAAGATAAAACGTCATAAAATTTTCCACTAATGAAATTCTTTCTTTCTTTCTTTCTTTATTCTTGTGTATACAAACGATAACAGGTGATGAGTAAATGTTTTCTAGATATTTAAAACTAATGATAAGAATGAGATATAAATTTACACAACCATATTTTAGAGTACGTTGATTCTTTTAAGAAAAAAATGCGTAGGTGGTAGCTTTGAGATTTGTTTTCGTTAATAACTAAGAATTAATCCAGACACACCAATTTTCAGTTAAAACAAAATGAATTCGAATATTGTATCTTTTAAATTAGTACACCCAGCGGAATCTTATAAATATGTCTCTGAAATTACAAACGTGTTCAGATTATGTTTGGGTCCATTCATTGCATCTTATTAAAAAATAAAATAAAACAAAATCGGGTTATTTTTATTAATATTTGAAAATACAAATTAAATTTTATCACATGGATTTAACAATAGCATCATCAAACTTAGATCCCTTCTAATTCTATCAAAATCTTTAAAAAAGTGTATAGATTATGTACTTTTTCGAGCTCATTTCATCGAAGGAACTCAAACATAGAGTCAAAAGTACCATTTGAAAAGAAAAAAAAATTGGTACAATTTTTATTATGTAAAGAGCTCCAAATTCTAATTATTGAATAACATTTAATTACAGGTGTTATTAAAAATCATTTGGTATCAGTGTCATTTTCATATGATGATTTGGGGTATACTTTTTTAACATAATTATAGGATAGGATATAATCAGACTAGACTATTTGATGTAGTAATAGATAATAGATGTAGACTATTTATCACTTTTAAATTTAGGGTAAGTTGTCAAAAAACAATAAAACTGTTGTAGATGTAAATGCGAAGATCAATGGCGTAACTGCATTCATGGAGTTAGGTTAAAAGCATACTTGTTATTTTTTATGCGACAATTTTTATATGATATAGAAGGGGGGGGGGGGATCATGATTTTAGCGATGCTTAGGTGGGGCACGGGAAAAATGGTTGGGAACCACTTATACGTCAAAACTGGGAAATTTCATTAGCGGCCACTGGTCGGTAGGACTAGTTTTTTAAGTGGCCACTTTTTTATTTAATAATACTAAACAGTAAAGTTTCTATAACTATTGATCTAAAACTGAATAGCCCAAATAAATATGTTAATATAAATATATTAGAACCAAAAAAAGTAGAATCCTTGATGAAATGCAAAAAAATGTTAGTCTCTCCTTGTAAAAAAGTGGCCGCTGATAGACAATTTTGCACTAGCCACTTTTTCTCATTTACCGGCCCTGTGGCCGGTGGCTAGTGCTAATTTTGACCTTTAGAACCACTCATCTATCCCCTCCTCTAAAAAAAAAGGGGGGGTAATATTTGGCTTTTAAGTATTTTAACTCAATTCAAAGATAATTATAAATGAAAATGAAGATGATCAGAAATGTAATTATGGAAAAGAAAGAAAGAAAGAAACCCGACATGTGGAAAAATCGGCTTATCCGCCCTGATGCGTGAAATTACTGTGAAGTATTTTGATTAATCGAAGAATAATTATAAATTAAAACTCTGATGATTACAAACGTACTTAATAAATAAAGGAAACCTGACCCACAGTAAAATGGGTTTACCCAATCTGAATTCCTGCATCGGGTCGGACAACCTGATTTTAGCCGAGCCCAACTCGATCAGCGATTTGTGTCGGTTCGGTTCTATCCGATTTTTCAACAAAAATAAAAAAAATTAATATTATTTCAGATCAAAAAGTATATACAGGCATTCCCCGACTTAGGTAAGTAATGCGTTCCATAAAGTTTTACGTAACTTGAATTTTACGTAAGTCGAATTTTTAAGTTGCATAAGTAATATTTTGTAAGAAACTGCAATATTATATATATATATATATATATTAGGGCCTTTTTTCCTTCACGGCACTCGGGTCTGGGCCATACTTTCCTCTGAAGGCTCGGGCCGGGCCTAATTTTTTTTTCTGTACAGAGCCGGGACTGGTTTCATTCCTAATCAGTCCTAGTTTTGACCCATCTCATATGAAAAATTGTCTCAGCGTGGCCTGGTCCATTCAAAGGTCAGTAAAATTAGGCCTGGCCCAAAAATTTTTGCAAAAAAATCCACACATTTTTAAATCTTTATTATTCTACACTTATAAACATTAAAATTTATTCTTTTTAAAGAATAGTAGATTTATACGCTTATTTAAATATACTTAAACGTGTGAATAAGAACCTGCCTATGACGGAACCCTGTTTTAAACAGAAAAACATGTTGATCCATTCAAAATTAATATAATAATGTATAAGATAAGAATATATAATATATTTATACTTGCTAAGCAGGGAACTTGTCTATAACGCATTTTTTTTTCTATGTAATTGAGTCTTAGAAGATTTTACTGTATAGCATTTTTCAGATTTTTAACACTTCAATACATGGAATAGAGATTAACAATGTTAATGATAACTGAAACATTTACATACAAGAAATAGAGATTCATTAAAAAAATAAATATCGCAGTTCTATAAAGATGAAGATTATAAACATGAAAAAAAAGGCTAAGATAAATATTTTTGGTCAGAACTCCTCGTACGAGACAAATTTTTAACTAAATCGACGTAAAAATCAATTTTTTGTAGAAATTCACACGGGCTGAACTTTTAAGCTTTTTACCGGACCGGGCTCGGGCCGAACTTTTAATTTTTGTATCGGGCCGGGCCGAAATTTTTTTTCTATGAATCGGGACGGGACCGGGCCGGGAAATTTCGGCCCGTGCAGACCTCTAATTTTCTTTGTGGTTTAATTTCTTTATCATATTGCTTTCAGCGCCTCACAGTTTTACGATTTTTGTTTTGATGAAATATTTTTGATTGACAAAAAACTAAGTATATTATAAAAACTTTTTTTTTTTTTTTTTTTTTTTTTTTTTTTTTTTTTTTTTTTTACTTTATTTTATATCTCATAATTATAATCGTAATCAGATTTTTTGTTGAGCACTTCCACTATTTATTTATTAAAAAAATGAAATTCTTGGATTCATTATGTTGCTGAAATAAACGCATAGAACGCTACGTTATCGACTTTTCGTTTTTATTCTTTTTCATTGTTAAAGTGAGTTATTATTTGTTAATTTAATTGCAATGGATCTATTACTCGATAATTATGATTAAAATACGATATTGCCGCAATGGAATGTACAGTGTTAGTGCTAGTAAAATATAAAAAAAAAATCCTAACAGTGTCTTCCCTAAAAAGAGATGTGGTCATGAAAATTTCCTTCCGTTTTCCTTATTTCTAAACCGATATATTTTTCTTTCTGGCGTGGCTCTAATCAACTCTCATGTGACAGTGAGACCATGAGGTAGGAGGACACATATCCTCCTTCCCCCCCCCCCCACCCCCTGCCCTAGTAAAAATACAAGAGAAAAGAAAGTTGACCAATGTTTATTTTACCTTTTCGTAATCGTGGGGAGAGGAGAGAGGGAACTATTTTTTTTCTGCTCCACCTTGAGCGCATGCAAAAAGTGTAAAAAGTCTCTATGTGGGGATCTTATGCCTTTTAACACCAGAGGTCGCGCTACTCGCACGCAATCGAGGATCTAGACGAAGAATCCCCTTAATGCAGAGCTTTTCTAGAGAGTCCGAAGAAACCTCATCTTTCCTACTTTGAACAAGGCTAAAGTAGTATCACAGTACTGATAGAAATAAACTAAAATATTTTATTCCAATCTTATCCTTTGTGTTTGCTTTTACTGCATGCCCTATAAAGATATTACTTTTAAAGTTTTATTAATATCTTTTTAATAGGTGGATGTTATATGTTTAACAATGTTTGATTTGATTTTAATTTTTGTTTTAAATATAAAACCGTACTTTTTCCTTAAATTATTGCTATTTTTGCAAAGCCCTATTGTTCTAAAATATTTTTAATTTTTCCATTGAAAAAACAATGCTTATAAACTCACATCCTTTTTAAATAAGTTCTAAGCATGATTTAAATATTAAGAATGTATATATATTTTTTATCCGCTGTCACTTGCTTTTGTTTTATTTAATATGGAGTCTAAATTTTAAGTTCTGTGGAATATGTATATATTTTTCTTTTAAACATATTCCTTAACTTAATCATGATTTCTAATTTTCGTCCGTTATTGCTGAAAAATGGAATTAATAAAATACTTATTAATGAAATGACTCGATAAGCCATATTTAATTTAAATTTTTTATTCGCGTAGATATTGTATTTTGTGAATATGAGCAAAATAGATTTTATATGTTTTTTAGGAAAAGATTGACCTCAGAAATAGAAACAAGTTGGAAATTGCTCGTCAAACGTGGCAAATGAGGTGCGTTCGTACTATAACTAATTTTATAAATATTTTTTGCACCGCATATTGTGCTGAATGTATATTTTAGTGAACTTTATAAGTGCATATCAATTTCATTCTGTTTGAAAGATTGTAACATCATTAAAATGCACTTGAAATAATTTTTTCCCATTGACCTTAATGTAGCGGAGAGCTTTTGACTGTCCCTGTAATTAAACTGTACATCCTATTTTCATAAAATTTGAAACGACTCGACAAAATTTTGCAACAATTATATAGGGTAGATTTGCCAGTGAGGTACACCCTTAAGGAATTTCTTTTAAAATTACTTTTTTATTAATAGTTATAATTATTATATTCCAGTTTTTTCAATATTATATTAATCTATCAACAATATTTAACCATTTTTATAGTCCCATTTCCCAATATGAATCTAAATTTAATTTTAAATAACAAAAATATATCAAAACACTCAAAAGCCCAGTAATGAACACCCTCTGGCCCAGTAATGGACATCCTCTGTTCCAGTAATGGACACCCCATAAAAAGTAATAAATATAATTGTTTTTATGACTGTATTTAGAACCAGAATTTAATGAATACATACTAATGAAACCAAATAGTTATTTTCAAATAAATTTAACAATAAGGATACCAGTAATTAATAAAATATTTGTGATAATCATTTACTGTTTGCATCAATTATTGTAATTATCAGAAGATCAATGTTTTAATTATTTTAGATGGCCAGTTTAAAATACTAAATATCCAGCAATTACAGCTATAAAATTATTGAAACAGTGGGGGGATTTAAAAGGTAATAATAATAAAAAAAGTTTTGAAATGTTAGTGTTTTGTTTTGTCTCGGTATTTTTAACAATCAATCTTCCAGAGACTACTTGATGTATCATTTATAATAATTAATATTACAAATATGAAAGAAATGATATTGCGAGTTGAATATTTTAAATGCTAAGTAAAATAATTTCAAAATAAAACTGTAGAACTGATGTTTGAGGCCACTGATCTGCAGATTTACTAGTTTCATGAATATTGCCTATAAATTAATGACTATTACTTTTTTTTCCCTCAGAGGTGAATAAGGAAACATTTAAGACAGAAAATAGATTTTTAATAGTTTCTGTAACTTAATTGTTTTTATTTAAACGGAAAGGTATTAAGCCCTATGAGCCCCTCTTTGACTGTGCTCTTAAACAATATTTTCTACTTCCTAGATGGTTTGATTGCCAGATTTTAAAATAGCAAGGTATACATAAAAAATGAATAAAATATTGAGATTTTATTAATCACATAAAATAAGTTAAAAGTAGCTATTTATAAAAGTTTTGGTGGAAAATGACTAATTAACTATTCCAGTAATGGACACCACCTCTTAAAACCTTAAAAATAAATGAAATTTCGTAAATGACCGTTAGTATATAAAAGTCTAAGTTTTCTATTGCTACTCAAACAAAAGCATTCAAATTTTTCAAGAAAATAAATAATATATAAATTAATTAAACGAAACCAGCCTCTTCATTAAGATTTTTACAGAAAAACAGTAAAACTTTGAAACACTACTTTCTGCTTCCTAATTGGTTTGATTAAAAGTGTCAACAATAACCCAGTTTTATAAAACATGCAAGGGGAAATTATAAAAAAAAAAAAAAAAAAAAAAAAATTAAAGTTAAATATTTATTAGTTATTTTTTTATGAACCAAAAACATCAAGGGGTGTCCATTACTGGCACATCTACCCTATTTAAAATTTCAGACCATTCAGAAGGCTGTACCATCATTAAAATGCACTTGAAATAATTTTTTTCCCCATTTACCGTAATGTAACGGAAAACTTTTGATTGTCCCTGCAATTAAACTATACATCCTATTTCCATAAAATTTGAAATGACGCGACAGAATTATGCAACAATTATATATTTTAAATTTCAAACGATTCGGTTGGGTAGTTTTTGCGCTGTTATATGCGGGCAAACGGACAGACAGACGGACTGAACGACGACTATAGGTGCTACGTATTTATATAACTACGAACGCACCTAAAAATCGATTTTTACTTTTTTATATCATTAAATAGTTTAAACTTTTGTCTTTCCAACGGCGTGTCACACATGTTTATATATATAAAAAAATAAGTGTTGAAATTATTCATTCTTTCTAAGAGTACTTCAGAGCTTAATGGCCATGTAAATCTTTAATTGACTTTTTCTCAAAACTTGGATTTTTCCTGTTTATATTCTTTTTTAGGTGCGTTCGTAATTATATAAATACGTAGCACCTATAGTAGTCGTTCAGTCCGTCTGTTGATTTCAGGGAGTGGCCCGGGAGGGGGGAATCCCCCGCAGAGCAATGAGATGTCCCCCCGGGAGATTTGAAATTTCGTGTTTTCAATGGTCAAAAAGTGCAATTTCCCCCCAGGAACTCTTTAATGCCCATCCCCCTCCCCCGAAGCCACAGAAATCCCTCCCGGAGAAAAGTGTCTGAATTCAACACTGCTTCCACATATAACAGAGCAAAAACTACCCAACCGAATGGTCTGAAATTTTAAAAGTATATTGTTGCAAACTTTTGTCGAGTCATTTCAAATTTTATGAAAATCGGATGTATAGTTTAATTACAGGGACATTCAAAAGTTTTCCGTTACTTTACGGCCAATGGGAAAAATTATTGTAAGTGCATTTTAATAATGTTACAGCCTTCCGAATGATCTGAAATTTTAAATATATAATTGTTGCCAAATTTTGTAGACTCATTTCAAATTTCAGGAAAATCGAATGCATAGTTTAATTACAGGTACAGTCAAAAGTTTTCCGTTACATGACGGCCGATGGGGAAAAAAATATTTCAAGTGCATTTTAATTATGTTACAGCCTTTCAGAACAGAATGAAATGGAGATGCACTTATGTATTGCATTAAAATATATATTCAGTACAATATGCGGTGCAAAAAATATTTCTAAAACTATTTATAGTACGAACGCACTTCATTTGCCACGTTTGACGAGCAATTTCCAACTTGTTTCAATATCTATTAAACTTAAGAACTCAGATTTTTTTTAATACTTATATTATGTTATATTGCGTACTTTAACACAGGGATTTAATGATTTGTTGAGAATTATTTATTTTAGGCAGTGAAATCTTACCAAAAATGCTAATTTAAAAATGACTTTCAATAAATAATTAATAATTAGTTTTGAATTTCACTTAGAACGAAAATGGCCTATTAAAATACGTAAAGCATGTTATTCGAACTACTCTAAAAAATCTAGACCTCTGACTTTCACCATTTCTTGGAAAAATGTACATAAAATTGGTGAGTCTAACATGGCGGAGATATGGCTTTCCCGGTCCCCCTAAAACAATCACATTTCAGACCGCTACATGAAGAAATCTCACAATCACATTAGAACGAAAATGATCTGTTAAAATGCGTAAAGCATGTTATTCAAACTACTCTAAAAAATCTAGACCTCTATCTTTCACCATTTCTGGGAAAAAGGTGCATAAAGTTGATGAATTTAACATGGCGGAGATACGGCAGTAGTAGATAAATGAGAGTTCAACGGCCACAGACGGAATCGCGGGATGAGCAATCGAGAGCAACGCTCAATTGATCAGGTAAGCCTTCCTTCTTATCGTAGCAATCGTTGTTCATGTTAATGTTCTGTCTAACATTTTTTTAGAAAGGTGTATACGAATGTCTCTAATTATCTACCAAAACGGTTTCGTTTATAAAAACCTATTTACTTTGTTTCATTTTATTATTTTCTATGATATTTTGTTTGAAAGATGTGTGTATACAAGTTTTTTTTTGAGTATATACATATATATATATATATAACCATTAAATAAACATTACCGACCAACAACAAAAATTGTGATATTATGAATGAAATGACAATAATACAGTATCCCCCAACATACTTAACATGGACACCAAAAACATAGTATATACCAGCTGTTATGTATAAAATATAGTCCTTGTAATATATTACAAGAATTGATATGGAAGAAAAAAAAAGAATATATGCATATATATATATATATATATATATATATATATATATTATATATATATGTAGTATAAGTATATGTGTTTAGATATAAGTGTATGTTTTTATATATGATTGTCTAACTGTTAATATGTTTATAAGCATGTATAAGTTTATATATATGTGTTATAAAAATTATTAGTTTAAAAAGTTGCAAAAAAAAAGTTTTAACAAAATTTAAAAAGTAAAAAAAAAAAAAAAGTTTTAACAAATTTAAAAACTTAAAAAAGGAAAAAAAAAATATATCCATATATATAAATTAAAAAAAAAAAGTTAAAGTTAAAAAAAAAAGTTTGAATAAAACTTAAAAGTAAAAAAAAAAAAAAATTACAAAAACACAAGTTATAACAAAAAAAAAAAAAAAAAGCTACCAAAATTTAAAAAGTAAAAGTTTTACAAGAAAAAAATACAAGTTATAGAAAAAGTTTAATAAAATTTAAAAAAGTTAAAAAAAAAGATTTTAATAAAAAGTTCAAATATGTTTTTAAAAAAATTCTGAAAGATTAAAAGACCATACATAAAACAAAATCATTCGCAATGAGCATAGCTGTTTATATATATATATATATTGCATTATGTGTGTGTGAATATATGTGTTATACATATCTAATAATATGTTAAAAAGGTTCGTGTAGAAGTTATAAATATATACTCATATAAAAATCAACACTTTATTTAAACAAAGCAATTTACAGAAAGTATATTTACAGAAAGATTTATTTACATAAAAACATTTTTTTTTATAATTCTACATTATATTAACAATTTTCATCAGTGATATAATCTTGATTAATTTTATAATGTCCATAGGCATAACTTGATATTCCGTCATCTAGTAAGTAGCGCTTATCATCAAAAGGACTTAAGCTAATTTTATTCTGCGTTAATGTATACAGGTGATGGTTATCTTGAGCGATCCTTCTCTGCTTCTCCATGCTAGTTTTCACTTGTTGTAGACATTCTAAATAATCTTGATGCTTGATTTTCAGTCGAACAACATGTGTAGACACACACTTCGCCCGCTTCTTTTCTTCACTTGAAGATTTCAGGGAGTACATTTTGGATTTTAGACTGACGAACTCAAGGGCTAAATCTCCATTGAGCTCATCCTTGAACTTTCCAATCACCTTCTTATTGATATCTGAGTAGAGCGAATGATGCTTTGGATAGTCTGAGAAATCGAATAAGCTTGCATGATGTTCCATATCATCAAGAATATTTTTTGTTTTAATATGATAGCACAGTGAGTCTGTGTCGGTGAAAAGTAGTCTCGCCTGGTTTTTATACTTTTTTTTAATAAAATCATAGTGAAATTTATACATTAATAACTTAGATAGTTCTAAAATTGTGAATCCAACAAAAATCGGTCGATTCATCAAAATAGTAGTTATAAGCCTTTCTACTGCACTCAGGTCTTCATCATATGTTTTAAATGCAAGAATGTGGGCGAAGCTACCAATTTCTTCGCTCTTTTTTCATTATTGCAAAGCACAATATTCCGCCTCTTTCTTAAATTTCCCATAGTTTTTCCGAAAACCGAGTTGTTCATTAATTTAAAAAACTCTTTTTCAGAAGAGGATTTTCCTTCCTTTCTTTTCTCTGTATTAAAATTAATATAGCTCTGCAGCCAGGGTGCCTGTTTGAATTGAAGAGCTTTATGCACAGCTGTAAGCTTTAATCCAAGTTGTAAATAATACTTCAGATTTCGATAATGAGTGACATAATTCTGCTTATCTTGAAGATTTGGGATAAGTTTGGGAGTGCCTTTAAATTTTTTATTTCCAAACATCCTCTTTGCGGTAGGTGATAACATCTCTTCATTCACAGTCAGACGTTCTGGAGCCAGCGGATATTCGTTATGAAATTTGTGAAGTTTCTTAGGATATTTAAGATCAACCTCAAAAATATATCCAATTTTGGAATCATCAGGTAGAGAAAGAATCCACTCTTCTGTAATATAACTTGCCCCACACCATTCAAACCCACCGTATGGCAGATATTGAGACATAGCCCATCCATAAAGGTTGTTCGCATCCCAATCCATGATGAAGCTGGGTTCTTCATTTTCTCTAAAATCGGGTGTATTAGGTATGTTCGCTATGGCATGTCTATGAGAAATCATACTAATTCCACCACGTATTCCATTTTCGATCATTAATAGCATGCCAATGTCTGTGAGTAACTCTAAAGGTGTATCGCTCATTTTCAAGGATGCTTGCCACGCGAGCGAAGGTACTGTATATAAATGACAAGGATCGATGTCACAGTACTGTTGACACAGTTTGCGAAAATTTTGGAAAACATCGGCTAGTAATAAAATATCGGTTTTTATATACAGATCATGGTATTCTCCTAAATTTTGGAGATTAAATGTTTTCCACACGTTTAAGGCATGCTGATAGTCTCCATCTTGAATATCTTCATTTGTGAGACTGTTATAAAATGCTGCAGGTGGGGGTAGTTCCTTTTAATCGAATTTTTCAAAAGAGGTAAAGTAGTCGTAAGGATATACCCCTTTTCTTGTAAGCATATGCAAATTATTATTTTCAGGGAAATTTTCTTCAAGTATGGTGAATTGCTCGGGATTAAGGTTTCTAACAAGCTTTTCTAAGGAATGAGTTAAAAACTGCAATGAATCTAAAAAGATCATCTGTATAGGACTTGTCGGCTTTCTTAACTTAAAAGTTATATAATTTTCCATAGTGGAGGCAATAACATCAATTTCATGATCTTTAAATTTCCCAATCTTACTCATTATATGATGTCCATCGTAGTTTTTCAGATTATGGAATATGACAAGAATTGTTTTGCATTGCTTAAAATTGAGATTACATGCCACATGTGCTGCTCCTCGATAAACCCCAGAGATGTGATCATGATCACGTACGCGTTCTGAATTTAATGGTTGTTTACAAATATGACAAAATTCAGCTTCTTGAAAGGCTTTTTCCTGCATGGGTGAAAGCTTCATAGGTTCTATGTTCAATAATTTCCGTCCTAAAATGTCTTTTTCCTTCATCATCTGTTTTAAAAAATGATCCACACAGTCTTTACCACGATTCACTTTCGCTTTCTTCATACATCTTCCATCGGGCCCGACAACGACATAAGCGTATCCACAGGGAAAATGATATGTTGTTTTTCAGTATAGGATGGTTTAGAAGAGGGTGCGACTAGTGCAATAGGTATAAGCAGACTCTCAAAGTCTGCATAAATGATATAGGGAATGGGATGTTGTAGATGAATACCAGAAAACTTAAGTATGTTATCGTTTTCACTAGGTAACTTTATAGCCTGTGCTATATGTTGCCGACAATATTCATCATGTTTATTCAAAAGATCTTGACTTGAAAACCTGTGTAAACACCTATAGCAATAATATTGTACTCCATTATGGTTGGTGAGATCACCTAAAAGTCTTGAAAAACTTCTAATTAAACAATAATGTTGCTTTTCGCTATCACCGATTAATAACAAATTGATAACATCGAGATTCTGCTTTTCAAATATATACAGTGGACAAACTTCATCCTCTTCATATCCAAACACATTAATCCGTAAATCATTAAGCTTTTCAATAATAGGTATCTTCTGGAGTGGAACAGGGTATTTCACCTCCCCTAGCTTAATATCATTTTCATAAGGGATATAATGAGAAACTCGCTCAGGCTTTTTTGTAAAATCTAAGTTTAGTTTAAATGCCAAAAGACACCAAACAAAACACTTATTATCTTCATTTTTTATATTGAGCACTGCTTTTTTATCATATAATTTCTTGGATAAAGCTATATAAGAACTTGCAGCAAGGGGATGATATTTAGCAATCTTGAGTTCTAAATGATGAATTTTTCTAAGTTTCCATCCAGACTCTCTTTGTATAAATTCTTCAAAGGATTTAGTTATTTTTGAAAATCCTTCTTCGATATGTTGCGAAATAGTATCTTCAGTAAGTTCAGTAAAACATTGGCATCGAAAATAAGATTGAATCTCCTCCATCTCCTGATTATCAGTCATACGTTCAAGAGATATTTTAATCACCATATACCATTTAACAGCCCCTTTTTCTTGAATTTCACTCATTAAACGCTCTTGTAGTTCAGCTCGTAAGTGAGCATGAAACACTGCTAAATCACTTTCTTCACGCTCATCAGGGTAAAGCATGAGAGTTATAAACACATTAAGTACATCAGATTGGTTTTGCTTTAGTTTTTTAGACTTTACATTAGAGAAACTTATTTTCCGTTTCACACTTACAAGAGGTGCACGAGAGTGTTCAGTGCGTATATGTTGTTTAAGCTCATAATTTCGTCCGAACATTTTATTACATTCATGACAAGGGAATTTTGAACTTTCATGTGATCTGAGATGATTCTTTAAGTTATCCTTCCGTGTAAAAACATACTCACATTTACTACACTTAAATGTAGACTGTTCATCAGTATTATGAGTTTTTAAATGTCTTAACAAGTCTGATTTCCTTACAAAAGATCTTTCACACATATCACAGATATGTAACTTATCACCTAAGTGAATCTTCAAATGTCGATTTAAATTAGAAGTAGATAAAAAACTCTTATTACACGTAGGACATACAGACATCTTCTTTACATAAGCCACGGTCTTTACAGAAACAGCTTCTTCAGGTGTTATGCTAATATTAGTAGTATTTGAAGATAAATTACTTTTCAATGAAGATTCTTCCGAAAATCCATTATCTTCTAATGGTCTATCATTGCTATGAGTCTTCAAATGTCTTTGTAAGTTAGATCTCCGTCCAAAAGTCTTCTGGCAAACTTCACATGTGAAAAACTTTTCGCCGGAATGTATCTTCAAATGCTGATTCAGATTAGAAATAGTTCAAAATGTCTTATTACAACTAACACAAGTAAAATTCTTCTTCATAGGTACAGAACTTTCCAAAGGTATGATCTCATCAATAGGTATGTCAACATCCATAATAGATTAAAAAGAAATAAAAAAAAACTCTTAAAAGAAAACAACAATTAAAAATGAAAAATGCAATCTTTTCAAACCAGACAAATCACTCAGATAAAAGCAAGAGCAATTAAAGACACGTCTTATCACCACCAAAATTAATCATCAAATGATGAAAGTCCGATTTTCCGCCGCCTATTTATATCCAGAACCTCCCCCGCCCCGCCGATCTCAATCTGGTGACGAAATATTCTACTTAGTGAGTAAATAAAAGATCAAAAGTTTTTTTATTACATCATTCATAGAATTCAAGTATGAGTATTAACCAAGTTTTATATATTATTATAATGCGCTATACCAACATTACAAAACTTTAAAAAACAACTATACTTAAACATTCATATAAAAAGCAACAAATTATATATTCATACAGCATATTATTATTCGATATATACATATCGAAAAATAGTGGACTTACCGTACTTAGAGTCAGAAAAGAAATACTCAGTTAATCAGATTGCAGATCCTGACGTAATCGATAAGATATCACGTGCTTCCATCATGCCTTCTGGAATGTTCAATGTACAATCAGTCTATGTTATCAAGTCACGAGGTCTAACTGATAAGAGTTGTTAACACGACGTCAGCCATTTTCAATTTAGTTCTTGAATATGTAGGTTGGATATTCTCTTCAGTTTTATTTTGTGAAATCTTAAGTACCAGGATATCACGTATTTGCAAACAAAAACCCTATTAAAAACTTTCCCACTATTGTGAGCAAAGAGTGATTTTCATAGTATTAAAGTATAATCATTGATAATATTTGATTGATTACTTAACCGTTATTAATATTATTAATATTAAATATAAAAGCGGAAGCTTTTATCGCATCATTCATAGAATTCAAGTTTGAATATTAACCAAAACACAATGAATATTAACCATAAAAACTACTTATACTAGAATATATACTAGTATACTAGTATATACATAGTATAAATTATATAAGTATAAAAAACTTGGTTAATATTCAAACTTGAATTCTATGAATGATGCGATAAAAGCTTCCGCTTTTATATTTAATATTAATAATATTAATAACGGTTAAGTAATCAATCAAATATTATCAATGATTATACTTTAATACTATGAAAATCACTCTTTGTTCACAATAGTGGGAAAGTTGTTAATAGGATGTTTGTTTACAAATACGTGATATCCTGGTACTTAAGATTTCACAAAATAAGACTGAAGAGAATATCCAACCTACATATTCAAGAACTAAATTGAAAATGGCTGACGTCGTGTTAACAACTCTTATCAGTTAGACCTCGTGACTTGATAACATAGACTGATTGTACATTGAACATTCCAGAAGGCATGATGGAAGCACGTGATATCTTATCGATTACGTCAGGATCTGCAATCTGATTAACTGAGTATTTCTTTTCTGACTCTAAGTACGGTAAGTCCACTATTTTTCGATATGTATATATCGAATAATAATATGCTGTATGAATATATAATTTGTTGCTTTTTATATGAATGTTTAAGTATAGTTGTTTTTTAAAGTTTTGTAATGTTGGTATAGCGTATTATAATAATATATAAAACTTGGTTAATACTCATACTTGAATTCTATGAATGATGTAATAAAAAAACTTTTGATCTTTTATTTACTCACTAAGTAGAATATTTCGTCACCAGATTGAGATCGGCGGGGCGGGGGAGGTTCTGGATATAAATAGGCGGCGGAAAATCGGACTTTCATCATTTGATGATTAATTTTGGTGGTGATAAGACGTGTCTTTAATTGCTCTTGCTTTTATCTGAGTGATTTGTCTAGTTTGAAAAGATTGCATTTTTCATTTTTAATTGTTGTTTTCTTTTAAGAGTTTTTTTTATTTCTTTTTAATCTATTATGGATGTTGACATACCTATTGATGAGATCATACCTTTGGAAAGTTCTGTACCTATGAAGAAGAATTTTACTTGTGTTAGTTGTAATAAGACATTTTCAACTATTTCTAATCTGAATCAGCATTTGAAGATACATTCCGGCGAAAAGTATTTCACATGTGAAGTTTGCCAGAAGACTTTTGGACGGAGATCTAACTTACAAAGACATTTGAAGACTCATAGCAATGATAGACCATTAGAAGATAATGGATTTTCTGAAGAATCTTCATTGAAAAGTAATTTATCTTCAAATACTACTAATATTAACATAACACCTGAAGAAGCTGTTTCTGTAAAGACTGTGGCTTATGTAAAGAAGATGTCTGTATGTCCTACGTGTAATAAGAGTTTTTTATCTACTTCTAATTTAAATCGACATTTGAAGATTCACTTAGGTGATAAGTTACATATCTGTGATATGTGTGAAAGATCTTTTGTAAGGAAATCAGACTTGTTAAGACATTTAAAAACTCATAATACTGATGAACAGTCTACATTTAAGTGTAGTAAATGTGAGTATGTTTTTACACGGAAGGATAACTTAAAGAATCATCTCAGATCACATGAAAGTTCAAAATTCCCTTGTCATGAATGTAATAAAATGTTCGGACGAAATTATGAGCTTAAACAACATATACGCACTGAACACTCTCGTGCACCTCTTGTAAGTGTGAAACGGAAAATAAGTTTCTCTAATGTAAAGTCTAAAAAACTAAAGCAAAACCAATCTGATGTACTTAATGTGTTTAAAACTCTCATGCTTTACCCTGATGAGCGTGAAGAAAGTGATTTAGCAGTGTTTCATGCTCACTTACGAGCTGAACTACAAGAGCGTTTAATGAGTGAAATTCAAGAAAAAGGGGCTGTTAAATGGTATATGGTGATTAAAATATCTCTTGAACGTATGACTGATAATCAGGAGATGGAGGAGATTCAATCTTATTTTCGATGCCAATGTTTTACTGAACTTACTGAAGATACTATTTCGCAACATATCGAAGAAGGATTTTCAAAAATAACTAAATCCTTTGAAGAATTTATACAAAGAGAGTCTGGATGGAAACTTAGAAAAATTCATCATTTAGAACTCAAGATTGCTAAATATCATCCCCTTGCTGCAAGTTCTTATATAGCTTTATCCAAGAAATTATATGATAAAAAAGCAGTGCTCAATATAAAAAATGAAGATAATAAGTGTTTTGTTTGGTGTCTTTTGGCATTTAAACTAAACTTAGATTTTACAAAAAAGCCTGAGCGAGTTTCTCATTATATCCCTTATGAAAATGATATTAAGCTAGGGGAGGTGAAATACCCTGTTCCACTCCAGAAGATACCTATTATTGAAAAGCTTAATGATTTACGAATTAATGTGTTTGGATATGAAGAGGATGAAGTTTGTCCACTGTATATATCTGAAAAGCAGAATCTCGATGTTATCAATTTGTTATTAATCGGTGATGGCGAAAAGCAACATTATTGTTTAATTAGACGTTTTTCAAGACTTTTAGGTAATCTCACCAACCATAATGGAGTACATTATTATTGCTATAGGTGTTTACACAGGTTTTCAAGTCAAGATCTTTTGAATAAACATGATGAATATTGTCGGCAACATATAGCACAGGCTATAAAGTTACCTAGTGAAAACGATAACATACTTAAGTTTTCTGGTATTCATCTACAACATCCCATTCCCTATATCATTTATGCAGACTTTGAGAGTCTGCTTATACCTATTGCACCAGTCGCACCCTCTTCTAAACCATCCTATACTGAAAAATAACATATCATTTTCCCTGTGGATACGCTTATGTCGTTGTCGGGCCCGATGGAAGATGTATGAAGAAAGCGAAAGTGTATCGTGGTAAAGATTGTGTGGATCATTTTTTAAAACAGATGATGAAAGAAAAAGACATTTTAGGACGGAAATTATTGAACATAGAGCCTATGAAACTTTCACCCATGCAGGAAAAAGCCTTTCAAGAAGCTGAATTTTGTCATATTTGTAAACAACCATTAAATTCAGAACGCGTACGTGATCATGATCACATCTCTGGGGTTTATCGAGGAGCAGCACATGTGGCATGTAATCTCAATTTTAAGCAATGCAAAACAATTCCTGTCATATTCCATAATCTGAAAAACTACGATGGACATCATATAATGAGTAAGATTGGGAAATTTAAAGATCATGAAATTGATGTTATTGCCTCCACTATGGAAAATTATATAACTTTTAAGTTAAGAAAGCCGACAAGTCCTATACAGATGATCTTTTTAGATTCATTGCAGTTTTTAACTCATTCCTTAGAAAAGCTTGTTAGAAACCTTAATCCCGAGCAATTCACCATACTTGAAGAAAATTTCCCTGAAAATAATAATTTGCATATGCTTACAAGAAAAGGGGTATATCCTTACGACTACTTTACCTCTTTTGAAAAATTCGATTAAAAGGAACTACCCCCACCTGCAGCATTTTATAACAGTCTCACAAATGAAGATATTCAAGATGGAGACTATCAACATGCCTTAAACGTGTGGAAAACATTTAATCTCCAAAATTTAGGAGAATACCATGATCTGTATATAAAAACCGATATTTTATTACTAGCCGATGTTTTCCAAAATTTTCGCAAACTGTGTCAACAGTACTATGACATCGATCCTTGTCATTTATATACAGCACCTTCGCTCGCGTGGCAAGCATCCTTGAAAATGAGCGATACACCTTTAGAGTTACTCACAGACATTGGCATGCTATTAATGATCGAAAATGGAATACGTGGTGGAATTAGTATGATTTCTCATAGACATGCCATAGCGAACATACCTAATACACCCGATTTTAGGGAAAATGAAGAACCCAGCTTCATCATGGATTGGGATGGGAACAACCTTTATGGCTATGTCTCAATATCTGCCATACGGTGGGTTTGAATGGTGTGGGGCAAGTCATATTACAGAAGAGTGGATTCTTTCTCTACCTGATGATTCCGAAATTGGATATATTTTTGAGGTTGATCTTAAATATCCTAAGAAACTTCACAAATTTCATAACGAATATCCGCTGGCTCCAGAACGTCTGACTGTGAATGAAGAGATGTTATCACCTACCGCGAAGAGGATGTTTGGAAATAAAAAATTTAAAGGCACTCCCAAACTTATCCCAAATCTTCAAGATAAGCAGAATTATGTCACTCATTGTCGAAATCTGAAGTATTATTTACAACTTGGATTAAAGCTTACAGCTGTGCATAAAGCTCTTCAATTCAAACAGGCACCCTGGCTGCAGAGCTATATTAATTTTAATACAGAGAAAAGAAAGGAAGCAAAATCCTCTTCTGAAAAAGAGTTTTTTAAATTAATGAACAACTCGGTTTTCGGAAAAACTATGGAAAATTTAAGAAAGAGGCGGAATATTGTGCTTTGCAATAATGAAAAAAGAGCGAAGAAATTGGTAGCTTCGCCCACATTCATAGCATTTAAAACATATGATGAAGACCTGAGTGCAGTAGAAAGGCTTATAACTACTATTTTGATGAATCGACCGATTTTTGTTGGATTCACAATTTTAGAACTATCTAAGTTATTAATGTATAAATTTCACTATGATTTTATTAAAAAAAAAGTATAAAAACCAGGCGAGACTACTTTTCACCGACACAGACTCACTGTGCTATCATATTAAAACAAAAAATTTTCTTGATGATATGGAACATCATGCAAGCTTATTCGATTTCTCAGACTATCCAAAGCATCATTCGCTCTACTCAGATATCAATAAGAAGGTGATTGGCAAGTTCAAGGATGAGCTCAATGGAGATTTAGCCCTTGAGTTCGTCAGTCTAAAATCCAAAATGTACTCCCTGAAATCTTCAAGTGAAGAAAAGAAGCGGGCGAAGTGTGTGTCTACACATGTTGTTCGACTGAAAATCAAGCATCAAGATTATTTAGAATGTCTACAACAAGTGAAAACTAGCATGGAGAAGCAGAGAAGGATCGCTCAAGATAACCATCACCTGTATACATTAACGCAGAATAAAATTAGCTTAAGCCCTTTTGATGATAAGCGCTACTTACTAGATGACGGAATATCAAGTTATGCCTATGGACATTATAAAATTAATCAAGATTATATCACTGATGAAAATTGTTAATATAATGTAGAATTATAAAAAAAAATGTTTTTATGTAAATAAATCTTTCTGTAAATATACTTTCTGTAAATTGCTTTGTTTAAATAAAGTGTTGATTTTTATATGAGTATATATTTATAACTTCTACACGAACCTTTTTAACATATTATTAGATATGTATAACACATATATTCACACACACATAATGCAATATATATATATATATATATATATAAACAGCTATGCTCATTGCGAATAATTTTGTTTTATGTATGGTCTTTTAATCTTTCAGAATTTTTTTAAAAACATATTTGAACTTTTTATTAAACTCTTTTTTTTAACTTTTTTAAATTTTATTAAACTTTTTCTATAACTTGTATTTTTTTCTTGTAAAACTTTTACTTTTTAAATTTTGGTAACTTTTTTTTTTTTTTTTGTTATAACTTGTGTTTTTGTAATTTTATTTATTTATTTATTTTTTTTTTACTTTTAAGTTACTTTAAACTTTTTTTTTTTTTTTAACTTTAACTTTTTTTTTAAATTTATGTATATGGATATTTTTTTTTCCTTTTTTAAGTTTTTAAATTTGTTAAAACTTTTTTTTTTTTTTTTTGCAACTTTTTAAACTAATAATTTTTATAACACATATATATAAACTTATACATGCATATAAACATATTAACAGTTAGACAATCATATATAAAAACATACACTTATATCTAAACACATATACTTATACTACATATATATATAATACATATATATATATATATATATATATATGCATATATTCTTTTTTTTTCTTCCATATCAATTCTTGTAATATATTACAAGGACTATATTTTATACATAACAGCTGGTATATACTATGTTTTTGGTATCCATGTTAAGTATGTTAGGGGATACTGTATTATTGTCATTTCATTCATAATATCACAATTTTTTGTTGTTGGTCGGTAATGTTTATTTAATGGTTATATATATATATATATATACTCAAAAACAAACTTGTATACACACATCTTTCAAACAAAATATCATAGAAAATAATAAAATGAGACAAAGTAAATAGGTTTTTATAAACGAAACCGTTTTGGTAGATAATTAGAGACATTCGTATACACCTTTCTAAAAAAATGTTAGACAGAACATTAACATGAACAACGATTGCTACGATAAGAAGGAAGGCTTACCTGATCAATTGAGCGTTGCTCTCGATTGCTCATCCCGCGATTCCGCCTGTGGCCGTTGAACTCTCATTTATCTACTACTTGCGGCTTTCCCGGCCCCCTTAAAACAATCACATTTCAGACCGCTACATGAAGAAATCTCACAATCACTTTTGAATACTCGACGATCAATCTTTTTGTATACAACATACAACTATTAGCTCATAATCTGAACGTTCCTCATATCTACACGGATAAATGCTTAAAATTAAATAAGACTTACCTTTATTTTATGCATTCCATAAAGAATTGTTTTAATGATATCCTAATATGTTAATCTTAGAATGGCGGACGAAAAACTGATCATTTTTCTTATCATTTAAGGGTGTCGTCGGTTTGCTGTTCTGATTGGCTAATAAGCAATGCATACGCAAGTCACACTTTCAGGAGTGAGATATTTCACTCCTTTCCAGAGAGTGGAAAATTCCACTCTTGAAGGAGTGTATTTTTTAAAATTTCGCTCCAAAAAGAGTAAAAATGCCTGTCACTCTTTCAAATAGTGAACTTTTCACTCCTCCCAATTTTAGAGTGTATAGATTTGTATCTACTAACTGCATGCATACCAAAATTTAGTTCACTTATAAAATGCATATACTTCGGCAGAAAATTCCCCTTCAGCAATTTCCTCTAATAAGGAGAATGGTACGTGAATACTTTTGTGCAGCCCTGTATGTGAGGTATAGAATTTAAATATAGTGAGTAATATGCAAAAAATTAATTAAATTTAAAACCGTACACTCCAGCAATTATTACTCAAAGACAGTATTGTAACGGATTTCTTTTAATATTCTAAAGGGTTTCTTTTGTGTGTCCCTGTAAATGAATAAAAAATGCTATGAATGCCCTGTTCTAACGTAATTGTAGTGAAATTCAGTGATTTCTATCTGTTTCCATACATTTGAACTAGCATAATCTCATGAAATACTCTACAAACGATTTTCCCCCTTATACCGTAATGTAACGGAACTCTTTTGAGTGCCCCTGTAAAAGAACTATTAATCCCACATACTTCCTGTACAATACCAAACATGCTTTGGTGACCCTAAATAACGTTTATCAACTGCATGAAAATCCGAGTCTATTTACGGGAGTTAGAGCTTGGACAGACAGACAGACAAACCGAATGCATAAACACTTTTGAACTTTGTTGGAAGTGTTAATAATTATTAAAAGATGATAGTACTTCTAATCTTATAATTATCTCAACTATGTATCTCATAAGAGTTTTAGTATGAATTTTCTTTTGGCAATCGATCAAAAGAAAGGAGTTGCGATCTTTCATAAGAGTAAAAATGGAGAAAGTTTGGAGGAATGGCCCGATGCCAATATTTTGACTAAATCGCAGCTGAGTAGAGAAGAAATCTCGCTCCCTGTTATCGTTTGCTACAATTAATGCCGCTGTAGAACTTTGAAAAGTTTCTTTTTTAATTTCTTCTTTTAGAAGGTTATGCTTAAAAACTTTCCACATTTTTTTTCAGATATATCAGAGTGTTGTATAGATAAGAAGTTACGAAATGAAACTGAGTTATTTCATTTATTATATGAATCTTCACTTTATTTATTTATCATGTGGCACTTAAATTTCAAATCAGAGATACTTTATATTGTAATCATATATATGTAGTATGTGAATTTAGATTTTATGAACAACCCTACTTTATAATTTTAATGTCATTTAACTGTTATAGTAATTTGGTCAGAGATATTTATACATCTAAATGTGATTTATTTTAATAATTATTATTACTTCAAATTAGAATATTTGGTTGTAACCTTCAAAATGTAGATCGCATTCTAAAAGCAAGACTGTCCTGCTAGCACTTTATGTGAACGCCGTTTAGCTCTGTGATGAAAGCTGCCATTCTGTGACGAGCAATTATAACTGATATTCAGGCCTGATATACCCTAACATTCCATTCCTTTTGTTTTGATGATTAAACAAGAAAAAAAATCATACGTCAAGCATAGATTATGAAACACTTTCCAGCACATTCAGAATCATGATACAAAACTGCACCGCTTAAAAAATTAAAATATTATGTCTCATTCAACCTTATGGAAACGCATAACACATTTGAAAACTCAAATTCAGCTGTCCCCGTCTAAAATCGGAAGATGATCCGAATTCTTTGATCAGCCCTGTATATATTGTATTGCCCTATAGTATAGTAATCTTGTACTGAAATTCAGTGATTTATATCCATTTCATTACATTTGAAATAGCGTCGTGTCATTAAAATACACTGCAAACGATTTTTTCCATTGACTATAATGTAACGGAATTCTTTTGAGCTCCCCTGTATATGAACTATAAATCCCACATACTTCCTATACAACACCAAACATGATTTGGTGACCCTCAATAAGGTTTATCAACTGCATGAAAATCGGAGTCTATTTACGGGAGTTAGAGCGTGGACAGACGGACAGACAAACCGGATGCATAAACACTTTTCAACTTTGTTAGAAAGAGTAAAAAGAAAAGATGTTTGTAATTCTAATCTTTTAATATTCGCAACTATATATCTCATAAGAGTTTAGTATGAATTTTCTTTTGGCAATCGATCAAAAGACAGGAGTTACGATCTTTCGTAAGAGGAACAAATTGAGAAAGTTTGGAGGAATGGCCCGATGCCAATATTTTGATAGAGAAGAAATCTCGCTCTCTGTTATCGTTTGCCACAATTAATGCCGCTGTAGAACTTTGAAAAGTTTTTATTTCTTCTTTTAGAGTTCATGCTGAAAAACTTTCCAAATTTTTTTTTTTTCGGATATCAAAGAATTGTATAGATAAGAAGTTACGAAATGAAACTGAGTTATTTCATTTATTATACGAATCTTTAGTTTATTTATTTCTCATATAGCCCTTAAATTTCAAATCAGAGATTCTTTATATTATAATCATATATATGTAGGATTTGAATTTAGATGGTGTAGTACCGGCACTCGACGGGGTAACGAATATTATCGAAAATGATACTACAGATGTAAGTAAGTACGATTAATAAGCCTTAATTACGTCCACTAATAACCATATCACAATGTATTTTCCAAAAGAAAAAAATCAAAACATATATTAAAATATTTATTTGCTTAAAAGACATTACTAAAAAAGCATTAAAAGTAAATTAAAAATCTATATTGACATGTTTCAACTTCTTCACTGAGTCGTCATCAGAATGTATAACAGAAAATTACAAATACAATGCATATGAAAAATGAAACAAGTAATATAAAAATTTTTCTTTTAAAGTCAATTCCTACTTAGGCCATCAAAGAAAAATTTAATATAATCCCTTAAGCTAATATTAGTTTTTGTTGCATTAAAATATCTCAATTGGTTGATTTTCTATAAGCAAGTAGGTTTACAATGGAAGTCTACGAGAATTGGGCGAAATATTAGAGATATCGCCAAGTTGGCGTCGCTTTTGGTGACTCATTTGAGTCGCCAAATTGGGCGATATATCGCCAAGTTGGCGACAAACTTGACGGTATTTGGCGACAGAACAGAGTCTCCCCTAGGGTAATTCCCCTTATAGATATGAAGATGCATTAAATGTTTCAATGGTCAATGATCGCCATTTTGTCTCCCATGCAAAACTAAAATTAATTAATTAAAATTTAATGAATGAATTAATATTTGAAAAAACTGTATTAACATCAAGTGTCATCCAGTACAAGTTAAAAAAAATTTATTTCAACTTGATAGGATGAATAATAAGTATTTTATTAACAATTGAAAATTTGAACAAGATATATAAATAAATAAATATAGAGAGAGTGTGAACTAATATTAGGAATTGAAAAAAAAAATCATCGAATACAAACAAGTAAACATATAACGCGCCCTACATTTTCACCATCGCACGTGTTCCCTTTATGTTACGATTCCGCAAGTTGTCTCTTGAAACTTGCATCAACGCAACGACTTCCCAAGTATGTAAGAACATGCGGAGTCGTAAGTAACATAAAGGGAGCACGTGCGATGGTGAAAATGTAGGACGCGTTATATGTTTACGTGTTTGTATTCGATGATTTTTTTTTTCATTTTTCATATGCATTGTATTTGTAATTTCTGTTATACATTCTAATGACGACTCAGTGAAGGAGTTGAAACGCGTCAATATAGGTGTTTAATTTACTTTTAATGTGTTTTTAGTAACGTCTTTTAAACAAATAAATATTTTAATATATGTTTTGATTTTTTCGTTTGGAATATATATTGTGATATGATACTACAGTTTTTAAAATAATTGAATAAAAACTCAATTCAATTTTAAAATAAAAACAAATTTAATTAAAATGAAAAGTAGCTTATGTACAAATGAAACAATTATGTCAGTTCTAGACACGAGAACTACATAAATCATAACTCCGGTTTTAGCATAACATAGTACTTGCCACGTGCTCACAACTAAAAAAATTAACTTTCCGCTCAGTTCGTAGCTCTTACTCTGAGAGAAAAAAAATACCGCCTTCACCTAGAATTAATAGGTATTCATTTCCTGAATCCCTGTACAAGCGTAAATACGGGTTAGGTTCCCTTAGAAAGACCCCCTCGGAGGGCACCACCCCCCTTAGGGACTATATCCCTCGTGCTGATAATTGGCCGTCATAAACACAATCAACCAACCAACCCGAATCCATAAACTAGAAATATAGATCTCCAAGCTATGCGAATAGGGTAAACAACTAATCTTAATAGACGAAATGATCTAGAATTTCATGTCTCTTGTTTTCTAGGTGACGAAACGATAACGAATCGTTTCAGTAGCGAGAAATGATAGCTTGATTTCTGGAATGGTTTCATAAACTTGAACAAACTCACCTCTTCTTTTGTCGCATCTATTTGCAGAGATTTTTAAATGGGTTTGACCACGAGAACATAGGAAAACGCTCTTAGTAGTATAGTAAACATCCTCTAATCCGGCATCCTAAGGTCCGGCATGATGGATAATCCGGCACGACTTTCTTTATGGAAAAATTATCCCTTGTTTAATCACTCCTGATGTTTATAATAATCCAATGTAACTTCAGAATGAGGAATTACAAACGGTTCAAAATCGGAAATCTATAAATAGTTCAGTTACCACGTCGACGAGGGGCGAAGAAAAAAGACATTTCTGTAAATAATTTGCGAAATCAAACTGTTGAAAGTAAAAATAAATTTTTATCATCTGAATTAAAAACTTTTTGCATTTCAGAAAATAATTTTATAGTGACTGGCAAACAAACTGATATTCGAGATAGACTTTTTTTAAGGTAGCTTCTACGAGTATTGAAAGTAAAAATAAATTTTTATCATCTGAGTTAAATACTTTTTGCATTTCAGAAAATAATTTTATAGTGACTGGCAAACAAACTGATATTCGAGATAGACTTTTTTTAAGGTAAGCTTCTACGAGTAGACCTACAGTGCATGTTTTCATTTTATATTCGTGTACATATGCTGTACTTTTACATTATTGAGTATTTATTCAAACCGTTTAAAGAATAAAAAAACATACTTTACTACCTTTTTTTTTTTTTTTTTTTTTTTTTTTTTTTTTGTTTAATTCTAATTTCTACGCGTTTTCTCCCGACATTCAATCCTGTAATCCGGGAAATTTCGCATGTTCATCTCTTCAGTTAATTAAAATAATACTGTTCAAGTATAATTTTCGAAAATAAAATCTGTTAGGATAAACTGGAATTTCGGATTAGCGGTGTTATACTGTACAGTAGAACCCCACCAATCCGAAATTCCGGTTAATCCGAACCGATTTTATTTTCGAAAATTGTACCTGAACAAATTAACTGAAAAGATTAACTTACAAAATTTTCAGGATTAAAAGATGAATGTCGGGAAAAACGTAGGCCTACTCGTAGAAACCACCTTATGAAAATCTCCAATATCAGTTTGCTTGCCTGTTACTATAAAACACTTTTTTAAAATAAAAAAAGTATTTAATTCAGATGATAAAAATTAATTTTTCCTTTCAACAGTTCGATTTCCCAAATTATCTACAGAAATGTTTTTTTCCCTCCTCGTCCACATGGTGACTGAGCTATTTTTTTACTTCGAGATTTTGAACCATTTATAATGGGTTGTTACGTAATTCCTAATTCTGAAGTTCCATTGGATTATTATAAACATCAGGAGTATTCACAGTATTTACAAGGAATGCTATTTTTTCCGAAAGTTGTGCCGGATTGTCCAGCATGCCGGACCTTAAGATTCCGGATTAGAGGATGTTTATTGTACTACTGAGTATTTATAGCTTGCATTTTTTTAGCACTTATCTTTTTCTTTTCTATTTTTATCGGAATTTCGGATAATCCGATTTTTTTGTTATCCGAACAGACACCGGTCCCAATTAGTTCGTATTAGCGGTGTTATACTGTATTTATATGTTTTCAATCTCAGAAATTCTTTCTTCTATTCACGGAAATATTTCTGGCAGCACTGCTACCGGTATATATCCGAGAATTGAAGAAATTTCCATTCCTCTTTTTTCCGTTCTAGGACAGAAAATTTCCGTAATCTGAAAAAAGGAAATAATATGTATCCACTGTAAGAGAATCAATAGAAATCCTGTGTAAAAGCAATCAAATATATAACGACGCCCTATCGTACAATATCCCCAGTTTGTGGTTCAGTATACTGAAAATAAATCCTGAAAACCTGAGCAAAGTGACGTAATAAAATTTAAAGTACAGAAGTAAATATTTTTTCTACCCATGGAAAGTGACGTATGAGAAACAAAGTGACGTCATAAAATAAATAGAACTGCAATTAATAATAATAATATGTATTTCCTCTAATTAAATTCAATCCAAGAAACTGCTACTTCTACTTTCAACTCTAGTAATTATCAGCTCTCTCATTTTCAAAACAAAGTGACGTATTTGTTTAAATAAACAACATTTAGTTATTAAGATATTCTCTGATGATGAGCTTGGAAGGCTTGAAAGTACCAAGAAGTTTTAAATAAAATGCATATTTTAAACTTGTAACAGCTTTTTCATTACTTTAGTCGCCTTTTAAGTAAGATTGTGGACCGTTTTAATGTTCACATTATATATTTTATGCTGAAAAAAGGGTTTTTTCAAAAAATACGTCTCTCTTTCTTCCGTGGATTCACTTGGTTAACATTAAAAAAATAATAATAATAGTAATGCTTTTGAATTTAAAACAGTAGCAATTTTTGTTTCATCTAAACTTATTCGCAATTATTTTTTTAGAGTATTAAAAAAAAATATTCGAATGTGAAATATATTCTAAACGAACACATTTAAAAGATTTATAGTAGTTCAATAAAGTTAAAAACAAGTTGAAAATTGCTCGTCAAACGTGGTGCACTCATACTATAACTAGTTTTATAAATATTTTTTGCACCGCCTATTGTACTGAATGAATATTTTAGTGCACTTCATAAGTGCATAGCAATTTCATTCTGTTCGAAAGGCTGTAGCATCATTAAAATGCACTTGAAATAATTTTTTCCCATTGGCCGTAATGTTACGGAAAACTTTTGACTGTGCCTGTAATTAAACTACACATCCGATTTTCACAAAATTTGAAATGACTCGACAAAACTTTGCAAAAATTATATATTTAAAATTTCAGACCATTCGATTGGGCAGTTTTTGCTCTGTTATATGCGGACGGACAGGCGGACAGACAGACAGACACACGGACGGACTGAACGACGACTATAGGTGCAACGTATTTATATAATATCGAAGGCACCTAAAAATCGATTTTATTAAAGAAAAAGCATTTCCTCTCGAATTTAATTTAAAATGTAATATTCATGTTTCACATCTAACAATCAAATTATGTCTTATTGAAATATGTCTAATATGTGATAATTTTTATCCTCTATTATTTTATAAATGTTAAAACATCAAGCATTATTTCATAACGATAAAATGTCCCTGCCATTAAGTTTAAATTTCAGAGCTTTCTGCACAAGAAATTTAACAAACCTTAGCAATCCTTCCTTTAAAGAAACTCGTATCTTCAATTTAAACTCGCTCCCTGCGAAGTGGTCGCTAACCGAAAGATGCTAACCGGTTAAGATGTTCAATTCGAGACGCGCGATCCTAAGTTCAGAAAGGACAATTTTAAAAAGGATTTTCAAATATTTAAAGGAGTTTTTTAAAAAAACACATACTTCTGTGGATTCACTTGGTTTTGAACTTAGGATCGCGCGTTTCAAACTGAGCATCTTAACCTCTCGGCCAGCTAGCACTTCGCAGAGAGCGAGTTTAAAATAAAAATACGTGTTTTCTTCAAATGGGGGGATTGTTAAGGCTTGTTAAATTTCTTGAGCAGAAAACTCTGAAATTTAAACTTAATTGCATGGACATTTCGTCGTTATGAAATACTGGTTGGTGTTTTAATACTTATAAAATAATAGAGGATAAAAATTATTACATATTACAAATATTTTTTAAAAGATGTAATTTGAACGTTAGATGTAAAATATGACATTATACATTTTGGATTCAATAAGTATATATTTTGAATTCAATTGAGAAGAAATGTTTGCTTTTTTTAATGAAATCATTTTTTAACTTGATTGAACTACTATATATTTTTTAATTGTGTTCGTTTAGAATATATCTTACATTCGAATATATGTAGTGGCGAACAATAGCCCAGACCAGATGTCGGAAGAAGGCGAAGTCCATTTCTCACGAGAAGTTGATGAGCTAACGAAAACGGAAGGCCGAACGCTGGAGTTTGGGGAGATGGTTTTCTGCGTTGGAGGAGAGCAGTGCTCTCTCCTAGCTGATTTTAAATTGGGCGCTGCCCGCTTTTACTTTTTTTTAGACGGGATCGCTGTAGACCCGTGCTAGAGATATCATTCAATTAAACGTTAAATGTCGTGCTGTTTTTTGTATGTCAGATAAATGTTAGTAGTTTAGTATCATGTAATCTAGAAGTTTAAAAGTTTCAATTAAACATTTTAACGAGTTAAACAGTAGTAGTTCCTGTTGCAACCTCTGTGTGAAGTTTCCTCCCACATATATATATATTTTTAATACTCTAAAAAAGTTTAAATAAATCCAAAAATGGCTACTTTATTAAATCCGAAAGCATTATTTTTTTCATTAATAAATTAGAAATTTCAATTTATTGAATTTTCGGTTTTACTTTTTTAAAATAAATTCGAAATTTGGTATTAATAACGTTCCGTCGCTGTTTTCTTTCAAAATTTTAAAATCCGTTTCAATAGAATAACGCCGCATAATCTACTTTGTGATTTCTTCACGCTCCCCGTGTTATGCTTCACCATCGATTATTATTAATGATAACAGGTTATTATTAACAATTACCAAATAATAGCCAAATAAACCGGTTAATATGATTAATTTATGAGAATTTATCAAATTATCCGGTTATTATTAATAATTACCAATCAAGTTCGGTCAATTTAATAAATTTCACCTCGTTTATCTTGAGATTTTCGTTGCGTATGCGTAGGGAAAAGTGCCCATATTTCGTCCCCCTTAACTTCTCTACTTCTGCTTTTCCACTTATGACGCAAGGCACAGGGGACGGAAGTTAAAACGGGTCTGTATTGAAAGTTTCGTTCGCCAAGATGCATACATAAATTAAAGACTAAGAATTTCCTATTTTTAAAAGACCTGAGTTTTTATTGTGTCGTTTGTAGAACGTTATTCACTGTACTGTAAGTATTTATTTCTTATTCATTGCATGTATTTTACGTAGGTAAGGTGCTGAGAGTAGTATACAGTGAGTTTTAGGACGCTCAGTTCATCTTACGGGAGCTGAAGCTCAGCCATATTGGGAAGTAGTGTGTTCCCAATTTCGTCCCTCTTACAGGTCTTATTTTCGTCCCGGGGACGAAATTAGGAATGCTTTTTCATGACAATTTTTTCAAATTTATCCTCATGTTTGGATGCCTAATGTTTCGTTAGATTATTCGTCCACAGATAATTAGTACATTTCTTTGTGCCTTACTTTAATGTAAATTAAATTAATCACTCATTTAGAAATAAATATTTTGATTTTGATTTAGTTATAAGTCAAGTCTCAGCGTATTGGATTTTTTGGGGGACGAAATTAGGACCATTTTTTTTCTTTTGCATTTTTTAGATACTTTTAAAGAAACAATTTTTTGCAATGTTAATTTTTTTTTTTTTTTTTTTTTTTTTTGTACCATATTCGCAGAACTACAAAAATCACAACATGGCTTCCAAGAAGGTCGTTCGACGGAGTCAGCGATAGCCGAACTTTTCTCATTTATAAATCTGCTCAAAGAGAAAAATAATTATATTTCCCTAATATCCCTAGATTTCAAGAATGCATTTGACCGACTACCCTGGCCAGAGACCTTAGAAGAATTAAAATTCCTAAAACTAAAACAAGCATTAATAAACATAGCAGCATCATTTCTTTCAACAAGAGGAGCAATGCCGAATTGGCTGTCAAAAAAGATCCACTGGTTTAGAAGAGGTTGCCCACAGGGGTCCTGTTTTGGACCTTTTCTTTGGAGAATATTCCTGAATAAATTACTGAGAATATTAAAGAAACATGGCTTTAAGATAATAGCATATGCCGACGATCTTCTTCTAATTATTTTTGGCCAAACAAGAAGACAGTTGGAGCAGATGGGAAGAGAGGTACTACAAATAATAAGTGATTGGGCGAAACAAACGGATATGAAGTTCTCATATGACAAATGTGTAGTGTTAAATCTTCGAAGACCACGTTTCCTGAAGAGAGGACCAATATATAAATTGGATGGGCACTCCCTTAAATCTGAAAATACAATAGACTACTTGGGCTTAACATTGGATAAAACACTGTCTTTTCTTCCGCACCTGAATAAAAACGTATAGAAATTAATCAAATATCACAAAATCTTCTAAAATTCGCCGCTGCATATGTAGGCCTTTCGAAAAAATTTTAAAAATCTGGTACTTACAAATATTAGAAAAAAAAATATCCTATGCCGCTTCATGTTGGTTTCGACACCTATCAGTCTCACATGGCTACAGGCTACTATCGGCAATTCAGACACAATGCCTTTTGCTTCTGTCGAGAGCTTATAGAAAATCATCAACGGCAGCTTTGAATGTATTGTGCGGCATTCAACCATTGGCGATCCAATTAAATACATTAGCAATTTCAGGACAGGTCCTACGTCTGGGGATTCCAATAGAGGACAACTTTCCAGTCTTCTATCAACCGAAAATATCCTCATCCATACCTTCCCCACATCAAGATTATCTTTTACTACAAGAAGGAGTTCCATCCACTTCAACAATAAATATATACACTGACGGCTCCAAATCAGATGCTGGCACAGCGTATGCTTTCTGTGTTTATAAAGAAGGAAAATGCATCCATACTCATCAAATAAAGTTACAAATATCAAATTCAATCTTTCAAGCTGAACAACTCGCCATATTAGATGCAATATTATGGGCAGACTCCTCAGGGGACGGGAACTTCGTCATTTACACAGATAACCAGTCAAGTCTTGCATTATTGGAGAACGTTTTTAGTACAGATTTTATCACATCAAAAATTATAATAGCCTTGCAGAAAACATCTAAATCAATTAAATTTCAATGGGTTCGGGGACACACAGGTATTAAAGGAAATGAACATGCAGATCAACTAGCCAAAGATGCAATAACAAATATTAAAGTACGAGAAGTATTTCATCCATACCTTAAAAAGAAATTGAAAAAAGAAGACAAATGGAAGCAGCAGTAGGATTATGGCAGATTTACTTACAAATTAGGTCCAAAAGTATCAACAGACAGTACATAGAAACCTGTATATCTTCTCAACTAATCATGGACCCTTCCCGTCCTACCTATTCAAAATAAATAAATCTCCGTCGCCACTGTGTACCTGTGGGAGAAATTGGTAACTCTCTTCACTATGTGCTCAGCTGTCCATTAACATCAACCCTCCATATCCGTAAATCAGCCACAATAGAACATCACCATTGGTTCAAATTTGTGCTGAAAACACCAATGCTATATACTAAAATAATAGATTGTGTGCGGTTACTAGAAAACAATCAACAAATTTTTCAAAACCCACAAATGCCAATAGATGAACAAGATTAGCACTAATGAACAGAAACATGAACTTCAGGCCAAACAGTGCCTAACTAAATTGAGAATATAAAATTTAGAAAACTCTTGTACATAGAACAACCATACACTCAGGTTATCCATAACCTTAATGTTATCTCACAACAAAACACTTGAACTCATGATAATAACTATTAAACTAATGCACCTGAGAATATGTAGAGCTTAAGAACATCTTATTCATCTGCTGCTATTTGTAATTAATCAATCATATTCGTGTTGAAAATAATACACATTTTCGTCTGTAAAGCGCTCAGCTCATCTGTTCTATTATTACTTTTATTATTATATTTATAATTACTATTATTATTATTTGTACTATTACCTTTATTTCTTATTGTTAAAACTATTGTTAAATATTGTATTTTTTTTTTTTTTGAATAAACTTGCAACGCAGGATCTGGAAGCCTATGCCAATGGTGGGTTATCCCGCGTTGTAGAAAATGTAAAATGTAAAAAATGTACAATATTCGCCCATGTTTCTATGTGCGTGGGTAGTTAGTCTATTTAAAATCCAAATATGGTAGGTTTTCACTAAAAATTATAACATTTAGGGCCTAAAAGTGACTAGGGGGACGAAATATGGGCACTTTACCCTATGTTTATTCCGTGTCAGCGCCTCACTATTTTCAATGGTCTGACTTTTGTAATCGCGTAAGTTTGTTTTTGTCTGTTTGAACAACTTGGCGATATTAGTTGATTGATTATTTTAGATGTACGCATCTTTCGGGACGCTCACTAATATTTATTTTTCGCCAATTTGGATTGTTTAGCGTGCCAATTAGTGTCAGTTTGAAATTGTTTTTGTTCTGAGTTCGTAATGTATTCAATTAAATAAAAGAGTTCAAAACTAGACAAACCAAGGAAGTTGCTTATCACTTAATATTATTAGTGTTCTAAATATTTGGGGCACAGTGCCTCTTGCAAAGTGACAATGGCTACTGAAATTATCGAAAAAATTTGTAGAATGTACTATTTACTCAAAATTTTTTTTTATGGAAAATCAAAATACAGTCAACTGCAAGGCTCAGTTGATAGAGCAAACCAAGACATTGAAAAGATATTTACTTGGCTTGAAACTAACAAACAACATAGGGGTCAGAAGGAATAAAATTCATTCAATTTCTGAAAAATAGATCACGTCACTCTGGAATAGAGCGCAGTCGATATGAAGCTTTATTTGGCTATAAAGTGAATGTAGGTTTAACCCATTAACACCCAGTGGCATATACAGTAAACTGTGTCTAAGGCGGAATCGATCGGGACCGATGAAATTTTCCGCCGTAGACAATATTCCGCCTTATGCAAAATACCACCCAATAAATAAATAAATGAGTAAAATTTAAAAATAATGCGCAAGTTGTATATATATATATATATATATATTTTTTTTTTTTTTTTTTTTGCATTCGCGGTTACCTTTAGTACCGTTCTTTAAAATAAAATTGTTAATGAAATTAAATTTTTTATTAAATTTATAGTCTTTAATAATATTAAAAAACACTATTCGAACGTTGAAATAAAGGGTATTGATTAGAAATTGCTTCAGTTCTGGAATTAAATGAAAAATATTCACTTTAACAAATACAATCGTATACCTAATCTTTAACATAGTTTCTGACGAGACGGAAAATAATATCTTATCGATTCTTGTTTTTACTTCCAATTTAACAAGCATTCTTCAGTAACACATTATGAGTCACATTGTGCTAATTATTATGCTTAAAATTTACCATTTTTAACCATAAAATTAAATATGTTACTTTTGAATTAACTTTATAAATCTATTACGAAATTTAATTAAAATGTTCGAGGCTATTTGATGTATATACATATCAGTTTTAAAGTTTCATGAATCAAATGCATTTCATTTTTAAAATATCATTTTTTCCGCCTTATGCAAAATTTTCGGTTCGGTGGGACCTTAAAAACCTTTCCGTTTCCGCGTTAGGCAGATTCCGGCTTAAACAGCATGGATTAATGTTATTTTCTTTGGGTTCACCAGGAATTTGGAAAATTTCCGCGTTAGACAGATTTGCGGCTTACACAGAGTCCGCCTTAGACAGAATTTACTGTATTTAGATCGCTAGACTTAGTGGCAAGAACGGTCTTTTCACACCAGTAAATATGAAGATAAATATACACATTCTTTCACGAGACAAATTCCTTGATAAAATAAGATAAAAATTACTCTCCTTTTAAAAGTGGTGGGAAATCAAAAATTTAAATTTTAACGAAGAAAATAATTCGGGCGTTAAGAGGGCTGGTCACTCAGCCTCCGGTTTTCCCTCACTCATGTAAAGTCTATGGGCATTGGGTGCATTCGTCTATTTAAAATATCTCCTCGGGAAATTCGTATTTTTAACTTTTATTTTTTGTGTATACTTCCTTAAAGAGGTCTCTTTTTTTCTTAGTTCACAAACTATTTCTAAAGTATAGACTTAATTTTATAGGAAGTGTTAAAATCTGACTCACACACTGTAAAAAAAAAATCTGTAGTTCTACAGATGTAAAGTTACATGCTTACTAAACTTTCACCTGTAACTGTACGAAAAAAGCTGCAAATCTACAAGACTAGTTTTTGTAAAGCTACAAAAATCTGTAACTTTACAAATGAATCTGCTAAAATTTCAGTAATCTTACTAAACTTTTATTTGTAACCCTGGCTGCAGTTACATGAAAAGTTTTCGGAATCCCAGTTTCCAAAAAAATTCTTAGTAACCTTACAGATTTTTTGATTTTCGGCGCAAAAGTATGTCTGTTACATGAAATTTTGTTGTTGCCGTTACATGAAAAGTTCTAGGAATCCCAGTTTCCTAGAAAAACTTTAGTAACTTCTCAGATTTTTTTTTTACAGTGCAGTTCGACCGCTTTTAACATATAAAATATTAAATTCGGCATAGATTTTAGAAATATTTTGAAAAAAAAAGAGAAAAAGAAACATCCTTTAAGAAGAGTACACAGAAAAAAGATGTTGAAAATAGGAATTTCCCGAGAAGCTATTTTAATCCTTAAATGCCGGGTGTTGCTTTTTGGCAACATACCCAATTTAATATTCTAAAATACTATTAGAATAATAGGGAAGCTATAATGCCTAATGTTGCCAATAAAATACATTCTGAAAATATTATTAAATAGATTTTCAACATGTAGATGGCAACACTTGTGATGTTTAAGAATAAAGATTGATTTATTTTTTCAAATATTGCTACATGTTGTTTTTATTTTGTTTGGAAGCTTGCGAAATGCCCTATTTTTTTCTGCCGTGAGCAAGTAAAATTTATTTATTATGATAATTCTGAAAATTCTTGTGTGTTTAATAATATAGAATTTTATCAGAGAAAATTATTTTTTCAATTAAAGACCAGTATTGCCGATTAGTAACAAACTGTTTTTTAGCCGTAAACCATACTTAAAACAAAATAGGATTTTTTAAAGTATTTTTCCCATGATTTATTTAAAAAATGAAAGCCGAAAAACATTATTACAATGATTTTTGAAAAATCAGGCAATTAAGGGTTAAATAGACGAATGCATCAAAAGTCCATAGACTTAACATTACGGAGGAGAATTCCGAAGCTGAGTGGCCTGCCCCCTTAATGGGTTAATAACCTATTTGCTAGTCGATATTTTATCAGGAATCACAAGTGAAGAAGACGTTAATAAGAGTGTTGGCCAAATTGCAGGGGTACAACATAATTATGAAATAGCAGAGAGAGAAAAATAGTTTCGACGATGTTGAAATGGAAGACTTTGAAGAAAACAAGGAAGAATGTTCTTTTGCACTAGATGAAATTTTCAAAAATATTCAAGAAGCTCGACGCTCTGCTAAAGTAACTAAATAAGGAAGGGGGGAAATGTTACGGCCTTTCGAAGTTAAAATTTTTCATGTTCAGATGTACGAGAAACCTTTCGAAGAAGAATACCAAAGGTAGATATGGGAGCGGCTGAAATATTATAGCTGTTATAATATCTAAGGAAAATGAAAACATACGCTGTAAAATAAAAAATAAAAAAAAAAATCTGTAAAGTTACTAAAATTTTTCTAGGAAACTGGAATTCCTAGAACTTTTTATGTAACGGCAACAACAAAAATTCCTGTAACAGATACACCCCTGCGCCGTAAATCAAAAAATCTGTAAGGTTACTAAGAATTTTTTAGTAAGAGTACTGTAATTTTAGCAGATTCATTTGTAAAGCTACAGATTTCTGCCGATTTACAAAAACTAGTTTTGTAGATTTACATCTTTTTTTGTAAAGTGTACAGATAAAATTTTAGTAAGCATGTAACTTTACAACTGTAGAATTACAGAATTTATTTTTACAGTGTATATAAAATTAGCACAAAACATGGCATTTTAAATCAACTGTACACAAGAAACGATTTTACTGACTGCAAGGAAGCTTTAATTTCAGTTAATGAAGTTCCAGTGAATGAAATAAATCTTAGAGAATATGCCCGTAAGAATTCCAGCCTTTGGGGTCAAGGATTTCAATATTCCAATTGTAACTAGAATTTCTGAAAAAAAAAAAATCAAAAACCCCTTGTAAATCCAAATACCATAATAGCTCTTACTGCCAATATAAATAATTTGCTAAAAATGTAATAAAAAATACAAAGCCCTTTGTAATTCTAAATGACACAATATCCTTTTCTGCCAAAATAAATAATTTGTTAGAAATGTAATAATATTGTATTTCTAATGTAATTTGTTTGCAATTTGTTGTTTGCTATAAAAATAATATAAATATTGTATGTGGAACCCTCCATCGATCTTTCTTATATAGACAAGATTTATTTTCTTCGACTTTCCGATGGTCGTCTAATTTTGCACTTCTGGGCGGGTGAAGAACATATGGCCTTCCTCTTCTTTTCTCTGGCTTTTCTTCTTTTTTATTCTATTAGATTAATGTAAGAATTATCATATTACGACAGTAACTTCTCTTAATACAGTGGCGCAGCCAGAATTCGGCTCTGGGGGGGGGGGGGGTGAGTTGTTAATAACAGTGATCGCCGGTTAATTGAATCACTGACTAATCGATACAAAACTTAAAATGCATCAATGAAATAACACAAAACTATGTTAGATTTATTTTTTTAAAAATCACAGACAAATTTTAAAAGATGAAATAACATAGTACAACAAACATGTTTTGTATAAAAAATCATCGTGTGGTTCACCGGAAAATGTCTGGTGGTTGCAATCCAGGATTTCACTCCAAGACAATTCCAAATTCTTGTTTAACCCTTTGAGGGGAGGTGGTATGTTTATAAAACCACACAATTTTAATTCCCAAACGCCACAATGGCACCAGAATTTTAATGAAACAATTTCAGGTTTATTAAAGTATGTGAAATGTAGCTCTTTCCTATTTAAAAATAAATTTGTTTGTAAATTCCGGTGTCATTCATTTATTTCAACATTTTTGGAATGAAAATGCTTTGCCCTTGAAAGGGTTAATAATGAAACAATTTCAGCAAAATTTTCAATAGACTTATCTTGCTTTGTGTTAATGTAATAAAATCGCGAGAATTGTAGGAATTTATAATTATCTATGTCCAAACAGTGCTGAATTAGGTATTCTATATTTTGAAATGTAGTTAAACATATTGAGCACGGTATAGTTGACTGAATTACTATGCGCTACCAGCACTTTAAGTGACATGGAATTTCGCATAAAGGGAAAGCAATGTAAATTTATTGAAAATTTCGATAAAATATTTTCATTATCGTTACATATCTAAAAAAATATGTGGGTTCCACTTGAACTCTTATTTATACTAATATTATAAAGAAGCAACGTTTTTTTTGTTAGTTTGTGTGTTTGTAGGGAGTAATTTCTGGAGCTATCGAACCAATTTCAATAATAATGGTGGCAAATTGATGGTGACAGTCCTTGTTTCACCATAGGCTATATTTTATGCCGGTGGCACTACCCCCCAAGGGATAGCAGGGGCAAGTCACGTTCTAAAAATGAAATATTTGCGTTACTGAAGGTCGTAAAAACTTGAAATTTGGCATGGTAGTTGCTTATAAGATGTAAATGCTTTCTAAGAACTGTTTGTAAAAAAATCAAAACTTAAATGAAAACTGAAATGAGCGTAAAAGCTTCAAATTACATTCTAAATTATATCATTTATTTAGAATTAGTTTTAATTCATCTCATTAAATTAAGTCTCATTTTCGCAATGTTGTGTAATAATGAAGTTTAGTCAAACTGTGACTTAGTAACTTTTGAGGGGGGGATCCATTCCCTGCACTAACTATGAGTTTTTTCGCGATCTTTTGACGAAATTTGTGTTATTTTCGCGATCTTTTGAGAAAATTTGTGGTTTTTTGCGATCTTTTGACGAAATTTGCGCTTTTTCGCGATTTTTTGACGAAATTTGTGGGTTTTTTCGCGATTCTTGGAGGAAATGTGCGTTTTTTCCACGATTCTTGGACGAAATTTTGCGCGTTTTCTGCGATTCTTTGACGAAATTTGCGTTTCTCCCGTAATCCTTTGACGAAATTCGCTATTTTTCTTCAAACAATTGACAATTTTTTTTGGCACCATTTATCAGAATTAGCGATATTTTTTATGTCTGAATTTTCGGATTGATGACCGATTTTTTAAAATTTTCGCAAAATTCGGAACAGAATCACCAATAAGTAAAATTTTATTCAACAAAACCGCGGATTCTAAATAAGCCCGAAAGTTTTAATATTAACTTTGGTTTTGATTCATTAAAGCGGCTAATTTGCTCGACTAGTGATTCATATAAGCGGCAGTCATACTAATTATTTTAGTTCTGGGAGGGGTTTTAACCCCCCCCCCCCTTCGCTGCGCCAGTGCTTAATATATTTGCTATATGTTAAAATTATTTTAATAGAAATAGAATAGAATAAATTTAAAATTTTCTACATATGCTACATTTTTCTTAATATTTATTGCTGAAAGTATGCACTTTAAAACTGATTATTTATTCTTTCATCATTTCAGTGGTCAAAACTTTTACCTAATTTACCCATTTCAGTAATTATAAAAATAATTATCTTTAACCCCTTAGTCCTTGGTGTCCTATTAATAGGGCACATTTTTTGATTGAGTACTATTATTATCTCTTAACAGTTATTTTTGTTATTAACTTCACACAGTTATGATAGTGCATGTTTCAGTAAACAACATACTCGTTACGAAGCTTAATTAATCATATTGACAGACCTTCATTGATAATTATTAATAATAAACGGTAAATTTGATTAATATGCAGTAGTTATCGAATTTACCGAAAAACGCGATTATACTTAAAATTAAACTATGTGCAAATTACTTAAAAGATGAAAAAATATTTAAAAAGGTGTTAAATTACTTTAATATCCTTAGTGCTTTCAACTATATACATAGCCTTCGTCAGAGAATGCAAAAATACAAACGTCTTATTTTCAAATTTTACGTAGTTGGTGTTGAAAGGAGTGAAAGTGAAAGTCAATTTTTAGATCCGGAAAACATTCGGAAAATAAAAATAAAAATATGGATATATGGCATATTACGCATTTTATGATTCTTTAAGCAAACTGAGCCAAACTCTGGGTATGTTGTAGGATAAAACGTCATTACAAACAGTATTTTCTTTAATAATAATTTCTATTGATACACGGATAATTAAATCATGATAATTCTTTAAGGGTAATAATAGGGGGTTCATGTAATGACGTTTTATCCCTTGTTTGGCGATTTATCACCTGCACTCGGCTAACATAAAAATACAGAGTTCATGATTTCTGTATCAGATCTTCCGATTTGCCGAAGGATTGAGCAACTAAATTAAATTATGAATAAAAGTAACATGATACAATGCTTAGCACAGATTTAAAGGAGACCAAACTGCTCGCCAAGGGTGGCTAGTTAATAATAACCGAATTTATCAAATTAGCCGTAAGATATAGGATATTAATTGAATCATTGTGTTTGTTAACTTTCGGGGTTGATTCAGTGTTGAGGATATTAATTTATAGACGGATATTATTTATTATCCCGCATTATTATTATTATTATTATTATTACTTCATATTAGATAATTTTGTTATTACCCTTGGGGACATACTTAAAAACAAGGTGCGTACACGTATATGCCCTTCAGTTCATTATTCTGTGATTGAAGCTATTTTCTGATATTCGGCATATTATTCCTTTTGTTTTAGTGACTTAAAAATAAAGAAGTAGGATATTGTACGTCAAACGTTGAAAATGAGGTGCGTTCGTGCTCTAACTAGTTTTATAAATATTCAGATCTTGGTGTCATAGCTGTTGCACTCTAAGCAGAAATGCATGAATACGAAATTTATTACGATTCTATAAATTCAATTCAATCTTACGGAAATAATAGGACTTCCTCTTCAATAGGACGTCATCAACCTAGCAACCTAGAATCATGACCTGTCATGGGGTATCATTGAATTCGTGACGTAGGATACAATTTAATAGAGTGAAGAAAACTTTTATGAATATTCGATTTGATTCGGTTTTCTTAATTTGAAAAGACTCGACACAATTTTTCAACGATTCTATAGATTAAATTTCAAACCATTCGGTTGAGTTGTTTTTGCGCTGCTTTAGGCGGACCGACGGACAGACAGACAGACGGGCCTGACGACGAGTCTAGACGCAGTGTATTTATATAATTACGAACACACCTAATAAAAGATAGCAGTATTTCAAACCTTAAGATTTTTGCAAGGATCCCATGGGAGTTCAGCACGAATTTTCTTTCGGCAGAATTTTGGCAATCGATAAAAACAAAAATGTTTCGTTATTCTATGAGGCAAAGAAAAGGAAAAAAGTTTCGAGGAATGGGCCAGATGCCAATATTCTGATTCAACCATGACCGAGTAGCAAAGGAATCTCATTCACTATGACCGTCTACTGCAATTAATGTAGCAACAGAACTTTTTTTTTTTTTTTTTTTCAGTGCAGTTTTTCGGAGTTCAGTAACCTTTCGGATCTCTGGTCATAAAAATGCTATATAATTAGAAAATTGCGGAATAAAATAGAATTATTTCATTTAATATATATGCTTATGTTGCATGTGTGGAAGCGAAAGGATTATTTATTATTTGATCATCTTTATCGCAGACGATAATTGGGGATAATTGAAACAACCCTTCTCCGTTGTTCTTTCAACGCGTTTCAATGCTAGAGACTCTGCGTACATTTGTTTTAAATAATGTACCTCAAGATTTTTGCAAGGATCTCATGGGAGAGTTCTGCATGAGTTTTCTATCTGTAGAATTCTGGCAATCGATAAAAACAAAGAAGTTTCGATATTTTACGAGGCAAAGAAAAGGGAAAAGTTTCAAGGAATGGGCTAGATGCCAATACTCTGATTAAACGAGTAGCGAAGAAATCTGATTCACTATGACCGTCTACCGCAATTAATGTAGCTACATAAATTAAAGGATTTTTATAATAAAACACACATACTACACTAGATATTAAAACACACATACACACATAAATAACGCCTGCATTCAACAGTTAAAGGTATATATAAGTATTTTACAGACATACATACAATAAATACAATAAAACCAACTGGCTAACTTCTCACTCCAGTTGGTTTGATTGTATTTATTGTATGTATGTCTGTAAAATATTTATATATACCTTTAAAGGATTTTTGTTTGTTTGTTTCAGTGCATTTTTTCGGAGTTCAGTAACCTGCGGATATAAATTGGATATAAAAAAAACTATATATAATTAGAAAATTGTGGAATAAAATAGAATTATTTCATTTAATAAATACGCTTATGTGGCATGCGTGGAAGCGAAAGGATTATTTATTATTTTATGCGCTTTATCCGCAGACGATAATTGGGAATAATTGAAACAACTTTTCTCCGTTGTTCTTTCAACGCGTTTCAATGCTTGAGACTCTGCCAGTGTTGGCAGATTTGAGATTTTGTCCCCATTTTGGGGGATTTTGAATCTCTAGGGGAATTTTTTGGGGACAAATAGCTCGTGGGGAAATTTTTGGGGTCTACAAAAAATTTTGGGGGAAAACTTAAGTTTTTTTTTTTTTTTTTTTTACTAATTTCCGTAAAGACTCCTTTTAATCCTGTAAAAAAAACTGGATCTGTCTTGAACTCAATTTTGATTTGAAAAACTAAAATACAATCCTGAAATCGGAAATATCAATCATTATTCTCTTGGATGTGGTCGTATTCGTTGTTTACTACATTACAGTTTACACGTATTACAGATGCACCAGACTCTAAAGTCTTAACCCTTTCAGGAGCAAGGTACTTGTATTCATGAAAGATTAAAATAGTTAAATGACACCAGAATTTACGAGACAATTTATTTATAAACTAGTAAATGTGTATTTTCGCGTACTTAATAAAAGTGAAAAGTTCATTAAAAATTTCCGGTACCAATGTGGCAATTAGGGATTAAAATTATGTGATACCATAACAGCATCACTACCCTTCAAGGGGTTAATTAGCTTAAACTTGCACGAGACTTGTCACTGCAAAATATACCTCTCATTCTCTTAATATAGCAACAGAATATGCATTCAGCTCAGTTTAAAAGTTTGTTTTTTGCAATTGGGGAATTTTTTCAAAAAAAGCTTGATTTGGAGGAAAATTTTGAGCTTAAATTATTTAAATATTTTTTATAGTGGTAAATTGAACATTTAAAAATTCCCTTTTTGAGGAAAAACTGAGTTGGGAACTTTTGCGGAAAAAAACACTGATTTGGGGAAAATTTCAGAAATTTTGGGGAAATTGACTTTTGACTATCTGGCAACACTGGACTCTGCGTACATTCATTTTTAGTAATGTACCTCAAGATTTTTGCAAGGATCTCATGGGAGAGTTTTGCATGAGTTTTCTTTCTGCAGAATTTTGGCAATCGATAAAAAAAAGAAGTTTCGATATTCTATGAGGCAATGAAAAGGAAAAAAAGTTTCTAAGAATGGGCCAGATGCCAATATTTTGATTAAACCATGATCGGGTAGCAAAGAAAGCTCATTCACTATGACCGTCTTCCACAATTGATGTGCTACAGAACTTTTTTATTATTATTTATTTTATTTTTTTTACTGTATTTTTTCGGAGTTCAGAAACCTCGCGGATTAAATTGGACATAAAAATGATATATAATTGAAAAATTGCGGAATAAAATAGAATTATTTCATTTAATATATAAGCTTATGTGGCATGCGTGGAAGCGAAAGGATTATTTATTATTTGATCCGCTTTATCCGCAGACGATAATTGGGAATAATTGAAACAACTCTTATCCGTTGTTCCTTCAACGCGTTTCAATGCTAGAGACTCGCATGACTCGCATGAGACTTTGCATGAGTTTTCTTTCTGCAGAATTTTGGCAATCGATAAAAACAAAGAAGTTTCGATATTCTATGAGGCAACGAAAAGGAAAAAAGTTTCAAGGAATGGACCAGATGCCAATATTCTGATTAAGCCTAATGTCAGACGGGCGTCTTTTTGCACATTTTTTGCTTACGTATCATCCCTTCACAATGCTAGCGGCATTGTGTAGGGATAATACGTCAGTAAAAAAGCGTGCAAAAAGACGTCCGTCTGACATTAGACTAAAACATGATCGAGTAGCGAAGAAATATCATTCACTATGACCGTCTACCGCAATTAATGTAGCTAAAGAACTTAATTTTTTTGTTTGTTTGTTTGTTTCAGTGCAGTTTTTCGGAGTTTAGAAACCTTGCTTATTAAATTAAATATAAAAATGGTATATAATTAGAAAATTGCGGAATAAAATAGAATTATTTCATTTAATATATTATGTATGCTTATGTGGAAGGTTCGTGTAGAATTATTTATTATTTGATCGGCTTTATCCGCAGACGATAATTGGGAAGAATTGAAACAACTCTTCTTTGAATGCGTTGAATGAAAATCAAATTTCAAATTAATTGCTTAAAATGCAATTTTAATTTGAAATTTGATTTTCATTTGAAATATTGTATGCAAGGCGAATGTTTCTCTCTGGAAAAATTTCCAAGTATTCATATAGTTTGAATCGCTGCTGGATTTAATTAAGTTTAGTGTTTGCCCCATGTCGGTGGCTCATGATAAATATTCCATCTTGTGCTGCGTTTGTAGCCTTGCCAACATGTAATAGTAAGACATTTTACAGGCTGGGTCTCGTTCCATGTGGTTTAGTCGGTAGAATGTCAGTGCGCTATACTGATGGCCCGGATTCCAGGACCGTTATGGAATTTTTTTCACTATGTTGGCTTTTGCGCCATTTAAGCAATCAATTTGAAACTTGATTTCCATTTGAAATATTGTTTGCAAGGCGAATGTTTCTCTCTGGAAAAATTTCCAAGCATTAATACTGTGATGATTCTTGTTATAAACACTGTGATGAATTTTAAAATAAAGTTTTGTTTGAAATATACAATATTATCTTTTTACCGTACTTTTTAGCAATGTATCGCTATTTTGGAGTCCTATTCTTCTAAAATACTTTTAATTTTTACACTGAAAAAAACAATGCTTATCAACTGGCATCCTTTTTTATTAAGTTCTAAGCTTGATCTTGAGTTCAAGCTTTTTATTAAGAATGTGTAAGTTTTTATGTGTTGTGATTTGTTATTATTTTATTAAATACGAACATGGAGTCTAACGGATATTAATACATTTCCTATTTAAAGAAGAATAAGATAAGCCATATTTATTTAAATTTTTTATTCCCGTGTATATTGTATTTTGTTAATATGAGCTAAATAGATTTGGTATGATTTATAGGAAATGACTGATCTGGGAAATAGAAAAAACAAGTAAGAAAAATCATGCGTTAAGCATAGATTATAAAGCAATTTTCAACGCTTCCTGAATGCTTTAACTAAGACATCGTAATTTAAGGAAATAACGTAAATAAGATAACTAAGTAAATATTTTAGAAAACGCATAAAACATTTGAAAAACTGATTTCAGCAGTTACCGTCCATAGCCAAATATGTTTTCCAATTCTTTTGAATAGCCCTGTATTTAATCTGTAGGTTGATATATACTAGTATATAATGTGAAAATTTAGTTTAGCAAGAAAACGCATAACAGGTTGAAATTCTCATTCAGCAATTTATACTAATATATGAAAACATACTTGAATACTTTTGTACAACCCTGTAGTTTACCTAGAATCTTTATTACACGCCACTATTTAGTTAAAATTTAATTCAAATTAAAACACTCTTAAAACTGCTGAAATCACATTTCCAGAAATTATAATTTATAGACGGCCATATATCCATTTCCTTGCGTGACCCTGTGTATCATTTTATCCATATTCTACAAACATTTCTTAGTAAATTAAATGCAGTTCAACATAAAAATCCATAACTCATCTAAAAAACACCTTTAAGCAATTTGCGCCCATACCCCTTAACTCTTACGTATACTTTTGTGTAGCCTTGTATATGAATTATAGCTTTCATATACACCATATACTATGCATAAATATAGTGAATCATAAAAGCGCATATTATAATTAAAAATGCATTTCCAGCAATTATCGCTAATGAACAGTACAATATCAACTTTTATAAATATCATAAATTATAAATATTTTTTATAAATATTATAAATATCAAATTTTAAAAAGTATAGTAAAGCAGTTTAATCTATAAACTTGTTATCAGGCATGAAAAACACTTTATTTCAATGCTTAATTGTCATATTATATTTTTTAATGCGAAGTATCGAACGTGTATCAAAAACGTAGAAAATGAGTTTACAATCGAAGAAAATTTAATAACTGATTCTGAATGTCTAGAATTAAATGTTTGATTAAAATCACGAACAGCAAAAACGTGCTTACATACAATTTAAAAAAATAAATATACCGATTTGAAAAACACTATATAATTAGTATTTATAATTGTACTATTAAACAACAACAAAGTACAATAGATGAATTAAATTTATTGTTAGATTTAACAATTTCTCAAAAATCTCTCCATATGTTACAAGGAATTCTTATTATTTTATAATTTTGGCAAATGTTAAATCTGAAAACATTGATATGAAGATTTAGGATTTTAAATAATAATTTAAAATATTATTAGCAATGAAAAAAAGTCTTTCAAAAGTTTCACTACTATAGTATGTAAAACGGCATTTCCCATTCAGTATAATGTTAATTTCTAATCTGAAAAACAATCCCAGATCAGTCTCATTCTATAGGTATAATATAAAACTATTTAACTCATCTCACCAAATTACAAAACAGGATAAACAATTTAAATTAAATAAGACTTACTTTTTGAGTTCCATAAATTAATTATTAATATCCGTGTGTATCCGAAAATGGCGACGTCTTTTTCTTCCATTAAAAAAAGCACACGCAAAAGCTTACATTTTAGACTAGTAACTTACCGCATCTGTTAGAACAAAAAGTTCTCTGTTTACCCTGCGGTATCGTAGCAGACGATTTGAGGCAGGTGTTAATTTATTTCCTTTTATATAAACAGATATGAAACTTATATGTGCAATCATTTTATGAGACTATCTGTATTTAAATTTTTGTATTTGAAGAATTTTCCAATGTATTTTACCTTTTCTTTTTATCAGTTTTAACCCCCCCCCTCCCTTTTTCTAAGTAAAGATTCTTTCACACATAATAAATACAAAATATCTTCCAAAAAATAAAAAGATATAAATAAATATCGAGGATAAAAAAAATTTCTTTGTCAATCGTCATTCTTTTCATGTTAATTTCCTGTAGAATAAAACAATTCGTAAAATAACTTTTTTTTAGAGTCATATCTCTAAAACACATGAAATACGAATAATAAATTATATCATGGGTTTTGCATAAATTTTGTATTATTTTTTTTTTATTCGGAAAATGCTAATTTTATTTTAAAAGTCTGAAAGAAGTAGAATTTTTTTAAAAAATAGTTACTTAAAATAGGTACACTAACAGGAAAAAATATGACTTGAATGCAAATTATAAAGCAAGAAATGTATGTATGACTAAACTCTGAAGATTCTTTCTACGTGCTCATTAAAAGCTGCAGACTTAACTATAATAGAAATTTTTTAGTTTGAAGCCACAAAAGTGTTTCGAATACCAGTGGTCGGTAAAAATAAATTAAAAATTTTCCTTCCTGCAAACTAAATATGTAAAGTGTATATATTTAATATTCCTAATTCTAAATATGTTATCCAAATTGCTCCAGCACGTACCCTTTTTACGAGAAACACTTTTATAATAATAAGAATAAGAGAAGGATTATTATATTAAATTGCAATACTAGATAAAATTGAAATCAGGAAAAAAGTATACTTTCACACTCTTCGATATCAAATTGATAAAATACAGCATGAAAATCTAGTTTGTTGATACTTGTACCGTGCATTTTCCTTTATATGCCGCCCCCCCCCCACCATCTTTTCGTGTCTGAATTTACTACTTGCTACCCACTAATATATTTTCATTCCTTATGCTGCTGTAACTAGTGCCTTTTTAAAACATTTCTCTTCATTTTCAAAGATTTTTGAAGTTCGTATTTTTCTCACACTGTGACTTACAATATGGGGGATTTTTTTTTGTGAGTGTGTCGTGACCTACGTTACATGCAGTGACATAACAATTCTTTTTTATTGCCAGAAAAATAAAATTTTACAGTAACAACATGTTTTGAAGATTTTTTGTAATTTTTTAAAGTTTTCTAAGAAGTTCACATCTCATTCACAATGTGACATCACTGAGTGGTGGCATTTCGGTCACATATGTGACGTGACCACAGTGACTCACAGTGACGTCACAACGACGTCACTGTGACCATACATGCTATGAGGGAATAACTCCATTGTTTTAACAGAAATCATTCGTTTATATTTTTTTCAAAATAGCACTTATTTTAATTACATTTTCTTTCGGTTTTTACGAGAAAATGGCAACAAAATTATATAATTACTATTTTAAAACTATTTTTCCTTTTCTTTCAACAGAAATGGAGTACTTCCGTTGCCAATATTAAGCAAATGGTTCCAAAAACTACAAAAAAATTAATATTTCAAAAATAAATGGGGATCAGTTTTCAAACAAAATGCATTTAAAAGAACTTTTTTTTTCCAATACGACGGTATAAAAATTGAAAATGTGCGATGCTTAGAAGTTAAAAAAATTGCTAAAGAGTATTTAATCGTAATGCTTTGTTTTACGGCTATAGCTTCTGTAAGGTAACGTTTTTTTTTTTTTTTTTTTTTTTTTTTTTTTGACACAAAATAAGCTGGGAGAAAGAAATAGCATACCGTACCCGAGGCTAAAAATAAAAAATTGTCATCTTTTGTAGATTTTATTGGATTATATTAAATGCCATATTTGTTGTAAATTATATGAAAGTACATACTACTTGTGGAAAAATGCTTTTTTAGTTATTATGCTTATCAACAGAATGTGTATTTTATGTTAATCATACATTATGAAATTAGAAATTTTAATTGATGTATAGAATTTTTGTTTTAATTGTTTGAAAAAATTAATATTTTTATTTACGAGTTTATGTAATAACAATACTGATATTTAAAATTTTAAATTAAGGCGCATTTATTTTTAAAGGGAACTTTAATCATTTACTGCTAAAGTTGTGAAAATTTAATGTATGATTTCTCCTGCCATAAATTTATATTTCAAGTTAAACACTCCGAAAAATACCATAAATCCCAATTCTTTAACTTTTTGTATTTTATTTTTGGCTACTAAAGTTGTGCAATTTTAATGTATGATTTTCTCTGCCATAAATGTATATTTCAAGTTAAAATCTTTGATAAAAACCATGAATCAAATGCATTTGATTGTATTTGAATTGAAGGGGCAAACATGGATTTGAAATCATGAGAAAAAAAATTCTTGTTTACCGAACGTTGGGTGTTTAATTATTGAATGTATAATTCAAACAGATCTAAAATAAGCAACAAATTGCCCACCAAAATATCGTAGAACGGAAATTTCTAGCATTGTTTTTTATGCACACACACATCTATTCGATAAGTTTCGTTTGCTTCTCAGATCTCTTGCGTGACGTCATCCTCTCCTGAAGCAGGCCCGTAAGAGAAGAAAGTTGTTTCGCGACGGCCCCGCTCTGTAGCATTTCAGCAATCGAGTACCAAACTTCAGTTTGGATACAGTCCCTAAAATATACTCATTTCTTTGAATTTCATTTCAGATCTCATTTCTCATTAATTTCTCTGAAACGAATCGTACGAATTTCATGAAAATTAGCATTATTTTACATTTAGGCTAATTGACCGGAGTACAATTTATTTATGGTGTAAAATTTGGGTATTGCTATTAAAAAAAAAAAAAAAAAAGTTTGGGTCAGTTTTAATATGAAATAGATGCCCCCCTAAGCTAATTTTATATACATCATTTAAAAGTAGATTTTATTTCCAATCGTTCGGTACCAGTAACATTCTTCTATAATAATTTGTTACAGAGTTAGTAGAGGATGTTTACTTTTTTATCCACGACTTCATTTTCGTATATATATATATATATATATATATATATATATATGTATATGTATGTATGTATATTTTATCCCCCCGGTACGGTATGCTATTTCTTACTCCCAGCTTATTTTGTGTCATCTTCAAAAAATAACGTTACCTTACAGAAACCAGCCGTAAAACAAAGCAGTACGTTTAAATACTCTATAGCAACTTTTAAACTTCTGAGCATCGCACATTTTCCATTTTTATACCATCGTATTGAAAAAAAAAGTACTTTTAAATTTTTACAATTTTTACAATTTGTTTGAAAACTGTTTCTCCATTTATTTTTGAAATATTAATTTTTTTTGTAGTTTTTGGAGCCATTTGCTTAATATTGGCAACAGAAGTACTCCATTTCTGCATTCTTCCATGGTAGAAAGTAAAGGAAAAACAGTTGTAAAATATTAATTTTATATTTTTGTTGCCATTTTTTCATAACAACCGAAAGAAAATGTATATAAACTATATTTAATTTGAAGTATCTATATTAATGTTACAAACAAACGAAAGCCTATGAATCATTAGACAGCCCCCCCCCCTTTTTTTTTGGTCGAGTTTCTTTAATGACGGCATCTTTTTGTTGGATTTGTGTATTATTTCTCGATAGTGACGTCCTATGCCTAATTTACTGTAGGTGTTTAAGAGTGGATCGTCAATGTGGAATTCTTAAGTGGATACGAATGATGTCATTTTACATAAAATAAAAGTGTGTGCTGTAAGTCTTAAAATTTAAATATGTTTTGTACTATTTATATATACATATATTTTTTTTTCATCGGGGACGACAGTAAATTCTGAAAAAGCAGAATTCCTGTTTTCTAGGTTTTTATTTTTTTTTAATTTATTTATTTTTTTTTTTTTTAGCAGTGCACGAAAACAGTATACACGAATACCAAACGTAAACTAAGTATATATACACAAAAACAATGATAGGTATCCCAAATGTGCATAATTCTATTAATAATGACGCGAAATAACTATAAAATATAGTCTTTTTTACCATGCTTGGAAAAATACGTTCAAAAAAAACTTTTAAATTAAGATAATTTATTGGACCAAAGATTTGCAAGAGTCTACACGGTAAAAAAGAGAAATGCTTTTTAATTTAGAAAATATAAGATAACATAAACATGAACGAAAATAGACAGTTACCCACGATTCCGAAAAAGCGTTCTTTATCTTTAGGAACTTCGGAAACTAATGTGTTTTCGAGATTGAAAGAAGCATTTATAAAAACAAAGTTTCTTTGTTGCCACTTGTTTTCAGAAACGTTTATGCATAGTTTTTAGGGTACCGTCGGTCCTTGCGGTGGGATATATTTCTTTAGTCCATCCCATAAAAAAAGGTTTTATTGTTTGTATTGAACAAACAATACAAGATAATTCGGAGTTTTTGCCCTTGAAAAATATTTTAGACCCTACTATAGGGTATTTGAATAGTTTGGGGGTAATTAAATTTTTAGTGGCAACACTGGATGTGTTTGTAAACAACTGTTTTCGTGTGTAGATTTTAACTCCCCAAACTTTCTATAGTGAGACAATCTAGATAAGATATACAGATAAGGTAAGTGTCAAAATATTACCTTTAGTAACCTGTAACACATGTATGATCATAGTTTTTCCTTTAAATTTTTATTTTGACAGAAAATGTTTAGGTTTTCATAAAGCTAACATGAAAACTAGTTTTTCGCGGCTACTTTGTGCCAGGACATTTTTTGGTTCGGAAGTAGCCCCAGTTGCTCAGAAATGCCATTTATATAATCAAATCTCTTAAAAAATATATTAAGTAATTTTTTTTTCAAATGTTACTTTAGCAAAATGTTACAGCAATTATTTTTGTTCCAGTTGCTAAGGATAACATGATGAAAAGTGTTTCTCGTGCCTTTAATATTAACATTTGGTTTATTGTGTTTAAACGTAAAAAAGAAAAACTTTGTTTATCAAGTTTGCAGTGTTAATTCATTAGCAGATCCTATTGTGATCAATTACTAGTTGGTTTCAATATTCCAACATATGCATTGTACTCATTTTATATAAAAATAAGTGAATGGACCGAAGTAGCCCCCAACAGGGGCTACACTGTTCCAAAACTTTGAAAATAGTTTAAAAAAAATAAATAATAATATAAAAAATCAATTTAACAAATTACAGCGACCATTTGGAAAATGATTTTTTCAAAGACTAAAATTTAAGACATAAAAAATGACACGGAGTGGATAATACATTACGTACGCCACGAATTAAACATTAATAGTGTTATGACACGTAAAAATTGCAAGCGACAAAAATCGTCTGCGACTCGTCATATTTCCTGAAACTTACGTCTTATCCAAGCATTTCATTGGCTGTTCGGGAAAAGGCTTTTCCATCGTCCGATTTCCAAGAAATCTGACGACCCATTTTAAATGAAATTTCATTCTTATACTTCTAAACATCCCACACTTTTACTTTTTACACCGTCGTATAGGGGAAAAAATGCACTTTTAAATGCAATTTGTTTGAAAGCTGTATCTCAATTTGTTTCTGAGTTATTACTTTTTTTTTGTAGTTTTTGTTACTTTTTTGTCATAGTCGCAACAGAAGTATCCATCTCTGTTAAAAGTAAAGGGGAAATACAGATTACTGTATAGACCCATCTGAAAACGAATAAAATGCGGATTCAACCAATAAAACGCTTCAGATATGTTCTTGATTTCCTACCCTGACAGAGGACAATAACCTTTTTTCCAAATGGTTAAAAAATTGCATCTTTAAAACCATACATTTTGCTTCATTGTTTCCTATTAATTGATTACAATTCAATATCAACGTTGAAAAATCATATATAATATTTTTTAATAATGGAAATGTTAGTGGAACCAGGAAAAGGGGCCCAAAGTAGCGCCGGTTGACGGTATAATGAATCAGCATTCTCAACTCGGATACAGTTCATTCTCAAGTAAACACTTTCTTTACACCTTCACGCACATACAGAAACACACAGTGAAGTGCAATAATTTGTATGTTATTTTATATATTGGCTCTATTAATGCTGAAATACGAATTCAGTTTAAAAACGAAAAACAAAAAAAATCTATGAATTAAATTTTCTAATTTAATTTAAAATAAATAAATAAATAAAAAATAAACCAACAACAAATAAATGAAAAATTTTCGAATTTAAAAATAAATAACAATTAATTTTCTCATTAATTTAAAAGTAGATCACAATATTAAAATATTTATTTGCTTAAAACCTCCTCCGGTTTTATTCCTCCGAAAGCGCCGAACTTCGGTGGTCTTTGGGAGGCAGGGGTTAAATCATTCAAATTCCATCTAAAACGTGTAATTGGTAACGCGCACCTCACTTTAGAGGAATTTCTGACAGTAATTCTAGAAATTTCAGTGAGCTGGGGTTCAATAATAGACGTTAAGGGCCTACCTATAAGAAAATGACCAGGTGACAGAGTCTCGAAATCGTCGAAATCTGATGATAATGGGGACAGAGGTCTTGAGTTCAAAACACTTTCAATTTCTAGAATTACTGTCAGAAATTCCTCTAAAGTGAGGTGCGCGTTACCAATTACACGTTTTAGATGGAATTTGAATGATTTAACCCCTGCCTCCCAAAGACCACCGAAGTTCGGCGCTTTCGGAGGAATAAAATTCCATTCGATATTTTCCCTTGCAAAATAATCAGCTAATGCTTCATCTGGGTGTCTAACCAAATTGTGAAGCCTTTTCAATTTTAAGTTTGCCCCTACAAAGTTTTTTGCATTGTCAGAAAATATTTTTGAACACTTTCCCCTTCTGCTAACAAAGCGCTTAAAACAAGCAATGAAGGCTGCAGAAGTGAGATCTGAAACGAAATCTAGATGAATAGCTTTGGTGCAGAGACAAACGAATATACATACATACACTTTATTATATGTACCTTTCCTTTGATTTTTGAATTTAATGTAAAAAGGGCCGCAATAATCAGTTCCAATAATGGAAAATGGAAATGAAGGTGTAACACGCTCTTTGGGCAAGTCACCCATAACTTGACTCGCTAATACAGGCTTGTTTTTAAAACAAGTGACACATTCATATGTTATTTTGCGACAGATGTTTCTACCATTAGTTATCCAAAATTTACGACGAATATGGTACAACAATGTTTGTGATCCTACATGTAAATACTTTAAATGAAAATATCTTACAATAATTAAAGTAAGGGGATGCTTACTTGGCAGAACCATAGGATGTTTTTCATTTGTTGTCAAATATGAGTTACCCAATCTACCCCCAACTCTTAAAATATTACTTTCATCTAAGAAACAATTTAAAGAATTTAGTTTACTTTTATTTGGTACTGAATTACCTTTCTGAAGACATTTTATTTCTTCCTGATACTCACTTTGTTGAACCATCTTTATCAGTGATAATTCTGCAGCATTCAATTCTTTAGAAGTAAGATGATCTTTCACTCTATTAACATTTCGAAGGTTATGAATTAATGTAAGCACATAACATAAAATACGAATGATAGTTATATAATTATTACTAACACTAATAATATAATCTAATAAATAATTTTGATCATAAATAGCTAGAGTAACTAAAGAGTTATCATTTTCACATTTAACTGTTTTCTTTAGTTCATCAGAATAGTCATCTGGCGAATTTTGGATGTTGCAGTCATTAGTTGGGAGAACAGTTTCTCTCAAAAAGGGGGGACCTTTAAACCACAAATCCTTTTCTAAGAGCATATCAACACTGACGCCTCTGGTAAGGAGGTCGGCTGGATTAGACTTTCCCGGACAATGAAACCACGAATTGGAGTCAGTCAAAGATTGAATCTCGTTGACACGATTCGCTATGAATGATTTCCATCTTTGACTAGAACCTCTAATCCAGTACAAAGTGATTTTCGAGTCTGTCCAGAAGAACACATCTGATGGCTGCATATCATCTACTATTTTCTTGACTGCATTACCTAGTCGGGCAGCAAGTAAAGCTCCCAATACTCTAATCTTGGTAAAGTGATTTTTTTAAGAGGTGTAACTCTACTTTTTGAAGTCACAAGGTTAACTTCAATAGCATTTTCTTTTACAACTCTGAGGTATATGACAGTGCCGAAGGCTTTCTTACTAGCATCGCAGAAACAGTGAATCTCTACCACATCTGAATTTTCTTCTTTCGTTGAATTTAGCACAATTCTTGGAATTTTTAGGTTGGAGAGGCGTGGGATCTCAGAACACCATTGAAGCCACTTTTCTTTAACATCTATTGGTAGATCTTCATTCCAAGCAATTTTCCTCAACCACAGATCTTGAAATAGGCATTTCATGCGAATAGTATAAGGAGTGAGCAAGCCAGGAGGGTCGAATATTTTTCCAATAGCACGCAGGATGAAGCGCTTGGTGTTTTCATTTTTTGATAAAATTAATAAGCCTTTTACATCTACGATAAAGCAATCTTCACTCGTATGCCAAGACATTCCTAGAACCTTTGTTGAGTCAAATCCTAATTCAATTGGGTTATGTAGAGGCTGAGTATCAAACCCTTCTTGTTTCCATTGCTCCATCAAATCGTTATATCGTTATCATTAGTTGACCATTTTCTGAGTTTCATACTTGCCTCGCTCATAATATAAACAGCATTTCGAGAGATTTCTAACGCATCTTGCAAGTTGTCAGCACCAGCGATGAAATCATCTACGTAGAGGCACCTATCTAATAACTTTGTTGTTGTAGGATATCTAACTTGAAATTTCTTGATATGTTTTTTTAGAGTAGCAGCAAGAAGAGATGGGGAAGCATTCATACCAAAAAGAACTCGGTTGAAGCGATATATTTCTATACCTCTATCTCCAATCCATAAAAACCTCACTGCATCTCTGTCTTTCTCCGCTAGGGATATCTACAGAAAGGCTTTTTCTATATCACCTATCAATGCTATTTTGTTTAATCTAAAATTGATAAGTAGATCGAATATGTTTGGATTAGATTTGGACCTGGCCAAAGACAATCATTTAACGATAATTCGCCAACATCGCGTGAGCTGACATCGAAGACTACTCTCATTTTTGTTGTCAGGCTTTGTCTAAAGACAGGTTGATGTGGAAGATAAAAAAGTGGTTTCTCCACTGGCTTGTGCGTTTCCGTTATTTTTTCTATGATTTCCTTACTTTCATAATCTTTCAAAGTCTCACAATATTGAGCACGAAGCTCTAATTTTCGCTTCATTTTCTCTTTAAGACAGTGTAGTCTATTATTGGCTATTTTGAAATTGTCGTTCATTTCTCGCCAATCTTTTTTCCATGGTAAGGTAACTTCGTAACGTTTATTTTTATAAGATACAGATTTTTCGAATATTTCTAATGCTCTATCTTCGTCAGTACATGTGGGATCGTCTTTTATCCCTAATGTTTCTAACTGAAAGAATTTTTGAACTTCTTTTGTCAAATCTTCATAGTTACAAACAAGCCCACAATGAATATTTTGCGTGATTTGATTGTCAGGATTTAATACGCTTCCACAGGCAATGAATCCAAATACCGAGTTTTGGAATGTTTAATTAGAATTGGGGACTTCAATTCGAACGACTTCTAAAAGATCATAAAATATTTGAGCTCCCAAAAGAACATGAATTTTTCCAGGTTTGTAAAATTCTGGATCCGCTAATTTAATGTTATTAAGGTAATGTTCTGTTGGAACGTTAATTCGATTTACTGGAATAGTATCCGATATTTTTGGTACACAAAGAAGTTCTATTTCCGCCTTAAAATTTGAATTGTTCGAAATTAATGCTTTTAACATGGAGCTAATATTCACGGAGATGCCATTTAATCCTGAAGCCGCAACTTTTATTTTTTTCTTTCTTAATTCCTAAATAATCAGCACACTGAATCGTAATGAAATTACTCATTGATCCAGCATCAATCAAACCTCTTAACGGCTTAAATTCACCAAATTTATTTTTAATATAAACAATGACAGTTGATAAGATGCCAGAACTTAAATAATTCATCTCACAAACAGATGTACCTGAAAATACTCTTTCGTTAGAAATGTGAAATGTTGCAGCATTCGGGTCTAGATTTGAATGCGCTACGATTTGATTCTGGTTTTGGGTATTGCAATCACTGACCTTGGGTTTTGAAATAAATTCATTTTTTCTATCGCTGTTTTGATTTTGCTTTTCATTTTCATTCTCGAAATGCAGTAAACTCGAATGTTTTTTCATACATTTCTGACAAGAATAAGTAGATTTACAATTTCTAACCGAGTGGAATTTTAAACAGTTAAAACAAATATTATTTTTCTTCACGAATTCATATCTAGAAGCCACTGAAAGATTTAAGAATTCTGGACATTTGTGCAAACCGTGGAATTCATTACTCTGACACTTAACACATTTAAATGGTTTTGAGTTTTTACCATTAGATGTAGATACCATACTAGTGATTCGTTGTTGAGCATTGCGTTTAGGAGTTACATTATTTATAAGAGGTTTGTAAACTTGCAGTGTTCTCGCTTGCCTTTTTAAAAACTCGATTAATTCTTTTAATTTCGGTAGCTCGTCTTTTTTTTGTTCACTTTCAAACCATAATTTTGTGGACCCATCTAATTTCTGCCACAATATATAAGTTATTATTGTATCCGCAAACCCTTCAATTTTTTGATCGAGAATTTCTAGAGATCTGATACATTCACTGGCGGTATCTGCTAAATTAAGAATAGCACTGGGTGTTTCACTTTGTATTGAATTAATGGACATTAATTTTTTAATGTGAGCAAACACTTGTTGTCTTTTATTGGAATATCTTTCCTCTAATAAGGACCACGCTGTTTGATAATTATCATCTGAAATCGTTATACTTTATACAACTTTTGCAGCTTCAGAATGAAGCGAAGATTTCAAATATGATAACTTTTGAGCACCCGAAAGTGCGCTATTATTGTGAACGCTAGATTTAAAAAGATCACTAAAATATATCCAATCCTGTACGTTTCCACTAAAAGAAGGTAGATTAATCGTGGGAAGTCGAACTTCCGTTACACTATTCTCTTGTTTCGGCTTTGATTCATTAAGAACATTTATTTGTTTTTGTTTCGCTCTTTTAATTTTTAACCAAGTTTCATCTAACTCTTTTTCAATCGATGATTGTTCATCGATATATTTATCAATTTCCTCTTCATCGCACAATGAATAAATTTTATCAAACATTTCTTTCAATTCTGTATTCAATTGATCACATTTCGTATTTACAAGTTCTAAAGAGCATTCATCAGAGTCACTTAATTTAATTTTACTCACAAATTTAGTAATTTTACATTTTAAAACTCTTTTTTTTGTCAAAATATTTTTTAATTCAGTAGACATGTTAAAGAAAAAGTCCTACCTTATTCGAAGAAACCAAGTCTCGTCGCTGATTCTTGACTCTAAAAGCAAACGATAAATCCGTTTACTTTGGCCTCGAAAGACCAATTTTTGTTAAGAATAAAACAATAAGTTACTCAATGACACCATTTTTAAGGAACTCTTCGCAGTGAACTGTATATTTCTTTATTTTAAAACAATAATTGTTAAGAGTGAAACAGTCTCTCTGGCCGTTTCCAAGTCAAACATTCCATTATCTCAATAACAACAAAAATCAGTGTTTCCACTCACTAGTAAATAAATTACAATCTATCGTCAACACGCAGACGATTGGAATAATAAATAAAATTACGGCGCTGACACAGCGCCCTCGTACGGGAGATTTTAATTACGATCAGTAACAGACGTTATAAAAACACATTAAAAGTAAATTAAAAATCTATATTGACATGTTTCAACTCATTTTCTGAGTCGTTATCAGAATGTATAACAGAAAATTACAAATACAATGCATATGAAAAATGGAAAAAAAAATCATCGAAAATAAACAAATAATCATATAACGTGCCCTACATTTTCGCGATCGCGCGTGTTCCCTCTACATCGCGACGCCGTAAGTTGTCCAACCATTCAACCCATAAATTCGAGATACGAAAAGATAATGTATCCTTAGGAATGAGTTGAAACATGTAAATATAGATTTTTAATTTACTTTTAATGTGTTTTCTTTTAAGCAAATAAATATTTTAATATTGTAAAAGAGGTGAAACATGTAAATATAGATTTTAATTTACTTTTAATGTATTTTTATACGTCTTTTAAGCAAATAAATATTTTAATACTGTAAAAGAGTTGAAACCTGTAAATATAGATATTAATTTACTTTTAATGTGTTTTTATAACGTCTTTTAAGCAAATAAATATTTTAATATTGTGATATGGTTAGTAGTGGGCATAATTTTGGCTTACTACTTGCACTTATTTACATTTTTATCATTTAAAAGTATTCACAATTTTATTAAAAAATATCCGCATTTAAAATATGTTTTAAATGAACACATTTGAAATAGATATTTTAATTAAAATATTAAATGGGAAAAAATCGAGTTTACTCAAAAAAATATGTTTCGCATAAAAATATAACATTCATATTTTACATCTAGCAATTTACATAAAAATATTTATAATTGATATTTTTATCCTATTTTAATACTAAAGTGTTAAAACCCCAGCCACAATCTCATTACAAACTACAAAATAGTCCCAAAATGAAATTCAAAGTTTTTAAAAGAATAATCAAGTCATAACCCATTTGAAGCAAACATATTTGCTTCAAACTGTTTCACTACTGTACAGCCGAATGGTTGGAGTACTGTCTCGTAACACTAAGGTAACTGGTTCAATCTCAAGGTCAGCAACTTTTATTTTATCCCCATTTTCTTCACTTGACGTATTCGTCCTGTAACGGATTAAAAAAGAAACGGATATTCGTCTATCAACTTGTATTTTATCCACATTTTCTTCACTTGACGTATTCCTCCTGTAACGGATTAAAAAAGAAATGGATATTCGTCTATCAACTTGTATTTCATCCACATTTTCTTCACTTGACGCATTCCTCCTGTAACGGATTAAAAAATAAACGGATATTCGTCTATCAACTTGTATTATTATCGTCTATCCACATTTTCTTCACTTGACGTATTTCTCCTGTAACGAATTAAAAAAGAAGCGGATATTCGTCTATCAACTTGTATTTCATCCACATTTTCTTCACTTGACGTATTCCTCCTGTAACGGATTAAAAAAGACATGGATATTCGTCTATTAACGGAAAAACCCTGGTAGCACTGCTGCCAAGAAAGTTTCCGTGAATTGAAGAATGCGTTTCTGAGAGTGCAGTGGCTATTATCCAATTTTCTGATTTTCAACTTTATAAAGTTTATTTCTTTTTGTTGCATAATTTTGCACTTTACAATTTCAACCGTGTTCCTAAAATCCCTCGTTCGTCATTTAAAGGTATTTTGAGCTTCATCCCAGTCCAGACTGTCGTTTAGGCGGGATATTGCATCCAGTTAAGGGGGTCCGGGCACAATTTAAAATAATTTTTATTTATTGAGTTAAAATTTTGAATTTTTTTGTGATGGTTAACCATGTTATTTGTAAACAAAATCACATGATAAAACTTCTCATATATATTTAAAAAATTTTTTAATTTAAAATTCATTAAAGAGTGGGGTAATTTAAAATCATTATAACTCGAAATATTATTTGTAGAATTATTTTTTTTTTCATTTAAATAAACAGAAATATTTAAGTTTTAATTTAGAATCAGCATTTTTAAAAGCATTAATTTAAAAAAAAAATATTTAAAGTAAAAATTAAAAAAAAATATGGTGTAACTTTTATAAAAAAAAAAAAAAAAAAAAAAAAAAAAAAAAATCATATTTTCAAAAGTAAATATTTTTTTCCAATTTGCTGAATCAAAATTAAAGTAAAACAATTGAAAAAGACATGTTCCAAGTTTGAACCATTTATCTTTAACGGTTCTTAACTTATAATGATTTAAATACGGGAAATGGGGAAAAAAGCCATCATGAAAGAAAATGCATTTTCGCAAGAAATCGTTTTCACGACAACCAATTGCTTGAAATCTAGATTTTGAAAACACACCAAAACGAAAAATGTAATATTTCCTGTTTTAAATAAGATAGAAACATGATTTAAATGTCATTTTAAGCAGATAAACACAGAAAAATTTTTAATGCAGTAAAAGTTTTTTAGAAAATTTGCAGATTTTTGTGTCCCAGACCCCCTTAAAATTTAGATGAAAATAGATGAAAGAGGAAAGAAGCGTGCTTTAGAAATTCACTCACAAGATCTATGATGACGTGCATGATGTTCAGAAAAGCATAATTTGAATATATATATATATATATAATTATTCATTTTATTGAAGCATTTGGGCTGGCAATAGTCGAAACATATTAAGCGCGTGAAATAGTCATATTGGCAAGAAATAATACATAAATAGAAGTGACACAGCATTTCTGTAGCATTTCAACCATCGAGTACTGAACTTCCATTTGGATACAGCCCCTAAAATAGGATCATTTTTAAATAATTAATTTATCTGAAACGAATCGTATGAATTTCATGAGAATTTGAATTTAGGTTAATTGAAGGGTGTAGAATTTATTTATGGCGTCAAACTTGGTTATTGCTTTTGAAAAAAAAAAAAAAGTTGGTGTTCGTTTTGATATGTAGCTTGCCCCCTAAGCATATTTTATGTACATCATTTATATGTACACTTTTTTACCAGTTGTTTGGTACCAGTAACTTTGTTCTACTATCATTTGCTGCACTGTACTTTGTCACATTTAGCATGAATGAACTTAATTTGATGATTATAAGTGATTTTCTTATATATTTTATAAGAAAAATATAAGAAAAATCTGATTTATTGCCCAGTAGGTATTACCCGTTATTCTTATTTTCAACTTTATTAAGTTTATATCTTTTTGTTGCATAATTTTACACTTTACAATTTGACCCCTGTTCCTGAAATCCCTCGTACGTCATTTAACGGTAATTTGAATTTCATCCCGGTCCAGACTGTAATTTAAGCGGGATATTGCATCCAGTTAAAATTTAGATGAAAATATATGAAAGAGGAAAAAAGCATGCTTAAGAAATCCGGGCAAGAGATCTAACGTTCTGATGAAAAACGTGACAGACATAAAATATTTAAACGAAGTTGCAGGCTTAAATTTATGGAAAGTCCGAAAATCTCTAAAATACACGCTTCGTCGCAGTTATTTGGCAAGTTCACAAAACATTTATAACAAAGCTACATAGCTTTGTTATAAAAGTTTAGAGATAAATATAAATGTGAGAAAAAAATTAAACATGCTTTCATTAAAATTCACAAAAACGAGCACTGGAGCGTTATTCCAAAGATCCGAGATCGATTTCCGGCTTGGACATTATTCACTCTGTTGGTTTACGCTTAGTTAGCAATGAGAAAAAATTTCCGTACTTAATATTCAATAATTTCGGGCGTAATTTCACTGCTGAAAATTAATTAGAAACAAGTAATATTAAAAATTTTGTTTTTAAAGTCAATTCCTACTTAGGTCATCAAAGAAAAATTTAATATGATCCCTTAAGCTAATAGTAGTTTTTGTTGCATTGAAATATCTCAATTGGTTGATTTTCTATAAGCAATTAGATTTACAATGGAAGTTTGCGGGAATTTGGCGAAATATTAGAGATATCACCAAGTTGGCGTCACTTTTGGCGACTCATTTTAATCGCCCAGTTGGGCGATATATCGCCAAGTTGGCGACAAACGTGGCGGTATTGGGCGACAGAACAGGGTCCCCCCTATGGTAATCCCCCTTATAGATATGAAGATGCATTAAATGCTGTTCAATAACCAATGGCCGCTATTTTGTCTCCCCTATAAAACTAAAATTAATTAATTAAAATTTAATTAATGAATTAATATTTGAAAAAACTGTATTAACATCCATTGTCAAATAGTACAAGTTAAAAAAAATTTATTTCAACTTGATAGGATGAATAATAAGTATTTTATTAACGACTGAAAATTTGAACAAGATATATAAATAAACATAAGGAGATTGTGAACTAATAGTAGGAAAAATAATTGTACTTATACATGTGTGTTTTCAGTTGTGCTATGCATCTTTAGCCTGAATTAACTTATTGCATATTACTTACTGTGTATACATTCTTTACATCATATACAGGGCTACAAAAAAAAAAAAAAAAAAAAAAAAACTTTAGTACATTTTAGTTTTTGACAGAAATTCCAGAGGGGAATTTTCAACTGTGCTATGCATTTCCTAACTAAACTAAAGTTTTGCGTATTATGTAGTCTATATACAAATCGATACAGGGCTGGACAAAGGAATTATGATACTTTTCCGACGATCTATATTATAACCGACAAAAGTGACCGCGATAACGGTTACGTAATTTTGACGGTGACAACAACAGACGATTAAATTTGACTTTTATTAACCTTTATTGCAATTTTTTAAATTTCTAAATGCCGCACTTTTTCAATTTTTACACCGTCGAATAGAGAAAAAAAAATGTAATTTCAATTGCAATTTTTTTCAAAAACTGTTTCTCAATTTATTTCAGAACTTTATCACAATTAATTCAGTTTTAATTGTTTTAAAATTAATTTTCAAATCTCTCTCTATTACGTGCAGACAATGACGAAAAATAAATCCGTTTGCATTTAAGTCAATTTAAATAGCTCATCATTACAAAAATTGTGAATCAGAACATAAGTTCAATACGAAAAGATGATAAAAACGTATAAACAGTGCTATTTTTACTTTACTAATACTGGAACTACATGATTATTCATTAATCAAATACCTAATATCTATCATACATTCATGGACAAGAGCATATATTTCGAACGAGTTATTTAACTTTGTATGTATAACAGTAATTCTAATATTGTTATGCAATAAAATTTAATTCGGATAATATTAATTCTTTTAAAATACTGTATTACTTTCTTAAATAAAAAAAATTATGACATATTCAGGAAGGTTTCCTAAATGCACAGAAACGTTTACGAAATATACACTAACAATTTCAAAATATGCAGAAACGTTTCCGAATAACTGACCAGCGTATGCGGAAACAGTTGCGAATATCTCACCGAAATATGCGGATACATTTCCAACTATCTGACCGAAATATGCGGAAACATATGCGAATATCAGACCGAAATATGATGAAACATAACAGAGAAGTTGGGCCAAATTGCTGCTCCACTATTTCACGTTACGTTCAGTAACTTTTCTGAATTTTTTTTTTTTTTTTTACATTGTAGGATAAAACTAAGTAAACTAAAGTGACGTAACATTCTTATTTTTTATCAAATCGACTAGAAAATGAAACTGAATATTCTTTGCTAACTGTACTTTTCCGTAGATGCAATAAAAAATGCATTTTTTGAAAGTTTGCAGCCCAATGTTTAAAAAAAAAAAAAAAAAAAAAAAAAAAAAAAAAAAAAATCAGCAACGTTATACAGTCCAAAGCGGAAACGTTTCCGAAAAATTAGTGTAAATTATGAATTTTGTTCAGTTACCGATTAAGTCGGAAACATTATGCTCATTTCTATCTAAAGTATTTAAATATTCGGATTTTCTGCAAATACCCAATACGTTCTATACAAAAGTCATGATCACCTGATTTTTACTGTTCTAAGATTGAAAGTAGAATAAGGAAGAGACGTAACATATATTTTGCAGAAAATAAGCATATACATTAATATGTTTTATAATTTTTAGGGTTTCGTTCATCTGACGAAACCCTATTCGTCTCGCCCTCTGTCTGTCTGTCCGTCCGTCTCTCTGTCCGTCACAGAGCCCGTTCTCAGAAACTATATATGTTGGAGACTTGAAATTTTGCATACTTATAGACGAGCAAAACACATCATACGACAAATCATAAAATTTTGAAAAAGTCGTAGATTTAACCCTTTGGGCTCCCACATGTGTATTTTAAACAATTCTTTCTAAGTGAGTCCCTAATTAGGTTGCAGGCGTGAAATTTTGCGTACTTATAGATAGACACCTCACATCAAATGGCAAACCATAAAATTTTGGAAAAGTCGTAAATTTAACCCTTTGGGATCCCACATGTGTATTTTAAACAATTCTTTCTAAGTCAGCCCCTAATTAGATTGGAGGCGTGAAATTTTGCATACTTATAGCTGAACATCTCACATAAAATGACAAACCATAACATTTTTAAAAAGTCGTACATTTAACCCTTTGGGCTCCCACATGCGTATTTTAAAAAATTCTTTCTAAGTGAGCCCCTATTTAGATTGGAGGTGTGAAATTTTGCATACTTATAGCTGAACACCTCAGATCAAATGACAAACCATAACATTTGGAAAAAGTCGTAAATTTAACCCTTTGGGCTCCCACATGTGTATTTTAAACAATTATTTTTATGTGAGGCCCTAATTCCGTTGGAGGAGTGAAATTTTGCATTCTTATAGCTGAGCACCTCGCATCAAACAACAAATCATAAAATTTTCAAAAGGTCGTACATTTAACCCTTGGGTTCCCATATGTGTATAACCAATTCTTTCTAAGTGAACCCCTAATTAGGTTGGAGGCGTGAAATTTTGCATACTTATAGCTGGGCACCTCACATGAAACGGCAAATCATAAAATTTTGAAAAAGCCGTACATTTAACCTTTTGGGCTCCTACATGTGTATTTTAAACAATTCTTTCTAAGTGACACCCTATTTAGGTTGGAGGCGTGAAATTTTGCATACTTATAGCTGAACACTATCATGCGACAAATCATAAAAATTTGAAAAAGTCGTACATTTAACCCTTTGGGCTCCCACATGCGTATTTTAAGCAATTCATTCTAACTGAGCCCTTTATTAAATTGGAGATTTGAAATTTTGCATACTTGTAGCAGAACACCTGAAGCCAGGCGACAAATCATAAAATCTTGAAAAAGTCTTACGTTTAATCCTTTGAGATACCACATATGTATTTTAAGCAATTCTTTCTAAGATAGCCCCTAATTAAGTTAGAGACAGGAATTTTTGCATACGTATAGCTGAATACCTCAGACCACACGACAAATCATAAAAATTTCAAAAAATCTTATATTATTTACTCCTCCGGGCTCTAACTTGTATATTTTAAGCAATTTTTCTAACTTCCGCCCTTTTCACCGGGGAGGACTTTTCCAACTTTTGCCGACACCCCTTTGACCATTCTTTCATATTATGCACCATAGCCTTACATATTTTAGTTCCACTTTTTACCACCAGGGGCACCTACTTATCTCGGGTGCTATGAGCCCAATCCCTTCGACTAATATATATACGGATAGTATGTAAAACGGAGTTTCGTTCGGATAGAGGTTTGTTTAGAATAGAGTGCGTCCCTGGTTGCGAAATGTGGAACTAACAGATTTTTCAAATGGATAAAGTGTTTTGAAAGGAATATTAAACGAAACCCTCTGTGCGATCTGTGATCGCACTTACCCACTTGTTTTTTTTTTTTTTTTTTTTTTTTTCGAAAAGATGCACTTTTTAAAAAGAATTAACATTATCCGCTAATTGAATATTATTGCATAATAATACTAGTGTTGCTGTTAATCATTTGTTGCACATACAAAGTTAAATAACTCGCTTGATAGTTTCTTAATACTCTTGTTCCACGAATCTATGTTATGTATCACGAATCTATAGATATTGGATATTTGATTAATGAATAATAATGTAGTGCTATTTATTAGTGAAGTTCAGATAGCACCGTTTATATACATTACTAGAAAGATACTCCGTCAAAAATGACGGAAAAAGAGATATAAAGATGTATTCAACATATATAGAAGAATGTGAGTTTTCATGCTTGTTAATAAAATTAGATAAATGGCTTCTTTGTGTTAAATAAATTATATAAATTTAAAAAAAAATGCGTGTGTATATGAAATGAAAAAGTGAATAGGTTGCTAGAAAATATGTTGCCAAATTTCCTTCCTCGCCAAGGTAGTTTTCTTTATTTCGCCATGGCCCCTATACCGGAAAAGTATCGATAATTTAATTTCTGTATCCGGCTATGTAAAATACGTTAAAAACGGGCAGTTAAGAGCTCAGATACTACCTCGCCGTCTAATGAGTGTTATGTTATTAGTAGCATCTACGGTACTATTAAATTGCAGTGAGTTCAACTTTGGAAGATTAATGGCTTTAAATGGGAATTTTGCGAAATTAGCCAGCTATCGCCAAGTTGGCTTCATATATGACAACGTATTTTTTCGCCAAGTCGGTCATAATTTATCGCTATTGTGGAAACCCTGCCATAAGTATTTTAAAACAATTACTCATACAGTGAGGAGGTCCAACCGGAATTGTGAGAGACACACACAGTCTTGGATTTTATATAAATTAGATTATCTTTTCATTTTGATCTTAGATTCCGATTCATAACTTTTATAAAGATGAAATGTTTCGTTTATATGCAAAAGAATTTCATAATAGCAATAATACTATTCATTTTTTTCTCGTTGTATATGAATCACATATTTGAATATAGATCTTATTGAAAATTTGATTAATAGATCTATAAAAAATTATTCTTCAAAATGCGGTCTTATGAGTTTTATCCTACATATAGATATATTTTGAAAATATTTAACTTGCCTACGTAAATAGATGCATTTTTTTATACTTTTTTTGCCCCAGATACGCTATTTCTTTCGGTCAGAAATTGAAATGTCGTCTCTAAAAAATAACGTTCCGTTTCATAAGCCAGCCGTCAAACAAAGCAGATGTATCACTGTACGATTAAATACTCTACTCCAATTTTTTTAAATTCTAAGCTTCGCACATTTTTAATTTTTATGCCGTCGTATTGGGAATAAAAAGTACTTTTAAAACTGCAACGCCATTTATTTTTTAGATATTCATTTTTTTTTTCGTAGTTTTTAGCGGCATTTGTTTAATGTTGGCAACTCAAGTACTCCATTTCTGTAGAAAGTAAAAAAAAATGGACTTATATCTTTTCGTTGCCATTTTTCCATAGCTTTAAAAAATGTAATTAAAATACGTGCTATTTAAAAAATATATATCAATGAATGATTTCTCATAAAATATGGAGCTATTTTTAAACTATATTTAATTTTAAGTATCTATATTAATATTACAAAAAAATGAAGGCACATGAATCATGAGATAGCCGATTTTTTTTTCTAGTTTCTTGAATGACGACATCTCGTTTTTTTTTTTTTTTTTTTTTTTGGATTTGTGCATTATTTAGCGATGGTGACGCCCTTGCATACTTTGCTGCAGTTCTTGTTTAAGACTGAATCGTCAATGTGGAATTCTTCAGCCGATGCGAATGACGTAATTTTATATAAAATAAAAGCGTGTGTTTTAAATCTTAAAACTAAAATATGTTTTTTACTATCTATATTTATATATATAAACTTTTTTTCATCAGGGACGACACTAAATTCTTAAAAGGCAGAATTACTGTTTTCTAGTTAATATTTATTTTTTTACCTTTTAAGTATAGTATATTATTTCAAAATATTTCATAGCTGTGAGCAATTAATTTATTTTCTTGAATAATAATACTTTTAAATACATATATTTTTTTAAATGCTTTATTTATTTGTAAATATTTTTTAATGTAGTATTTTACAATTATCATGCTTCTAAATATATTCCTTTTAGATTACTTATTCGTAATTTATTTGTATATCTCCAGTTTCATTAAATTAATAAGCAGGGTTAAAGCTGTTCTCAAATCCAAAGGAGCTAGTTTCTGTCACATTTCTGAATTTATTTTTGTTCGGAAACACAACGAATTGGCAAGTGTTCTTGTTCTGAAATTATATGATCGAACGGCGTTTTCCATTTTTTTGTTAAATCTTACGGAAAATACTTCAAATTAGACGTTTTGAATTTTCGACGCTGCAGCACAAGAAAGTAAAATTTTGTCGTCTCGTGACAAGAATCGCTTATAACTCGATAAGCAATTTATTTATTTTTTAAAAAAAATCAGAAACTCTATTTTTCGATTCTTTTAAAAATGAGTCAGAAAATGTGACAGAAAGCTTCGCGTTGTTGAGCAGGGAATTTGAAAACCACATTAAATTTGTCAAGTCGGAAATTGTACGTCAAACGTGGCAAATGAGGTGCGTTCGTACTATAACTAGTTTTATAACTATCCAGATCGTGGTGCCATAACTGTTGCATTCTTAGGGGGAAATGCATGAGTACAAAATTTATTACGATTCTGTATAAAATTAAAGAAAAACTTGCTTAAAAGGTGCATTTAATATAAAAGATAAAAGATGTTATTACATAATACAGTTTTAAAAAACTTAAAAACTTTCACAAATTGCCCGCCGAGCACTTTTGATCAGACCTTGATCGTTATCCTTGATCAAGATCTGATCGTTCAGGATGAAGATCAAGGTCTAATCGAAAGCGCTTGGCGCGAAATTTGGGAAAGTTTTTAAGTTTTTAAAACTATATTATGTAATAACATCTTTTATCTTTTATATTTGTGACATATTTTATATTAAATGCACCTTTTAAGCAAGTTTTTCTTTAATTTTATTTCGATATGGTTCAGGGTGAATGCGACATTTCCAACGATATTTGTTTATTCATATATACATTTTGTGGATTCTGTATATTAAATTCAGTCATACGGTAATATTAGGCCTCCATCTTGAATAGGATGTCATCACCATGGCAGTCACCTATCATGGGATATCATTCAATTAATGGCGTATGATAGGATTTAATAGAATGAAGAAAACTTTTATTAATATCTTTTCAAGTTTTGATTCGATTTTCATAAAATTTGAGATGACTCGACAAAATTCTGCAACGATTCTATCTACTAAATTTCAAACCATTCGGTTGAGTAGTTTTTGTGCTGTTCTATATGCTGATAGACAGACAGACGGGCGGACCAGACGACGACTATAGGTGCTACGAATTTATATAATTACGAACGCACCTAAAAATGCATCTACTATTGTCAGGTTCTGATGAGCACATACTATTTCGAATTACTATATATGATATTATCTTTTTACTTATATATTGTATTCATGTCACTTTTTATGTACTGGGAGTCTTAAGTTTACATTTATTCCTGTCTTATGTGTCAATGAATAGCAGTTCCCCTGCCTATTCAGGTGCATTCCTGGGATAGGGCGGGCAAAAGAGTTTCTAGCGAGATAATGGACGTCACGGGAACATGATAGTTGAGGTTGTATGAAGGGGAGTGGACTCTGGCGTCAGAGGAAAAACCCCGTATAGGTTTTTCGGGAAGGTGAGGGAGATAGCTGAGAGTTGATGCGTGGATCTCGAGATGTGAGGTCACTTTTTCCTGAGTAGAGCTCTTGGACTGAGCTTGTATTAAGTTGTGTGAGGCTCTCTATAGAGCCGATGTGTTGGGAGATTAAGGGTAATCTCCGATAAGCCTTTTGTTAACTAACGTAGTGTGAGAGGGATATAGAACATTTTAATAAGCGGACCAGTACGTAGAAAGCATTTTCTATATGTAGCTTAATGTCGGACCGGATCATCTAAGTCCGAATTCTTAATTGTAAATATTGTTTTGTTATTTGTAAGTAATGCTTAAATAAATTGTTAGTTAAGTTTAATTGAATGAGTTAGTACTCCTTTCGACAAGCCTCTCAAAGCGTATCCGATATCACGTAATTATATCAGTGGTGGCAGCATATCAACGCAAAAGGAACATTCTTCGAAGTTGTGTGGACTTGCAGGGAAATCCGACAACTATTTTCATAAGTTTTTCATCATAATGAGTTTATTGTGCAGTTTAAATTTAGTGTGAAGTTGAATTGTGGATTTAATTGTGTCGTGAAACAAAATCGCTTGAAAAACACTGGTATAATAAACAATATTTTTTATTAAATTACATTAGTGTTTACAGTTTCTTAAAGAAAATCTTTAAAATATTCTTTTTCTACTTTAAAATGGTATTGCCTTTAAAGCATTTATAACATAATAGACATACTTAGATGCAATCACTGTTTTACCACATACTCTTCTTCCATATATTCTAAGCTTCTTAAAAAGTTAAATACATGATCACATTTCATAAATAAATAGCGAATAACTTTCATTTTAACACATTATTAACATTTGTTTTTAACACAATTAGGTGAATGAATGATACATATGTCATACAATGTAAGACGCCGAGGTGGGAAAGCAGATTCAAAATGTCACATATATTTGACGTTGGTAATAAATATATTAAAGAATTATACTCAATCTGTTATTTTTTCTGCTCACCGCAACACACTATACATATATAATAAAACAATAATAATAAAATAACAAATAAAATTATAAGGTAACAAAAGTAGCATTACGAAACAATAGAACAAATGTAACACAATCAGTATTTGCTATTTAAAAAAAAACATAATATAATAAAGCAGATTTTTCAAAATGTAAATATAAAAAATAAGGAGAGTTTTTATTAAATTAAATTTCTTTTATAGCAAAAATATACAAAATTTTAATACATATATTGCAAATTTAACTTTAAGCAATATTTGATTAGTACGGAAAAGAAAAAGTAGTATGACAAATTAATAGAAAAAATATAATATAATCTGTATTAGCTATAATATAATAAGCATAAAACATAATGCAATAAAGCAGTTTTTCCAAGCTCTAAAGATGAGGAGATTTGTTTTAAGAAACTTGATTTCTTTTATGCAATAAATAAATAAATTAATTAAAATACAATAAAATAAAATAAAATAATACAATATAAAAACATAGAATTAGGAGATTTCTTTAAGAAATTAGATTCCTTTTAATGGAAAATAAATAAATAAACAGAGTATAAAAGAACGTAAATATATATATATATAGTGCAAATTTAACTAATGTATGATTAGTGTTAATGATTTAAACACAAGTAGTATGACAAATCGATGGAACAAATACAATATAATCAGTATTAGCCATCAGTAATAACCATAAAACAAAATGCAAGAAAGCAGATTTTACAAGTTCTAAAGTTAAAAATTTGGTATATTTTCTTTAAGAAATTAGATTTCTTTTAATGAAAAAAAAACATGAAATCCAACAGATAAAATTAAGCAATTTTCTTTGAAGAATTAGATTTCTTTTAATACAGGGGAAAAAAATAGAATCTTAAAGAATGTAAATATAGTATATAGTGCAAATTACGTAATGTAAGATTGGTGTTAATGATTTCAACAACAGTAGTATGACAAACCAATAGAACAAATATAATATAATCAATGTCAGCTATATTAATAAGCATAAAACATAATAAAATAAAGCAGATTTTCCAATCTCTAAACATGAAAAAAATACGAGATTTTCTTTAAGAAATTAGATTTTTTTTAATGAAAAAACAACAACGACAACAACAACAACAGAAAAAAACAATTACAATGCAAAAGCATAAAATTAAGAGATTTTCTTTGATAAATTAGATTTCTTTTAATACAGGGGGAAAAAATAGAATCTTAAAGAATGTAATATAGTATATAGTGCCAATTACGTAATTTATGATTAGTGTTAAAGATTTCAACAACAGTAGTATGACAAACCAATAGAACAAATAGAATTTAATCAATATCAGCTATATTAATAAGCATAAAACATAATAAAATACAGCAGATTTTCCAAGTTCTAAATATGAAAAAATACGAGATTTTCTTTAAGTTATTAGATTATTTTTTAATGGAAAAAAAATTACAATGCAAAAGCATAAAATTAGGAGATTTTCTTTGTAAAATTAGGTTTTTTTTAATACAGGGGATAAATAGAATCTTAAAGAATGCAAATATATATTGTGCAAATTAAGTAATGTATGATTAGTGTTAATGATCTGAACAAAAGTAGTATCACTAATCAATAGAACAAATATAATATATCAGTATTAGCTGTATAATAAGCATAAAACATAACTTAATAAAGTAGATATTCCAAGTTTTAAAGATAAAAAATTGGTAGACGTCTTTTAGAAAGTAGATTTCTTTTAATGCAAAGTATATATATATTTGTTTTTAATTGTAAATATATGTACAATAGATGTAATTAAATATAAATACTATTTTATTAGTGTTGACTATTAAATAATATATACCACTGTGAACCAAAAGAAATTGCATGTATAAATAATATTTGTCTAAGGACGTTTTGACATAATTTTAAATAAATGGAAATTTTTTTGCCTAAAGCATATCTAACCAACTTTCACGCGTATCTCGAAACTTACAAATATAGATTGGGTGTTTTGGATTGAAATGATTTCTTATTTAAATATGTGTGTTATAAAGCAATATTTTTCTGTACTTTCCAGTATAGTGGCCTTGGCAAGAGACGAAAATTGTGTATGCATATTTAATAGCAACCTATGCACTGTTTCATTTACACAAGCAATTTTCTCAACATTTATACAATTTATTTAATATAAACAAGTCATTTATCTATTTTCTTGTACAAACAGAAGTAAATTTTATATAAAAAACAATAATAATAATATACATAAATCAAATCTTTACATATTTATACAAATACATAACATACAAGCATAAAATTTCACCAGGTTTGTTTTCATTGATGTTTATAACATTTGGCAACAAATCTCGCTTTCTAAAGCCCTAATTGAGTCAAACATTTTTAAAAACGCCAAGGCCCCTATACTGGGAAAGTACAGAATTCTCAATGACCAGTGGAGAAAGTAGAGAAATTTTGAAGCAACATCTTAATTCGATTTTCAAACTTTTCTGTATCTTTCTTCGTATGTCTATATCTACATAAATATAATAACTATCTCAGACAATAACTAGTGTTGCCAGGTGTCCCAATTTGTGTGTCCCAATAAATGTAATTGTTGTCCCAATTTTCAAAGACTCCAAGACCTGTTTCACGTCACCACTGACGCCAATAGACCCGTTTTCAGAATGCACAAATTGTTTTATATATTTTTTTAGCTCCATGCTATTCGTAAATCTTCCTTGAGTGAAACTTAATACAGAAACCTGTGAAGATAGAACCTGTATATAACGGAAAATTTTTGTAGTCCCTTTGAAAGGAATATCTTACAGTAAAACAGTAAACCTGTCTACGATGGAGTTTTTTATAGCCCCTTCGAAACGAATACCTTGCACATCTAATACAGTAAAACCTGTGAAATCAAAACCCGACTATAACGAATTTCTTTGCAATCCCTTCGAAAGGAATCCGAATCTAATACAGTAAATATAGTAAAAGCTGTCTGTAACGGTATTTTTTTATGATACTTTCGAAAGGAATATAAATTTAATACTGTAAAATCAGTGGAAACAAAACCTTTCTATACCGGAAATCTTTTATAACCCCTTCGTAAATAATATCTTATAAATCTAATATAGTACAACTTGTAAAGACGAAACCTGTCTATAAGGGATTGTTTTAATAATTCCTTTGAAAAGAATACCTTACAAATCTAATGCAATAAAATCAGTGAAGACAAAATCTGTCTATAAAGGAATTTTGTCATAAACCCTTTGAAAAGAATACCGGACAATTCTAATACAGTAAAATCTGTGAAACAAACCTGCCTATAACGGAAATTCTTTATAGTCCCTTCGAAAGGAATACCTTACAAATAGAAGACAGTAAAATCAGTGAAGACAAAACCTGTCTGTAACGGAATCTTTTTGTAATTCTTTCGAAAGAAATACCTTACGAATCTAATGTGGTAAAATCAGTGAAAACAAACCCTGTCTATAACGGAAATAGCCCCAGCAAAACCTTACAAATCTAATACAATAACACCTGTGGAGACAAAACACGTCTTGAACGGAATTTGTTTTAGTCCCTTTAAAAGCATTACCTTACGGTAAAACAGTGACCTGTGAAGACAGAACCTGTATATGACGGAAAAGTTTTAATCCCTTTAAAAGGATTACTTTACGGTAAAACAGTGATCTGCAAAGAGAAATCCTGTCTATGGCGGAAATTGATCATAGTCCCCCGAAAGGAATACCTTACAAATTCAATACAGTAAAATCAGTAAAGACAAAACGTGTCTATAACGGAAATTTTTTATAGCCCCTTCAAAACGAATACCTTACAAATCTAATACAGTAACCTGTGAATACAAAACCTATTTATAACGGAAAATCTTTATAATCCTATACAAATCTAAAACAGTAAACCCTGTACAGACAAAACCTATCTTCAATAATATTTTTTTATAGACCCTTCGAAAAGAATATCTTACAAATCTAAAACAGTAAAACCGGTGACGAAAAAACCTGTCTATGACGGACATTGTTAATAGATCATTCGAAAGGAATACCTTAAAAATCTACTACAGTAAAATCAGTGAATACAAAACCTTTCTATAACGTATATTCTTTATAATCCCTTCGAAATAAATACCTTACAAATCTAAAACAATAAAACCTGTGACGAAAAAAACCTGTCTATAAAGGAAGTTGTTAATAGCCGCTTTCGAAAGGAATACCTTAAAAATCTACTACACTAAAATCAGTGAAGGCAAAACTTGTCTACAACGGAAAATTTTTATTGCCCCTTCAAAACGAATAGCTTACAAATCTAATAAAGTAAAACCTGTCTAATCGAAAAACTTTATAATACCTCCGAAAGGAATATTTTACAAGTCTAAAATAGTAAAACTTGTAAAGACAGACCTGTTCATAAAGGATTTTTTTATAATCCCTTTGAAAGGAATACCTTACAAATATTATGACCTTTTAAAGATAGGATTCCGTTATAGGCAGGTTTCTTTTTCGGAGCCTTTAATCTATTTTTGTGTCCCAATTTAGAAACCATTTACCCGCGGTTTTTTTTTTTTTTTTTTTTTTTTTTTTTTTTTTTTATCTCCCTATACCTTTTTTTATGATACTGGGCCTGGCAATACTAGACATATCTAACACGACAGTAGAATGAATATGATAATAAAGTGGACAATAAAAACACTATGTCGGAAAAAAGGCTAAAAATGTATTGCTGTGTGCGAACTGCCAGCGTATACCCGCTATCACATATTTGTACTCGAATGCTATTTCTCCGTACAACCTACCGTTACTTTTTGGGAGGACAATACAAGTCCGGGAGTTAGCGACATTTTTAGTTAACGATTTTATACAAGTTTATAGCCATCGTCGATTAAACTTGATTTAATCACGAAAACACACCTCAGCTGTTGCGCTAGCGGTGGATGTGGTCCTGGGAACTACGGCCTCCGCCAGTCAAAGCAAAATGTCCCGATTACGAATGATTTCAGCCTTTCGCAATAACATCCATAACCGGGATACCATTCATTTCGCTTTGACATGACGGTATTGCGGCTCCCGATGTCGCATCCACATGGGTTGTGACAGTTAAGGGGGCTGGTCACTCAGCTTCCGGTTTCCCCTCACTAACGTAAAGTCTATAGGCATTGGATGCATTCGTCTATTTAAAATATCTCCTTGGGAAATGAATATTTTAAACTTCTATTTTTTGTGTACACTTCCTAAAAGATGTCTCTTTTTTAGTTGTCAAAATATTTCTAAAGCATGGACTTAATGTTATAGGAAGTGTTAAAATCTTACTCACAGTTCGACCGCTTTTAACATATAAAATATTCAATTCTGCCTAGATTTTAGAAATATTTTGAAAACTAAGAAAAAAAGAGAGAGAAGACATTTTAAACATACGAATGCATCAAAAGTCTACAGACTTAACATTACGGAGGAGAATTCTGAAGCTGGGTGACCAGCCCCCTTAATAAGCAAGATTCATTACATAGTTGAAAAAGAGCTTGCATAAAATATTTAACCAAAAATGTTGCCACCTCCCGAATGATAATGTCCGACTTTTAAAACAATAAGGCCGCAATCTTAGGAAGATAACGCTTATATATATGTATCTATGTATATGCGTATATCTATAAAATACTGAAATTCGATACGTATGCCTATAAAATACTACACAAACAATAGTCGATGTTTTAAAATATCTTTTTAGTTTATCAACGTGTTATGGAAAGATTGATGGTTCTTTCGGCGTATTAATACTTTTTCCTTTATTTTTTTGAAGCTCGCAAAAGAAATTTGTTTTACCTTAAGTAGTACTCTGTGTTTTTAAACAACCATTATCGTATACTAATTTTAATTGCTAAAAGGTGTGAATTAAAATTTAAAAACAGTAAAAATAGGTTTATTTGACTGTTTACATGTTATGACTCTACCGGTTTCATTTTCAAAACAAATAAGTAAAAATATTCTAAAATGGCACAGTCTATGAAACGGGCGCCACATCGTTCATTTTTTTACGTACTTTTTCATATTATGCAATTTTTTCCCCGCAACCATTGAGTAGCTCGAGCCATAATTTGGTAAGTTAAATGATGCTTTACATATTGAATTTTTTCGTGTTACAATCTGTATGATTTCTCTTAAAATGGATGGATAGTATAATAGATGAGAGGGAAAAATTATCTAACTTTCATTGAAATTTATTTGGATGGTTTCTTCTTGATATAATCACTAGGGCTGCGGTTTTTCTATTGTATATAATATCAGCTACATTCTCTTTTATAAACCTTAAGTTCATCCCATAATAGAAAAAAAACCACAGCTCTATCAAAATTATAGGTCAATTCCATCGTAACTGACGTAGCACTTTATCACCGAATTTTGTTTTCAAAACTGTGTAGAAAATTTACAACCACTCGAAATTTGCAACCATGTAATATATTTTAAATCATTTTTTCCTGAGATGTCCACATACAACAGGCAATTTTGGTCCAAATTTTGTCATAAATTTAAACATTTTGCTCTTGCAAAACTTCATGTGCTCTTCATTGTCATTTTCCTCTATAAACATATATAAATTTATAAAATTTAATTCAAACTTAATTAAAATTTATAAAACTTAATAAAACTAAATAACTCTTTTATAAAACTTAAGCCCTTCCATAACAGAAAAACCACAGCCCTAGCAAGAAGAAACCATTCAAATAAATTGCAATGAAAATAAGATAATTTTTCCTGCCAGTCTATACTATCCACCCATTATACGAGAGATTATAACATGCAAAAATTCAATGTGTAAGCAATGCAGGATCATTTAACTTACCCAAATTATGGCTCGAGTTACTCAATGGTTGCAGAAAATAGAAATTAGCATCCAAGTAAAAAAAATAATAAATGCGTGCATAACATAAAAGAGTACGTGAAAAATTTAATGATGGCGTTTCACAGACCGTGCAATTTTAGACGCTGGCTTTCCACGAAAATGGTAATTCATTACAGCTTTTTAATAATAATTAATTTAGTTAAACTTATTTTCGGCTTGTGAAATCTAGTAATACCTAGTTCATTTTGTTCGTATAACTTTTTACTATCCCAGCTCCTGAACTATAATTTATGTATGAAATATCATTTTTAATTTTAGAAAATGAATATTTTCATCAGTTGATTTTACTAATGAGATATGTATGTGTTATTGGAAATCTAACATAAAACATTTTTTTAATAGAAGTTCATGAGATAATATTACTGCATTTAAATAAATATTTCATTTGGATTATTAAAAATTAGCTCACGTGATAGATATTTTCATGGGTTTTTTTTTCCTTTTAAAATTCTGTTAAAATTTAAGAGTGCGTCTAATATGTGAAAAATACAAATCATTTATTTGTTCCTAATTGAAAACTAGACTTTTCGTTGTAAATTGCTTTTAATTTCTTTACACTTGTAAACTAGGTTTTTCATTGTCAATTGCTTTTAATTTTTTTTACACTTGAAATCTAGCCTTTTCATTGTTAACTGCTTTTAATTTCTTTGCATTTGAAAACTAGGCTTTTCATTGTCAATTGCTTTTAATTTCTTTACACTTGAAAACTAGGCTTTTCATTGTCAATTGCTTTTAATTTCTTTACACTTGAAAACTAGGCTTTTCATTGTCAATTGCCTCTAATTTCTTTACACTTCAAAAATAGGCTGTTCATTGTGAATTGCTTTTAATTTCTTTACACTTGAAATCTAGGCTTTTCATTGGCAACTGCTTTTAATTTCTTTACACTTAAAATCTAGACTTTTCATTGTCAACTGCTTTTAATATCTTTACACTCGAAAACTAGGCTTTTCATTGTCAATTGCTTTTAATTTCTTTACACTTGAAAATTAGGCTTTTTATTGTCAATTGCTTTTAATTTCCATACACTTGAAAACTAGGCTTTTCATTGTCAGTTGCTTTTATTTTATTTTCACTTGAAAATTGGGCTTTTCATTGTCAATTGCTTTTAATTTCTTTGCACATGAAAATCGGACTTTTCATTATCAATTGCTTTTGATTTCTTTACACTTGAAAACTTGCTTTTCACTCGCTGTTAGTTTCCATTTATTTTTACTTAAAGACTGTTTTTCTAGACTTTTGCCTTAATTTTTTTTTTTATCAAGAAATTTGAGTAAAAACTTAGTTTTAATAGATTATTAAATTAAAAAAACTCAATAAATTTGTTATGACAAACTTTATTCTGCCGGAAAAGTCTATCCGGACTATAATTTTAAGGACGCGGACGGTGATAAAATTTCACATTTAATTTGCTCTGAATTTTTACAGGTGGCGACATTTGTTGCACTGGTTGAGTACATCTCAAATAGAATTCAGTAATTTTTGTGGATAACAAAATTCTTATGCTAATAGAAACATAGCAGAAATGGACAAAATTACAATTTTTCGCTTGATGTTGTGCATTCATTTAAAATAAATAAATGCACTAAAACGAATGAGATTTTGAATGATTTTCAGGTAGTGATTGGACAACCTATTTTATTTGAAATCTTTTGAAAATATTTATTTGTTGTTATGTCTTATGTGTGCAGAAAAATCTATGTTTCTACATTAAAAATAAATTTACTTAAGGGCTCCCAAAATCTGGATCCCTAAACACGTGACTTTTGTTCCTAGGCCATAAACAGTCGCTGACTTTCGGTGGATTCATACCTACCTCACCTACGGCCGGATATGATTGACGTAGTAGACCCTATTCTCGCTTTCGAGTTCGAGTCTATGATTTCGGAAATATTTCCCAAAAGCACGTGACCTCACATCAAACGAATATACTCCGTTACTGCTCTATGTCATGTGGTTTTGCACTGCGAAACTAGTCGTTGCATAATTAATGCCTGCTATGTCGGGAATGTTTCCCCAAAGCACGTGACTTTGACGTCACAAGAATACGTTCCGTTACTGCTCCATGACATGCAGTCTTGTGCTGCGAAACGAGTCGTAGCATAATTAATGTCTACGATGTTGGGAATATTTCTCCAAAACACGTGATTTTGACGTCATAAGAATAGGGTCCATTGTCGACATAACCACACAACCACGAAAGTCTCACACATGGCTGATGCATGCATATCCATAAAAAGACCAAACAATTATCCCCGACACCAGCGATATTTAAATCGTATCGATAGCACTAAGATTGTAGCCCTGACAATACTTCTTAATTCAAGATCTATATATAATATATTACAACAATTTTGTAACACAGGCTTTTAACTGAGATCCAGATAACGTTATGTCATTCACAGTTTGATTATGCTCAGATATACAGGCTGTCCCATAAGTCCTTAACACATTTTAAAATTCAATATAAAATCAAGTAATTGTCGAACAGGGATGCGACTTGGACTAAAATCTTTCACACGATGAAAAGTTTTCTTCGAGCGAATAAAAAATTAATTCCAAACTTTGATCATAGATGCAGTCACTTGTCCGTATATTTGGTTTCAAACATGCGTTTTTTCCTGGCTTTCAGATTAGTTTTGACGTTGTGACACAGAAATGACTATTCCCAGTAAAAAAGCTAATTGCCTCGGCTGGTACTTTGAGACTAAATCGAAACTAATCTGAAAATCAGAAAAAACGCATGTTTTAAACCAAACACACGGGCACGTGGCGCCATCTATGTTCGAAGTTTGAAACGATTTGTTTTATTCGCTTGAAAAAAAAAAATCATCGTGAGAAGCATTTTACTCCAAACCAAACTCCTGTACGACGATTACTTGATTTTATATTAAATTTTAATGTTACATTATTAATTATATATCATAACTTTTGGACACCCTGTATTATCATTTTTCAAAACATTTACACACTAAAAAGGACTTTATCTAATTACGAAACTACCTGGATCATTGCCGCTCTGCTAATGTGCAAATATTTAGCAGCATTACAACAGATCTGCGTAACCTAACTAAATGTGTCTCGTGTACAAAAAATACGAAGTTCTGCCTGGAATGTACGCTTGATCTTTAATATTATGTAGAAACAAATGTAACAATTGCTAACTGATGGCTGTTATTTATTTTATTAACTGATTGAAGCCACATAAATCTTTTGTTAACAGAACGAAAGGGATAATAGCTTAGTTAACAGAATGAATCCTGTGAAATATTTTGCTGCAGTTCTTATTGCTTTTTTAATCTGGGAATTATTTTGCTTCTTCCTGAAATGTAAGTTAAGTTCGTGATAGGCATTTAGCCCAAATGGAAGTGGTATTGCTGTAATAACTCCGCCATTTGAGGAGAAAGATGACTGCGCATGCTCCTATAGAGGGCGCAGAATGCTGGGAATGTATGCGATATCGTCAGATCCCGCCAGATGCGTGTGTGATAGGGTGGGAGCACGCGCGGTCGTGAAATTTTTAACAGCGGAAAATGTAAGTGCAAGTGAAATGTATTGTCGAATGCGAAATGTGTATGGCACGCAGTGTATGTCACGCAGATCGGTACTCCGATGGTGTATGGATTTTCGTAATGGAAAAAGCAGTACTGACGATAGGTCACGATCTGGTCAAGCGCATGTGGTCTTCATCCACTAAGAAAATCCCTACATCTTCGAAATACCGAGCTGCGTGACATACACCCCGTGCCATACGCATTTTACATTCGACGATAAATTTCACTAGCACCCACATTTTCCGCTGTTAAGACTTGCACGACCGGCGTTGACACCGTTTGGAGGCATCCATGACGCTAACGATGCCTTTTAACGCGCTTCCGCGCTATCACAAACGCATCTGGCGGAATGTGACGATATCGCATGTATTCCCAGCACTCTGTGCCCTCTACAGGAGCACGCGCCGTCATATTTCTCTGCAAATGGCGGAGTTATTACAAAAATACCACTTTCATTCGAGCGACCCATTTATTTACAGGCTAATAGAATGTATTTACACTGCTTAATGCCATGAAATATAATTGGTTTAGTAACATACAATTAAAAATATAATAGCTAAAGAGGGCGCAAAGTGCTGGTAATGCATACGATATCGTCAGATGCGTGTGTGATAGCGTGGAGCACGTTAAAAGTCATCGTTCGCATCCTGGATGCCTCCAAAAGGTGTCAACGCGCGGCCGTGCAATTTTTATCAGCTGAAAATGTGAGTGCTAGTGAAATCTATCGTCGAATGCAAAATGTGTATGGCACGGAGTGTATGTCACGCAGATCGGTATTCTGATGGTGTAGGGATTTTCGTAGTGGAAGAAGCAGTACTGACGATAGGTCACGACCTGGTCAAGCGCTTGTGGTGTTCTTCCACTACGAAATTCCCTACACCATCGGAATACCGATCTGCGTGACATACGCTCCACGCCATACGCATTTTACATTCGACGATAAATTTCACGGCTTAGATATTATATATTCCCGCGGCCGCCATCTTGGATTTCTCGGCGATGTTTTGTTGACGTTTATCGGTAAGGCAACCCCGACGACTAACGTGTTCTGGCAACCCCGCTAAGCCTAACATGCACATAAATCTGCTTGGCGACATTTACTTGACCAAGAAAAAGATGGCAATCCAAGATGGCGGCCAATTTCACTAGCACTCACATTTTCCGCTGTTAAAAATTGCACGACCGCAGGTTGACGCCGTTTCGAGGCATCAATGATACAAATGATGCCTTTTAAAGTGGATCTGATGATATCGCATGCATTCCCAGCACTCTGCGCCCTCTATAGGCGCATGCGCATTCATCTTTTGCCTTTATCGAAATATTGAAAAAATTGTTCGATCCCATATTTCCGAGTAAGAGCAACAGTTAATTTCATGCGTTGAAGTAAAAAAAAAAAATGAATTAAAAAATGTGCCAGAAAGTATGCCTGTTTGGGTTTGAGAACGACCTTAAACTTTAAAATCTACTGCATGACATTGTCTTTAAATTGGCAAATAGGATCGTCAGAACTATTAAGTATTTTAATTTACACAGTAAATAAAATTTCAATTTTTACAACTTTTATCAGAATCCAATAAAAGAAAAAAAAGAATGAAAGAACGAAAAGAAAAGCCTAGTTTTTCTTAGATGAAAACACTTAAAATAAACTTTAACAAGGTGCTTTAATTTAAAAAAATATTTTTCAACGCAGGGCTTTTTTAATATTATTACTGTGAGATTACCTTTCATTCTGTAATAGTCAGACGCCATTTTTCTTCTATGCTTTTATCAAATCAAGTATTGAACATACTATAGGACTATTCCATGAAAGGACCATTCTGTCCGATTTTAAAAGTTTTAAAAATCTTCACATTTTCAACCCCAGACCTAAGCAATCTGCCCATTTAGGGGCAATTTCATGGAAAACGGAAAAAAAATGTCCTGCGCGTGGCACTTAAATTCTTATATCTATTAACTTATAAGTTATTAGAATAAAAACTATGCATTAAAAATAACAAAAAGCCCTAGATTTTCATATTGGAATAGTTGTTAGGACATAATATCATTGTTAAAAAAGAAATAATATATAGAAAAGCAGTCCCACACATGACATGGAATAGCCCTATATTACAGCGCCTAGAAAAAATAGTGTGGAAATCTGCTATTCCCAATAACTCTAAAATATTGTATCCCTTAAATGTGCAATGATGCTGAAACCCAAAGAACCGATCGCTGCGACATCTGTGATATATTTTCATATTTCAATGTAAACATCGTATTATTACAGCGTCCCATGGAACTATTTATAAGGAGAACTGACATAACCTCAAAATAATGAAGCTTCAACTGTAACCGCTTTCTCAGGGGTGGTACCACCGGTTGGTTACCACCAGTAAATTTATACAGAAATTTTTTCCTTATTTAAACGCATTATTAATGCAAAATTTTAGTCATAAATAATGGCAGAAAGAGAATTTCATTTTTACTGGTGGAAGTTTACTTTGGCGGAAGTCAAGCCCTGCGTTTTCGCCATATTGTGACAACCAGTGAAACAAAGTGACTGTTAAACTTAAACTTACACTATGTGTAAAATTACTTAAAAGATGACAGTTTTTAAAAAATGTTAAATTATTTTAATATCTTAGTACTTTCAACTATAAAACATAGTCTTCGTCAGAGGAATATAAGAAATACAACAGTTATTAACGTCTAATTTTCAAAATCTCATGATTTTCATTATGATCTCATGGAATTGATTTTGAAAATTACACGTTAATAACTGTTGTATTTCTTATATTCCTCTGACGAAGACTATGTTTTTTATAGTTGAAAGTACTAAGGTATTAAAATAATTTAACATTTTTTAAATACTGTGTCATCTTATAAGTAATTTTACATACAGTTTAAGTTTAACTTTTAAAGATGAATTAAGCATTTTTATTTATTTAAACTGACTGTTTTACAAGGGAAATTGACACCAGAAAAACAAAAAGAAAAATTTACAATACTTATGGGAAAATATTTCCATGAACAAGACGCTTAAATAAGGTGAAAATTTCTATTTAATTTTACTGGTGGGAAGTTTTCCCCTGCGGTAATCAGAAACTGTAGATCCGATTTTAAAAAAAGCAGCCGCCATCTTGTGACAACTTCCTCAGCTGCTTCACTCGGAACTGATAGATGGTACACTATATGTCTTCTCGTCTTTATTTATAACTCCATTCAGCGTCTAGACCAACTGGTCTAGGAGTTTTAGAAAATACCCCGCAGCGACTCTTTGGATTTCAGCATGGTTTGACATTTAAGGGATCCAATATTTTAGCACATTTTTCAGTATTACTGGGATAGCCGATTTCCACACTATATATTCTAGACCAGGATCGGCGAACTTTTTTACGTGCGCGTGCCGAAAATTCACCAACAATATCTAACAACAGTGTAACGTGCCACACTTTCACATAAAACAATTTTGCAACGTACGATGTTTAAAAAAACCAGTTGCTTTCATACACTAATGATTAATAATTTAAAAAATATTAAAAATCAAAATGCTATTTTTCTGTATATTGGAATAAGCCATTAAATTAATGAAATTTTAATACGTAAATTTAATTCATTTATGTAATCATTTTCACTTTTAATAAGGAAATAAAATACGAAGTTTTTGACTTTACATCCTTAGGCAATATCCAGTTATAATTATCTAAGTTGCATTAAACAATGCATCAATAAATTATTGATGAGATTTTTGCTGTTGTGTGTTCGATGGAGAATACTTTATACCTGATTCATATTTTGATAGTTTAATAAATATACATATAAATTGGATCCATTTGCCATCTTAATGCAGTGACTGTCTAAAAAAAAAAAAAGTATTTGGAAAATTACACCGTTATAAAATAATATAAAAAGGCAAAATACATGTCGAAAACGCTGCATAACATCACAAGAATTCATACAAAGAATAATTGCATTATTTGTGATATTCTGTCTGTATGAAACAAAATTTTATTTGTTATAATATAAACTAAATGTTATCTATATAAGAATTATAAAATTTATTTTTTCGTGTGCCAGAGAAATTATTTTACGTGCCAACTCTGGCACACGTGCCGTAGGTTCGCCAACCCTGTTCCAGACGCTATACCTATATTACACTTCTCATGTTATCAATAAGAAAAACAAAAAAATATTAATTAGCAACCATAGACATTTTACATTTAAATAAATATCACATACATTTACATAAATATCAGATAATTGGAAAATGTAAAATACAAAAGATATTCTGCATGCTTTATACTTTTTAGTCTTTTTATAAAGACAACTATTACTACAAAAACCTTAAATAGTTTCACATTTGAATAGTTAAGACAGCAATAAATATAAAAATAACACTTCTCTCACAAAATGCCGAAAGAATCATCAATGCTAGAGGAAAAATATGATAAAATGTCCTAATTGAAACCAAAAATACATGACTAAAATATCTCTGAGATATGTTTTGCGCTACAAAAATAGTTCATCTGTACTTTTCTATAAAAAAAGGAAGAACTTTATTTCGATGTACGTGCTTTTTTTTTTTTTTTTTTTGGAATTGTGTTTTAACACTATGAAAGTAATGTCTTTTAATCTGTTCTCGAAAATTTTAAAATAATCAATTTTTAAAACTTCTTATTCCAATAGATCAATTTAAAAAATCGTTTGATTCAATTATAAAAATTTTAAATACCAAACATGTTCACGGGAAAAACTGTTTTATTGAAACAACTAAATTTCAATTAATATAGCGCCAACCAATTTGGTAGGAATGAGCAAATTTTGGTTCGACTAATCAAATGATTTGTTGAATCAACAAAATCATTTGGTTAGTCTAACCAAAATTTAATCATTCCAACCAAAATATTTGGTTGGAGCTATATTAAGCAAAATTTAGTTGTTTCAACAAAACAGTTGTTTTCCGTGTCTGTACTTTTAACATTCGATTTTTTAAATAAAAAAGTTATACACAGATGAATTCAAAAATTTAAAAAATAAATCTCTATACTTGCCTTAAGGAGGCAGTGGACCTTTATTTGAGCTAAATCGATTAAGAAAAACGAAATTTGATTTCGTGTGTATTATATTATTCTCAGATTTATACTAAATCATTTGTGAAAAACCGCATGCAGATGCGATGATTTTTCGCAGAATCACGAGTGTTTTAACTTTGTACACAAATCTGTGTTATCAAAACTGATTTTTCAACGTTTTTAAATTTTTGAAATACTCCATGCGTCTTAATTTTTTGATCAAAATTCATGAAATTAATAAGGAAGAATCCTGATATTTGCTTACAAAGAAACTGTGTTTGCATTTTAAAATTGTACTTCATTAAGATAATTAAATTTGATTTTTAACTTATTAAAAGTTAACCCATTTATTGGCCTAGCGTCCCATTTTTGGGACGTTTCGAATTTTAACTATCTTTTATAATTTTCCTCTTCTTTACAACATGAAATTTGTATAAAGTAATTGTCTATAAATGTCTTTATCTATTACGGAGAGATGACAGCATAAGATTGATATTTATTTGCTTAAATGAAGACCTTTTTTCGGTGTTTATAGATTTTTCATTTTTCAAGATAGCGAAATGTAAAAACTTAGTTTATCTGCATTTTTTGTATCAAGGATCCAAATAAATAAGTCATAATCTTACTTTGTAGACTTCTTTGAAATACGTATTTTTTTTTAATTGCGAAATTATATGTTCAAGCCTATTTTTTATGCATGTTTGTAACGTACAAAATTGAGGGCGCTAGGCGCAAATGGGTACCTATTTCTATTAGCCAGTTTGGGGACAGTTATTGATGTAAAGTTCTTTTCAAGATGATTTTGAAATAAATTGTTTTCTAGCGCCTCAAATACGATTATTCTTAATTTATTATTAATAATACTTTTAATGGTATTAGTCTCACTAAAGAAATAAATATATTTTTTTAATAGTTCAGAAAGATACTAATTATAGTATATAATATATAATTTAAAAGCTTAATTTATATCAATTTAGACAAAACATATAATTATGCATTTTCCACATATGTATATTCCCATATTTAGTACTTTTATATTTTATAAAATAAATACAAAAATATTTTAGCGTAAATTTTTTTTAGTATTTTTCCAGTTCATCTTGCAACATTTTAAAGAGATTTTACCAAGAAATTTGAGAAAACAAAAATTCAGGCATTAATAGGTTAACATTTTGTGGAAAATCGATATGGAATTCAGTAAAAAATCTCTAAAACATTAACTATTCAAGGAATAAAAAATTGATGAACAGTATTTTTTTTTTTTTTTTTTTTTTTTTTTTTTTTTTGTAATAAGAGTTTTAAATAATTACAATTAAAATAAAAATAATTATTCTCAAATAACGAATAATAATTCAAATAATGATTTAATAATATATTCAAATAATTATTGAATCATTAATTTCAATAATGTATAATACTTGAATACCGCATTTTTCTTGGAAATATTTAAAAAATTAAGATCCATGGAGTATTTTAAAATTTTTAATTTTGTAAAAAAAAAAACTTAAAATTATAATAAGATTGGAAATTTCTTTTAAGGTGTTCTATCTACTTAAAAAACCTTAATGAGGTAAGATACCTTTAAACATTCAAAATTTTCGAATTTTTTTTAAATACATATTTTGATTTTGTAATCATTTCTGAACAATATTAAAAAAATCGCATTAAAAATTTCCCATTAGTTTACCAATTATGGCAATTTTATTAAGAATGCATATTAATACTACATAGGATAATTAAACTTTACTAAAAAACTATGCATGGCAATTAAAATAAATTTTTACCACATATTCATTTCTGTATCATCTACAACTTAAAACCAGAAAAAGATAAGATTTTAGTTTTCTTTTCTGGTTTTGTACTTTGAAAATATTTTTAAAAAAGGGAATTTTTTTAATTTTTTGTTAATTTTTTAATTTAGTCAATATTTTTTACGAATATTCTGGTTTTAGTATAAAGGTAACACTATTATGTATTTATTTTCAGCAAAATTTCCTCTTTATATGCATATTTTCAGATTTTATCATGCGCGTAAGATTTTTTTTCACTTATTACCATATATTTTTAAACTTATCCTTTCAATATTTAGTTATGAATTTACAAGTATATACATTTTTTTTAATATAAATTTAAATATGAGCTTTATATTTAAATGAAGTTTTATTTTTATTTTTGACTTATTACACAAGTTTTGAAGCTTAGAACATAGTGATATTTTTTACTTTTTCGACGTGTTCAATGGAATTCACCCTATCCCCTTAAAAGAAATTTCCTGCCTTATTGTAATTTTAAGATTTTATATGCATATTTGCACAAAATTTCATATCTCTATGATGAAAATAAATAAATATATATATATCATTAATGTCCACCGCCTCCTTAATTTGTACAGTGGAATAGCTTTTGTAACTTTTTGATACAAAACTATTACACTTCACACTGCTCTACACACTGCGTTTACTCAGTACATAAAAGTAATAGCAATTGAACAGATAAATGAAATGACTGTTTTAAATATTTGATTAAAATAAAAATTTTCGAGTCAACATGTCCATCTATAAATAAGATCTTACGGTTGCTGTATTTATACAATTTTATGATTTATGCAGCATTTTTTTCTCGTGAATCTAGTAGTCTTTTACCTACAATCTAAATAACATGATAAAATTTTCTTTCAACATTTCATCAAACTTCTTTGCCAAATATGTTCCTTATACTCCTCTTACAACATGGCTGACTTACCAAGTGAAAAGTTAAAAAAAAATAAATTAGTTGATTAACAGAATAATAAAAAATAGTAATTCTTTCCACTGTCTTAACACAACATTTAATAGCGCCATTTTGCTTTTCCCATCTTCTCACATAAATGGCAGAATCTCAAAACCAGTCGTTGCTTGGCAACGCTCAGATTATGGAATCCATTTTTAACAACTAGAAGTCTTAAAAGCACTAGAGTGAAACACCAACAAAATAGTTCAGTTTATGTTTGTATAATGTATAATACTTGAATTCTGCATTTTCCTTGATGCAGAAATTACTAACTCTATCTTAACTCGTGCTTTATTTACTTTTAAAAGCAAACATTCTTCAACAGACTTTTCACACCTTTAAATTGTAATGATAACTAGCTTCTAGATAACTTACCATAATTTAGAATCTCTTCATGTAATTATTCTTATTATGGTTAACGAACATTAGACACCTTTAAATTGTAATCATGACTAGCTCCTAGATAACTGCCATAATTTAGAATTTCTTCATGTAATTATTCTTATTATGGTTAACGAACATTACATCTTTAAATATATGTGTATACGGCACAATATCTGAATTTAAAAATTCCGTATTTTTCCTTACATACAAAGACTACGATTACTGTGATTCAAACTGTAAATTTACTGAAACATTTTCTCTTGATATACTAAAACTATATTAAACGTGACATGCATAATGGTTTCTTCAATTTCAAAACTCTTCACCTTGCTGCAGAAACTACGATAACCGTGGCTTGTGTCATGGTTTCTTCTATTTCAAAACTTTTTCCCTTGATGCAGAAACTATGGTAAACGTGACTTATACCCTAGTTTCTTCGATTTCAAAACTTTTTCCCTTGATGCAGAAACCGTGACTTATATCCTAGTTTCTTCAATTTCAAAACTCTTTCTCTTGATGCAAAAACTATGGTAAACGTGACTTATATTTTAGTTTCCTCATTTTTAAAACCTCTTTCCGTGGTATAAAAACTACGATTACTTTGAATTAAACTGTAACTTTACTGAACTCTTTTCTCCTTTTGTAGAAGCTATAATAATAGTGACTTACATTCTAGTTTCTTTAGTTTCAAAACTTTTTTCTTGATATACGGACTACGATTACTGTGGATTAAACTGTAAATTGATTGAAAGCTTTTCTTTTCATGCATAAACTATAATAAACGTGACATACATACAAGTTTATTCAGTTTCAAAACCTTTTCCTTAATTCAAAACTATAGTAAACGTGACTTGCATTCTAGTTTCTTCAATTTCAAAACCTTCTTCCTTGATAGAAAGACTACGTTTACAGCGAATAACACTGTAATTTTACTGAAACCTTTTTTCTTGATATAAAAACTGCAGTAAATTTGATTTGCATCATAGTTTCTTCAATTTAAAAGCCTTTTTTCTTGATAGAGAGACTACGATTACTTAGAATAAAACTGTAAGTTTACTGAAACCTTTTTCTTTGATGCAAAAACTACGGTAGATTTGATTTGCATCATAGTTTCTTCATTTTCAAAACCTTTTCCATTCATACAGAGACGACGATTACAGTGAATAAAACTGTAAATTTACTGAAATCATTTTCCTTGATGCAAAAACTACAGTAAATTTGATTTGCATCATAGTTTCTTAAATTTCAAAACCTTTTTCCTTGATTCAGAGGCTAAGACATCTCTTACTTAAGTTTATAGTTTCCTCATTATTGCTTCACGCCATTAAAATTGTAGCAAGAGCTAGTTTTCTAGAATATTCTGTATCTTTGACATGACTCAATTTCTGCCGAGGCTTCAAAGACCTTGATTTTGAGCCCAAGAGTTTTGGGGGTCCCCAAATATAAATTATTGGTTATATTTATACATTGTTTGAGGATATATCAGTCAACAAAAGCAGATTACGTAAGATAAGCTAAGTATAGGGGTCCCCCAAAAGTGTCTGCTTAGGGCTTCTGAATTCCCGGCCCTTGTTGTTCACATGATCCTACATTTGCCTTTCAACTTGTCCTTCCTGAACATGGATTTCTTCTCCGGGTGCAGCGCCACATTTCGCGACTTCTCCATGTTGAGGAGCTCCTGAAACATCTCCTTGACGTTACTGTTCGTCTTGGCGGACGTCTCCATGAAGTTGCAACTCCACTTCTCCGCCGTCGACGTTCCTTCCGTAGTCGGAACCTCCCTCGATTCTTCTTCGTCTGTTTTGTTGCCGACTAGCATCATGGGAAGGTCCTGGACCGATCCCTAAAAAGAGAAATGTTAGAATAATGTTTTAATTGAATTAAAATTTGTATATATTTAAAACTATATTTTAAATATATTAATGGCATCATTATACAAAGCCTCCATAAAAGAATGCCCCAGTTATAAATTTTAATATTATAAACTATAAGCGTTCTAGAGTCAATGGCGAATACAAGGAGGTGGTCACGGGGGTATGACCCCCTCTGAACACCAACAAAAATATTCTAAAGATCATTTTTTAAATGGAGTCCCGATTATCCGAGTCCCGCTTAACCGAGTTTCTGCTTTAACCGAGTTATTTTCTTCTTATGGACTGATGGCTTCCATTATTATGAAACGGCCCTTATAAATGAAGTGTTAGGTGAAGATGCAAGAGCAGCCGTAAAAAGTTAAAACTCTGATTTTCTGGTCAGAATGGATAAAAAAATGGCCATGATTTTCTTTTTATTGAAAAAAATTATGGACATTTTTTAATTAAGTATTTATAATTAATTTTATAATTAATTTTAAGGCAGTTTCCAATTAACCGGCCACGGATAATAAATCGAGAAACATTTTCTTTAGCGTCAATAGGGAGGACTTTGTCTCATTTTTTGCCTCTAGTTGTTTTTAAAGATTAAAAAATTATTGAAATTTTCATTCAAAAATCTCTTTAATTCTTTTTTTCTAGTTTTAAGATACTAATTGTAAATTTTAAATTCACATTTAGTATTTTTAAAGAATAGTTTTTAATAAAAATTAAATTTAAAAAATCAAAATACCCGACTGCGTAAAAAGCGAACTAATTAATTATTTCTGATCAATGTGAAACTAGTTTTTATATTACTTACCTTTTTTTTTTATTATTGACTTGTATTGATGACTTTTAAATTGTGTTTAATTGTTAGTTCTTATCTATAAACACTGATGAGGCCTATAGATGTCTATGAAGGTTAGAGTTGCAGTAAAGCTAGAGATCCTACCTACACAACTTCCAGGTTGTGTCCTATTTAAACGGAGCTTCTGACTGTAAATTAGTCAATGAAACATCGTCTTCATTTACAAAGACCTATCCAATGATAGGCCACTCAATAGGGTGCGTAAAAAAAATTTCGTCGCTACCGCCATTTTGTATTTTATGGCCTCCATTTCAAATTTATAAAAACAAAACCTTGCCTATAAGCATCGGACTGTTAAGAAGAATCGATAGAGACCTCATTCATTAAAACCCATCCAGCCGTTGGGATGTTTCGAGGGTATAAAGAAATCCACATACCCAGATACGCGTGAAACACATAACCCTTCTTGGCAGTCGGGTAAAAAATATACAAAGTGTCTACAAATTAGTTGGACAATTTCGTAAATTAAGGACTTCTGAAATATTAAATGAAATTATCTAGTTGAAAGTCTGACTTTTAGTAATATTACCGAAGGTTATTCATACATGGCGTTAGCTGTCATATCGGACGCTATCGCTTAGCGAGCGGAGGTGTTATTCAATGGCCACCACCATCACATTCACCACTTGATTTCGGTGTATGGGGTTTTGTAAAGGATCAAGTGTACAAACAGCCACTTCCTGCATCCATTCCTGAACTAAAATCAAGAATCTGCACTGCAATTAATTTGATTCACGGAAACATGCTGACAAATCTGTGGCAAGAAATGATTTACCGATGGGACATTTGCAGCATGGAAAGGCATGGAATGGCATTTGCAGCAGTCACGAAAGGTTGTCACATCGAACTTTTGTGATAATGGTAAACTTGAACTATTTTTTCATTAAAAAGGGGGAAGGGTTAATCAAAACTAAATGCAACAGTTACTCCAAGCACGTTGAACCATATCAGTGACAAGGGACAAGGGTTCCTGTAATGATGTTCTATCCTATACTATATCACGGATATGGTTCAGCCTGCTTGGAGTAACTGGTGAATTTAGTTTTGATTAACCCTTTCCCCGTTTTTCCGTTTTCTACAGCCACCCCTCTATTTTCTTTCCCTCCCACAATCCTATTTTGTTGTTTTTAGTTTCACCCTCTGATATTTAATCAGGGTATGTCTTTCAGTCTGCAGCAGTTCTCTGATGACGACTAATGTTTAGTTGAAATCGCTAGTGATTTTATTATCTTTTGACACCAATGTTCTAACATCTTGAATGGTTTTTAATGTTTTTAAAACGTGTATATACTTCCACCTATTTAGTAAAAAAAATGTTTTGTGAATTAAGCATTCATGTGCTTATTTATAGGTGTTTCTTCATTTAAAAAAATTTTCTTACAAAAATTGAAAACAAAAATTCCCCATTTTTCAATTCCTACTATTAGCTCACACTCTCCCTATATTTATTTATATATTTATCTTGTACAAATTTTCAATCGTTAATAAAATACTCATTATTCATCCAATCAGGTTGAAATACATTTTTTTAAACTTGTACTGGATGACAATGGATGTTAATAAAGATTTTTCGAATATTAATTAATTAATTAAATTTTAATTAATTAATTTTAGTTTTGGATGGGAAACAAAATGGCCGCCATTGGTTATTGAATTTCAATGAAAGTATTTTCAATAAGGGTTACCGTAGGGGGGACCTGTTCTGTCGCCAAATACCGCCAAGTTTGTCGCCAACTTGGCAATATATCGCCCAATTTGGCGGCCAAAATGAGTCGCCAAAAGTGACGCCAAGTGGCGATATCTGTAATATTTCGCCAAATTCCCATAGAGTTCCATTGTAAACCTACTTGCTTATAGAAAATCAACAAATTGAGATATTTTAATGCAACAAAAACTCATATTAGCTTGATTATATTAAATTTTTCTTTGATGGCCTAAGTAGGAATTGACTTTAAAAACAAAATTTTTATATTACTTGTTAAGTTTATTACAACATTTAAAGTTTCTCCCGTCTTTTTATTTAAAATCATCCTGTAAGAACAAAACATCTTAACTTTTTTCAAAGGAAAAGAAAACCACATCATACTTTTTTTCCTTCTTGACGAAAACAAACTAATGTCCAAACTAACCATGTAGTTTCACATATTCATGAGAATTCGTAGAGTGTTTGTCTAAATTTAGACGCTTTAAAAAAAAAAAAGACACATTTATAAGACAAAAACGAAATCAGGAAAAAAAAACCTGCATTCCAGAAACAGCAGGATAAAGAATATCAAATCTCACTTTGTGAGCTATTTTACTTTGAAGAAAAATACCGTATATACTCGTGTATAAGTCGTCGTCCCCCCCCCCAATTCCTAAGCAAAATTTTGAAGAAAAAAAATGAATTTTCGTGTATAAGTTGAATCACATTTCTGGTAATACGTTGAAAAATGATTTGTAATCGAGGATGAAAAAAATATATATACAGGGTGATTCAAAAAAGATGGGAAAATTTTTAAGAGGTGATAGTATTCACCCAAACAAACATTTTGTATCAAAGAATGCATGGTCGAAAACTAAACGTAAAAAAGTTAGAGGGCGCCAAAAGTTATGTTCTTATACGAGGCAAAAACACACAATGAACGATTAAGTTAAGTTACGAAAACAAATTTAATGGCATTTGATTACAATAAGTGCTCAAAACATTGACCGGCAGCTGTTATGCACGCAGTACAACGGCGAAGAACAGATTGGCGAATTTTCTGAAACACACCAGGCATATCGCGAACTTCCCCTACAGCAGCCGAAAGCTTGGCGACAAGTTCTTCTGCGGATTCAATGGGAGTCTCATACACAAGAGCCTTTAGCTGTCCCCACAAAAAAAAAATCGAGACATGAAAGATCTGGCGAGCGCGGTGGTGCCTGGTGTGTATCAGAAAATTCGCCAATCTGTTCTTCGCCGTTGTACTGCGTGCATAACAGCTGCCGGTCAATGTTTTGAGCACTTATTGTAATCAAATGCCATTAAATTTGTTTTCGTAACTTAACTTAATCGTTCATTGTGTGTTTTTGCCTCGTATAAGAACATAACTTTTGGCGTCCTCTAACTTTTTTACGTTTAGTTTTCGACCATGCATTCTTTGATACAAAATGTTTGTTTGGGTGTGTACTATCACCTCTTAAAATTTTTCCCACCTTTTTTGAATCACCCTGTATACATTTTCATTAAATTAGAAAACATTTTTTTTCCCTTTCTAATCAGATAGATTTTTTTTTTTAATTCAACGATTTAAAACTGTATAAATACACTATATGGCCAAAGGTGACCGGTCACTTGCGATTTTAGACGTTTTGTTAAATATCTAGAAAATTACATGAAGAATTAACCTTAAATTGCAGGTGTGTAAACAATATAGTATAGGTCGTATATTTCCGTGAAGATTTTTTCCCGAAACCCCGTAGGGGGCCGTCAACAAATTGAAAAAGAACGAATATCTTTTGGATAACCCTGTAAAAACTAATGTAGCAAAAGCGTTCAAACTCAAGATTATTAATAAGTGGCTTATCGTAGTATACTGTGTTCATTTTTATGAGGATAGCATGTATACTCGTAGAGAAATGGAGGTTTTTATAAAAACAGTCCCAAATTTCGCCAAGTTTTTTGCTTATAATTTGCAGAGTTCTTAATAATAAAAAAAAGTTCTTTTCAGAAAATATGACGAACAACACTGTACACAATACTCTGCAATCAGAATTAAAAAATAATAAAAATTGGATGAAATATGAGGAGGTTTACTAAAAAATGTTTCACTACGCATGTGCGAATGCAATTAAAATGTAATGTGCATCATGTGTTAGCTAAGTGTATAGAGCAACCTTTGTAAAAGTCTCAAAAACATATTTTGAAAAGTCTGATAATAATCGGTTACAGAATAAGCTCCAAATCCGTTGTTCCCAAAATGAAGCAAAAAGATGAGGGGTTGTATCCATATATCCATTGAATAGCACCAATATAGCATATACAATATTACACATACTACTGTATTTGGATACAGCCCCACATATTTTTGCTTCCTTTTAGGAATAACAGATTTTGAGCTTATTCTATAAACGATTATTATCAGACTTTTCAAACTATGTTTTTGAGACTTTCACAAAAGTTGCTCTATACATTTAGCTAACATATTATGCAAATTATAATTTGATTACATTCGAGCATGCGCAGTGAATCATTATTTAGTAAACCTGCTCATTTTTCATACAGTTTTTATTATTTTTTCATTCTGATTGCAGGGTATTGTGTACAATGTTGTTTGTCATATTTTCTGAAAAGAACATTTCTTTATATTGAGAACTCTGCAAATTATAATAAAAAAAACTTGGCGAAATTCGGGACTGTTTTTATAAAAACCTCAATTTCTCTACGAGTATACATGCTATCCTCATAAAAATGAACACAGTATATTACAATAAGCCACTTATTAATAATCTCGAGTTTGAACGCTTTTGCTACATTAGTTTTTACAGGGTTATCCAAAAGATATTCGTTCTTTTTCAATATGTTGTCGGTCCCCTATGGGGTTTCGGGAAATAATCTTCGCCGAAATATATGACTATATACTATACTGTTTACACACCTGCATTTTCAGGTTAATTCCTCATGAATTTTTCTAGATATTTAACAAAACGTCTAAAATTGCAAGTGACCGGTCACCTTTGGCCATATAGTGCAGGTAAAACTGAAGAAGTTTAATCTATTCCCATCACTTTAATGATACGTAAAAGGAAAAAAATCTTTCAAAAATCTATTCAAGCCTTGTTTACAAAGGTAAGCAACTTCTTAGACTGCTAAAATATAGTACTTCTTTGTGTTGTAGGACTTTTAGGAGAGATGTCTAGAAGCATTCTCAAGTTGAACTATTTTTAAAAAGGAGATTAAAATCTCGAAAGAAATTCCCCTGTATCGAAGGGAATTCTATCCCGAAAGAAAATGAATGCAAAACAATTACAGGAACATTATTGTTGAGATTTTTTTGTCAATCACAGGGAAATGAGCACTGTCCGCTTTTATCCCTCTCTCCAACCTAGACCCATATGTGATTACTTAAAAGACTTACCCATTTGCCGATTATCTGCCTTTTATTTTTTTTTTTATTCCAATTCCTACTATTAGTTCACACTCTCCCTATATTTATTTATTTATATATCTTGTTCAAATTTTCAATCGTTAATAAAATACTTATTATTCATCCTACCAAGTTGAAATAATTTTTTTTAAACTTGTACTGGATGACACTTGATGTTAATACAGTTTTTTCAAATATTAATTAATTCATTAAATTTTAATTAATTAATTTTAGTTTTATATGGGAAACAAAATGGCGGCCATTGGTTATTGAACAGCATCTAATGCATCTTCATATCTATAAGAGGGGTTACCATAGGGGGGGGCCCTGTTCTGTCGCCCAATACCGCCAAGTTTGTCGCCAACTCGGTGATATATCGCCCAATTTGTCGACCAAAATGAGTCGCCAAAAGTGACGCCAACTTTGCGATATCTCAAATATTTCGCCAAATTCGCATAGACTTCCATTGCAAACCTACTTGCTTATAGAAAATCAACAAATTGAGATATTTTAATGTAACAAAAACTAATATTAGCTTATTATATTAAATTTTTCTTTGATGACCTAAGTAGGAATTGACTTTATAAACAAAATTTTTATATTACTTGTTTTTTTACTAACTCGTGTATAAGTCGACCCCCCAATTTCAACACCCAAATTTTCTCTAAAATTCTTCGACTTATACACGAGTATATACGTAAGTAAAAATTAATAAAAGAAATTGCTTTCCTCACAAGTAACGAAAGCGTAAAATTTATCTGTCATTTGTTGTAGATAGATCAAAGGAAGTGAAAATTCTATGAATAACCATTGCAACAAAATACGATTATTTTGTATATAGGTTCTGTTCTATGTCAGCTTTCACACAAAAAAATCCGTCCAAGACGGAGAAAGAAAATAAAAAGTTGGAAATTGTACACCAAACGTGGCAGATGAGTTGCGTTCGTGCTATAAATCGTTTTATAAATAGTCAAATCTTGGTGCAATAGCTGTTGCACTCTTTTGCAAAAATCGATGAATGCACCGTAAAAAAAAATCTGTAAAGTTACTAAAGTTTTTCTAGGAAACTGGGATTCCAAGAAATTTTTATGTAACGGCAACAAGAAAAATTCCTGTAACGGATGCTGTTACAGTAATTTTTCTTGTTTCCGTTACGTAAAAAGTTCTTGGAATCCCAGTTTCCTAGAAAAACTTTAGTAACTTTACAGATTTGTTTTTTAAAGTCTGCAAAATTTATTAAGATTATACATATTCAATTCAGTAATACAAAAATAATAGGACTGAATCTTAAACAGGACGTCATCAGCGTAGCAACCTAGAATCCTGACTTATCATGGGATATCATTGAATTCATTGCGTATGATAGGATTTAACAAAATGGAGAAAACTTTTATTAATATCTTTTTGAGTTTTGGTTCAACTTTCATAAAATTGGGAATGACTTCAGAAAATTCTGCAAGGATTCTATATATTAAATTTCAAACCATTCGGTTGAGTCGTTTTTGCGCTGCCCTATGCGGACAGACGGACGGACCAGATGACGATTATAGGCGCTACGTATTTTTATAATTACGAACGCATCTAAAACAGTAGGTTTCATGCTCTCGAGTTAAATATTCCTTCAGATATTCAAATTACATTTAGACGCTTTATATATATACTATAGCAAAAGAATCCGGCATTGCCCGAGATTTTAAGAATGCTTGTTTTGAAAATTTAATTTCAAAATTCAGAGTATTTTGTTATTTAACTAATTTTCTCATGATTAAAAAAAAAAGTGGCAAGTACAAAAATTCTATGAATTTTATTTAAAAAAAAAATCTGAAATCTTTATTTCAGTCCTACACTAAGAATGAGCTCTAGGGACCTAAACCTTTGAGGAAATTCTAATACGCACGCATACACACACACATACATATATATATATATGCAATAGATTTAAAAAGGGCGAAAACAAATTCAGAGAACCTCAAAATGTTAAAATAGGCCAAAATTTCCAAAATCGGCTTTTTATCATGTTTCAATACGTTTTTCCAAACTCATAGGACGTTATATTGTTACCTGCTGACGTCCATTATTTTTCCAATATGGCGGAATATTAACTTTTTTTTTTAAAGTCCTCAAGCTATTTATTTCATTTTTATTTTTCACGTGGAAATCTTGCAATAGAAAAGTAATTTTTGTGATAATAATTTTATTGTGGAATTTTAATTGTTGGCAACTGCTAGAACAAAAAAATATTTAAATTTGATAGGAAATTGCGGTTAAATGGGTGGTTTTTGATTAATTAAAAACGAACTATAAATTATTTCGATTTCAGATTACTTTAGTTGCTTCAGCCGTGTTTTAATACACTTGTACGTAACATTTCATAATTCTGGCTTCCAAACTGTGGATTTGTATAGAAATACAGACAGACAAACTTTCACTTTTATATATTATATATATATATATATTTAGAAATCAAATGTATAAGAGAAAAACAAAATCAGAAAAGAATCAGATTCTAAGAACAGCAGGATAATAAGTATTAAAACTGTGAGCCTATTTACTTTGATGTAAAAGTAAAAAGTAATAAAAGATGCTTTTATCACAAATAAAGAAAGCGAAAAGCTAATCTACCCCTTGTTGTAGGTAGTAGATCAATAGTGGGCTTAAGAAAAATTTCAGAATAACCAACGTATTAAAATACGATTGTTTTTATATATGTCTATTTTATTTCTAAAACTTACATTTAAAAAATATATTATCCAAATACGAAGAAAGAAAAAAAAAAAGTAAATCTCATCCCGTCGAGTAAAATATTCCTTGAGATTGTAAAATTAAATTTAGCCGCTTTATTATTATTATTACTATTTTCATGTTTTGTGTTTCCATTTATTAGGCATAGATGGCAGCACCAAAAGTTCCCTCCAGATTTCATGATATAAAGTATCAATATGTGATGATGGAATTAACATATCATCACATATCATTATTTATCCCCCTTTTAAAATTAAATTCACCTTTTTACAATTCTAAATTTAATCAATACTTCTTTTCCTTTTCAAAAAGTATATCTATTTCTGCTTAGTAAATTACATTCACTTTATATTCTCAGAGTCACTTAAAGCCACCAAAGAAAGAAATAAAAAACAAAGCTACTTTCTCATCTTAAAAGCATTACTGTGCAAGCATACGTTCCTTCTGTTAACGAATATATAAAAAAAGATATTCTTCGACCATAAGCTCCTGTTGCAGCAGTATTTTAAACACCCATTGTCAATTCGCAGTTTGATAGCCTTTTCGGCCTATTCTGTTACTATTAAAATCGGCGCCTGCCGTCTGCGTTGCTTCTTCTAAAAATATATTTCCCATTACCCAGCCTTGTCATATCATACTGTTCGTTAAAATTTCAGTTACCGCTGATAGCTGTTTTGCTGATTGTTGTGCTGATTTTGAATTCAAAATGTCCGTCAGGTGACGTATTCTTTGGGGTTATAATTGTGCAAAGTTCAAAGATTTGCGACTCGATGCACTTACAATCAAGTTCTCTGGCATTCTATATCTGGCCGCACTACTGTAAAGATGTAACACTATTTATCTCTTGTATACCGGGGGTCACCCCGCGAGAATGTTATATTGCTCGCTTGTCTTTAATAAAATGCCACATGCATATTTTGGATCTTTTAACTGAATCTCTCGTAGTACCTGAGTTTTTGCATCCACGCAAAGTACCTTAAACTGATACGGTTGATTTGATACAGATAAAATGACTATTTAAAATTTAAATCAATTTATCTTAAAAAGGATAAATGAAATCAATAGCACAAATATAATGTTCTACTCTAGTCTGTAATGTGGTACCGTTTGTAAGGTGACGTGTTTGTTTTTATTAAATGTTAATTAAATGTTTACATGGATATGTGCTACCTCTTCATTGTCTAATTGTGATAATTATTAATTATTTATTTATAAAAGGCAGAATAAAGGCGACGATGGATTTAAATGAAATATTGTTACTGGTAAAATTCAGCAGAAAATAATTGAGCCGAATGAAAATGGCTCAGGTTCTGATTTCAAGCACTACTGTTGTTTTCTAATGCTTATGCTTAATTATGTTGTAAATAAGCCATCAGCTTTTAATACAATAAAGGGGGTGGTAAGCCTTACAAATTACATTTACTTTTACATTTTTTCTCTTTCGCTGCATTTAATACAGTAAAATGTTTACCCACTTTAAAGAATTTGATGGAAAAATGGAATCGTTCACAACTTACGTCAAAGAAGTGGAACAAACTTTCGTTCTACATGATATTAAAGACGAAAAAAGGGTTCTTGCTCTTTTATCTAGTATGAGAGCGAAATTATGTGTTTCATTATGTGAGTTATGTGTATCTAGAGGTTGTGAATCATTAAAATATTCTGAGATTGTTGATATTTCTCTTAAATACTTTAGACCCGCCCCCAACAAATTTATTGAACGTATTAAATTTAGAAAAATTTTTCAAGATGAAACTCAATCAATTGAAGATTTTGCTGCTAGATTAAAAAGGGTTACGACCTTTTGTTCATTTACAGGTGATGCTTTAAATGAAAATTTACCTGAACAGTTTCTGCGCGGTCTGAAAAATGGAAGCATTCAAAATAAACTGATTACTCAAGTTGATGACTTAACTTTTGAAAAAGCTTTAGCTTTACACAATGTAAATATTGAAATTGCTGAAATTAAGCATACAAATTTCAATGTAAATAAAATTTCCAGTACTAAAAATGTACAAAATAAAAAATTACAAAATTGTTCTAAAAACAGAATATCAACAATCATGTAAATACTACACATTCTGACGTGAATGAAAATAAGTCGAAGTACTATAGATGTGGAAATTCCTCACATTTAGCAAATGTATGTAGATTTATAAATGTTACTTGCATCCTTAGTAAAAAAGGGGCCATTTAACACGTTCACGCCGGCGCGGTGGGTCACACTCGACTGTCTCAGGGTTGTCAAGACTCCGGTTTTTTGCACATCACTGTTATTTTAAAGAAAATGTTGTTCCTTTAAATCGCCCAATTGTTCTAATTAAATAAAACAACATTTTATGTATTAAAATACTGGAATCCAAAAAGCTGGAGACTTGGCAGCTTTGAGACAGTCGAGTGTGACCCACCGCGCCGGCGTGAACGTGTTAAGCAAGGTGTGTAGAAGTACAAATTTTCAAAAACAGGTTTATTCTTTAAATGAGACTTCTGATGGGTTAACGAGGTGCCTGGTACACTTATCCCACATCCCTCTGCCATAACAACTGGAGAAGGATAACTTGTAAAAACAGCCATTAGTGACGTATGAAGATGGTGAATTCGGATTGGTTGGGACAAGCCCCGCCCAACCGAGCATGCCAGGACGATACAGTAAATGTGTTAACAGTGAAGTATGATATAGGATCAAATCCTATTAAATTGTCTGATTTAATTGAAAAGAAGGCTAGAGCTGATATGAAATTAGATACTGGATCTGGAATTTCTGCAGTTCCTTTAAAAAGATTTCGCAGAATTTTTCCTGATTATAAAATTTTTCCTCCAGATGTTTAGTTAAAAACTCCAACTGGTGAAATTTTCAAACCTGTAGGTTATGTTGAAGTAAATGTTACTTATGAAAATAAAAGAAAAAATGTAAAGTTGTATCTCATAAAAGAAGGTAATTTTCCAATATTATTTGGCGAAGACTGGGTACCTGAATTAAATATTTTCCACATAATTTAAAATCTGTATATGCAAATGAAGTTTTAAATTATTCTGATAAATTACAAGCTTTGTTACATGATTTTTCTGAATTGTTTACTGCTAAGGCTGGGGAAATTAAAGGATTGCAGGCAGAACTTTATCTTGAAAAAGACGCTACACCCATATTTTGCAAATCTAGTACTGTTACTTATGCAATACGTGCAGCAGTCAATGAAGAATTACAAAGGTTACAAGATGCAGGTATCATTAAAATAGTTACAAACATAAAGTGGACAACTCCTATAGTTCCAGTGGTAAAGCCTAATGGGAAAATTCGTTTATGTGGTGAGTTTAAAGTAACAGTAAATAAACTTCTGAAAGTTGAGAAGTATCATTACATAAGATAGAAGATACGTTAGCGACATTTTTCATTGTCTAATTGTGATTATTATGAATTAATTAGTTACAAAAGACAGAGTAATTATTACTATTTAGAAACTAAATTTATAAGAGAAAAACGAAATAATAAAAAAATCCAGCATTCTAGAAACAGTAGAAGAAGGGGTCTCAAAACAGACTTTGATGAAAAAATGTAAAATGTTTCAAAATAAATTGCTTTTCTCAACAATAAAGAAATCGAAAAGATCATCTGACATTTGTTGTAGATCGATCCAAAGGAGACGCGTGAAAAAATTTTGAACAACAAACGTGTAAAAATACGTTTATTTTATATAATTCAATACTATTTATAGAACTTTCATTTAAAAAATATCGTCCAAAAACGAAGAAAGAAAATAAAAAGATAGATGTCATGCCCTCAAGTTGACAATTCCTTGATATTTTAAAATCAAATTTAACTGGGTTTTTTTTTTCCTAGAAATGAAATTTATATGAGAAAAACGAAAGCAGAAATGAACCCTTCATCCCAGAAACACCAGGGTAAGAAATATCAAAAGGGGCTTTCTGAGCAAATTTACTTTGATGTAAAATAAAGAAAATAATAAAGGAAATTGCTTTTATCACAAGTAAAGCAAGGGAAGATTTCATCTGATATTTGTTGTAGGTAGATCCAAAGAAGAGTTGCTTCTTAGAATAACCAAATGCATTAAAATACGATTTTCTATTTCCAGAACTTACTTGAAATATATATATATATATATATATATGTAATGAATCAGCACTACTCCCGTTATTTCGGTGTAGATCGGGCCGACGACGTAGGATCGCTCCCTCTGAGCTTCTAGCATCTTTAGGTAGTCGCCGTGAGTGGTATCCGAGAATTAATGAAAGTTTATGTGAGTCTCTGCTTAAAGAAAGGCACAGTGTTTTCGGGGACCTCATTTATTAATCCTCTGTACATCCTTTTGAGAAATCAGGCCCCTTTTGGCTTGAGAGCTGTTCAGTTACTTCTTTATGGACATCTGACTCGGGAGTAACGGGTATCGCAAAGCGATACTTGGAAAGCAAAGTTGCGTGGACTTAAGGCATTCTTTAGTTGGTCAAAAGCTCTGTTCTGTGACCCGTGCAGCGGTATAAATATGCTGTATTTTGCATTATTCCTGCTAGGGGCCGTTGAAGTCAAAGGATGCGTCTTTAAACTATAATTGGTCGTTAGCTGAATGATTGACTGCCCGGGATAAAGGCGGTGGCTCGAGTTCGGCCGATGAATATATATATATATATATATATGTCATCTAAAGACGAAAAAAGAAAATAAAAAAAGTGAATTTCATGCCTTCGAGTTAAATATTCCTTGAGATTATAAAATTAAATTTAACTGCGTTATTATCATTATTATTCAGAAATCAAATTTATCAGAGAAAAAAAAAATCATAAAAAAAATCTTGCCTTCCAGAAATAGTAGATTAAGGGATCTCAAAATTGACTTTGAAGAAGAAATGCAAAATGTAGTAAAAAAAAAAATTGCTCTTCAGAAAAGTAAAGAAAGGGGAAAGTTTATCTGACATTTGTTAAATCTTTGAATAACCAACATATTAAAATACGATTATTTTATATACGTCTGTTCTATTTCCAGAACTTTAAAAAAATAAAATAAAATAAAAACATAATGGTATGCCTCCGAGTTAAATATTCCTTGAGATTTTAAAATTTAACTTAGCCGCTTTTTTTTATGGAATTTATAAGAGTAAAATGAAATCAGGAAAAAAAAATCCTGCCTCACAGAAACACCCGGATGAGAAATATCAAAAGTGATTTCGTGAGCCAAATTACTTTGATGTAAAAAGTAAAAAGTAATAAAAGAAATTGCTTTTCTCACCAGAAAAGAAAGCAGAAACTTTATCTGACATTTGCTGTAGACAGATCAAAAGAAGAATTGCATCTTAGAATAACCAAATGCATTAAATTACGATTTTTAACGTCTATTCTATTTCTAGAACTTTCATTTAAAAAAAATACATCGTCTAAAGACAAAGAAAGAAAATAAAAAAAGTAAATATCATGCCTTCGTGTTAAATATTCCTTGAGATTTTAAAATTAAATTTAGCTGCTTTATTATTATTATTATTATTATTAATATGAATTTGAAATCAAATTTATAAGAGAAAAACGAAATCATAAAAAAAATCCTGCATTCTAGAAACTGTAGGATACGGCTTCTCAAAACTGACCATGAAGCAAGACTGTAAATGTAATTAAAAAAATTGCTTTTCTTGAAAGTAAAGAAAGCTAAAAGTTATTATTAATAAAAGTTATTATTAAAGCTAAACGTATTTATTAATTCTTTGAATAATTAACGCATTAAAATAGGATTATTTTATATACGTCTGTTCTATTTCCAGAATTTTCATTAAAAAATATCATCCGAAGGCGAAGAAAGAAAATAAAAAAGCAAATGTCATGCCCTCGTGTTAAATATTCCTTGAGATTTTAAAATTTAACCTAGCCGCTTTTTTTAATGGAATTTATAAGAGTAAAACGAAATCAGAAAAAAAAAAAATCTTTCATCACAGAAACACCCGGATGAGAAATATCAGAAGTGATTTCGTGAGCCAAATTACTTTGATGTAAAAAGTAAAAAGTAATAAAGGAAATTGCTTTTCGCATCAGTAAAGAAAGCGAAAAGTTTATCTGACATTTGTTGTAAGATAGATCCAAAGAAGACTTGCATCTTAGAATAAGTAAATGCTTTAATATACAATTTTTTATGTCTATTCTATTTCTGGAACTTACACTGAAAAAGTATATATTGTCCAAAAGTAAATCTCATGCCCTTGAATTATCCATGATAGTTAAATATTCCATGAAATTTTAAAATTAAATTTAGCCGCTTTATTGTTATTAATCCTGCATTCCAGAAACGGCAGGATAAGAAAGATCAAAAATGACTTTGTGACCTTTCACTTTGAAGAAAAAATGTAAAAAGTAATAAAAACAATTTTTTTCTCAGAAGTAAAGAAAGCGAAAATTTTATCTGATATTTGTTGTAGATAGATCCAAAGAAGACTTGCTTTTTAGAATAACCGAATGCATTAGAATATTATTTTTAACGCCTGTTCTATTTTTAGAACTTACATTTAAAAAAATACATCATCTGAACACGAAGAAAGAAAAAAAAAGTAAAAGTCATGACTTCAAGTTAAATATTCCTTGAGATTTTAAAATTAAATTTAACCGTTTTATTATTGTTATTATTATTATTATTATTATTATTATTATTATTATTATTAATATTACTATTATTATTAATTTGAAATCAAATTTATAAGAGAAAACCGAATTCATAAAAAAATCCTGCATTCCAGAAACTGTAGAATAAGGCATCTCAAAACTGACCTTAAAGAAAGACTGTAAAAAGTAATAAAAAATCTGCTTTTCTTGAAAGTAAAGAAAGCAAAATGTTTATCTGACATTTATTAATTCTTTGAATAACCAACGTATTAAAATACGATTATTTTATATACTTCTGTTCTATTTCCAGAACTTTCATAAAAAAAAATTATCGTCCAAAGACGAAGAAAGAAAATGAAAAAGTAAATGTCATGCCCTCGATTTAAATATTCCTTGAGATTTTTAAATTTAACCAAGCCTCTTTTTTTTTAATGGAATTTATAAGAGTAAAACGAAATCAGAAAAAAGAAATCCTGCATCACAGAAACACCCGGATGAGAAATATCAAAAGTGATTTCGTGAACCAAATTACTTCGATGTAAAAAGTAAAATGTAATAAAGGAAATTGCTTTTATCACAAATAAAGAAAGCGAAAAGATTATCTGACATTTGTTGTAGATAGATCAATAGAAGATTTAAGAAAAATCTTTGAATAACCAATACATTAATAATATACGATTTATTTATATTCGTCTAGTCCATTTCTAGAACTTACATTTAAAAAATATCATCCAAAGGCGAAGAAAGAAAATAAAAATTAAATACCATGCCCTCGAGTTAAATATCCCTTGAGATTTTAAAATTAAATTTAGCCGCTTTATTTTATTTATTTATTTATTTTTAGAAATCAAATTAATAATTGAAAACCGACATCCGGAAAAAAACTTTTGAAACAGCAGGATTGGGAATCTTAAAACTGACTTTCTGAGGTAATTTACTTTGAGGGTAAAATAAGTAAAAAATCTAGAGAACAGGAATTCTGCTTTTTCAGAATTTAGTGTCTTCCCCGACATTTCCATTACTTCATTTTCTTCTGATGGACTGGTGGCTTCTATTATTATGAAACAGCCATTATAAATGAAGTGTTAGGTGAACATGAAAGAGCAGCCGTAAAAAGTTAGAACTCTGATTTTCTGTTCAAAATGGGGGGAAAAATGGACATTATTGTTTTATTTTTATTTATTTATTTATTTTTACGGCTGCTCTTTCATGTTCACCTAACACTTCATTTATAATGGCTGTTTCATAATAATAGAAGCCACCAGTCCATCAGAAGAAAATAACTCGGTTAAGCGCGACTCTACTGCAGTACAAAACATATTTCAATTTTAAGATTTAAAGCACACGTTTTATTTTATGTAAAATGACGTCATTCGCATCCGCTTAAGAATTCCACATTTACGATCATTCGCATCCGCTTAAGAATTCCACATTTACGATCATTCGCATCCGCTTAAGAATTCCACATTTACGATCTACTCTTAAACATCTACAGTAAAGCATGCATAGCACATCACTATCACGAAATAATGCACAAATGCAGCAAAAAGATTCCGTCATTCAAGAAAATCGAAAAAAAAAGGCTATCTAATGATCCATAGATACTTACAATTAAATATAGTATACAGGGTGTCCGGTCTCAACGGTGTCCAATGGCTAATTCCTAAACCGTTAGTCATAGACATATAGTTCCAATTACAAAAATGTTTTAAATCAGGTAAAGAAATATTTTAAAAGCGATTTGGGTCAATAAAAACATTTCTTAAAAAATTACGAAATAAAAAATTTTATACGCCCCCCCCCCCCCCCCGGTCCTATAAGTTATATTTAGTAAAATTTTCCCATTGCACTGACAAGTAAGACAAAAAAAGTCCCATTCATATAACGCTAAAATTGAGCGAGTTATGAAACTTTAAAAATGCATGACTTATGCCACTTTTCTGCTCTGAAAACAAATGAGTTCGGCTTAACTTTGAGGGGTCCCTTATCAAGTGCTTAAAGTATTCGAAGATCTTACTTCATGTGTATCTGCGCTTTGAAAAAAATCGTACAAGTATTACGATTAAGTTAACATTTATTAAGTTTCACATTGGCTAAAATAACATATGTTTTATTTTGTCAGGATTTTAGACTGTTTCTTTTATGATTTCTTTTAATAAAAATTATGTTATTTTTATAAGTTTTTATGTTACTTTAACGATCGTATGTATGCTTTTCCAGTCAAAATTTAACTCGAACTTTAACTCACTTTTAAATATCCGATCGAGATTACAGTTTACATACTGGCACAAATCCAATAACAATCTTATATTATTATGATTTTCGGTGGATACCATTTATACTTATTTTACAGGATAACACAAAAAATTTCGGATAGCTTACCGCCAAGAATTTTAAGAAAAAGTTTTAGATTATATAATACAAGACTGCGATTGTTGGTTTTTTAACTTTTGAGTAAATTTTAGCACTGAATCCGAAAATTACATTAATTTTTAACCATCATGTCAAGATATTTCGCAAATCATAAATTGTCAAATTTAAAGAATAACAAAAATCGGATACTATAAAGTACAGGAGATGGTTGTGTTTTTTAACTTTTGATAATTGATTTTTGTGTACTTTTTAGCACTGAATCTGAAAATGACGTTCATTTTTAATCATTTATTCAATAATTTATTCGATACTTTTGCTTATCCTGGAATTCTTACAGCTAAATAGCTGGGTGGACCGATGAAATGAGGGAGGAGATTCAATTTTAACTTTGAACTTTTTAACTTTGAAATTTGCAAAAAATCCTGATGTGATGGTTAAAAACGAAGGTCAATTTCATATACAGCGGTACAGGAGACATAAGAATCAATTATCAAAAGCTAAAAAGCATGATCTAACCCAACTTTTGCAGGCTAGTATAATCTAATAATATTTTAAAATATGTACCATTTTGTAAAGAATTGAGGCTGTTAATTTTGCATAATTTTATTTAACAAAAATTCTGTTTTTTCTTTCTTCTTAAATGTTTATTACAAATTGTATATTTTGCATTAATATGTCAGAATGATTAAAGATTTAAATTTATATTGCAATGTTAATTTTACTCTCAACCATTTTTTAATATATCTGACGAAATTATATTTCGACTAAATTTGTGAATGATCCCCAATTTGCAGCAAAAAGTATGCTCCAACTTTAAACAGCTATTACTCGGTCAATTTTAATCGTAGAATAACGGGACTTTTTGTATATTACTTGTCATTATAAAAGGAAAATTTTACTAAATATAACTTATAGGACCGGGGACAGTATAAAAATTTAAATTTCGTAATTTTTAAGAAATGCTTTTATTAACCCAAATCACTTTTAAAATATTTCTTTACATGATTTTAAACATTTTTGTAATTGGAACTATATGTCTATGACTAACGGTTTAGGAATTAGCCATTGGACACCGTTGAGACCGGACACCCTGTATAATAGCTCCATTGTTTTAACAGAAATCATTCTTTTATATATTTTTTTCAAAATAGCACGTATTTTAATTACATTTTCTTTCGGTTCTTGCGAGAAAATGGCAACAAAAATATATAATTACTACTTTAAAACTATTTTTCCTTTACTTTATACAGAAATAGAGTACTACTTCCGTTGCCAATATTAAGCAAATGGCTCCAAAAACTACAAAAAAATTAATATTTCAAAAATAAATGGAGATATAGTTTCAAACAAAATGCATTTAAAAGAACCCTTTTTTCCCAATACGATGGTATAAAAATTAAAAATGTGCGATGCTTAGATGTTTAAAAAATTGCTAAAGAGTATTTAATCGTAATGCTTTGTTTTACGGCTAGCTTCTGTAAGGTAACGCTATTTTTTGGACACAAAATAAGCTGGGAGAAAGAAATAGCTTAACGTACCGGAGGCTAATAAAGAAAATTGCTTTTCTCACAAGTACAGAAAACAAAAATCTTATTTAACATTTGTTGTAGATAGATCCAAAGAAAACTTGTATCTAAGAATAACCAATGCATTAAAATAGAATTTTTTTATATGGTCTATTCTATGTCTAGAACTTACATTGAAAAATTTCGCTTGATGTAAAAAATAAAAATAGGAAATACTTTATTGTAAGAAGTAAAATACTTTGATGCAAAATGTAAAAAGTAATAAAGGAAATTGATTTTATCACAAGTGAAGAAAGCTTAAAGTTTATCTGTCAATTGTTGTAGATAGATCAACAGAAGACTTAAGAAAAATCTTAGAATAACCAATGCATTAAAAGAGGATTTTTTAATATATTTCTATTCTATGTCTAGAACTTACACTGAAAAAATATCGCTTGATGTAAAAAGTAAATACAGGAAATACTTTGATGTAAAAAGTAAGATACTTTGATGTAAAAAATAAATTATTTGATGTAAAAGAAAAAGTAATAAAGGAAATTGCTTTTATTAGAAGTAAAGAAAGTGAAAAGTTTGTCTGTCATTTGTTATAGGTAGATCCATAGAAGACTTGAGAAAAATATTAGAATAACCAATGCATAAAATTACGATTAAAGTAAAAGGTAAAGAAAAAAAGGAAATAAAGGAAATAATGTAAAAAATAAATAAAATAAGTGAATGTAAATAAATGTAAATAAGTAAAGTATGTAAATAAATAAAATAAGTAAATGTAAAAAGTAAATTAAGGAAATATTTTGATGTAAAAAGTAAATAAAGGATATACTTTGATGTAAAAAGTAAGATACTTTGATGTAAAAAATAAATTGTTTGATGTAAAAGTAAAAAGTAATAATGGAAATTGCTTTTATTAGAAGCAAAGAGAACGGAAAGTGTATTTGTAATTTGTTGTAGATCGATCCATAGAAGACTTAAGAAAATTTTTAGAATAACCAATGCATTAAAATACTACTTTATTCTATTTCTAGACCTTTCTTTAAAAAAATACCGCCCAAATATGAAGAAAAATATATAAAAAGTAAATCTCATGCCCTCGAATTGGAGATTTTTAAATTAGAATTATTACTCGAGCTGTTTAAGGGTATGAGGATTTATTTTCAATTATTTATGTTGTTTTAGCAAGAAAATCTGGAAAGAAAAATTATGTATAAATATTTAAAGACCAAATTCAATTTGCGAAAAATTAAAAAAATATGTAAATCTATCAATTCTTTTCTTTAATAAAATGCGTTCCAATTTTCAAAATATTTTTTTCTTTTTTACTTTACTCTTTCTAAAGAGAAAAATATTGTAATCGAGATTTTTTAGACTTCCGTTTTTCGACGGATCTACACGTTTTAGGGGTCAGAGATCCCGAAAAACATGTTTATACAAAATGTCTGCCTGTTCGTCTGTCCATATGTTCGCTTTGTAACATCAAAAAGCGTATGAAGTTATGCACAGAATTGAACCAAATTTTTTGTGTATATTTGGCTTTGACCAACAGGTTCTCATTGAATTTGGAAATATTCTGCCGGAAAGGGGCGCTGTCATATCGATTTTTGAGCGATTTTCATTATTGTACCATCGAAAAGTGTATGAAGTTATGCATAGAATTGAACTAAAAGTTATATATATGTGTTTGGCTATGGCCAGCAAATCCTCTTTAGATTTGGAAATATTCCGCAGAAAGGCGGCGCTGTAATACCAATTTTTGTGTCCTTTCAATATCGTATCGTCGAAAAGGGTATGAAGTTATGCACAGAATTGAACCAAATTTCCTGTGTATGTTTCTTCGATATGGCCAAAACTTAAAATTATAATTAATGCATAAAATGAAAGAGCAACTCAAACAGTTTTACCTACAAGCTTACAAGTGTTCAACGTGAGCACCTTTCGGCACACGACACACATTAAGTCGATAGCTCAGTTCTTCCCAAACGTTGATTAGCAAAGAAGTTCTATTCAGACGCTCACCCGATTGAACGCCATATTATTTCTACCTGTGGGGGTTCATAAAGGATCGTGTGTATGTGCCTCCATTACCAACTGACCCTTGCAGCTGTTGCAACAATGATCCCACAAACACTCATCAACGTTTGGGAAGAACTGAGCTATCGACTTGATCTGTGCCATGTGACGAAAGGTGATCACATTGAACACCTGTAAGCTTGTAGATAAAACTGTTTGAGGTGCTCTTTCATTTTATGTATTAATTATAATTTTAAGTTTTATGTAATAATTACTACCAAGCGTTAAAACCCCGATATTCATTTAGAAACATCCCGTATATTTTATACGGAGTTATAGTTTCTTTGACATAACTGACCGACCTCTCTTCGCCCGTATAAAAGGAATAAAAGGATGCATTACACCGCACGAAATATACCGAATTCCACATTTATTTACTGGCATACTGTTATTATCGTTGCCGCCGAAAGAGGACGAAAACATTGGCGCCCCCATCTCTATAAATGGCTGAATGACATTCCCTTAGTTTTGGCATTGACGCCAAGATCGATAATTCTACGCTCTCACCCGCAATAACCTCATACATTTAAGCGGCCGTTTAAGCTATTTGTTCCGCCTGACAGAATTTCCTGTCAATATATATTTCTAGTATTCTTACCATTCATTTAAATAAAACGAAAAGTGCCCAGATAGGGTGTATATATAGATATGGTGATGGCATTGAGCTCGGACACTATTCACACTAATTGTATTTTATACTCTTATTTCAAAGAACAATGCCCCTCAAAAAATAAATTAAAGGGGGATTAGCCCCCACCTCTCTGTTTCCGATCTGTATACTTAACCAATGAGCCTAAAAATCTCATCAGGGAAGTGCCTTATCAGAATAAACCGGTATACCAAATTTGAAGCAAATCGGATAGAAAAACCCATTTATCTAAATTAAGGGGGTTCCCCCCTTTATACTTAAAATAATGAATCGCCAAATCTAATCAGTGAAGTGCCTTGTCAGAATTAACCGGTATAGCAAATTTGAAGCAAATCTGATAATTCTGCATGAAAAACACATTTATCTAAGTTACGGGAGGGGGGGTGGTTACAGGAGGTTCCCCACGTTCCGTTCTTTATGTTTAACCAATGAAATCCTGAAACTAATCAGGGAAGCGCCTTATCAGAATGAATCTAGAAAAAAAATTGAAGCAAATCGGATATTTCTATCAAAAGTTATTGCGTTACATACATACATACATACATACATACATACATACATACATACATACACACATACTTACATATTTACATACTGTATGTAAGTATGTTATGTATATATATGTATGCAAATATGTACATATTTGCATACAGAACCTGCGGGCACATTAGATCTCAGGCTTTGATAGCCTGTGAGCTAAAAAGTAAAATTTGCCTCATCGGAAGATAGAAAATTGCGATGAAATACAGATAATACGACTATTTTGGAACAGTTGCGTTTAAAAGTCACCCCCATCCTCCCTTTCCGCTGTTTCTCACAGACTAATATTCCTGACAAACGAAAACAGATGGAAATTGTACGTGAAACGGTATGGCAAATGAGTTGCATTCGTACTATAACTAGTTTTATAAATATTCAGTTCTTGGTGCAGGGCCGAAACTAGGGAGGTGCAGAGGGGGCAAATGCCCCAGGCTCCAGAACGAAAGGCGAAGGGGGGAGCCGAATAAAGCTTTTGTTTGTTGTTTCATACAAAAATGTATATATATATGAAATACAGAGACACTCGCAAGTTAATATTAAACCTATGGGAGCGTTCTTTTCAAATTTCTGAAAGTGAAAGTAACTTTATATATAATTAATATATATATATATATATGCAGCCAAAATCGAAAAAGTAAACACTAACCAGGTTAGAATTCAATCTCAGCTATTCTAATTCTAAGCAATGTAAAAAGATCATTTAAAACTATTCAAGTGAGAAATTTGAAAAAGAACACTCCCATAGGTTTAACATTAGCTTGCGAGTTTCTGTGTATTTCATATCTATAAATTTTTGTATGAAACGGCAAACAAATTCTTCATTTGGCGTCCCCTTCTTCTTTCGTTCTGGCGACCGGGGCACATGCCCCCTAGTTTCAGCCCTGCTCTATTATAATTCGATCTTAAACGTTGAAATACGTTTGAAATAGGGTGTCAATTCGAAATACAGTTAAACAAAATACAAAATTATAACAGCAAAATACAGTTAATATAAAGTAACGCTTTACGAATTAGCTATTTATCAAAAATAAGAAAAGATACCCTGTTTAATTTTATTACTTCGCATAGAATAATAGAGTATACTTCGCCAAAAGAGGATGAAAACTTTGACTCCCCTCTCTCTGTATCGCTTGATGATATTCTCCCAGTTTTGGCATTGACGCCAAGATCGATGATATTCCTCGCGCCCGCTTCATCCGCAATCTCTCTCCCCCTGCCCCCAGTCTCCATTTAAGAGACCTTTTAACTGCGGATCCTAAATTGTCGGTGAGACGCAGTTTTATCTTTTATTATCTCCTCCAACACATTATCTTATTAGGTGCGTTTGTAATTACAGTGTACTCTCGATTATCCGTGCGCGGATTATCCGGTTTGCGAATTATCCGTACTCATTCTGGACTCACACATACACAAAAATAAATAAATAAATAAAACAAATAAATAAAGACAAACATTTTCACGATTATCATGCATGTAAAATCGATGTTAATGTGAATTAGAATCTTTTTCGGTTTTGACGGATAGGGTTAAAGGGGATGGGAGGGCATGCGAGCCTGGCTTCCAGTATTTGACAGATGAAGACATCGTTTCTAACCGTGTTGTTAAATCTAATAGTGATGATAGTACTGATGCAGAAGATGTATTAAATGAAGGAGATACAATTTCTCATTGTACTGCTCTACAATCTGTAGAAACTTTGTTAGACTATATGGGAGAAAGGGGATTTGATTACGGTGACATTACTGCGGTTCGTAAAGTATGTGTTGATTATATAAGACAAGAGATGAACAAACAGCAGAAGCAAAGATGCATTACAGATTTTTTTAAGCAGTAAATATTAAAAGGAAAATTCCTAGTTTGATGTTACTCAGCCTACAAATGTAATTTTTATAGGTTTGTATTGATGTTGATTTTTTCTTTAATAAAAAAGAGTTTTCGGATTATCCGTGTTTTTCGATTGTCCGTGCGACCTCTCCCGGTGATTAACCCGGATAATAGGGTGTGCACTGTATATAAATACGTAGCGCCTAGAGCCGTGGTCTAGTCCGTCCGTCTGTCTGTTCGTCGATCCGCATACAACAGCGCAAAAGCTACTCAAATTAAGTGGTTTGAAATTTAATATCTAGAATCGTTGCAATACTTCGTCGAGTCATTTCAAATGTTTTTGTCGAGTCATTTCAAAGATATTAACAAAGGTTTTCTTCATTCTGTCAAATCCTATCCTGCGTAAGGAATCCAATGCTATCCCATGATAGGTCATGATTCTAGGTTCCCAGGGTGATGACGCATCATTCTACTGTTATCAGTATCGGAGTCTTTTCTCGTATCACGGGGTGTTTTTTATGTTTAATGGTTTTAAGAGGAAGCTGATAGATGTCTTACAAGAGGGGAACCTTTCTGTCAAGTAGAGCTAAACTCCTTATCTCCTGACCCATTGTTGATTTCCCACATCCTTTTGTGAATAAACCGCAAGACGATCCAGAACAAAAGATTTTCTGTAAAAACGTAGAAGGGTGGCAAAAGAAGCGTTTAAACGCAACCTTAAGGTGCAAATAAAACATCATTCTAATTAGACCACGGGATAAGAGCTTAAAAGATGCTTAAAAATAAGTTTCGTTTACCAACGTTCGGGAGTATATGAATTTTTGCATGTTTAACCCTTAGATATTACTTATTGAAAAAACATAAAGTTGCCCAAAAGAAACGTGCACATTAAAAAAATAATAACTGTATAAAGTGGAATTGTATTTCAAAACCGGTTTACATCATTTTACAAGAATGTTCTCACTAGATGGCGCTTTACACGGATATTTTTTAATTAAAAATAAAATATGCATGTAAGCTGCTTGCAAAAATTTGTTTATATTATATTTTATAATAATATAAGAAACATTTTTATAAATAAAAGCAACCTAAGTATTTTAAATAATATTTTGATATCTTTTAATTTAAAAGAAAGCTTTCTATACTTCCGCACATTTGTTTACAAACATATGTGATCCTTCGATCAAATTTTCTCTTTTATTTATGTTATTACGAGGGATATAGGCCCAGGGGGGGGGGGGAGTGCCCTTCGTGGGGGCCTTTCTAAGGGAACCTAACCCGTATTTACGCATGGAAATCCATGGCTCGAAGAAAACCACGAAAACTCCGAACGATTAGGCCGACGGGCGCGATTGGGTTCGAACCCAGCACCTCCCGTCTACCAGCTTCGAGAGCGGAACCTCTCAGCCACTGGTGGGGCTCTTTGTATTGGGAATTGGTTTAGTGGTTCGAGAATACTGGTCGTAGCTGCTTTTGATATTTTTCATTATATGAAAATAAATAATGTTCAATTCACTAAGAAACTGTCTTTTAAACATATTCTTTAGCCTATCTCTTTTTTCGAATAAGTGTATTATTTATTTAATTTTCTCATTTTATATGCTTGTAAGTATAGCTTTCTTATTTATAGCTATACAAATTATAAACGACAAAATTATGTTATTGCCAAATAAAATATTGTTTATTTATAAGTGAGAAATATGATATGCTTTTGTTTTAATAAAATTATTAATTTATTTAAAACTGTGTAAGGTTCATTTCGCCCATATTTCTTTTCACTCACAACATATAGGGCATGGACACCCTTAAGGAATTGCTTTTTAAAAAAATTAATAGTTATAATTATTATTTTTCCGTTGTTTCAATATTATATTAATCTATCAACAGTAATTGACTATTCTCATAGTCGCATTTCCCAATGTGAATCAACATTTAATTGTACAGAAAGCAGAGTAATTTCTTCAGAGATGAATGACATTTAAGATAGAAAATATATAGACAATTAACAACTTATGTAATGGGGTGGGGTTGAGCCCCTCTTTCCCCTATGCACTTAAACATTTTTTCGCTGCTTCCTCATTGGTTTGATTCATTGCCAGATTATAAAATATGCAAGGCAGAGTCTTTTTTTAAAATAATTTACTTACAATATCAAAAATTTTATTTATCACATGAAATTTATTAAAAGAAGCTATAAAAATTTCGTTCTTATTACATTCTGGTAAATTCAATTTAAAAATTAAATTCGATTACTTAGGTTTTCAGTTAAATCAGAAGATCCTATGCACTATGAATATTACTGAAATCGCACTTTTAGTATTGTCCATATAAGGTATATTTTACTGGAAATTGACTATTTAAGCATTCCAGTGATGGACAATAGTATTAAAGTCTTAAAAATAAATTAAATTTTATAAATGGTCATTAGTATATAAAATCCAAAGTTTTCTATTACTAACAAAATAAAAACATGCAAATTTTGCAAGAAAATAAAGAATATATAAATTTATTAAGTGAAATTTATTAAGTGATGTTAGCATGCTCTTAGCATGTTCATTAAGATTTTCACTGAAAAACAGTGGAACTTCGAAACATTATTTTCTGCTTCCTGATTGGTTTGATAAAGAATGTTAACAATAACTCAGATTATAAACATGCAAAGAGGAGTTATAGAAAAAAAAAGTTAAATTTTTATTGGTCATTTTTTTAAACCAAAAACTTTGAAGGGTGTCCTTTTCTGGCACATCTTACCCTATATATTTTTTAAATTTTGTACTAGCCTTTTATGTATTTTTCATTTTTCATTGTGCTTTTTCTTTCTTTTCTTTTCTTTTCTTTTTTCGTAATTAGTAATTTTTATGAACTTATAATTAATACATTTTGCACTTAATTTGTTTTTGGTGATAAGTTTTTATGAAATATTGTTTCGGGGAGGGTGTATAGAGCACAATCTAAAGTTTTGCGCACAGGTGCTGAACACTACTGGTACGCGACTGTATTTACTGTATTATAAATCTTAAAAAATCAATAAATTAAGCATGTTTTTTTAAACATATTTTATATGCAGTTATAACACAATCATAATCAGTTTGGAATATGTCAAAAATCATGATTTAATTCCATAAGAAGTTATTTAAAAGTATAATATTTATGCTTAAAACTGCATGCAAGTTTGTTTAATTGTTTGTTACTGATCTACATAATTTACCAATCTATATATTTTTCAGTATTGTCTTATTTGAAAGTAGATAATCTAAAGCACAGTTGTCAATATAAAATGTTTTCTATGTTTGGTTTTTTTTTATGGAGTTTTTAAATTTAGTATATTTTGTAATTATATTACTCAAGAATAAATGATAGATGGCCTCAAAGTTCCCTCTTTCCCGAGTTTCTACCTAATTATTTTTTTACTGCATGTGTTTAGTTAATGCACATTTTGACTGATAGACTTATTTTGATTTCCTTATATTATAACTTGGGAAAAAAATATTATTTTTACAATTGATAAAATATTTTTGCCTTTATTAAAACAATCATTGTTCTATCATTTATAAATGTTATTATATTTTATTTATGAGCAGTCACTTTTGAAGCAATTTGGTATTTTAATGACAGATAGTTTACCGTGATTGCAAACGAAATCTCCATATCCCATGTTTGTAAACAAACATGCGCAAGGATACAAAACTTTTTTTTTTCCAATCGTGAAAACCTTTTTAAGAATCGGAAAGTAGTTTTATTTATTAAAACTATTTATTATATCATTATAAAACATAATAAAGGCAAGTTTATGAAAGCAGATTGCATGTATATTTTATTTTTCATTAAAAAATATCCATGTAAAGCGCCATCTTGTGACAACTTTCATGTAAAATGATGCAAACCGGTGTTGAAATATAGTTCCACTTTATACAGCTATTATGTTTTTATGTGCACATTTCCTTTGGGCAACTTTGTGTTTTTTTATAAGTAATATGTAATGATTAAACATACAAAAATTCGCAAACTCCCGAAGTTTGGTAAACGAAGATGAACAATTCTTGCTTACAGCCCATGGTCTAAATTGTTATCAGTATCGGCGTCTTTTCTTGTGGTCACGCGGTATTTTTTATCTTTAATGGCTTTAAAAGGAAACGGACTGATATCTTGCAAAAGAGGAAGCTTTCCGTCAAGTAGAGCTAAACTCCTTATCTCCTGACCCATTGTTGATTGCCCACATCCTTTTGTGAATAAACCGCATGAAGATGCATTTTCGCCGATCCCAACCGTTATAGCAAAAATAAGAAACTGCGCATGCGTTGGGACTTAGATTGAAATTCTCTTACTAGAAAACTTGTACAAGGTTACAGAGGTTACTATGTCATCATGCTAAATTGGCGATTACTTTTCGGCGTTGGAAAATATTTCAATGTCTTGTTATTGTGATACGGTGATACAGTGTAGAGCTTATGTAAACTTATTTGATTTGATATTTTTAATGAATTTACCTGAACAATATACGTATATTCGTGTCAAAAGTGATAAAAATATTTGCTTAAAGAGTTCTGACACTTTTTCTTCTGTCATCAACTTTAATGTGGTTTTTAAATAAATAACAATATTACCTATATTAGATAATAAATTGTTATGTTTGATAACTTAACATTTTTCTCAAAATTTACAGGTAATCTAGACTGGTAATTAACAACAACAACAGCAAAAATATAATTATTATTAGACTTATTATTATTATTAGATTTATTATTATTATTATTAGATTTACAGTGGTGTTTTAGGACTTGAAATTTTCTTATGATATTTTACTTTTTTGTGAATCTAGCGACTTAAATCTCTAATATTAATTTATAGTATCTTTTAAATATGGGTGATACAGTGTAGAGCTTATGTAAACTTATTTGATTTGATATTTTTATTGAATTTACCTGAACAATATACGTATATTCCTGTCAAAAGTGATAAAAATATATGCTTAAACAGTTTTGACTCTTTTTCTTCTGTCATCAACTTTAATGTGATTTATAAATAAATAACAATATTACCTACATTAGATAATAAATTGTTATGTTTGATAATTTAACATTTTTCTCAAAATTCACAGATAATCTAAACTGGTAATTAACAACAACAACAGCAAAAATATAATTATTATTAGACTTATTATTATTATTAGATTTATTATTATTATTATTAGATTTACAGTGGTGTTTTAGGACTTGAGGTTTTCTTATGATATTTTACTTTTTTGTGAATATACCTACTTAAATCTTTAATATTAATTTATATTATCTTTTAAATATGGTGATACAGTTTAGAGCTTATGTAAACTTATTTTATTTGATATTTTTAATGAATTTACCTAACAATATACGTATATTCCTGTCAAAAGTTATAAAAATATTTGCTTAAATAGTTTTGACTCTTTTTCTTCTGTCATCAGCTTTAATGTGATTTATAAATAAATAACAATATTACCTATATTAGATAGTAAATTGTTATGTTTGATAATTTAACATTTTTCTCAAAATTTACAGATAATCTAAACTGGTCATTAACAACAGCAAAAACATTATTATTATTAGATTTATTATTATTATTATTATTAGATTTACAGTGGTGTTTTAAGACTTGAGGTTTTCTTATGATATTTTACTTTTTTGTGAATATACCTACTTAAATCTCTAATACCAATTTATAGTATATTTTAAATATGGTGATACAGTGCAGAGCTTATGTAAACTTATTTGATTTGATATTTTTAATGAATTTACCTGAACACTATACGTATATTCCTGTCAAATGTGATAAAAATATTTGCTTAAACAGTTTTGACTCTTTTTCTTCTGTCATCAGCTTTAATGTGATTTATAAATAAATAACAATATTACCTATATTAGATGATAAATTGTTATGTTTGATAATTTAACATTTTTCTCAAAATTTATAGATAATCTAAACTGGTAATTAACAACAATAACAGCAAAAATATTATTATTACTATATTTATTATTATTATTATTAGATTTATTATTATTATTATTAGATTTATTATTATTATTATTAGATTTATTATTATTATTATTAGATTTACAGTGGTGTTTTAGGACTTGAGGTTTTCTAATGATATTTTACTTTTTTGTGAATATAGCGACTTAAATCTCTAATATTAATTTATAGTATCTTTTAAATATGGTGATACAGTGTAGAACTTATGTAAACTTATTTGATTTGTTATTTTTAATGAATTTACCTGAACAATATAAGTATATTCCTGTCAAAAGTGATAAAAATATATGCTTAAACAGTTTTGACTCTTTTTCTTCTGTCATCAGCTCTAATGTGATTTATAAATAAATAACAATATTACCTATATTAGATAATAAATTGTTATGTTTGATAATTTAACATTTTTCTCAAAATTTACAGATAATCTAAACTGGTAATTAACAACAACAACAACAAAAATATAATTATTATTAGACTTATTAAATTATTATTAGATTTATTATTATTATTATTATTATTATTATTATTGTTAGATTTACAGTGGTGTTTTAGGACTTGAAATTTTCTTATGATATTTTACTTTTTTGTGAATCTAGCGACTTAAATCTTTAATATTAATTTATATTATCTTTTAAATATGGTGATACAGCCTAGAGCTTATGTAAACTTATTTGATTTGATATTTTTAATGAACTTACCTGAACAATATACGTATATTCCTGTCAAAAGTGATAAAAATATATGCTTAAACAGTTTTGACTCTTTTTCTTCTGTCATCAGCTCTAATGTGATTTATAAATAAATAACAATATTACCTATATTAGATAATAAATTGTTATGTTTGATAATTTAACATTTTTCTCAAAATTTACAGGTAATCTAAACTGGTAATTAACAACAACAACAGCAAAAATATAATTATTATTAGACTTATTATTATTATTAGATTTATTATTATTATTATTAGAATTACAGTGGTGTTTTAGGACTTGAAATTTTCTTATGATATTTTACTTTTTTGTGAATCTAGCGAATTAAATCTTTAATATTAATTTATATTATCTTTTAAATATGGTGATACAGCCTAGAGCTTATGTAAACTTATTTGATTTGATATTTTTAATGAACTTACCTGAACAATATACGTATATTCCTGTCAAAAGTTATAAAAATATTTGCTTAAACAGTTTTGACTCTTTTTCTTCTGTCATCAGCTTTAATGTGATTTATAAATAAATAACAATATTACCTATATTAGATAATAAATTGTTATGTGTGATAATTTAACATTTTTCTCAAAATTTACAGATAATCTAAACTGGTAATTAACAACAGCAAAAACATTATTATTATTAGATTTATTATTATTATTATATTAGATTTATTATTATTATTATTAGATTTATTATTATTATTATTAGATTTATTATTATTATTATTAGATTTACAGTGGTTTTTTAGGACTTGAGGTTTTCTTATGATATTTTACTTTTTTGTGAATATAGCGACTTAAATCTCTAATATTAATTTATAGTATCTTTTAAATATGGTGATGCAGTGTAGAACTTCTGTAAACTTATTTGATTTGATATTTTTAATGAATTTACCTGAACAATATACGTATATTCCTGCCAAAAGTTATAAAAATATTTGCTTAAACAGTTTTGACTCTTTTTCTTCTGTTATCAGCTTTAATGTGATTTATAAATATATAACAATATTACCTATATTAGATAATAAATTGTTATGTTTGATAATTTAACATTTTTCTCAAAATTTACAGATAATCTAAACTGGTAATTAACAACAACAACAAAAAAAAATATAATAATTATTAGACTTATTATTATTATTATTAGATTTATTATTATTATTATTATTAGATTTACAGTGGTGTTTTATGACTTGAAATTTTCTTATGATATTTTACTTTTTTGTGAATCTAGCGACTTAAATCTTTAATATTAATTTATATTATCTTTTAAATATGGTGATACAGTTTAGAGCTTATGCAAACTTATTTTATTTGATATTTTTAATGAATTTACCTGAACAATATACGTATATTCCTGTCAAAAGTTATAAAAATATTTTCTTAAACAGTTTTAACTCTTTTTCTTCTGTCATCAGCTTTAATGTGATTTATAAATAAATAACAATATTACCTATATTAGATAATAAATTGTTATGTTTGATAATTTAACATTTTTCTCAAAATTTATAGATAATCTAAACTGGTAATTAACAACAACAACAGCAAAAATATTATTATTACTCTATTTATTATTATTATTATTAGATTTATTATTATTATTATTATCAGATTTATTATTATTATTATTAGATTTACAGTGGTATTTTAGGACTTGAGATTTTCTTATGATATTTTACTTTTTTGTGAATCTAGCGACTTAAATCTCTAATATTAATTTATAGTATCTTTTAAATATGGTGATACAGTGTAGAGCTTATGTAAACTTATTTGATTTGATATTTTTTTAATGAATTTACCTGAACAATATGCGTATATTCCTTTCAAAAGTGATAAAAATATATGCTTAAACAGTTTTGACTCTTTTTCTTCTACCATCAACTTTAATGTGATTTATAAATAAATAACAATATTACCTATATTAGATAATAAATTGTTATGTTTGATAATTTAACATTTTTTTCTCAAAATTTACAGATATTCTAAACTGGTAATTAACAACAACAGCAAAAATATTATTATTATTAGATTTAATATTTTTATTATTAGATTTACAGTGGTGTTTTAGGAGTTGAGATTTTTTTATGATATTTTACTTTTTTGTGAATCTAGTGACTTAAATCTCTAATATTAATTTATAGTATCTTTTAAATATGTTTCCTGGTTTATTCATATTAAGATATTTAAATAGTTTATTGAAATATTTTATCATTACTGACAGTATGTTATATGTTATAATATTTAATTTTTTATCATTATTAACGTATTGTAATTAAATATTACCAGATATTAATATTAATGTTGTATCAATGCAAATAAAAAAGATATACTATTTATAATAAATATTATCTATATTAGATAAATAAATTTATAATATTACAAGATATGTTATAGAGAGATATTTTAAAACACATACTATCAAATATTAAAATACTAGCTTAATTATATTTTTTTAAGAAATATAATTATATTATTATATTATTATAAATTTAAAAATATAATTATATAATTATAATTTTTTTAAATATTAAAATACTATCTTAATTATATTATTATAAATTAAAAAATATAATTATATAATTATAATTTTTTTTAATTAACTGTTCTAAAAATTTTAAAATATTTTGGAAAAAAAAATGCTGTTATGTAGTATTTAAATCTATATATATATTTATTTTAATCATTAAATGGTTTACTAAAATATTTGATCATTATTGATATTTTTATAATTTTTATAATGTTCATAGAATTTACTTATTATCAACATTAAATATTTTCATTATAAATAAAACTGATGTAATTCATAATCATTTATTGCCTAAAGAAGATAATATTTCATAAATAAATATAAATTATCATTAAATTTCAATGAAATATTAATATGTAAAATTTCATTTATTGAAGTACGTGGATAGTATTACATTACTAATATAATAATAATAATAATAATAATAATTTGATAATAATCTAATAATAATTTTTGATATTAATATTGTTGTATCATTATATTTTTAAAAATTTGTTATTATCAAACCAATTATCTATAAATTACAGTGACATATTTAATTTTATAATATAATAACAACAATAATTTGATAATTATAAATTACAAAATATAATAATTTATCTTAATCAAATGTTCTATATTCAATATTCTATTATTTCATATTCAAATATGCTATAATTATTTATAAATTGTAGGAAAATTACATAATAATATACTATCAATAAATAATTTGAAAACAAAATATTAAATCTAATTAGCTATTTGGAATATCTAAACATTGCTTATTTATTAATTATAAATAATTAATTATCTAATTAATGAGTATTATAACTTTATTTGAGAGTATTATAAGTAAAATTAACTCTATTTTAAATTTAAAAATCTCTTAATAATAATCTATATTTTTGCAAAGTAATTTTTATTTTTTGATAAATGTATGATGTTACATCATATTATACAATTATAATATGGAGTGAAATAAAAGATAAAGATCACCGATATAAGTTAAAACTACTATTTATTTCAATGTATCCCTAAAAACAGTTTCATATAAATTCTTTATTAATTTTTATACACCATAATTATAATGTGACAAAAACATATATCATGTTAATCATTAACTGAAAAAAATCTAAAGAAATATAAATGATATTGATGTTGGTTCAAATAATATCACCCCCCCCCCCCCCTTCACACACACTCAACAAGCAAAGAGAGATAGCTTAAAAAAATATATTTAAAAATTTAAAATAAATATATTTTATCATTAAAAAGTTAAATAAGATCAAAACTGAATAATATACATCCATAAAGAGTGAAAAAAATTACTGTGCTGCCATCTATGTCCAGTGATTTAAAGAAATTGGCTATTAAACGAATTTTATAATTATCTGAATAGATAGCTTTTAATTGCTCTTCTATATTCTAGGGGAAAAAATAATGTAATTCCTTTTATGGCTCTGTTAGACCTCCCCCCCCCTCCCTCACTTCTGCATTTGCGGCTTCTCATCTGTCATCGTCAGTGCTCACGGAGTATAACTCCACAATGACAACACTCCTGTGTTCCGCTCCACCACAGCACCTGTGAGACAAACTTTATATCTTCAATCAATGTATGATAACCACTGCTTAGATCGTTCAGCTTCAATTCAAGGTAAACGCAGGCAATACGCCCTGCGTAGACACTTAAGGAACAACGGACATTGACATTGACTTTAATTGCTTATAACTGAATAAACAACAACAACAACAAAAAAATCCAAGAAGTTGTATTTAAAAAGGAAGGCCATAGTAATAATATTCAATAAAAAATGCATTTAATATTTAATAAAATTACATAAAGTAGAATAGGATGTAAAAAAATAATGCATTATTAAATTTGTAAAAATAATAAGCTATTACATTTAAATTTATATGTACTGCTTAAAATAAATTAATAATGTTTCTTTAAAAATATACTATTTTGACAGCAGAAAATACAAGATTTAAAAGAATATATTTTTAACTTTAAGTTAAAAATAAATAAATATATAAAGTAAAAATAAAAATAAGATAACCCTTTTTCTTATTATTAAGTGTGGAAAGGAATAATATATATATATTTGCAGCTAAATTTTTATTAGTAATCCGTTTAAATTACTCATTGATAAGCTCATTTGCAAAATTTTACTCTTTATTTGCTGAGTAATAAATAATTTCCTAATTGCGTTGGTGTTAAATATTTTGAGAAAATCACATGAAGCTATTTCTAAAGCAGAGTTGTTTGTCAATAAAAATAAAATAATAATGTAATTGACATAGGAAATTACAAACAAATGAAAATAGAATATTAAATAAAGCTGTGTATTTAATAAATGAATTATATTAAATTATATGCGGTTCCTTCTGTTGAAATTAATAAAATTTTACATGGTCTTTCACCAAATTACCTTTAATTATTTAAAAATATATTTTGCAGGTGATTTAAAATAACTAAACAATAAGAGTAAAAATATATAATTGATATTATAGGTATTTTTATTTATTTTAAGCCATTGGCCTACTACAACATTTACAGAAAGTTTTGCTAATCAACAGAAAAAAAAAATGAAATAAATATTGATGGGATGAAAATGTCACGCCTGATATGATAAAAGCGCCAAGCTGGTAACCTTGTACTTGCATGTTTTCTAGTAAGAGAATATCTCCACGCATGCGCCGTTTCTCATTTTTGCTATAACGGTTGGGATTGGCGAAAATGCTAAGAAGATCCAGAACAAAATATTTCCTGTGAAAACGTAGAAGGATGGAAAAACAAGCGTTTAAACGCAGCCTTAAGCTTCACAGAGACCATCCTTCTAACTCTTATCAGTATTGGCATCTTTCCTTGTGCCCAACGGACTGATGTCTTGCAAAAGAGGAACCTTTCCTTCAAGTAGAGCTAAACTCCTTATCTCCTGACCCATAGTTGATTCACCGCATCCTTTTGTAAATAAACCGTAGGAGAATCCAGAACAAAAGATTTCCTGAAAAATGTGAAAGGATGACAAAACAAGCATTTAAACGCAGCCTTAAGCTACAAACGGACCATCCTTCTAACTGTTATCAGTATCGGCGTATATTTCTTGTGGTCATGTGGAGTTTCTGATCTTTAATGGCTTTAAAAGGACCCTGACTGATGTCTTTCAAAGGAAAAACCTTTCCATCAAGTAGAGCCGAACTCCTTACCTCCTGACCTAGAGTTGCCAGATTGTACGTTTTTCCCGTATGTTCTACGTTTTTCAGTGATCTTTTGGCTTATCGTACGGTGTACGTTTAAATTTGTCCCGTACGACGATTTCTTCCGTTTTTCCCCCCTTCATACATTTGATAGTTTCAAGATTTTATTTTCTTTTTCAGTGTGTTTCAAAATTTCATACCTTTTACCAAAAAAAAGTTATACACATGCACATCAAATGTGAAGACGGCATTTAAATTGCTCTTATCAGAATAACATACATATTGGGAGAGGAGTGCAATATTTACTGAGCATTCGCGAACTCTTGGGTAGCATTAATCATCTGAACTTAACATTACTTAGGCTATATCTACATAATAAAATTTTTAATTTAGTATATCTGTATTTTAAGTTTTAATATTTTGTTTGATTTATTATCTCCCTTTATGCTTAAATATAAATATTTATTTTTGTAGGGAGTCCATTACTAAAGTTTCCATGAACATCATAGAATTGCAGGATGTTTTAATTTATTTTTAACACTTTCCAACAAAGTTGAAATGTTTGGTATTGTATATGAAGTATGTGTTAGCAATATTTAATCTTTGCTATCATAAAATTTGCGTGATATTCGTTTTTATCCTCAAAAACTAATTATCTATTTCTCAATATAAAAAACATATGTAAGATAAATTGGGCTTACCTTATATTTATGTATATCCGATTGTCATCTCATCTGGTATTTTTCCTATGGAAAAGGGTAAATGAATCTATATCTTCTTCCTGTATTTCTTATTTAATCCGTATATGTGACTGATGGTCTGAACTTCATGTTGTTTAAAAAGACGCATATTTTGAGTGACTTGTAAAGTTAATTTTGTGCCGAAACTTATAAATAGAAAAGTAAAATTACATTTAATAAGAGCTTTAACATACACATCTCTCAGTTTGAGAGTTTGAGTTACAAGTAAGAGTAGAGGAAAAAATACATGAATAAAATATCATTAGTAATAAAGAACAGGAAATTAATGCCATAAATCAGCATAACAAATAATTTGTATCAATATTTATATTTACGATAATTTAAAGTGAAAGTATACAAATGTCTTATAGTTCATAAGTATTGCGAAAATGTTTATAATAAAGTATCTGTTTACGATTGTGCAATCACTTTTCAATTTCACTTCCTTCTTTTAGATCATAAACACTTTCTATAATTACTTTTGTAAATCACATTTGACACATGAAAAAACAATTTACTTCTCTTGATTATTTTAATGTCCTTGTTTGGAGATTATATTTCACAATATATCTGTCAACAATTCCCCCCTTAATCTCCTAACGAGGACTGTTCTGTAATTTCAGTTTATTTCTATTAATTAGAAATTCAGGCTTGGGCTCTGGTTTCGTAAGTATGTCCGCCGTCATTGACTTACTTGGGCAATAACGCAATTCAATAATTTTATCTTCTTTCAGCTGTTTAATCACATTATATTTTATATCAATATGTTTCGATTTATTAGAAAACTTTTCGGATTCTATCATTTTTATGCTAGATTTATTATCTTCATACTATAGGCAATCTTTGCGGTATATCGAGATCTTCTAATAGTTTTAGCAGCCATATTAATTCTTGTGTTGCGCTCGCCGCTGCTACGAACTCTGCCTCTGCAGATGATTGTGCGACACACGTTTGTCGTTTTGTTATCCACTGTATTGGATTCTTTCCTAAAAGGAACAAATTGCCTGTTGTCGATCTTCTTGTTTTTAGATCTCCACCCCAATCTGCATCAGTATATACTTCTAGGATGGGTGGTTCTTCCGTGCTGATTACTAAATTTAAGTCTTTTGTTAAATAGAGATATCTTATTAATCTTTTAACACCTTTCCAATCTCTTTCAGATGGCGTTTCATTTTTTCTGCTCAAAATGTTTATACCTACTAAAATATCGGGCCTACTTATAGTAGCAACATATAACAGCGCACCTATTGCTTGTCGGTACTTAGTTTTGTTTGGCATTTGTGTTTCTTCATTGTTTCTAATCGTTGAAAGCCTGTTTCCACTGGAGTGCCATATGGCTTAGAATCTTCTAAATTAAATTTTTTTGCGATTTCTATTATTTTTGCTGTTTGATTTAGTTTAAAGCCGTTGTGAGTCTTTTGTATTTTTATACCGAGGTAATTGGAAATTTGACCTAAATCTTCAAGAGCGTACTTAGATTTTAGTTTATCTATTATCTCCTTTATATTTTCATCTTTTCCTGCGATGAGAATATCATCTACGTATACTGCTATATAAACCGTGTTTTCCCCTTCTTTTCTTATAAATAAACAATTGTCAGCATTGCTCTGTTTAAATTTTAATTCCTTTAGTGTTTCACTAATGTTTGAATACCATGCTCTTGCAGCTTGTTTTAGTCCATATAGGGCTTTTTTTTAAACTTACAAACCTTATTGGGTTCTGTAGTGTTTATATACCCTTTAGGTTGTGATAGATAGACATTTTCTTCCAATTTACCATGTAAGAATGCAGTTTTGATGTCAATCTGCCTAATATTGAGATTGTGGTATGCTGCGGCAGTTATGAAGACTCTTAAACTTGTATGGTAAACTACTGGCGCATAAGTTTCATCGAAATCTACTCCGTATTTTTGTCTAAATCCTTGTGCAACCAATCTCGCTTTGTAACGCTTGACTTTTCCGAATTCGTCATATTTCGCTTTAAAAGTCCATTTCGACCCAATTACTCTTGCTCCTTGTGGGAGATCAACTAAACACCAGGTTTCATTTTCATTAAGGGAATTCATTTCCTCTTCTGTCGCTTTTACCCAGTTCTGTTTTTCTATAGGATTTTCTATACTCATCATATCTTCCCAACTGTTAGGTACATATACTGGATCGTGCCGGACTGCATAAGCAAACCTGTCCGGCGGCACATCTCTATTGGTTCTCTCTGATCTTCTCACTTGTGGAATTTGTTGTTGTGACGCGGGTGGTGGACTTAGTTCATTTTGTGTTGGTGTCAGATCTATTTCCATTTCATTCGTGTCTTTCTGTTGTGTTTGTTTGTTTGTTTCCGCGATTAATTCTCTTCTATCTAGATTTTCGTTAGTATCTGGATTATTTTTATTTTCTATAAATTTTACACTTCTGGCCAATATTACTCTTCCGTCACTTGTATAGATTCTGTACGCCTTAGAGCGACTGTCGTATCCGACAAAAGTGCATTTTTCCGCTCTATTATCTATTTTTCCTCTCTTTGATTTGTGTATGTAGGTGTATGCAGTACAGCCAAAAACTTTGAGATATTTCAAATTTGGTCTCCCATTCGTCCATAATTCATAGGGTGTGGTGCTTACCGATTTTGAAGGTAGCCGGTTCTGTAAGTGATTCGCGGTACATATGGCTTCCCCCCATAATTTGTGCGGGAGATTTGCTTCATTTAGCATACTTCTAACCATATCAAGTAGGGACCTATTCTTACGCTCTGCGACACCGTTTTGGCTTGGGTTAAATGGTACGGTAAGCTGATGATGAATCCCATTTTCTTCTAGATATTTTTCTATTTCGGTGGCCGCATATTCACCACCGTTGTCCGATCTGATCTCAGTAGGCATTTTTCCGAATTTGTTTTTCACAATTGAGACGTATTCTTTCAATTTTTCTGAAGCTTCACTTTTATTTGCCATTAAATAAATTACAGAAAATCGTGTATAATCATCCATAAAAGTGACGAAGTATTTTTCCCCCCCAATTATGGGTGTATTTATAGGGCCGCATACATAAGTATGGACTAACTCGAGCCTTTTTGTAGCTCTATATCTACCTGATTTAGGAAATGGGGTCTCGCTGATTTTTGACTTGATGCATACCTCACATTTAGCATTATGTTTGCACTGTTGATTTTAATTCCCTCAACTAAGTTCTTTGATAACATGGACTTTATTGTGTCGTAGCTCCTATGCCCCATTCGCCTATGCCACAAATCTATGCAATTTGCATTTGAGCAGTTGTAGGTGACATTTGCATAGTGCTTGTGATTTTCATCTTTACTAACATGTATTTAGTACAGATTGTTTTTAAATTTACCTTGAAGTATAACGTTGCCTTCGTGAATTATATCACATTTATCTTTTTCAAATTTGACTTTGCAACCGTTTTTAGTTGCCCTACTCACTGACAGCAGGTTAGTTTCTATGTCAGAAACGTATAGTACGTCACGCAATAAAACTTGTTTGTTTTTATTTTCGGTATGAATTATTACCTCTCCAGATCCATATGAAATTAGTTTATTACCATTAGCGACTGTGACGTTTGTTTCATTATTATTTGTAATTTTGGTAAAAAATTCCTTTGAATTTACTATGTGGCTGGAACTGCCACTGTCCACTATAAAAGTGCCTTTATTTTCGGACTCTTCGGTTAGTAAAGCGACACTGTTGTTTTCATTTACTGTGTCTTTTCTTTCTTCCTGTTCCGCATTTTTATGTAAATTATTTTCTTCATAAACTAGTGATGTTGAATTGTTTTTATTTTTATAGTGTCTGTTATTAGTGTAACTGTTGTTGTTTTTCGTTTTTAGAAACCAGCAGTCTTTATTTGAGTGGTTTTTCATTTTACAGTGTGAGCAGTACTTATTGCTGCCTCTTTTCTGTTCTGAATGATTAAATTTACCTTGGGTTTTATAGGCTTTATTGCTGTTTTCGGAATTTTCACGATTATCTACCCTACGAGTATATTCGTCCGTAAGCTTGCTTTTTATAAATTGTACGGTTAACTCAGCTTCATCTCTGGCCTCCAGGGCAGTAACTAGGGTATCGAAGGACGGTGGCAACGAGCACAGCAGCAGTGCTGAAATGTGCGAGTCAGTTATGTTTTCACCTATTGCTGACAGTTTATCTATATACTATCTCTAAAATTTTAGTAATGTGGGCTGTCATATTGCCACCTTCAGTTAATTTTGTACTGTATAGTTTTCTTAGTAAGTACAGCTTACTAGAGAGATTAGATCTCTCATGGATTTGTTTAAGTGCGTCCCATGTTTGCCTAGCTGTATTTAAATTTTTGACATGCACTATTTGACTGTCGTCAATGGACAAATTTATTAAAGCCCTTGCTTTTCTGTTTTTCTTGGTCCAAGCATCATTCAATGGAGTGGGGGCCTCATGCGTAATAACTACAATAAGTTCGTCTCGAATTAATAGCATTTCGACCTTGAACCGCCAATTTGTATAATTGTTGGCGTTCAATTTTTCAATGGTCGTGCTATCTTTTGTAGAAGAAGCCATAATGTTGCTAAGATTCGTTTTATTTTTTCTAATAAATTACCCTATCGGATTACCAGATTTGTATTCTTATTTTTTCAGTGACAATGTTTTTTATTGAGAATTTTTTTTCAGTCTCATAATCAATTTGTTAGCAATATTTAATCTTTGCTATCATAAAATTTGCGTGATATTCGTTTTTATCCTCAAAAACTAATTATCTATTTCTCAATATAAAAAACATAGGTAAGATAAATTGGGCTTACCTTATATTTATGTATATACGATTGTCATCTCATCTGGTATTTTTCTTCCGGAAAGGGTAAATGAATCTATATCTTCTTCCTGTATTTCTTATTTAATCCGTATATGTGACTGATGGTCTGAACTTCATGTTGTTTAAAAAGACGCATATTTTGAGTGACTTGTGAAGTTAATTGTGTGCCGAAACTTATAAATAGAAAAGTAAAATTACATTTAATAAGAGCTTTAACATACACATCTCTCAGTTTGAGAGTTTGAGTTACAAGTAAGAGTAGAGGAAAAAATACATGAATAAAATATCATTAGTAATAAAGAACAGGAAATTAATGCCATAAATCAGCATAACAAATAATTTGTATCAATATTTATATTTACGATAATTTAAAGTGAAAGTATATAAATGTCTTATAGTTCATAAGTATTGCGAAAATGTTTATAATAAAGTATCTGTTTACGATTGTGCAATCACTTTTCAATTTCGCTTCCTTCTTTTAGATCATAAACACTTTCGATAATTACTTTTGTAAATCACATTTGACACATGAAAAAACAATTTACTTCGCTTGATTATTTTAATGTCCTTTTTTGGAGATTATATTTCACAATATATCTGTCAACAGTATGTAGGATTAATCGTTCACTGACAGAGGCACTCAAAAGTATTCCTTTACATTATGGTATATCGGAAAAAATTGTTTGCAGAGTATTTTAATGACATTATGCTATTTCAAGTGTATTGAAACTGATATAAATCACTGAATTTCACTATGATCACGTTAGAACAGGGCATTCATGGCATTTTTTATTCATTTACAGGGACACACAAAAGAAATCGGTTACAGTACAGTACTGTCTTTGAGTCATAATTGCTGGAGTGTACGCTTTAAAATTAGGTATACGCTTTTAAATTTAATTAATTTTTTGCATCTTACTCGTTATATATAAATTCTATACCCACTGGCGCAGCGAAGGGAGGGGAGGGTTTTGGGGGTTAAAACCCCTCCCAGAGCTAAAATAATTAGTATGATTGCTTATATGAATCACTGGTTGAGAAAATTAGCCGCTTTAATGAATCAAAATCATAGTTAATATTAAAACTTTTTGGCTTATTCGGAATCCGGGGCTTTATTGAATAAAATTCTACTATGGGGTGATTCTGTCCTGAATTTTCTGAAAATTAAAAAAAATCGGTCATAAATCCGAAAATTCGAACGTAAAAATATCGCAAATTTTGACAAATGGTCGCCGAAAAAGATAAATTTTGTCATTCGGTTGCTGAGAAATCGCGAATTTCATCAAAGGATAGCGGAAAAACGCAAATTTCGTCAAAGAATTGCAGAAAAAAACGCAAATTTCGTCCAAGAATCGTAAAGAAAAGCAAATTTCGTCAAAGAGGCGCGGAAAAAATGCAAATTTTGTCAAAAAATCGCGAAAAAGCAGAAATTTCGTCAAAATATCGCGAAAAAAGAAACATAACTTTTATCAAATGATCGCGAAAAACCGCAAATTTCGTCAAAAAATCACGATAAACCCCGCAAATTTCACCAAAAGATCGCGAAAAAACACAAATTTCGCCAAAAGTTTGCGAAAAAACCCCTCAAATTTCGTCAAAAGAATCGCCAAAAACACCGCAAATTTCATCAAAAAATCTGAAGCTGATCAAACAAAGTTTACTTAATATGTCAACAGAATGTTACTTAATCTCCTGAACACTTAATCCTTTTTCAAAACTAGACGTAGAAAATAAAGACAATAATGATGGGGAAATTTAGATAATAGTCTTTGAACAGCAAGCATAACTAACACGAACGCCAGTAAGTTTGTGTGTCTGGACAAAGATTTGTCAGTTACTTTACATTTGATTCATACAGCAAATGGTGGAAGATAGGAGAGAGGAAGAGAAAAGTGACACAGAAGGGGATATGGAAGAGATCATAGAATCACCTAAAATTTCCAACCACATTTTTTACGAACCTTCGTGAAATCAAAAGTTTTGCATTAAATCATAATGATGATGAATTGTAACAGCAAAACAACTCATATAATTATTTCTTTAGAGAAAGATATTTGCAGAAAAAAAAGCAACGGCAAATCACTGATTTTTTTTAAATGTATTAAAACAATGAGGATTAATTAAAATGACTGTATTTCTATTTAAATTTATGTTAATTATGATTTTTAAAAATTAAACCTCTGAATAGCGGTCACTTATCATCGGTCCCACTGGTAACCGTTATTCAGAGGTTACACTGTATTAAACCTTTTATACGTATTCACAGTTTGAAGAATATCAGTTTCGATTAAGCAATACATTACTCGCGTTAAAATTCACACATAAATTTAAAGTTTGTAGTTTATTAGTTGGTAATGTAACTTGAAATTTTTCCCAGGAAGTCTTGCTCTCGGGGAGATACTGTAGGAAAGAAACACTGATTTCAGTTGTATTGTCGTATAGATAGATGCATGACTGTGAGCAGGATTTTCAAAAGACAGACATTAAATGTGAAACTTATTTTTAGAATTAATAAAAATTACTATCTATATCTTACACACAAACTTAATCCATTTATCCAGCGAAAAACATAAGGTACTAGCAAAACCCGCGGCTTTGCTCGCGTAATAATTGAAATATGCCTAAATAACGGTATTTATGGACCTATTTTTATTACACGAAATTAGACTTCTATAATTTAAAAGTTACTAACTAAGCCACAGTTTGACTAAACTTCATTATTACGCAACATTAGGCGAAAATGTGACTTAATTTAATGAGAAGAATTAAAACTAATTCTAAATAAATGATAATTTAAAATGTAATTGGAAGCTTTTACGCTCATTTCAGTCTTCATTTGAAGTTTAGAATTTATTAGAAACCATTTTTAGAAAGCATTTATATCTTAAAAGTAACCATCATGATATATTCGAAGTTTCAAGTCTAATGGTTTACCACCCCCAACATAAAATAAATCTTATGTTGAAACAGGAACTGTCACTATCAATTTGCCAACATTATTTTTGAAATCGGTTTTGTATTTCCTGAGATCCCATAAAAATCGTAATTTAGAAAGCTTTTAGAATGCTTTCGCTCATTTTAGCCTTTTGAATGTTGAATATTTTAGAAACTGTTCTTAGAGAGCATTTACATCTTATAAATATCTACCATGCCAAATTTTAACTTTCTATCTTTAACAAATCCATAGAAATCGAAATTCAGGTAGTTTTTTGCTGATTTCACTTTTTTAAATTTCGATTTTCTTAAAAACTATTCTTACAGAGCATTTACATCTTATAAGTAACTACCATGCCAGTTTTATAGTTTCTAGCCCCTTCAGTATAGCAAAAATCGCAATTTTATATAATTTTTTGCTCCTGCAACCCCCTGGTGGTAGTGGCACCGACATAAAATACAACCTATATTCGAGCAGGGACTGTTACCATCAATTTGCAATCATTACGTTTGAAATCGGTTTGGTATTTCCGGAGATTTCATAGAATTCGTAATTTAGAATATTTATAGAACGCTTTTTGCTCATTTCACCTTTTAAATTTGGAATTTTAAGAACTGACCGTAAAGATCATTTGCATCTTATTCGAACCTACCACGCCAAATTTCAAGTTTCTATCTTTAACAATTTCATAAAAATCGAAATTCAGGTAGTTTTCCGCTGATTTCACTTTTTTAAATTTCGATTTTCTTAAAAACTATTCTGACAGAGCATTTACATCTTATAAGTAACTATCATGCCAGATTTATAGTTTCTAGCCCCTTCAGTATCGCAAAAATCGCAATTTTATATCATTTTTTGCTCCTGCAACCCCCTGGTGGCAGTGGCACCGACATAAAATACAACCTATATTCGAGCAGGGACTGTTACCATCAATTTGCGATCATTAGTTTGAAATTGGTTTGGTATTTCCTGAGATTTCATAGAATACGTAATTTAGAATATTTTTAGAACGCTGTTTGTTCATTTCACCCTTTTAAATTTGGAATTTTAAGAACTGACCGTAAAGACCATTTACATCTTATTCGTACCTACCACGCCAAATTTAAAGTTTCTACCTTTCACAATTTCATAAAAATCGTAATTTAGAAAGTTTTTAGAACTCTTTTCACGCTTTTTTAACCCTTTTAAATTTCGATTTGTTTACAAACAGTTCTTAGAGAGCATTTACATCTTATAAGTAACTACCATGCCAAATTTTTAAGTTTTTACGCCCTTCAGTAACACAAATATCGCATTTTTAGAACGTGATTTGCTCCTGCACCCCCTTGGGGGTAGTGACACCGGCATAAAATATAGTATATATTGAAACAAGGACTGTCACCATCAATTTGCCACCATTACTTTTGAAATTGGTTCGATAGTTCCAGAAATTACTCCCTACAAACACACAAAGTAACAAACAAACGTTGCTACTTTATAATTTTAGTATGGATAAGACTTCAAGCGAAAGCCAGATATTTTTTCAGATCTGTAACGATAATGAAGATATTTTAACGAAATTTCCAATAAATTTACATTGCTTTCCCTTTATGCGAAATTCGATGTCTTTTAAAGTGCTGGTAGTGCACAGTAATTCCGTCAACTATACTGTGCTTAAGGTTGTTCTCAAATTCAAAAAGGGCAACTTCCTGACATAAGTTTTAATATATTTTTGTTCGAAAATGCATGAAACTAGCCGGTGTTGTTGTTCAGAAACTATGTCATCGAGCTGTTTTTTTTCATTTTTTTGCAAACTCAATAGATGTTTCAGAAAATAACAACAAAGTGGACGTTTTGAACCGAAATTCCGCGCGAAAGTAGAAAAATCACTCAAGAGCAGGCGAAAAACGGGTTTGTCACGTGATCGAAAACGCTTATAACTCAATGGGTAATTGATTGATCAAAAAATGGAAAAAACAGTTCAATTCCAAATCGCTTCCATGACCAGGCTTTCCAATTTTATATCTTTCCGTTAAAAAATGAATTTGTAAATGTGTCAGAACGTTTTGGGCTTGTTGAGCAGCGCAGTTAAGAACAGCCTTAATATGTTAACTACATTCCAAAATATAGAATACCTAATTCAGCACTGTTTGGACGTGGATAATTATAAATTCCACCAACGATATTATTACATTGACACAAAGCAAGGTAAGTCTATTGATTGCTATAACAAGGTAAGTCTATTGACCCTTTCAGGGACAAAGCCTTTTCATTTCTAAAATGTTGAAATAAATCAATGACAATTTTTGGCTGAAAAATTGGATTGCAATCATCATATATTTTCCGATGAACCACCCGATGATTTTCGATACAAAAAATGTTGTTGTACTGTGTTATTTCATCTTTTAAAAATTGTCTATGATTTTTTTAAACACCTATAAATCTAAAATAGTTTTGTGTTATTTCATTGATGTGTTTTATGTTTTGGAACTCTAATAATGTAAACGCTGTTTAAATGAATCATAACCAGCGTATTTGCTGATTCTAATAACCCAGAAAAAAAAAAAAAAGTAATGATTTCCTTCATAAAATAGACAGATTCGATTAGTCAGTGATTCAATTAACCGGCGATCACCGTTATCAACAACTTAAAAACCTCCCTAGAGCCGAATTCTGGCTGCGCCACTGTACCTCAAATACAGGGCTGCACAAAAGTATTCACGTACCGTTCTCCTTATGAGAGGAAATGGCTGAAAGTAAATTTTCAACTGAAGTATATGTATCTCTTAAGTGAACTCAATTTTGGCATGCATATAGTTAATAGATTCAAATATATACAGTTGAACCTCGTTAACGCGAACACCCTTAACGTGAATTACTTTTAACATGAACAGTTCGCACTGTCCCCGTCAAAATGAATACGGATTCTAGCGTTTTTCTCCTTTTAAGATGAACACGTTTAAGGTGAAATTTCGCTTAATATGAACAATTCTCGATGTCCCCATGAGAGATTTTGATGCTTAACGTGAACGAAAATTCCTAGAAAAGTGTGAAAGCTTCCTTTTCCCTAGGGAATAAGAATAGTCCTAGGAAATAGGACTTTTTTTTACGCAAATACTTCTAACAGTTTTCTATTAATGGATTAAAAAATATAGATAACTAATAGTTTAATTATTAAAATAGAAGTATATCTGAAACAAACTTTTCTCCCATTAGACCCTATGCGAGATGCACATTTGTCCCTGAATCATTTACCACTGCATTTAAGTTTATTGTAAATTAACTGCTTATCTCTGGTATGAGATAATGATTATAAATAAATGATTAAAATTAAAACATTGCATAAAAGCTTCATAATAAAAGGTATTATTATTAAAAAGTCCTTCCGGCCAGTGCCGGGAGGAAGAGGTAGCTTTCAAATTCCTTATTTTTAAAAAGCTAGCTGATGTTATTCAAACACACGAAGGTCAATTTAGTGGAAACCGATTATAGAAGATTCAATACTAATTTTTATCAATACTAAATCCTTATGAATGAGAATTTCGCGAAATTAGTCAGCTTTATCCAAGCTGATTTTATTTAAAGTTATATTTGGTTTCCAAATTCGGCGATATGTGAAGTGCCTGCCATTTTAAGAGAACATGGTGGATGAGGCTAACCAGTGAACTTGGTCGAGACCCTAGTAATTCCTGTGCACACGCTCGCTCACATCGGAATCGGTTGATATATATGAGTGCTGTCGCAGGCAAAAATCAGATTTTTCAAAATGTCACCCACATAATGAAATTCAAACTACTGTATCTGAGCCATTTTTTAAGATAAAGACAAAACAAAAAATGCTCCGGAATCCTTATATCAAAGTCAAATACTTAAAAAAGAAACCTTTTTTGATTTCTAAATTTTTTGCACTTCACTTTAAATATATATTTTTTAAATTTAATGGCTGCCATTTTGATTCAAGATGGCGGATGAAGCCGACCAGTGAACTTAGTCGAGACATTGCTATATACTATCCAAATGCCTTCTTACATCCAAATAGGTTAATAAATGCGTGTGTTATCGCGTGACAACTATCAGATCGTTTCAAAATGTCAGCCATGCTAGAAATTTCAAAGTGCTATAACTCAAACTTTTTTTAAGATGTAGACGAAAAAAAAACAGCCCTGAAATCCTTGTATCAAGGTCAAACACATAAAAAAAAACCTTTTTCATTTTCCAATTTTTTCATACCTCATTTTAAATTTTAAATAATTTTTTTTAAATGTTACCTTTTGAATCAAAATGGCTAATGAAGGTTGCCTACAAACTTGGTCGAGACATTGGTATGCACTATGTACACACCAAGTTACATCCAAATCGGTTCATAAATACGCCTGTTATCGCGTGACAAAAATCAGGTCGTTTTAAAATGTCAGCCACAATAGAAATTAAAAATGCTATAACTCAGCCATTTTTCTAGATATAGATGAAACAAAAACTGTTCCGGAATTTTTATATTAAGGTCAAACACATAATTAAAAAATCTTTTTCAATTTTTTGATACCTCATTTTAAATTTAAAATTTTTATTTTTTTTAAATGGCCGCCATTTTGAAACAAGATGGCAGATGAAGCTGGCCAACGAACTCGGTCGAGACATTGGTATGTTCTTTGTACACACCAAGGTACATCCATATCGGTTCATGAATAGGCCTGTTATCGGGTGACAAATATCATCACGTTTCAAAATATCAGCCACGCTAGAAATTCAAAGTGCTATAATTCAGCCATTTTATAAAATATAGACGAAACAAAAACTGCTCCGAAATCTTTGTATCAATGTCAAACACATAAGAAAAAAATATTTTTCAATCTTCAATTTTTTGGTATCACATTTCAAATTTTAAATTTTTTTTAAAAATGTAAATGGCCGCCATTTTGAAACAAGATGGCGGATGAAGCTGGCCAACAAACTCGGTCGAGACATTAGTATGTATTATGTACACACCGAGTTTCATATAAATCGGTTCATAAATACGCCTGTTATTGCGTGACAAATATCAGGTCGTTTCAAAATGACAGTCACAATAGAAATTCAAAATGCTATAACTCAGCCCTTTTTTAAGATATACACAAAACAAGAACTGCTCCGGATTCTTTGTATCAAGGTAAAACACATAAGAAAATAATATTTTTCAATTTTCAATTTTTTGGTATCACATTTCAAATTTTAATTATTTTTTTTAATTTAAATGGCCGCCATTTTGAAACAAGATGGCGGATGAAGCTGGCTAACGAACTCGGTCGAGACTTTCGCATGTACTATGTACACACCGAGTTTCATCTAAATCGATTCATAAATACGCCTGTTATCGCGTGACAAATATCAGGTCGTTTAAAAATGTCAGCCACCCTAGAAATTGAAAGTGCTGTAACTCAGCCATTTTTTAAGATATAGACAAAACAAAAACTGCTCCGTAATCTTTGTATCAAGGTCAAATACATAAGAAAAAATATTTTTCAATTTTTAATTTTTTGGTACCACATTTCAAATTTTAAATTTTTTTTAAAATTTTAAATGGCCGCCATTTTGAAACAAGATGGCCGATGAAGCTGGCCAACGAACTCGGTCGAGACATTGGTGTCTACAATGTCACACCGAGTTTCATCCAAATCGGTTCATAAATACGAGAGTTACAGTATGACAAAGATCAGATATATATATATATATATATATATATATATCAACTTTTGAACGGTGGGTGGTTTCGGGGTCTGGGGGTCATGATCGATGAAAATATATTAAATTTTTTTGAAATCGCTTTCCTCCGAACGGCTGCAATAGGTAGCTTTTTGTAATGAAAGCTACCTAAAACTGACTTAATAGTTGACCAAAACAAATATTTATTAAATATAAAAAAATCTCATCTTGATGCTTAAATATATCTCGCTTCTTGTTTGCAAATAGCTAATGGAAAAAAAAAAAGTCGTTCAATACATGTTCTTGTGTAACACTGGAAATGACATTTACTGATAAATTTTGACTGTTATATTTTAGAAGGAAACCCCGTTGTTATGTTAGCTACCATGTACCATTAGCCCCCAGTCTCTCCTATATGTATTTTTCTCAATATTTTTTGTCTGGATTTTTTGTTATTCTGATAGCACGAACTACGGATAACATGAACAAAAATGTACTTCCCCTTGAGGTTCATGTTAACGAGGTTTGACTGTATATCCTATACAGGGCTGCTGAAAAAATTCGCATAATTTTCCGATTGTGGATGGTAACAGCTGAAATTGGGTTTTGAAATGTATTATGCATTTCCATAGAATTGAATTAGACGTAATATTTTAATTTTTTTTAAACGGCGCAGTTTTGTTACATTATTCTGAATGTGTTGGAAAGTGCTTCATAATCTATGCTTGACGCATGATTTTTTCTTACTTGTTTTTCTTATAGTTCAACAAATTTTTTCTGGATACTGGGATACTTGTCTGCAAAATTAGTTAAACAGTGTTAATAGAATAATGCAATGCAAATACAGTTGGAAATTCATAATTAAATCGATTAATTAATAACCAGTTTTTAAACAAATTTGTTTCCGAAAACATTACTGGCACATTCAACATAGTTTAGTATAAAAAAGGACGATAGCGCGATAAAACTAAAACTAACTAGTGTGAAGAAAAATCTTCCGTTTCTTTTCTGAGATAAATCTGGCAACTGACCCATTGTTGATACCCCGCATCCTTTTGTGAATAAACCGCATGAGAATCCAGAACAAAAAATTTCCTGGAAAACTGTAGAAAGATAGTAAAACAAGCGTTTAAACGCAGCCTTAGATCTGAGTGACCAACGAAATAAGCATGTGATTTAATTACCCGCATCCTGTTATTATCGTTGCCGCCAAAAGACGAAAACATTGGCGGCCCCCTCCTCTATGTATCGCCCGCTGACATTCTCCCACTTTTGGTATTGACGCCAAGATCGATAATTCTTTTTCTCCTCCCCTCTCCCTCCTCCCTCCCCTCCCGTCCGTTTAAGCGTCCGTTTTAACTGCAGGCCCTATTTTCTCGATAAGACACGGTCTTATTCTCTTCTCGGGCGCAACGTCTTATTTTTCTTTCCCATGTCTCGTCTCCCATCTATCGTATTATTAACGTTTATTTTTCGTTTTTTTTCAACGTTAAAGAGATGATAGTGGTTCTTTTTTTTGTGTGTGTGCATCTTTCCAGAGATAAAAGAGCTTATTGTCCGTTACGATAAAGGGAGACTTCGGTGATATAAGTTACGTCAGTGACTGCCTCGGGCTTCGAAACATTGAAGTGGACGTAAGAAAAACTTAAATGTCAAAACTTTTAACTTTAGATGCAAGAGGTTCTCAAAAAATATATTTTTCTTCCGCTCAGCAACGATAAGTTTTCTGAAACATTTACGGACCTCGATCCATCATTTTTCAAGGGGTGTGTGGGAAAAAACGATAAATGCGAATTAACGTCAAAACACGAAAAAAAAAAAAAAAAAAAACATTTATACATTACTAATACATTCAATGTATGCAGTATAATAAATACTAATTTGTTACTTGCCAAACTGTAGAAGAAATAAATCGAAGCTGTAGAAAATTGATATGTATTTTTAAAAATCAGTAATTTTATGTTGTGGTTTTCCATTCATTTTTTTAAATTAAACAACAAATTTTGAAGATGTACGACATTTTTCTGGTAATTTTCTGTAATTTCATGTGCATATATGAAAGTTAGTGCAGCTTCAAATGCTGTAATTGCATCAGACAGACTTGGCACTGGTGTAGGCTCAGCTTCATCGGATTGAACATTATCCTCTGCTTCTTCGCCATTATTTTAATTTTTTGCATCATCACACATTTCTTCTATGCTTAGGACATCACATGTCGCAACATCTTAATCTATGGAAATATAATCGATAAATTTCATTAATTACGCTAATCCCTATTTTCCTCCCTAAAACAGTACAAATGAGTTATTTTAGGTTAAAAGAAGTAATTCCAGTTTGTATGTCATATGAATCCTTGATCTTCAATTTCATTTCGGTGAGCAGAAAATTTTTACAACGATGAATGCGGGAAAACGACTTTTCGAAGAACGATGCGTGCGGGTTTTGTTAACATTATTTAAATATAATTTGTACAGGGACCATAGAAAAAAAACTCCTTCCGGCCAGTGCCGGGAGGAAGAGGTAGCTTTCATTTTCCTTATTTTAAAAAGCCAACTTATATTGTTCAAACACACGAAGCTCAATTTAGTGGAAACCGAATATAGGATATTCAATACTAATTTTTATCAATACTAAATCATTATGAATGAGAATTTCGCGAAATTAGTCAGCTTTATCCAAGCTGCTTTTATTTACAGTAACTTATATTCGGCTGCCAAATTCGGCGATTTCTTAAAGTTCCTGCCATTTTAAGACAACATGGTGGATGAGGCTAACCAGTGAACTTGGTTGAGACCTTAGTAATTGCTGTGCACATGCTCACTCACATCGGAATCGGTTGATATATACGAGTGCTGTCTCAGGCAAAAAATAAGATTTTTCAAAATGTCACCCACATTAGAAATTGAAACTGCTATATCTGAGCCATTTTTTAAGATAAAGACAAACAAAAAATGCTCGTGAATGCTTATATCAAGGTCAAATACTTAAGAAAGAAACTTTTTTCAATTTCTAATTTTTTTGCACCTCACTTTAAATATAATTTTTTTTTAATTTAATGGCCGCCATTTTGAAACAAGATGGCTGATGAAGCTGGCCAGCGAACTTGGTTGAGATATTGATGTATACTATCCACATGCCTTCTTACATCGAAATAGGCGAATACGTGTGTTATCGCGTGACAAATACAAGATCGTTTCAAAGTGTTAGCCATGCAAGAAATTTAAAGTGCTATAATTCAACTATTTTTTAAGATATAAACAAAAGAACAAATTTTCAGAAACAAAAACTGCTCCAGAATCTTTGTATCAAGGCCAAACACACAAAAATTTTTTTTTTCATTTTCCAATTTTTTAATACTTCATTTTAAATTTTAAATTACTTTTTTTTTTAAATGGCAACCCTTTTGAAACAAGATGGCGAATGAAGCTGGCCAACGAACTCGGTCGAGACATTGGTATGTACTATGTACAGACCAAGTTACATCCAAATCGGTTCATAAATACATGTGTTATCACGTGATAAAAATCAGGACGCTTCAAAATGTCAGCCACGCTAGAAATTCAAAATGCTATAACTCAGCCATTTTTTAATATATAGACAAAACAAAAACTGCTCCCGAATCTTTTTATCAAGGTCAAACACATAAGAAAAAAATATTTTTTCAATTTTCAATTTTTTTGTACCACATTTCAAATTTAAATTTTTCTTAAAAATTTAAATGGCCGCCATTTTTAAACAAGATGGCGGATGATGCTGGCCAACGAACTCGGTCGAGACATTGGTATGCACTATGTATAAACGAAGTTACATCCAAATCGGTTCATAAATACGCCTTTTATCGCGTGACAAAATTCAGGACGTTTCAAAATGTCAGCCACGCTAGAAATTCAAAATGCTATAACTCAGCCATTTTTTAAGATATAGACGAAACAAAAACTGCTCCGGAGTCTTTGTATAAAGATCAAATAAATAAGAAAAAAATATTTTCCCATTTTCAATTTTTTGGTACCACATTTCAAATTTTAAATTTAAAAAAAAACTTTAAATGGCCGCCATTTTGTTTCAAAATGGCGGATGAAGCTGGCCAACGAACTCGGTCGAGACATTGGTGTTTACTATGTACACACCGAATTACATCCAAATCGGTTCATAAATACGAGAGTTACAGTGTGACATAGGTAAGATATATATATATATATATATATATGGATATATATATATATATATATATATATATCAATTTTGAATAGAGGGTGGTTTCGGGGTCTGGGGCTCATGATCGGTGAAAATATACCAAATTTTTTTGAAATCGCTTTCCTCCGAACGGCTGCAATAGGTAGCTTTTTGTAATGAAAGCTACCTAAAAAACGATCAATGCGGGAAAATGACGGATGTGGGAACGATAGATCGGGTTTTCACTGTACCACTTTTTGAAACGCACTTGTAGGCCTGATTATTGAAGTGATTAGGATTATAATTGTGTTGTACCTTTTTTAGGGTTCCGTAGTTAAAAAGTAACAAGAAAGAAAAATCATGCGTACTACATAGATTATGAAACACTTTCCAACACTCCCTGAAAGCTTTAACAAAACTTCGTTATTTAGGGAAATAAGGTAAATAAGATAACTAAATAAACATTTAAAAAATTGATTTCAGCAGTTACCGCCCATAGCCAAATGTGTGTTCCAATTCTTTTGAACAGCCCTGTATTTGATCTGTATGTTGATATATGTACTATATAATGGGAAAATTTAGTTCAACAAGAAAATGCATAACAGGTTGACATTTCTCTTTCAGCAATTTATACTAATAGTAGATGGAAATATATTTGAATACTTTTGTAAAGCCCTGTAGTTTACCTAGTATCTTTATCACGCCACTATTTAGCTAAAATTTAATTCAATCTAAAACACTCTTAAAACTACTGAAATCACATTTCCAGAAATTATCATCAATAGACGGCATGTATCCAATTCTTTGCTTGACCCTGTATGTCATTTTATTAGAATTCTACAAACATTTCTTAATAAACTAAATGCAGTTCAGCGTAAAAATGTATAACTCATTTAAAAACCAACTTTAAGCAATTTATGCTCATACCCAGTAACCCTTACGAATTCTTTTGTATAGCCCTGTATATAAATTATAGTATTTATACACACCATATAGTATGCATAAATATAGGGAAACATAAAAGCGCATATCATAATTCAAAATTCATTTCCAGTAATCACCGCTAATGTACAGTACTTCTGATACAATATAGTATCTGAAATATTTTGTATGTCCCTGTAAATGCTATACACTTCGTATTATACATGAAATAACTTATAGTGAACCTCGGCGACATATATCAGTTCCATTATATATGAAATAGTTTAACATATTTAAAATACGCTGCAAAAAATCGCCCCCCCCCCCCGATATCATTCTGTAACGGAGTTCATTTGTGTGGCCCCTGTAAATGAATAATAACTATACTTTGCACCGCATATTATACAGAATGCATATTTTAGTGCACTTCATAAATGCATATCAATTTTGTTATGTTTGGATGCGTGTAACATCATTAAAAATCATTTGAAACGTTCTTTTTTCCCATTGGCCGTGATGTAACGGAATACTTTTGACTGTCCCTGTAGATGAACTAAACATGCTACAAACTTCATTTGAAATAGGGATCGTGCTATGGTAAACGTCACTAACATCGAAAAATTTCGGAACGGTTCGAGTATATTTACGAGAGTTAGAGCGCGTACAGACGGCCAGACGGACAGACAAACCGAAGTCATAAACACTTTTCAACTTTGTTGGAAAGTGTTGAAAACGGAACTACTATAAGATCACTCATTTTTTTTTATCTCGTAAACTTTGGAAAATGGAAAGTTCAAATGTGGCAGAAGTAATAAAAAGACTATTGACCCACATATTTATAGATTACAGTCGAACCTCTATTTAACGAACCTCTATTTTGCGAATTTCTCTATTTTGCGAACTTTTCCTTGGAACCAAGAACATTTTGCGAATTTCTTCGTAAACTAACCTCCAAATAGCGAAGTGCATTCTCTATTTAACGAACTTTTTCTTGTGATCAAACATTTTTTTTCTCCCCATTTCTCAAAATATTTCTGGACATTTCAAACTTATTCTTTCTTTAAACACATTTTATGATGTTCAATGGCCTTGAACTGGTTTTACCAGGCGCCTTCTTTGTCAGCAATGAGAATTCAGTAAGTACGGAGGACGAAGACGATAATCCCTTAGAGTAACTTTTAAAAATGTGGATACAGTGAGAAAAAAAGATGAAATTAATCATGATGTGCTGATTGATGATTCTATTTCACTTAATTCTGAAATTGAGACCTCGGAAATACTATCCGAATTGGATATTTTCGACAGTGTGAAAAATAAAAACAATACAGCAATGAATTGCGATGAAGACGAATATGATCATGATGCAGGAATTAACAAAACTTCGTATGATGAAATGCTAAAATCATTTGAAACAATCCGACGCGAATTATAGTTAGAAGAAAATACGCATGAAGGGGTTTTTGGTGCATTGTAAAGATGCGAGACGTATTATGAGAGAAAGCACTTTTTTAAATAAAAAACTTAGGCAACATTAACAGAGTTTTTCAGAAATTAAATTTAAGGACGCATATGTTAATGTAAGGTTAAAATTACTTGTTATAATAATAATAAATACGATAACGTCATTAAAATTCGTTAATTTTAATGTAAAACTATTTACTTTAAACAGAAAATACAGTGTATTCCCGGACAATGTTTTGTTTTCCTTGCAGATTTCAAAGATTTAAACACATAGAAAAAATGAATTGATGATGGATATTGGTGGGTAAAATAAATAAAACAAATCGATATAATTTATTAAAAAATGTGATTAATTACTTTTAGTAAAAATATTTAGTGTTTAAGAATTTAAAATCTGTTTTATGTAGTTTAAAGTATTTTAAAAGGTGAATCTCTATTTAACGAATTTTCCATATAACGAACATTTTTCCGGGATTTAGCGACTTCGTGAAATAGAGGTTCGACTGTATTAACCATTCACAAATATATTTAGAAAAAATGTATGGGAGTTAACCCATTTATGCCTCTTTTTTTGTTTTCTCAAATTTGTTGGTAAAATCCCTTTAAAATGTTGCAAAATGAACTGGAAAAATACTGAAAAAAATTACGCTAATATATTTTTGTATTTATTTGATAAAATGTAAACGTACTCAATATGGGGATATCCATATGTGGAAAAATGCATAATTATATGCTTTGTCTAAATTTATATAAATTAAGCTTTCAAATTGTATAATACGTACTATAATTAGTACTTTTATGAATTATTAAAAAATATATATTTATTTCTTTTCAGAGACTAATAACTATATAAGTATTATTAATAATAAATTAGGAATAAGTATTTGAGGCTAAAAAACAATTTATTTCCTAATCATCTTTATATAAATAACCGACCACTAAATGGCTAATAGAAATGTACCCATTTGCACCTAGCACTTTATATTTTGTACGTTACAAACATGAATAAAACATAGGCTTGAACATATAATTTCGCAATTAAAAAATACGTATTTTAAAGAAATCTACAAGCTAGGATTATCACTTATTTATTTGGATACTTGATACAAAAAATACAAATAAACTTACTTTTTACATTTCGCTATCTTGAAAAATTAAAAATCTATAAACGCCGAAAAAAGGCCTTCATTTAAGCAAATAAATATCAATCTTATGCTGTCATCTCTCGATAATAGATAAAGATATTTATAGACAATTATTTCATACAATTTTCATGTTGTAAAGAAGAAGAAAATTATAAAAATTTAATTAAAATTCGAAACGTCCCAAAAATGGAACGCTAGGTATAAATAGGTTAATTAAGCTACTTGAAAAAAAAATGTGTATCGTGTGGGGTATTGTGTAAAAGCTGTCATAACGACGAACTCAAAATCATTTTTTTTAATTTTGTTGCATTATATTTTCAGAGCTATCGTCGAAAAAGAAATGCAAAAATATGTCCCCGCCCCTCTATTTCCGAATCTACTGAAATTAAAAATTATGTAAAAGTTAGGGGTAGTAGAAGTATAGTTAAACCTTGCAGGAAAACTATAGCGATTGCCCTAGATCACATAGTTTTTAAGAAAAACGCATTTTTCCGTGACACACAAATTTCGATTTGCATGCATTCAGCAAAGGTGTTAAGGAGCGCTGGAGGTACCTATCGTAGCAGAAGTATCAAAGAATTGTTGAAAATGATTTTTAAAAAAATTGTTGGTAATTAGCCGAGATATTAACGTTTAAAGACACGGACTATTTCGACATACATAAAGAGACGGATTTCGTACTCTATGTGCCATCGGCTTTTAAAGCCTAGGTAACAACTTTTAATGATATATTTGTGTAATGCAAACTAATTAATATGTTTATAGAGAGCTGTTAAACATTTTAGGGAAGGTATTTGAGGCACCCTGAAAATTTGTGCAACACTTCTTTTGTAATGCATGAATACAAAATCGAATGTCTGGCTGAAACTCGTGGCCCAAAACCTGTGCCAGACAAAAAATGGCACTTGACACGTGTCTGGCACAGTTTTTGTGCCGACTAAAGTGTCTGTCATTTTCAAAATATTTTTTTCTAAGCATAAATATTATTGTGCCTCAATCTCAGCGTGCCTCAAATACCTTTTTTGGGTAGTCAAAAAATGGCACTTGACACGTGTCTGGCACAGTTTTTGGGCCGACTAAAGTGTCTGTCATTTTCAAAATATTTTTTCTAAGTATAAATATTATTCTGTTTCAATCTCAGCGTGCCTCAAATACTTTTTTTGGGGTAGTGTCAAAAAATGGCACTTGACACGTGTCTGGCACAGGTTTTGGGCCACGATCCTTCAGCCAGACATTCGATTTTGTATTCAGGCATTACAAAAGAAGTGCTGCACAAAATTTCAGGGTGCCTCAAATACCTACTCAAAAATGTTCAACAGCTCTCCTACTATTATTGAACGGAACCCTCTATGCGCAAGTAATACTCGCACTTGACCGATTACTTAATAAATAAATTCTTTATCGAGTTATAAGCGATTATTGTCACATGACTACAGGTATGTCTTCTTTCGCAACCGGAAGCGCAAATTTTGACAGTATTTACAACAAGTTTGACAGTGATGTTTAAAAGTTTTTAAAAAAATTGCAATAAACTGAAAACAAGGTCGTTGCTAGTGTCCGTTTATGGGACGTGAGTGTTACTAATGGCATGTTTTTGCTTTATATAAAGTATGCATAATACAGATGCATACTTTTTTAATGCCTTTTATTATGCTGCTCACTGGACGCCTAATTGTTTCATGTCTTAGGAGGCAGGCGAAAAAGACAGGCTCACACATTATTTTTCGCGTTATCTCCCTTCGGACCGCTAGAACTACGTGATGTTCTTTTCGTGGACACAAGCGGTTCGAAAAGAGGAGCATGTAACGCCTGTCTTTTTCGTAAGCTTCGGTGACTTACGAGGCTAACGAGAAAGACAGGCTACAGCGGTGCATTCATCGTATCTTTTTTTTTACAGACCGCTAGAGGGAAGTCATGCTCTTTTCGTACACCTCCATTGGTGCATTTGAGCATCACGTGACTCCAGCGGTCTGTAAAAAAAAGATACGCGTAAATCACCCCGGTAGCCTTTCTTTTTCGTTAGCCTCGGGTGACTTAGACGTGACGTCACCCCTCACTCTCACCTAGTACTACAGCTGCTATAATACACACTGAATCATCCTCGCCTTTTATTAGCGCTATGACCAAAAACTAAGATAAAATCGGTTAGCGTTAGCCAATAGCTGACTAAGAGTGACAGTGATAGAGCCTTTTAAATACGCCAACCCCAGCTTTAGCGATAGAGTAATACCCTGTCCAGATCGGATGTTTAAGATATCTTAGACCGCCATTTTTGAGGCGGTACCCACGCGGAATTAAATGCCTGTCCACTTCTCAAAACTCATATAAGGTAACTCAGTTAACATTACTGTGTCTGAGATCTGAACAAATGGAAAAGATGCGTATCCACATAAAGTAAAGCCGGCCACAATAGCCAAGCAGTTAAAGCGAAGCTTTATAGCCTATCAGAGTGAGTGGTAGTGTCTGTATCTAGCCGAAGAATGTTGAAACTCGCTGAGAGAGTCTGTGGAACCATTTGGGAGCCGTACAAACATTTAAAAAATCTACCTACGATAGCCGCTATTTTTGTGTCAACGCCCGGGTCTATATTCATGGGGCGGGCGGTGGCTGACCTGTAATCCCGCGGCCATCGTCAGGGAATATTTTTATTAATTGCTGTTCCATTCATTCAAATACGTCACTTCGTTTGAATTGGGAGAGTTTATAATTATTAGGGTAACTGTAAGTAGAAGTAGCAGTGCCTTGGATTGAACTTATGTAGAGAAAAATATTTAACTAACCTTCCATTTATTTTAATACGTCACTTTGTTCACATACGTCACTTTAGTTTTAAATGCGTAGCTGGACAGTAGAAGTAGCAGTGTTTCGGATTTAATTTGCTTAGAAGAAAATTATCAGTCAATCAGTCAATCAGTCAATTAGAAGAAAATGTCAGTCAATTTTAGACACCCCTGCCCTACGATGTAAATGATTGGTTTATGCTTACCTTAACTTCCCCTATGAGCCTCCGGATGGGCAACAGCTCCTCGAGGCTCTGCCGACTGGTCACCGAGTAGACGAGTATGAACGCGTGTCCTTTCGATATGTTCAGCCTCATCATGGCGGGAAACTGGTGGCTGCCCGTCGTGTCTGTGATCTCCAGCGTGTAGATATTCCGTGTGCAAGTCATCACCTAGACGAGAGGGACAAAGAACAATTGAATCTTTTATCTGAGAAACCCCGATAATACTGTTTCAAATTACAGTAAAGAGACACAATTTTAAGTAAAAGTCAGAAATATAAATTAAAAATATTAAGTAACGCGCTTTTATTGATCAATTTCCTTCTTTTAACCAGTGTTTAATTTTCGCCGGAGCTCATAATTATTATATATTATATATTAATAGTTAATAATAATAATCATCATCATCAACCGTTTTCAACCCACCGCTGGATGTAGGTCTCCTCCAGATTTTTCCAATGTTTCCTGTCTAGTGCTTTAGTCATCCGATTAACACCGGCCACTTTTCTGATTTCGTCACTCCATCTTAAGGTAGTCTTCTTGGTCGTTTTACATCCCGGGGATTCCACTGTATGTAATATGTGCTCCATCTAATATCCTGTCTTTTTGCAATGTGCTTTGCACATTTCCTTCCATTTTAGACATTTAGTTCTTTGAATGATGACAAAAACTTTCGTCTGATTTCTTATCCAGATTATTCTCTTTCTGTCTATTCTGGTTATATCTAGCATACATCTTTCCATACTTTGCTGTGTTGTTTGTAATCTTTGTACCTTCGTAAGTACATTCGTTAGATTTCAGACAATGATATTATCTTTTAACTTCAGTTAATCTATTTGAATAGCTCCGATTAACATTATTAAAGTAAAATTAATTTTATTCTTAAAATTAAAAAAAAAAATTAGGCCCGAAAGGGTTAAACGTTGATGGAACAATAAATTTTGTAACATTATTCTAAATGTGCTAGAAAGTGTTTCATAATCTATGCTTAACGGATGGTTTTTTCTTCCTTTATTTCTTTTTTTTTTCAACGGAAGCTGAAAAGTTTGCCTCTTTGATCTAATAATGACTTTATCGATTTTTGGACGACTAAAAAAGTAGCAACTCTCTGGCCCTAATAAATAGATAAAAAAGTTACACTGTGTAACGACTAATTTCGGTCCAGATTGCAACGGACGAGTTCGTTTGATGGATGGATTCCCAGATAAGCCACAAAATAGACAGCGTCGCTACGCGAGAAGATAAATATCTGCTTTAATTTTATATCGCGTCGATATATGGGGCATTCTCACAATCTTTTGACTTTAAGTGCCTGAATAATAATTTTTATTTTAGTGCATATCCTTGTGGGTTTTTTTATTTCATATACTGGGAATATCCCATTGCATGATTGCATAACAATATTAACGAGATAAATAAGTTTTGGACGGTGTTCGCATGGGCGTACCCAAGGGCTGATGGGGCTACAGCCCCCCCCCCCCCCCCGAAATTTTCGAAAGTGATGTGAAAAAAGGCCGAATTTTTTTCTTTCTTTTTTGGAAAAAAAATTTTTTTTTTTTTCAATCATACAGCGGACTACCCATTCTCATTACTCCCATATTAGTCCATATTGACACCAAAGAAGAGAAAGGGGGCTGATGGGGTTACAACCCCCCCTCCCCCTCCTCCCAAAATAGTCGAAAAATTAAATGAAAAAAATTACTTTTTTCCTTACTTTTTTTAGATAAATCTGTAATTTTTTTCTACTGTCATACAGCAAAATAGCCATTCTCGTTAACACCATATTAGTCCACATTGACATCACAGCATAACCAAAGATGGAGAGGGGGCTGATGGAATTGCAGCCCCCTCCTCTCGAAATAGTAGAAAATGAATTTAAAAAATAGTGCTGATTTTTTTCTTTCTGTTTGAGATAAATTTGCAATTTTTTCCTTATCATTCAACACACTAGCCGCTCCCTTCGCTTTAGTTCCATATTAGTGCACATTGACACCAAAGAAGAGAAAGGGGCTGATGGTGTTACAGCTCCTCCCGCTCTTCCCAAAATAGTTGAAAAATTGAATGATAAAACTGTTTATCCCTTACATTTTTAGATAAATCTGTAATTTTCTCTTTTGTCATACAGCAAAATAGCCATTCTCGTTAACCCCATGTTAGTCCACATTGGCATCACAGCATACCCAAAGATAGGGAGGGGGGCTGATGGAATTAAAGCCTCTCCTCTCGAAATAGTCGAAAATGCAATGAAAAAGTGCTGATTTTTTTCTTTTTATTTGAGATAAATTTATATTTTTCCCCTATAATTCAAGACACTAACCGCTCTCTTCTCTTTAGTTCCATACTAGGGCACAGTGACACCACATTATACCCAAAGATGTGAAAGGGGCTAATAGGGTGCCTCCTCCCAAAATAGTCGAAAATGAAATGAAAAAAAAAGCTGATTTTTTTTTCTTCTTGTTTGAGCTAAATTCGTAATTGTGTTTTCTGAAATCCTTATATTTTTAGATAAATCTCACATTAGCATCACAGCATACCCAAAGAAGGGGGGCGGCGGCAAATGAAGTTACAGCCCCCTCCTCACGAAATAGTCGAAAATGAAATGAAAAATATTACTTTTTTTTTCTTTCTCTTTGAAATAAATTTGTATTTTTTTCTCTTATCATTCAACGACTAGCCGCTCTTTTCTCTTTAGTTCCATATTGATCCACAGTGGCACCACATTATACCCAAAGAAGTGGAAAGGGGGTAATGGGGTTACAGCCCTATTGCCCCCCAAAATTGCTGATTTTTTTCCTTTTTGTTTGAGATAAATTTGTAACTTTGTTTTCTGCAATACAACGAACTAGCCATTCTGGTTAGTCTCATATCAGCGCACAGTTACAACACCACAGTATACCCAACGAGGTGGAGGGGGCTCATGGGGTTACAAGTCCCATTTCGAAATAGTCAAAAATGAAATGGAAAAAAATGCTGATTTTTTCCTTTCTTTTAAGATAAATTTGTATTTTTTTTTACCATGCAGCTATTCTCGTTAGCTCCATATATTAGTGTGCAGTGATGCCCCAGCATACAATACCCAAGAAGTTGATGGAGACGGGGGTTATGAGGTTACAGCTCCATTTCGCCTCCGAAAGGATCGCATTGAAAGGGAAAAGGCTTTCTTTTTGAGATAAATTTCTTTTATTTTCTGGCATGCCACGAATTTGTCTTTTTTGTTAATCCAATATCCTCCTCAATCCTGCGACCAAATTTACTTGGAAACACAAAAGCTATTTTCAAAATAAAAAAAATTGAAAAAAACCCATATTTTTTTTGTTTTTGTAACATTGTTTTCTAAATTCCAAAAAATTGAAAATATTCCCCAATTTTATGTACGATTTATTTATTGCTCGCGCACAATTAAAAGTAGGGGTGATTCTGATTCGAATTTTCCGAAAATTTAAGGCATTCGGTTCCGAAAATTCAAAAAATTCTGCTACAAAAAAGTCGCGAATATTGACAAATGGTCGTCGTAAAAAATCAATTTCATCACTCGTTTGCAGAAAAAAATCTCCAATTTTGCCAAAGTATTGCAGGAAAAATGTCGATTTGGTCAAAGGATTGCGGAAAAAACGCGAATTTCGTCGAAGGGCCATGAAAAAAAAAACGCGAATTTTGTCACAGGGCCACGGAAAAACACTAATTTTGTCAAAGGCTAGCTGAAAAAACACCAATTTTTTTAAAGGATCGCGAAAAACCACAAATTTCTTCAAAGGATCACGGGAAAAACGCGAATTTCGCGAAAAACGGATATTTCGTAAAACAAAAACTGCGAATTTCGTTAAATAATCGCGGACAAAACGTGAATTTCGTCAAAGGATCGTGAAAAAAGCGAAAATTCCATTAAAGGGTTGCGAAAAAACGAGAATTTCACCAAAAGATAGCGAAAAAAACGAGAATGGGGGGGGGGGACGAGAATCATCAAAGGGTTACGAAAAAACACAAATTTCGTCAAATAATCGCGAATTTCGTCAAGTGATCGCGGAAAAAATGCGAATTTCGTCAAAAGACCGCGAAAAATTCCCTCCTCCCACTTATCTTCCTTTTCCGTCCTAACTTTCCAGCCAGTATTTTTCATTTGGAACGGTTTAAAGTCATTATTATTACTTGTGCACAAATAATAAGCAGTCGTTATTTTATATATGTGTATAAAAATATTTTGTGTATACAAAAAATATTTTGTGTTTGTTACAATATTAATTTATTGTAAAACAAGAACCGTAGCCAGAATTTAGTTTCGGGGGTGGGAAGAACAATTTTATAGATTTTAAGCTACAATAACTTTCTTTTAAATCAAAGTATATTTTAAAAAAATCCAGAAACACTTTTCAACTTATTTCGACGTGGGACGGCCTCAGGATCGGACCTGTACCTCCCCGCCCCCATGGCTGATTTTGAGTAAAAGAAAAATTCTGTAATTCACAGCAAATTTTCTGAAAGATTACAGCAGAGGGGGAGGGAAGGGAGGAGAAATCCCTTCCCGGCACTAATTATTTTTGTTGCAGATTGGGTTAACTCTGTTTTCATTTCAGGTCAATATCAGGCTGAGTGTAGATTCCTGCAAGTTGGGTTCGGGTTAACCAGATTTTTAAAAAGTTTGTTCAGCATATTATTTCAGTTTAAAAACTATACTATACCTATAATAATAAACATAGATGTTTGTATGAGTTTTTTCCGCGACCCTTTGATGAAATTCGGGTTTTTATCAAGACGCTTTGACGAAATTCGCATTTTCCCCGTGATCTTTTGATGAAATTTACTTTTTTACGCGGCCTTTTGACGAAATTCGCGTTTTCTCTGAGGCCCTTTGACGAAATTCGCGTTTTTGTGATCCTTTGACGAAATTCACTTTTTCCGCGGCCCTTTGACGGTATAAGCGTTTTTTTTTTTGCTAGCCTTTGTCGAAATTTGAGTTTTATTGCGGCTTCATGACGAAATTTGCATTTTTTTCTGCGGCTCTTTGACGAAATTCACGTTTTTTCTGAGGGCCTTTGGCGAAATTCGCGTGTTTTCCGTAGATCTTTGACGAAATTCGCATTTTTTCTGCGGCCTTTGACGAAATTCGCGTTTTTTTCGCGAATCTTTGACGAAATTCGCGTTTTTTTCGCGAATCTTTGACGAAATTTGCGTTTTTCTGAAGCCCTTTGACGAAATTCGCGTTTTTTCTGAGGCCTTTTCATGAATTTTGCTTTTTTGTGATCCTTTGACGAAATTCGCGTTTTTACGCGGCCCTTTGAATACTCATTTTTTTGCTATTCTTTGTCAAAATTTGATTGTTGCGGCTTTTTGACAAAATCGCGCTTTTTTCTCATATTTTTGACGTAATTCGCGTTTTTTCTGCGGCTTTTTGACGAAATTCACGTTTTTTTCTGTTTCCCTTTCACGAAATTCCTGTTTTTTGCGATCCTTTATCACAATTCGCGTTTTCCGCCGTCCTTTGACGGAGTCCGCGTTTTTCGAAATTAGCGTTTTTCCGCGACTTTAGAAGAAATTCGCATTTTTTATGCGGCCCTTTGACGAAATTTGGGTTTTTTCTGCAGCTCTTTGTCGAAATTCGTCTTTTTTAGATCCGTTGACGAATTTTGTTTTTTTCCGCGGGTTTTTGACGAAATTCGTGTTTTTTCGCGACTTTCTGCCTTTATTTGCTTTTTTCCGCAGCCTTTTGATGAAATTCGTGTTTCTTTTTCGCGGCTTTCTGTCTTAATGTGCTTTTTTCCGCAGCCTTTTGGCGAAACTCACGTTTTTTATCCTGTGGCCCTTTCACAAAATTCGGGGATTTTTTTGCGATCCTTTGTCGAAATTCGCGTTTTTTCCGCTTCCCTTTGACGGAGTGCGTGTTTTTTTCAGAGATCCTTTGACGAAATTTTCGTTTTTTTTTTCGCAATCCTTCATCGAAATTTGTGTTTTTCGCTGCTTTTTGACAAAATTCGCGCTTTTTTCTCGTCTTTTTGACGTAATTCGCGTTTTTTCTGCGGCCTTTTGACAAAATTCACGTTTTTTCTGTTTACCTTTGCGAAATTCGCGTTTTTTGCGATCCTTTAACGAAATTCGCGTTTCTTCGCTGCCCTTTGACGGAGTGCGCATTTTTCGAAATTCACGTTATTTCCGCGACTTTTCATGAAATTCGCGTTTTCTCTACGGCCTTTGATGAAATTCGGGTTTTTCATGTGCTCATTTAACGAAATTCGTGTTTCCTCCGGGATCATTTGATGAAATTCTCTTTTGCTATGCGATAATTTGACGAAACTTGCGTTTCCTCCATGATTATTTGGTGTAATTCGAGCTTTCTCCGCGATCATTTGACGAAATTTGACTTTTTTTCACGCTCCTTTGACAAAATTCGTATTTTATCCTCGGGCCTTTTTTAAAAAATTCGGTTTTTTTTCCTCGATCCTTGAACGAAAATGATTTTTTTCAGCGATCATTGGTCAAAAATCTCGATATTTTTTTAAATCCAAATTTTCGGACTGATGATCGAATTTGTTTAATTTTAAGAACCTCATGCCTTAAATTTTCGTAAAAGCCGGAACAAAATCACCCCCCCTCCCTTTCCCCCCTGGCTACGGCCTAATTGTCAAAAATGATTTCTGTTTACAACAGAATTCAACGTGTTTCGTAAGATTTAGAGCATTATGGAAATTTAAGTCGCCCCCCCCCCCCCCCCCGAAATAAAATCCTGGGTACGCCACTGGGTGTTCGGGGTCCAAATACCAGGAAAACTCCTATACCGCCCCGTATCCCTGATGCTGATTTTGAAGTTTGGAGCTGTCTGTATAAAATTGTTTCAATAAAAGTAATTCGATGTCATTTTTTTCCGAAACTGGGACAATTGTTTTATATAAATATGTAGCAAAAAATTAACCTGCACACATTTTTACCGTTGATATTATTCTTTTAAACTCTGTCCTTGGGTTTTAGATTCCTTACCATCCCTCTTCTAAAATTATACAGAAAATCACTTCAGATGCAGCCACAGAATTTTTTTCAAGTTTTTTCTCATGCAGAAGTATGCTAGAGAAAGAATGTCTAAAATTCTTTGACTGGAAATTGACTGCAGAATTTAAATCAGCATTTAAATATCAATTTCAAGCATCGTGGCTTTATGGGTTGTCTTATCGTCCCCAAGATTTATTCCAGCACTTCTCAAGGTAAATTAATTTTTTTTTCATTTAATCCAATGTAAATAACTGTTTCTAAAAATCAATGAATATTGTGACTATCCCTTAGTCTTAACATGATTTGTCTAAAAATAGTGGCAATTTTCTGTACCGTCCCATCCTTACCATCTCTTTTTTTTCCCATTGCCGTCCCTTTATTCTTATACCATCTTTTTTTTTTTATTCTGTCCCTTCTTTAACACCCCTTTAAGATAATGTTATACCAAAATTTTGTACTAAAAATACTACATTGTTATTATTTCTCATTTGAATTCCCTGTGAGTACTATGCAAATTCATTATAAGTAAAAATTTAGAAGAAAATAGAAAGTTATAGTGGTAAAATGGTAAGGAAAATTAAACTCGCAAGTTTAACTTAAACTTCAGTTAAATAGGAAAATTTTCGCTGCTGATCATTTTTTCTTTATTTTGAATCATTAAGGCATTCGTCTATCAGATTAAAATGTTATTTTAGCAAGTTTAATTTCTAGTAATTAGCTAGTTGTTATACCAAAATTTTGTACTAAAAATACTACATTGTTATTATTTCTCATTTGAATTTCCTGTGGGTACTATGCAAATTCATTATGAGTAAAAATTTAGAAGAAAATAGAAAGTTATAGTGGTAAAATGGTAAGGAAAATTAAACTCGCAAGTTTAACTTAAACTTCAGTTAAATAGGAAAATTTTCGCTGTTGACCATTTTTTCTTTATTTTGAATCATTAAGGCATTCGTCTCTCAGATTAAAATGTTATTTTAGCAAGTTTAATTTCACCAGATTTTTATTCCCGAAATTGAAAAGATTGTGAGAATGCCCCATATTTTTCCCAGCTATTAAATTTTAGCTTAATTTCTTTAGAAATCTTTTCTTTCTTTAGAAATTGACCTATTACAATCACTTTATATATGAGGTATAGGTGCAAATTCCCAAAAGTTTTAAGAAGCCGGTTGCTCCTAAACCCAAATCATCCAATGGCCACATTGTGAAAGAAACGCGTGAAAGCAATAGCATTTTTATGGGTAAAAAAAATCAGGAATTCAAAGTGAAAAATAATCTACACCCGTACAAAAAAAAAACCCCAGACTAATTACATCAAATGTGTATAATTCATTTAATCACACAATTATTTTAATTTGGATATAAATTAAGTATAATATAAATCATAAGAGATGTACAGTCAGAAGATAAAGGTAGGCAAGATAGAGGTTTAAAAAAATATCTATAAGAATAAGCTAAGCAATCATGGTAGTGGTGAGTATTAGGAAAACAATATTTCTTATTTCATTTCGTCGTTCAAGAATACATATAAGAAAATTGTGAATGCGTGAGATTATTTTGCACTATAAAAAGGAAAATACAATTCAAACATTTGTTTTTCAAGAACACACGAGAAACATTATCTTTAAAAAATCATCACAATTACAGGGGTGATTCTGTTCCAAATTTTCCAATAACTTGAGGCATTCGGTTCCGAAAATTCGGACATAAAAAAAAAAATATCACGGAAAAATATCGAGAATTTCGACAAATTGTCGCCGAAAAAATCAATTTTGTCAATCGTCAGCAGGAAAAATTGCGAATTTCATCAAAGGAGCGCAAAAAAAGCCCGCAAATTTTGTCAAAGAATCGCGAAAAAAAAAGCAAACTTCGTCAACGGATCGCGGTTAAAAAACGTGAATTTCAGCAATCTTCGCTGAAAAATCGCATATTTCGTCAACGGACCAAGAAAAAACGCGAATTTCGTCAAAGAATTCCGAAAAACGCGAAATTTCGTTAAAGAATCCCCCGCCCGCACATAAAAATGCAAATTTTGTCAAAAGAGCACGAAAAAAAAAAAAAAACACGAATATTATGAAAGGATCGCGAAAAAAAAAACGCTAATTCTGTGAAAGGATCGCAAAAATGACGCAAATTTTGTCAAAAGATTGCAAAAAAATTTCGAATTTTATCAAAGGATCGCAAAAACGCAAATTTTGTCACAGGGTCGCGAAAAAAACCGCGAATTTCGTCAAAGGATCTTGGAAAAAACGCGATTTTCGTCAGAGAATCTCGAAAAATAAACGCGATGTTCGTCAGAGGATCGCGAAAAAAGCGGGATTTTCTTCAAAGCATTGCGGGAAAAAACGCGAAATTCGTCTAAACAAGGCGGTTTAAACGTCGAAAATTAGTCGCTAAAGCAAAAACTTTAGTCGCCACGTGGCGAATGGCGACTGTATATCTACACCTATAATATGAGGAGGCGAGTTTCAAAACTCGCCTTACCAAAATTTAAAAAATCAATCTATTCCATTGGAAAGCCTGCACTGAAAAACACTGCAATCTGCAAAACATTAGTTTTGTCGTACATTTATGGCATCGTAAAATCTTGGTTTACAGTAAAAACCAGTTAAACGTTCTATTCTTCGCATTAATGCCCACAAGGTGACTTTTCGTACTAAATCTATGATGCTCTACAGCTTTGTAAATCAGTTTTTTCCCTCTATCTCTTTCCGTTTTCGAGATAGGAATGCTAACTCCACAGTTCTCCATCAGATGGCGCCATAGGCGGTTTCATTCAGTAGAGCATGGGTACTTTACTATACCTAGACCCCACTTTTATGACTATAGCTCTTGGCGTTCAGAAATTATTGAGATGAAAACGGACTTTAGCGGGCACACTGTATATGAGTTTCATGGCTACACTGTAAAAAAAAAAATACCGTTAAAATACGGAAATTGTACTGGCAATCGAGGCGCCAGCACCATTTCCGTATTTTAACGGAACGTAAATTCCAGAAAAAATTTTATTTTTTCACAAAATTTACGGAAAAAAGTTCCGTTAAAATACGGAAATAGTGCTGGCGTCTCAATTGCCAGTACAATTTACGTATTTTAACGGTTTTTTTTTGTTTAATTCTGACTATATTTACGCGGGTTATAGTAGGCGGACAGACAGACAAACAAACCGAATTTACAAACGTTTTTCAACTTTGTTGGAGAGTGTTAAAAATACGAGACCAATCAGCCCACGTTTTAATCAGGTCCTGAATACAACTGCGCGTCGATGAAGATTATCTTCGATCTCTACGCATATCGATTGATTCAAACTGACCAATTTCGTCTCCACCTCCCTCGATTTGAATATTTTTCTAGTTCGTCTGCAGTAATTGAATTTCGACTTGAAAACAAGAATTGTAAATTTCTGCCTCTCAGAAGTGCAAAATTCGAGAATTTAATTTAATTTGGATCGAAGGGTTTTATTTATGAATGAAAAAAACAAGAAAAAAACATATGAGGAAAAGTAGAAATAATTGTGTCGTTTTCTCACGTTTGTAATTTGCCGAATTACATTGTGCTACGTGGTACAGCTGTGGAAAAAAAAAAGTAAACACTCCCTACTAACTCCCCAACAAATTATCCTAGGAGAAAGTTACTGGCACCGAATAACTGGAAATAAAGTCTACTTTTAAATGATGTATGTAAAATTTGTTTAGGGGGCCATCTACATATTAAAACGAACGCAAACTTCATTTTTTGTAAATGGCAATACCCAATTCTAACAGTACGGTCTTAGGTACTGTTAATTCTTCGGTACAAACTATGCCTAGACACCCAATTTTAAGTCATTTGAATGATAATTTTTTGAATTATAAACATTCAAAATTTGATGCTTCAAATGTTAAATTACATTTTCATATTTTTATTAATATCTCCTGAAATTATACTCCTAATGTGCTAATTTTTTGTGTAGCAATAGTGTTAAAATACCGAAACATAAATACGTTGAATTTGCAATTTTTATAATTTTATGATATGAAATATGAATTATAAAATTAATATTCGAAAAAATTATGAATTGCAATCTACCATTTTTTGGATGGATTTAGATTTATTAAGTCCTGCTTTATGAAAATCCAAAATTTCACATTTTTGTTCCAAGTACAGTACCGCTCAAAAGTATTTTGACAACCTTATATTCTCTCTTATTTTATTTAATATAAAAATGTAAAAGAAAATATATTCCCTATAATTGAGAACACTATGACTGCAGTTATTCAAATGTATCAAGTTTCAACTTGTTTGTTTACATTCGGCGCCACCGAAGAAATATGACTCCTCCTTAGCTCAAAAGTATTTTGACAATTAGTTTGCATTTAATTGTTGAAGGTGTCAGTGGCGCTATAGCTTCGATTAGTGTTTATATTGACTTATTGTGATTATATTTAAATGCCGAAATGTAAAAAAATATTGAAGTGATTCTAGAAAAGCCGCTGTAAATGCACTTAAGAAAGGTAGACTGCAAGCAGAATTAGCTCGTTCTTATAACGTGTCTCGGCAACTTGTTATTACACGGAATAAAGTTTTTAATAAACAGCAATACATCGAAAATGAGCCTCAAAGTGGCCATCAGAAAAAAAAAACAACTTGCAATGTTGACTGTATTATAAAAATGATATCTACAAGTGATTGTCGTAAGTGAGCTGTAATAATAAAAAATGAATTGAACGAAAATTACGGCAGAGACATACACGTTTCATCAGTCAAACGACGCCTAAAGCTCTATGGTTTACATGGCAGAAGACCAGTAAAAACACGTTTGTTATCTAGTAAGAATAGGAAGGCTAGAGTTGCATTTGTAAAACGGCATAACCCTTTCAGGGGCAAAGCAATTCCATTGCTAAAGTGTTGAAATTAATGATTGACACCGGAATTCGAAAACAAATTTATTTGTAAATAAGAAAAAGCTATATTTCACACACATAATAAACCGAATTTTTTGTAACCAAAATTCTGGTGTTAAACATTAATTTCAACACTTTAGCAATGGAATTGCTTTGCCCTGAAAGGGTTATGCCATTTTACAAATGCAACTCTAGCCTTCCTATTCTTAGTAGATAACAAACGTGTTTTTGCTGGTCTTCTGTCATGTAAACCAAAGAGGTTTAGACGTCGTTTGACTGATGAAACGTGTATGTCTCTGCCGTAATTTACTTTCAGTTCATTTTTTATTATTACAGCGGACTTACGACAATCACTTGTAGGTATCATTTTTATAATACAGTCAACATTGTAAGTTGTTTTTCTCGGATGACCACTTTGAGGCTTATTTTCGATGTATTTCTGTTTATTAAAACCTTTATTCCATGTAATAACAAGTTGCCGAGACACGTTAAAAGAACGAGCTCTTTCTGCTTGCAGACTACCTTTCTTAAGTGCATTTACAGCGGCTTTTCCAGAATAACTTCAATATTTTTTACATTTCGGCATTTAAATGTAATCACAATAAGTCAATATAAACACTAATCGGAGATATAGCGCCACTGACACCTTCAAGAATTAAATGCAAACTAATTGTCAAAATACTTTTGAGCTAAGGAGGAGTCATATTTCTTCGGTGGCGCCGAATGTAAACAAACAAGTTGAAACTTGATACATTTGAATAACTGCAGTCATAGTGTTCTCAGTTATAGGGAATATATTTTCTTTTACATTTTTATATTAAATAAAATAAGAGAGAATATAAGGTTGCCAAAATACTTTTGAGCGCTACTGTAGTTTTCAAATTATGCTTAAAAAACGGCAAAATGATGGTTTAAGATGATGGGCCGTCTATGATAGAAGTGACTAGATATTTTGAAATTTCTTATGCTACCCTGTAATCTAACAGTCTTCAGTGACTGCTTGAGTGGCGCTTAAGATGCCTTGATCAAGAATCTCTGGGTCTACAATCAAGTACCGAACTTCAGTTTGGATACAGCCCCTAAAATACGTTCGTTTTAAAATAATTAATTTCTCAAAAACTTATCGTACGAATTGCATAAACATTTGTTATAGGCTAATTGAAGGATGTAGAGTTCATTTATGCTGTCAGAATTGTGCACTGCCATTGAAAAAAACAAAGTTTGGGTTTGTTTTGATATGAAGACGGCCCCTAGGAAAAAAATTTATACATCATTTAAAAGTAGACTTTATTACCAATCGTGTGGTGTTAATAACTTTTTTCTACAATAATTTTCTGCAGAGGTAGTAGGAGTGTTTATTTTTTTTTCCCACGACTGTACATTGTACCTTATCAAGTTCAAGAGGAATCGGTATCAAAAATTTTTATTTTGTAACTGTAACCTATATTATATTTTTAGGTTCATGTTTCAATAAAGCATAGTCATATAATAGATCATAAAAAGTGTTAAATTCTAAATACAGCATTTACTTTTTTTAAACAAATTGCTTTTTTTTTTTTTTTAATTTAACAATTTTAAATTTTTTTCTTCTTTTTCATTTTTTATATTTGGTAATACCTTTTTTTATCCTTTTTTTAAAGTACTTATAAAAAAAATCTAAGTATCGTATTTTTGATGAGTTCATTAGATCAGCAGATAACTAGTCAGATGTGGCAATCCCAAAACTTTCGTCTATCTCATACATGTTAATACTTCTTGAACAATGCAGCATACCAGCACCACCTGTTAGATGATTTTCACCAAAATCTAATTATCAACAACTTTGACAACTTCTAACTGAATCTGAAGTCTGATGAAAATCCGTGCATTAGTTTTCTGGATAGAGCTATTGCGGAAATCGTGAAAAATGCCACATAGCAGCGCCACCTGTTGGGAAATTTTCACAAAACCTAATCAGGACCAGTTTATATCATGGTCTAACTGAATCTAAAGTTTTGTGAAATTACGTGCATTAGTTGTTGAGATAGAGCGCCCACAAGATGTTTGTCACATACAGACTCGCAGAGTGACAGACAGATTCACAGACAGACAGTTACTAAAAACATCAAATCGTGTTCAGGACATTCTAAAAAGTATAAATCAGTCGAAAACCGGGAGTTGAAAATTTTCACGAATCCAATACTTTCTTCTTGTAAAGATAGAAGAAAGTAAAAATAATTAGTGAATGCGTATGGGAAACACGTGGGAAAATAGCATGTTTCTAAGTTCATATTTTTTTTTTAAAGTTATAAACATATCAAAAATCCGATAATTAGTTATTTTACAAAGGGTCTAAAGATATATATATATTTTATTTCATACAATTTCCTTAGTTATTGTAGAAGCCTTAGCATATGAATTAAAATGAAAATATAAAAAATGCGAACTGAGAAAAATGAGCTTAAACATTTCACTTACACATAAATGATATTAAATTTCATCTTTATGGCTTAAGTATATCTCCTTTGTTATTTATCGAATCGTTCCGAAATTTGAACAAAATGTTCTAAGAATACTAAAGCACATTTTAATTAAAAAATCTGAAATTCGACATTTTTTATCAAAATAACAGGTATTGATTCACCTTAAAGAAGTGGGAAACTTTCTCTCTATAATAAAAGGCAGTGTAACGCATCCAGGGCGAACGCATCAATCTTACCAATCTCCGATAAGATGGAGCCACGTTAGGCTTAATTTTGATTTGAGATGTGTATGAGAAAACTTATCTGCCTAAATACAAACCTTTTCCACCTGAAATCCTTTCTGTTCAAAATAATTTTCTATAAAAGTTTCAAAATTTAAATGATTTACGCAGCCATTGCAGAAAACAAACGTAGCGCACTTCGTAATAACAAACGTAAATAAGAAGCTGCGGTAGAGAGTCATTCCTTTTGTGATTCATTGAAAAAAAAAATGTAAACCATGGAGCTATGAAGAATAAAGAAGACGACATAAATGACATCAGTTGAGGCTGTCCCACCCCTGCTGCGTGACGTCAGCCGCGGGTAAATAGAAGAAAAACACCAATAGGCGTGAAGAACACTTTAACAATGTTTCCCCTTCGTACTTTCGGATGGGGTTCAACCCGAGATACCTATTTATTAATCAATATACATATAACAAAATTTTTGGAGGGAGGGGAGGTAAATGATAAAAATGCAATTTCAAAGTGTTATTAAAAATATATATATATTTCAATAGTTGCAGCAGACTGTTTTAATTACGCACTTTTATTGCATATTTGTTAAATATTTGTTTTATTAAGAAATCTTAATTTTGTTAAAGTATATTAGCCGGAAAACCTGGTTTACCCAGAAATATTGTAAATGCTAATTGTGTGTTTATTAGAACATAAACTAGCCGAACTTTGCTCATCTAAACGCTTCCATATTGTCAATTATTTTTTATCAGTTTTTCAAATTTTAAGTGAAAAACACAATTTTTACTCACCGTCCTAGGACGGGCATTTACACTAGTATATATATATTACGCTATCGTACGTGGCACATAAATCGCGATTATTTGTTAATTGTTTAATAGCAACGCTGGAATGAAAAGCATCTCATTGGTTATTGAACAGCATTTAATGCATCGACATACCTATAAGGGGGGTTATGATAGGGGGACCCTGTTCTGTCGCCAACTTGGCGATATATCATCAAATTTGGCAACCCAAAGGAGTCGCCAAAAGTAACGCCAGCTTAGCGATATCTCTAATAGTTTGCCCAATTCCCATAGACTTCCATTGTAAACCAATAGGGCTTACTTGCTTATAGAAAATCAACAAATTGAGATATTTTAATGCAACAAAAACTAGTATTAGCTTAAGGGATTCTATTAATTATAGTTAAGGGAGTCCAAGTAAATTAAATTATGAATAAAAGTAACATGATACACTGCTTAGCATGCTTCCCCAAACATAAATTTTAAGGGAGACCAAACGGGTCGCCAAGGGTGGTTAGTTTGATAAAAATTTTCTCGGTGTGAGATAAGATGACAGGAGGGACAAAAAGTTTTTTTCTACAAATACATTTTTTTTTTTCTTTGGAAATTTCGAATTAAATCCCACACGCCTTGATTATAGTAATCCATCGACTTTTCCACCGTGTACTGCGGTTTGCAGCCTTGCAAACAGTTAAGAGTGAGAAGTGTTAAGTCTTTCATCGTAAAGGTAGGTTTAGTTGCAAAGTATTGACACGTTTAGTCTATGACCCTGGTTAGATTCCAGTCTTGGACACTTTTTCAGTCTTGGCTCTGTCCCTTTTAAGCCTGATCTCTAATCCAAAAGAGCAACTTTATGACATAAGTTTTAATTTGTTTTTGTTCGGAAATGCGTGAAACTAGCAGGTGTTGTTGTTCAGAAACTGTGTCATCGAGCTATTTTTTCCGGTTTTTTTGCCAGTGTGATTGATCTTTCAAAAAATAGTGTCAAAGTGGATATTTGAACCGAATTTTTGCGCGAAAGAAGAATAAGCACTCGAAAAAGGGTGAAAAAGCTGTTTGTCACGTGATCAAAATCGCTTCTAACTCAATAGGTAATTTATTTATCAAAAATGACAAATCGCTTCCATGGTCAGGCTTTCCAATTTTATATCTTTCCGTTAAAAAATGAATTTGTAAATGTGTCAAAACGTTTTGCGCTTGTTAAGCACAGCAGTTAAGAACAGCCTTAAGCAATTAAAATTTTGAAGGATTTTTTTATATACGGTGTGCACTTGGCAACTAGGACATTCGCTACAACAAGGCCGGAAGAGATGGCCATTTGCTTGGGAGTACTCGAAAGACGGTCATCGCTACTCGATTTTGGTCTCGTAATTTAGAACCCTGATCAGGTGACGAGATCTTCACCTGATTAGGCACCTCCAGAGGTACAATTCATGAAGAAGTTGGAGGACAATAATTAAAATATACATAAAGCACAAATAATTGTACAAAAATTACTTTCCATGGAGATATCCTAATAATAAGCTGGGCGCAGCAGCAGTCTTTCGATAGCCTCATTGCCCCTAGCCCTCCCTTCCTGCTTGTCGGTGTTTTTATTTTGTGTAATTTCCCTTTTAAATTTGTCCGGTTTTAATTTTCTATTTTTAGGTAGCTTTCTTTACAAAAAAGCTACCTATTGCAGCCGTTCGGAGGAAAGTGATATCAAAAAATTTTGGTATATTTTCATCGATCATGACCCCCAGACCCCGAAACCACCCTCCGTTCAAAATTGATATATATATATATATATATATATATATATCTGACCTATGTCACACTGTAACTCCCGTAATTATGAACCGATTTCGATGTAATTCGGTGTGTACATAATACAAACCAATGTCTCGACCGAGTTCGTTGGCCAGCTTCATCCGCCATTTTGTTTCAAAATGGCGGCCATTTAAAATTTTAAAAAAAATTTAAAACTTGAAATGTGGTACCAAAAAATTAAAAATGGAAAAATATTTTTTTCTTATGTATTTGACCTTTATACAAAGATTCCGGAGCAGTTTTTGTTTCGTCTATATCTTAAAAAATGGCTGAGTTATAGCATTTTGAATTTCTAGCGTGGCTGACATTTTGAAACGTCCTGAATTTTGTCACGCGATAAAAGGCGTATTTATGAACCGATTTGGACGTAATTCGGTGTGTACATAGTACATACCAATCTCTCGACCGAGTTCGTTGGCCAGCTTCATCCGCCATTTTGTTTCAAAATGGCGGCCATTTAAAATTTTTTTAAAAATTTAAAATTTGAAATGTGGTACCAAAAAATTGAAAATGGAAAAATATTTTTTTTTTTATGTATTTGACCTTTATACAAAGATTTCGGAGCAGTTTTTGTTTCGTCTATATCTTAAAAAATGGCTGAGTTATAGCATTTTGAATTTCTAGCGTGGCTGACATTTTGAAACGTCCTGAATTTTGTTACGCGATAAAAGGCGTATTTATGAAGCGATTTGGATGTAACTTCGTTTATACATAGTACATACCAATGTCTCGACCGGGTTCGTTGGCCAGCTTCACCCGCCATCTTGTTTAAAAATGGCGGCCATTTAAATTTTTAAGAAAAATTTAAATTTGAAATGTGGTACCAAAAATGGAAAATTGAAAAAATATTTTCTTCTTATGTGTTTGACATTGATAAAAAGATTCGAGAGCAGTTTTTGTTTCGTCTATATCTTAAGAAATGGCTGAGTTATAGCATTTTGAATTTCTAGCGTGGCTGACATTTTGAAACGTCCTGATTTTTCTCACGTAATAACAGGCGTATTTATGAACCGACTTGGATGTACCTTGGTGTGTACATAGTACATACAAATATCTCGACCGAGATCGTTGGCCAGCTTCATCCGCCATCTTGTTTCAAAATGGCGGCCATTTAAAAAAATAAAAAAATAAAAAAATTTAAATGAGATACCAAAAAATTGGAAAATGAAAAAGATTTTTTTTTTGTATGTGTTTGACCTTAATACAAAGATTCCGGAACAGTTTTTTTTTTTTTCGTCTATATCTAAAACAAAAATGGCTGAGTAATAGCATTTTGAATTTCTCTTGTGGCTGACATTTTAAAACGACCTGATTTTTGTCACGCGATAACAGGCGTATTTATGAACCTATTTGGATGTAACTTGGTCTGTACATAGTACATACCAATGTCTCGACCGAGTTCGTTGGCCAGCTTCATTCGCCATCTTGTTTCAAAAGGGTTGCCATTTAAAAAAATTTAAATTTAAAATTCAAAATGAGGTATTAAAAAATTGGAAAATGAAAAAGATTTTTTTTATGTTGGCCTTGATACAAAGATTCCGGAGCAGTTTTTGTTTCTGAAAATTTGTTCTTTTGTTTATATCTTAAAAAATGGTTGATTTATAACACTTTGAATTTCTAGCATGGCTAACATTTTGAAACGATCTTGTATTTGTCACGCGATAACACACGTATTCGCCTATTTCGATGTAAGAAGGCATGTGTATAGTATACATCAACACCTCGACCAAGTTCGCTGGCCAGATTCGTCAGCCATCTTGTTTCAAAATGGCGGCCATGAAATTAAAATATATATATATATTTAAAGTGAGGTGCAAAAAAATTAGAAATTGAAAAACGTAAGTATTTGATCTTGATATAAGGATTCAGGAGCATTTTTTGTTTGTCTTTACCTTAAAAAATGGCTCAGATATAGCAGTTTCAATTTCTATTGTGGGTGACATTTTGAAAAATCTGATTTTTTGCATGCGACAGCACTCCTATATATTAACCGATTCCGATGTGAGGGAGCATGTGCACAGCAATTACTAAGGTCTCGACCAAGTTCACTGCTTAGCCTCATCCACCATGTTGTCTTAAAATGACAGGCACTTTAAGAAATTGCCGAATTTGGCAGCCAAATATAAGTTACTTTAAAGAAAAGCAGCTTGGATAAAGCTGACTAATTTCGCGAAATTCTCATTCATTATATTGATAAAAATTAGTATTGAATCTCCTATATTCGGTTTCCACTAAATTGAGCTTCGTGTGTTTCATGATATAAGTTGGCTTTTTTTAAATAAGGATTATGAAAGCTACCTCTTCCTCCCGGCACTGGCCGGAAGGACTTTTTTTTTTTTTTTTTTTTTTTATACAACCTGGCTTTCGCTAGAGTGGGGACGTAGCTGGGGACCTATGAACCTTGCTTCTGCAAAAGAGTCGGAATAAGTAGAAGAATAAAGGGCAGCAGACGAAAAGAGTTAAATTCTATCGAAAAATACCCGCTGCGGCGAGTGGCCTCTTTTCGTCCGCAGCCCTTTATTCTTCTCTTATTCCGACTCTTTTGCGGAAGCCAGTTTGAGAAAAAAAAAAAAAAAAAAGAAAAAAGATTTAGCTCAAACTCAGCCTATAAATGTAGATTTTAATAAATCAAAAATTATCTTTCGTAGAAATAATTACCAGGAAGCCATTATAAGAGAATCAATTTAAGTAATTGCTAATAAAGATACAGCATGTAACGATGCACTGTCATACGATATCCATGGTGTATGGAATTTTTTGCTGCATAATAGATGAAAGCTCGTTTTGTTGAAAATTTGAATAAACTTATCTGGCATCTCATCTGACGCACAATACTTAAATTTAAATGACAATGTTTCTTCTGGAAAATTCTCGAATAAGCTCAAAGAAAATAATAACAGCATTTAAATCCTACTCAAGACGGCCTTGTAGAATTGTACTTTCTGATGTATTTTGAGATATTTTAAATATCTTTACATTATAGTTATGCACTTGAAAGTAATTTTTGTACAATTATTCGTGTTTTATGTATATTTTAATTATTTAACTCAAGATGAATATAGCACTAGAATTTTAATTTTCATTAATTGAACTTGGAGGACTTTGCATGCACCAGGTGCCATTAGCATACATGGCGGAATTTTTAGCTGGCGGCGAGCTTCGAACCCGCGACCTTTTGGCTACGCGTCGATTACTCTGCCAACTGAGCCATCGTTGCCGAAAAAAAAAAGTAGAAATAACATTTTGGTAAAATTATTTTATAACGGAAGACCTCTCATGAAATTCTGTATGGGAATATGTAATATATAAAAATGAAAATTTGCCTGTCAGTAATGCTATACAAATCCACAGTTTGGAAGCCAAAATTGTGAAATGTTTTGTACATGTGTATTAAAACATGGCCGAGGAAACTAAAGCAATCCGGAATCGAAATAATTTATAGTTAACTTTTAATTAATAACAAGTAATATAAAAATGTTGTTTTTAAAGTCAATTCCTACTTAGGTCATCAAAGAAAAATTTAATGTAATCCCTTAAGCTAATATTAGTTTTTGTTGCATTAAAATATCTCAATTGGTTGATTTTCTATAAGCAAGTAGGTTTATAATGGAAGTCTATGGAAATTTAGCGAAATATTGGAGATATCGCCAAGTTGGCGTCACTTTTGGCGACTCATTTTGGCCGCCAAATTGGGCGATCTATCGCCAAGTTGGCGACAAACTTGGCGGTATTGGGCGACAGAACAGGTTCCCCCCTGTGGTAACCCCGTATTGAAAATACTTTCATTGATCTTCAATAACCAATGGCCGCCATTTTGTTTCCCATGCAAAACTAAAATTAATTAAAATTTAATTAATTAATTAATATTTGAAAAAAACTGTATTAACATCCATTGTCATCCAGTACAAGTTTTAAAAAATTTATTTCAACTTGATAGGATGAATAATGAGTATTTTATTAACGATTGAAAATTTGAACAAGATATATAAATATATAAATATATAAATAAATATCTCTCTATTCTAAAAAAAAGTAACTACCGCTGTCACCGCCGCCGCCGCCGTCGCCGCCGGTTTTGAATTTTTTGTGAACGGAGGTCTTTCTTCGTTAATATTAAGAAAAATAATGCATACAAAAATATGAAAATCGGTAGTATTATACAGAAATGTTTGATAAATACGCTGATGCAGACAGTTTTCAGATCGAAGAATTATTTTAAGAGATATTTAATGCTAAAGTTGGACAAAATCGTTCCACTAAAAAAGTTTTATAGGAGCAAAAACTGTTCATAGGAATTTAATCATTTTTAGATCATTTTATGCATTAGAATTTGCCGGAGTGCAGATTGCATTAATTTTTTTATTTTGACTAATTTTTTGAGGTTTTATTTCTATTTTAAATTCAGATTTTCAGCATTTCTAGAGATATTTTTAACAGATTTTAGAAAGTGATATTAATTTAAACTGTTGCCAACTGTATAAACAGCGGAAACAATAATGTTTGCTTCAAATTAAAAATTTATTTTACACGTGACTATTATAAACAGAAAAAAACATTTGGAATTAGAATTAAATAATTATGTACAATAAGCAGGAACTTATTAAAAATTACGTCATAAAAACTATAATTACACGTGAATTTTAAGAGAGAAAGGAATTTGTAAAACAATAAATTTATTAACATGCGTTAGAAGTCTTAAATAGGAGAAATTACGTCATATTTACGTCACATTATAGTTATTACATAAAATGAACACAAAATAATATTGCAAAACGGTTTAAATTTAGAAATTGCGCTAGACATTTATTTGATATTTTAAGAGAATATTTTTCAACTATTTTTGTTAGGAAAGCGCAAATAATATTTCATTTCTAACACCAGTATTTTCACGTGAATATTAAAAAGAGAAAGAATAGTTTGGTCAAAATTACGTCAGATTAAAAACGATTAATTTAAAATGTCTCATTTAAAAGAACTTTCTTTTCACTTTGTTAAAAAATACCAGGAGACAAAGACTCTGTTTACTTAATTCCTTTTATATTAGCTTATTTTGAAATGTTGTTACACGTGTCTACGTCATCAAGTTATTTATATTTCGACGTTTTATTTGTATTTTTGTTAATGTTGTACTAATTTATTTGTTTTTTCGCTATTTAAAATAAAAATTATGTAAATTTGTATAATTTGGCGAGTGGTTTGGCGATTTATATAATTTGGCGAAATTGGTTGACGGGATAATCAAGTAGTACCGCAACGGATTTGGCGTTAAAATTCCCCAATCAAAGAGAAATGAATAGAAATCCGTTTATAGAGAGATCGCCACTGTTTTTTAAATTATAATTGTTTCGAAATCTTTTTAAAGCCGACCAAATTAGCGTGCATTTAGAGTCTACGGTGTCTGGACGGGGGTTGGCGAGCGTAGCTCGTAGGTGGCCGAGCCCCCTAGTATATATAAATAAATATAGGGAGAGTGTAAACTAATAGCAGGAATTGAAAAAAACACCAATTTAAGAGCACTTTCCTATCAAATTTCAATATTTTTCGTTATAGCAGCTGCTAACAATTAAAAATTCACAGTGAAACTCTTACCACGACAATTACCTTTCTATTCCAAGACGCATTGCATATTACCTACGCCACGCTGCAATACTAAACAGATGTAACGGGTATTATGATAATTCTTTTACCTCACATACAAATAATTAGAAATTATTTAATTGCGCTTAATTATTACAAATTTTTAAAAATAAAGAAACACATTTTATCACAAACATCAACAAAATTTTTTTTTCTATTTACTCCCTTGTCCCAAAGATATTGTTTTATCGTCTGCTGCCATAGTAACATGATAAATTAAATTTCATTAAAAAAATGGCAGTAGTAGAAAAATAATTTACTAAATCGAATAGTTATTACTTATTAATACATGGAAATTATTCCAGAGAGAAACATTCGCCTTGCATACAATATTTCAAATGAAAATCAAATTTCAAAGTGATTGCTTAAAAGGCGCAAAGGCCAACATAGTGAAAAGGATTCCAAGCCGGGACTCGAACCCGGGCCATCAGTATAGCGCATTGACGTTCTACCGACTAAACCACTTGGAGCGATACCTAGCTCGGAAAATTTCTCACTATTATGTGTTGGCAAGGCTACAAACGTAGCACAAGATGGAATATTTATCGTGAGCCACCGACCTAGGGCGAGCACGAAACATAATTAAATCCAGCATCGATAGAATCTATATTATCTGTATACTAATAGATTCTATCGATGCTGGATTTAATTATGTTTCGTGCTCGCCCCAGGTCGGTGCTCACGATAAATATTCCATCTTGTGCTACGTTTGTAGCCTTGCCAACATATAATAGTGAGAAATTTTCCGAGCTAGGTATCGCTCCAAGTGGTTTAGTTGGTAGAACGTCAATGCGCTATACTGATGGCCCGGGTTCGAGTCCCGGCTTGGAATCCTTTTCACTATGTTGGCCTTTGCGCCTTTTAAGCAATCACTTTGAAAAATGATTTTCATTTGAAATAGTTATTACTTTATTCTACCTTTACAAGAAGAAAGTATTGGTTTCATGAAAATTTTCGAATTCCAGTTTTCAACGGATTTACACGTTTTATGGGTCAGAGATTCTAAAAAACATGTTTTTACAAAATGTTTGTCTGTGAGTCTGTCTGTATGTGACACAAATTTTGTGGGCGCTCTATCTCAAGAACTAATGCACGGAATTTAATAAAAATTTATATTCAGGTAGTACCTGATATAGATTAATGCTGATTTGTTTTTGGTGTAAATCGTCCAGCAGGTGGCGCTGCTATGTAGCATTTTGCAGGATTTCCGCAAAAGCTCTATCTCAAGAACTAATGCACGGATTTTTATAAAACTTCCGATTCCGTTAGTCCTTGACATGAATGGATGCTGTTTATGTTTTGGTGTAAATCTACCAACAGGTGGCGCTGCTATGCTGCATTTTGCAGGATTTACACTATTTTCGCAGTAGCTCTATCTCAAGAACTAATGCACACATTTTCATTAAAATTCGGATTTAGTTAGTCCTTCATATGAAATGATGTTGACTACGTGTTGGTGTAAATCGCTCAATAGGTGGCGCTGCTGTGCTGCATTTTGAACTATTTCTTCAATAGCTCTATCTCAAGAACTAATGCACGAATTTTCATCAAACTTTAGATTTAAGTATAACTTGATTAATGTTACTGCTGATTATGTGTTGTTGCAAATCGCTCAACAGGTGGCGCTTCTATGCTGCATTTGTCATGATTTGCGCAATACCTCTATCTCAAGAACTAATGCACGAATTTTCCTCAAACTTCATATTCAGTTAGACGTTGACATAAGTTGGTGATAATTAGGTTCTGGTGCAAATAACCCAATAGGTGGCGCTGCTATGCTGCATTATGCTGGATTTACACGATTTCAGTGACAGTCATACCTCGAGAACTAATGCACGGAATTTCATATTTTTAGAATTCTCATGAATAACACAGATTGCCATTTAATTTGGCACTGAGATAGTGAATTTTGAAGTATTGACATGTATGAGATAGAAGAAAGTTTTGTGATGGCCACAACATACTAGTTTTTACTTTCTCCTACCTTTACAAGAAGAAAGTATTGGATTCGAGAAAATTTTCGACTTCCGGTTTTCGACGGATTTACACGTTTTAGAATGCCCAGAACACGATTTGATGGTTTTTAGAAAATGTCTGTCTGTGAGTCTGTCTGTCACTCTGTCACTCTGTCACTCTGTCTGTGAGTCTATATGTGACAAAAATTTTGTGGGCGCTCTATCTCAAGAACTAATGCACGGAACTTCACAAAACTTATTATTTAGTTAGACCTTGATATAAACTGGACCTGATTAGTTTTTGGGGAAAATCGCCCAACAGGTGGCGCTGTTATGCGGCATTTTTCACGATTTCTGCAATACCTATATCTCAAGAACTACGGCACGGATTTTCATAAAACTTCAGATTCAGTTAGTCCAGGATATAGTTTGGTGCTGATTACTTTTTTGTGAAAATCGGCCAACAGGTGGCGCTGCTATGCTGCATTATTCATGATTATCGCAATAGCTCTAACTCAAAAAAAAATGCACGAATTTTCATCAAACTTCAGATTTCGTTAATCCTTGATATAAATTAGTGCTGTTTAATTTTTGTTGTAAATCGCCCAACAGGTGGCGCTGCTGTGCTGCATTTTCACGATTTTCGCAAGAGCTGTATCTCAAGAACTATTGCACGGATTTTCATCAAACTTCAAATTTAGTTAGTCCTTGAGATGAATTGTCGTGTAAATTAGTGCTGTTTAATTTTTGGTGTAAATCGCTCAACAGGTGGCGCTGCTATGCTGAATTTTTTACGATTTCCGCAATAGCTTTATCTCAAGAACTAACGCTTAGATTTTCAACAAACTTCAGATTCAGGTATACCTTGATATCATTTAGTGCTGTTTATTTTTAGTGTAAATCGCTCAACAGGTGGCGCTGCTATGCTACATTTTTCAGAATTCCCGCTGTAGCTCTATCTCAAGAACTAATGCACGAATTTTCATCAAACTTCAAATTCAGATATACTTTGATATGAATTGGTGCTAAATTCATGTTATTTCTTGTACTATTTAAATGATTTAATTGACGTGATTTATATAGAAGAAAGTTTTGTGATGGCCACAACATACTAGTTTTTAATTTTGGTTTTAGAATTAAATTCATGAACTCCCGCGCATAGAACGGGTTAAACAGCTAGTATTTAATACAATAAACTTTTTTTTAAATACTAGGGACTTCAATCCAGCCTCTCCTTGTTAAAGAATATAGGTGAAAAATATTTTTTTAATTACTGAAACTCATTTTTTTTTAATTTAATATATTATTTCAGGCTACCGCCTTACAGCGCCAACAACAATTTTAACTTGAAAAATATCAACAAATTACACTAGTCTGCAAAATTTGTGTTGTGCCATGTTTTGTACCTTTTGATAAATTATTCTTGTGCATTTTGTAGCTCTTAATCCGAAAATGATTTTAATTTTGCCATCATGTAGGGGTTTTTAGCAAAATGTAATTATCAAATTTAAAAAGTAAAAAAATAGAGAAAATCAGATACTATAAAATAGTATGGTGATTGTTTTTTTGTTGTTGTTGTTTGTTTGTTTTTTAACGTTTGATAATTGATTTGCATGCATTTTTCAAAGTTGTATCCGAAATTGAGCTTCATTTTTAACCATTACGTCAGGACTTTTTCGAAACTCGTAAATTCCAATGTTAAAAAGTAAAAAAATGGCAAAAATCTGATACTATAAAATATGTATAATTTTTTTTCATAATAATTTATTCATAAATTTTTTTGGCTTACACTGGGGATTCTTACAGCTAAACAATTCGGAAACCTATGAGCGTGAGGCGTAAAGTGACGTATGTTCCATTTCTCTTGCGTCACGTTCTACGTTGTAATTTTTGAATCTACAATCTTGTAAAGGCCAGTTACATCTAAAGTATATTAATACTTGGAAATTTTTCCAGAGAGAAACATTCGCCTTTCGTACAATATTTCAAATTAATTGCTTAAGGGGACGAGGGACCTTAAAAATAATTTTTTTATTTTTTGTAAATTCCACCTTAAATATTACTCAAAGGTACATTATATGCATTATGGCATGCATTTATTACAAAAAAAAAAAAAAATTAAGTCATTTTTGAGAAAAAAGTGGAATTTTACGCGTTGTTTTAGAAATCTCCGAAATGCCCCATGCGCGTTCCATATCAATGAAAATCCCCAATATTTTTTATAAAAGTTTGGTTTATATATATAAAAAAAATCTGTGCATCGAATTTTATATATTTGAATAAAAAGGTTAAAAAAAATTTTTTTTGAAAAATTTTGAAATTTTTCGAAAAAAATTCAAAATTTCAGAATTTTTCATTTTTTTTCATTTTTTTGCAAATTTAACTTTAAATATTACTAAAGGGTACATTATATGCATTACGGCATGCATTTATCACAAAAAAAATTTAAAAAAATTTATTTTTGAGAAAAAAATGGCATTTTACGTGTCGTCGTAGAAATCTTCGAAATGCCTCCTGCGCATTCCATATCAATAAAAATCACCAATATTTTTTATAAACGTTTGGTTTATATATATAATTAAAACTGTGCATCGAATTTTATATATTTGAATATAAAGGTAAAAAAAAAAAAATTGAAAATTTTCGAAAAAATTTCAAAATTTTAAATTTTTTTAATTTTTTTCTTTTTTTTGTAAATTTTAATTTAAATATTACTCAAGGGTACATTATATGCATTGTGGGATGCATTTATCACAAAAAAAAAATTAAAAAAAAATTTATTTTTGAGAAAAAAATGGCATTTTACGCGTCGTCGTAGAAATCTTCGAAATGCCCCTTGTGCATTCCATATCAATGAAAATCCCCAATATTTTTTATAAAAATTTGGATTATATATATAAATAATTCTGTGCATCGAATTTTATATATTTGAATATAAAAGTGTAAAAAAAAAAAAAAAAAAAAAAAAAAAAAATCAAAATTTTTGAAATTTTTAATTTTTTTTTTTACCTTTATATTCAAATATATAAAATTCGATGCACAGTTTTATTTATATATATAAACCAAACTTTTATAAAAAATATTGGGGATTTTCATTGATTTGGAATGCGCATGGGGCATTTCGAAGATTTCTAAGACTCGCGTAAAACTCCATTTTTTTCTCAAAAATAATTAAAAAAAAAATTTTTTTTTTGATAAATGCTTGTCATAATGCATATAATGTACCCCTGAATAATATTTAAAGTCAAAATTTCAAAAAATAAAGAATTGATTTTTAAGGTTTTTTAAGGTCCCTCGTCCCCTTAAAAGGCGCAAAGGCCAACCTAGTGAAAAAGATTCCATGCCGGCACTCGAACCCGGGCCATCAGTATATAGCGCACTGACATTCTACCGATTAAACCACATGGAACGATACCCAGCCTGGAACTTCTCACTATTACAGGTTGGCAAGGCTACAAACGCAGCACAAGATGGACTACTTACTATTATATCGTGTCGGTGGCTCATAAGTATTCCATCTTGTGCTGCGTTTGTAGCCTTGCCAACCTATAATAGTGAAAAGTTCCAGGCTGGGTATCGTTCCATGTTGTTTAATTTACAAAATAAATTTCGCAACTAGAATAAATTTTTGGCGCCTAATTATACTTCAGATTGTAAAATTTACCCTGAACCTAAATAAATTTGTATTTAATCATTTGTATATTTTTAATGCAAAGTTGTATTTAACTAATACAAAATGTTAAAAATTTCAACAGTGTCATCACCTAAAAATAATATTTTTTTGAACAATAAACTTTTAGGTTCAGTTTATACAGACTAACATGAAACATGTATTTTGAAAATTTCATTGAAAAATATGCAGAAGTTTGAGATATCATGCGCGTTATGGCCAAAAACATCATTTGGAGAAAAATGCCTTCAAAGTTTCGGAAAAGCCACTTTAGCTATTGAGCGAGTATATTTCTAATAGCCATAACTTCTCTTCTATTGGAAATTTCAAGAAAACACAATCATACCAAAATGTTCAGAAAGATAGAAGTTTAACATAAAAAAAAAATTAAAATTTCGAAAATTTTGAACCTTTAAGAGGCCTGAGATCTCTTAACATAGTTTTATTTATTATTCCAGCTCATCCGTACAGAAAGAACCGCGCAGATACGACTCCGCGTTTGATAATTTCGATCTCCAAGAAATGTCGATTGATCTGACCAATTTCGTCCCCATACCCCTCGCAGATTCGATTCCATTATTTTTCCAGGCCGTTCATTGTCTTCCACAGTAATTGAATTTCTATTTCAAAAACAGAATTTGTAAATTTCAGCTTCCCACGGCAGCGAGATGTGAGAATTTAATTTAGGTTGGAGGATTTTATTTGCAATGAAAAAATGAAAAACTGAATGGGAAAAAGTATATAAAAATTGAATCGTTTTCCAAAGTTTTTTGGTTACAGAAATTCTCTGTTATGCGTATTGTAGTTTATCAAGTTTACAAAAATGAAAGAAAAAAAAAAGTCGGAAATTGCACGTCAAATGTGGCAAATGTACGTTTACGTGTCTAAATTTTACGTGTCTATAACATTAATTATGGTGTCTCAGGACGCTTAAAGCTTCGAAATTTTAATTTTTTTAGATGTTAAACTTCTATCTTTTCTGAACATTTTGATATGATTATTTCCTTGAAATTCCCATTAGAACAGAAGTTATGGCTTTTAGAATGATACCCGCTCAATAGCTGAAGCGGCGTTTCCGAAATTTTCGAGTCATTTTTCTCCAAATGACGTTTTTGGATATAACGCGCAGGATATCTCAAAAACTTCTGAATATTTCTTCATGAAATTTTCAAAACATATGTTTTATGTCAGTCTGTATAAACTGAGCCTAAAATTTCCTTTTTAGTGTTCAAAACAATATTTTTCTTAGGTAATTATACTGTTGAAATTTTCTAAATTTTGAATTAGCTAAATAATACAACTTGGTATTAAAAATATAAAAATGCTTTCTATACAAATTTATTTAGGTTCAGGAAAATTATTATAATCTGAAGTATAAGTAGACACCAAAGTTTTCATTCTAGTTGCAAAATTTATTTTGTAATCTTTCTCGTAACCTGTTATGCCAATTTTCTGCTAGTCAAATGTCTGACAGTTTGGAAACCCCTGCAAATGCTAATTCTGCACCTTCCAACTTTTCAAATACATGAAATGAAAGAACAATCTCTCATCCCAATAAAAATTGTTTTTTTAAATTATATAAATTTTAAGATATTAAACGTTAAAAATGGTCTTTTTTTTTTTTTTGTTTTTTTTTTTTTTTTTTTTTTTCATTTTTTGCAATTTTAACCCATATTGGACCACACCGATTAAATATTGTTGAAATTTTTTAAGACTTCCATTATATCATTAATATGGTGTAATTAAGTAGATACTAGCATCTCTCTATTCTAAAAAAAAGTAACTACCGCCGCCGCCGCCGCGCCGCCGGTTTTGATTTTTTTGTGACCGGAGGCCTTTCTTCGTTAATATTAACAAAAATAATGCATACAAAAATATGAAAATCGGTGGTTTTATACAGAAATGTTTGATAAACACGCTGATGCAGACAGTTTTCAAATCGAAGAATTATTTTAAGAGTTATTTAATCCTAAAGTTGGACAAAATCGTTCCACTAAAAAAGTTTTATAGCAGCAAAAACTATACATGGCAGTGTAATCATTTTTAGATCATTTTATGCGTTAGAATTTGCCGGAGTGCAGATTGTATTAATTTTTTTTTATTTTGACTCATTTTTTCAGGTTTTATTTCTATTTTAAATTCAAATTTTCAGCATTTCTAGAGATATTTTTTACAGATTTCAGAAAATTGTACTAATTTAAACTGTTGCCAACTGTATAAAAAGCGCAAGCAATAATGTTTGCTTCAAATTAAAAATTTATTTACACGTGACTATTATAAACAGGAAAAAAACTTTCAAATTAGAATTAAATAATTACGTATAAAAAGCAGGAACTTATTAAAAATTACGTCATAAAAAGTATACACGTGAATTTTAAAAGAGAAAGAATGTTGTAAAATAATAAATTCATTAACATGCGTTAGAAGTCTTAGAAATGACGTCATATTTACGTCACATTATAGTTATTACATAAAATGAACACAAAATAATATTGCAAAAAAGTTTAAATTTAGAAATTGCGCTAGACATTTATTTGATATTTTGAGAATTAATTTAAAATATCTCATTTAAAAGAACTTTCTTTTCGCTTTGTTAAAAAATACCAGGAGACAAAGACTCTCTTTACTTAATTCCTTTTATATTAGCTTATTTTGAAATGTTGTTACACGTGTATACGTCATCAAGTTATTTTTATTTCGACGTTTTATTTGTGTTTTTATTAATGCTGTACGAATTTATTTGTTCTTTCGTTATTTAAAATAAAAATTATATCAATTTGTATAATTTGGCGAGTGGTTTGGCGATTTATATAATTTGGCGAAATGGGTCGACAGGATAATCAAGTAGTACCGCAGCGGATTTGGCGTTAAAATTCCCCAATCAAAGAGGAATGAATAGAAATTCGTTTATAGGGAGATCGCCACTGTTTTTTAAATTATAATTCAATCTTTCGAAATCTTTTTAAAGCCGATCAAATTAGCGTGCATTTAGAGTCTGCGGTGTCTGGATGGGGGTTGGCGAGCGTAGCTCGTAGGGGGCCGAGCCCCCTAGTAATTTTGAAAAAAAGTTTTTAATTTTTTAAGTAACTGGCTGTCCTATAAACAGGACATATTAATAGGACACATAGTAAGGACATATAAAATGCATATATAAACTAATTTTATGAGCAAATATTTTATTTTACTTTAAAAATACTGTTTATGTTGTGCAAACGTACTCTATGATTTCTCCAATAAAAAGATAATAATAATGGTAAAATTCTAGATTATAAGATCACAATTTTTAAAGGATTTTTTAAATAGATTTTTTTCAATTAAATTTTAATTGATTATTTATTTTTTTGTTTACATGTTATACTTTTATGTATTTTAAAGACGTCCTAACAAAATGCATCCAGAAAATCCTTACCAATTTTATTTTAAAAAATGTTTTATTAGCTGTCGTATTTATAGGGCAATATGGGTTAAGAGTCCTGAGATCCTTTAAACTGGCCTGTCACAGTACAATAGCAAATGACTATGAGGGTCATATTTAATGTTTGTGTGCATTTGTGTAAGCATAGCACGCATATTCGTGGAAGTGTTAACGTTTCTGTGAAAAATTCAAATGATTTTTGGGGTAAAATGTTTGGTGTGAGCATATCATTCATCGTGTATGTGACATGCAAAATAATTCTGTTATGAACAATAAATGAGTTTTCACTCGTAGTACAAATTTTGAAATTTAAATCATTTTTTGCACATTACTTGGTGTATATAAATGTTAAAGATTTTGTTTGGATTTCCGTTTGTTGGGGGAAACTGGTGAAGAGGAATTATCAACTTTGCTATGCCTTTTCTAAATTAAGTAAATTTTAGCCTGCATATGCGTTGGAAAGTATTTCACAATGTATGTTTGACACGTAATTTTTGGTTCTTGTTTTTTAAGTAGGAAAAAGAACTGCCGTTTTGGAAGATTTTATTAATGAGGTAGATAAAGGAATTCGTGAGATAAATAAATACTTTTAAAATCACCTTTATTTTCAATATTGTAAGACTTTAATTAATATTGTAATAATTGTAATTTAATCTTCACTTAATCTTTGTAATTTAATTGTAAATTAATCTGTATTTGATTATAATATCTTCTTCATTTAATTTTCATTTAATTATAATTTAATCTTCGTTTGACCTTCATTTAATTATAATTTAATCTTCATTTAATCATTTTTAAGTAGGAAACAAATTGCCATTTTGGAAGATTTTATTATTGCGGTAGATAAATTCTTAAGATAGATAATTCTATCAGATTCTTCAGAATTCTTAAGATAGATAAATGCTTTTAAAATTACCGTCATTTTTAATATTATAAGAATTTAACTAATATTGTATTAATTGTAATTTAATCTTCATTATTATCGATATCAATTAATTTTGTTTGTTAATTGAAAAACGAAAAAAATGAAAGAAAAATCGTACTTTACCACGTTACATGCTATGATTATCATGTTTACTGAAATGGTAAATTTTCTTTTTTTTTTTTCTTTTTCTTTTTCTTTTCTGGGGGGGAGATGGAAATAAAGAAAGAAGAACAATTAAAAAAAATCATGCGTCAAACATGCATTATGAAACGCTTTACACTTTACTATAAATTGCAAAAGTGGTTAAAGTTATGTAAGAACTAGAGTTTTGTTATTGAAATCTGGGTTATTTAGATACACATCTCTTACAAAGTTACATCTTCGCTTTTACGCTAAAATTTACAGTTTTGACATAGGCATAAAAATTGCACTTTTACACCTATAGAAAAGGCTATACTTATAAAAATATCAAATAACAATAATTGATTGTAACAAAAAAAAATTGTCAAAGTGACAGAAAAAGCTGTCAATTTTTGCGCCAGGGAAAAACGTTTAATTTACAAAAAATATCTGTAATTTTCCCTTAAAACAGGTTTTTTTTTGGTAAAAAAAATATATATTTTTGGTAAAAATTAAGAAATCCACATTTTTTACAAAGAAAAAACTGTTTTTCTTTGAAGCAGTTTTTTTCTGTAAAAATGCAATTTTTTTCTGTAAAAATTACAGATTTTTTTTACAGTATATTAACTTAAAAGATTTAATAGGATAAGCCTTATATCGCAAATACTGTAGATTCATTTTTTACATTTGTTTATCTTAGTGTTATTTACTATTTCATTTGTATTAACTATTGTTTTTTATTAATTACTTGATGATCCGCCTGGCGTTGCCCGGGCCTGTGATAATAAACTTAAACATACAAAAATACAAAATATGTTAGTTCCACTTTCCACCACCAGGGGAAGCACTTTGTTCTAAAGAAACGAAACTTGTAGAAAACTGTAACAAAACTTCCTTGTTTAACAATATGAAAGATTATCTGCACGTAAACAAGTTGGAAGACGCATAACACACTTAAAATATAATTTCTGCAATTAACATTTGAAATCGGAAAATTATGTTAATTTATTTATTCTATTTTATTAACCATTTGGAAAAAGGGTTATTGTTCTCGTCAGGATGGGAAATCAAAAGCATATCTGAAGGTTTTTATTGGTTTAATCTGCATTTTATTCGTTTTCTGATGGTTCTATACAGTAATCTGTATTTCCGTCTTCTTTCAACAGAGATGGATACCTTCTGTTGCCTCTATGACAAAAAAGTAACAAAAACTACAAAGAAAAAATAACTCGGAAACAAATTGAGATACAGCTTTCAAACAAATTGCATTTAAAAGTACATTTTTTTCTCTCTACGACGGTGTAAAAAGTAATAGTGTGGGATGTTTAGAAGATTATGAATTAAATTTAATTTAAAATGGGTCGGCAGATTTCTTGGAAATCTAATGATGGAAAAGCCTTTTCCCGAACAGCCAATGAAATGTTTGGATAATACGTAAGTTTCAGGTGGATAATACGTAAGTTTCAGGAAATCTGACGAGTCGCCGGCGATTTTGTCGCTTGCAATTTTTACGTGTAATAGCACTATTAATGTTTAATTCATGGCGTACGTAATGTAGGATCAACTCCGTGCGATTTTTTATGTCTTAAATTTTAGTCTTCGAAAAAATCATTTCCCAAATGGTCGTTGTAATTTGATAAATTGCTTTTCTTTTTTATTATTAATTTATTTATTTATTGTGCAGCCCTGTTTATCATCTGGGTTTACCAGAATTGGAAACACGTTCCCAACAATTATTGCTCTTAGGGAACACTGTAATTGAATCATTTTGTGTGTCCCTGTAAATGAACTTCAAATGCTATGCCCACCCTGTTCTGCATTAAGCATCCTGTAGTTCACCTGTGTGATGTATATCAATTTACACAGGTTTGAAATACGTAGTGTAACATCATTAAAATGCATTGCAATTTTCTCCATCTACCACTGCACAATTTTTTTACTTTCTTCTATCTTCACAAGAAGAAAGTGTTAGATTCATGAAAATTTTCGACTTCCGGTTTTTGACGGATTTACACGTTTTAGGGATCAGAGATTCCAAAAAACATGTTTTTTACAAAATGTCTGTCTGTGAGTCTGTCTGTCTGTATGTGACACAAATTTTGTGGACGCTCTATCTCAAGAATTAATGCACGGAATTTAATAGAAATTAATATTCAGGTGGTCCTTGTATAGATTGGTGTTGATTAGTTTTTGGTGCAAATCGTCCAGCAGGTGGCGCTGCTATGCTGCATTTTGCAAGATTTCCGTAATAGCTCTATCTCAAGAACTACTGTACGGATTTTTATAAAACTTCAGATTCAGTTACTCCTTGATATGAGTTGGTGCTGTATACGTTTTGGTGTAAATCGCCCGACAGGTGGCGCTTCTACGCTGCATTTTGCAGGATTTACACTATTTTCGTAGTAGATCTATCTCAAGAACTAATACACACATTTTCATCAAACTTCGAATTTAGTGAGTCCTTGATATGAAATTATGCTGACTACGTGTTGGTGTAAATCGCCCAATAGGTGGTGCTGCTGTGCTGCATTTAGAACGATTTCCTCAATAGCTCTATCTTAAGAACTAATGGGGCCCCACCAGTGGCTGAGAGGTTCTGCTCTCGAAGCTGGTAGACGGGAGGTACTGGGTTCGATCCCAATCGCGCCCGTCGGCCTAATCCTTCGGAGTTTTCGTGGTTTTCTTCGAGCCATGGATTTCCATGCGTTAATACGGGTTAGGTTCCCTTAGAAAGACCCCCACGAAGGGCACTCCCACCTCGGGCCTATATCCCTAGTGTAGATAATCGGCCGTCAAAAAATCAACCAACCAACCAACTTAAGAACTAATGCACGAATTTTCATCCAACTTCAGATTCAAGTTAGACTTTGACATAAGTGTTGATGATTATGTTCTGGTGTAAATCACCCTATAAATGGCACTGCTACGCTGCATTTACGCCATTTCAGCGATAAAATCTCAAGAACTAATGCACGGAATTTCATATTTTTAGAATCCTTATGATGAGGATAGATTGCCATTTAATTTTGGCAAAGTGATAACGAATTTTGAAGTATTGACATGCATGAGATAGAAGAAAGTTTTGGGATTGGTATATCCGACTAGTTTGTAAAAGAAGTACACATTTTATTTTCAATACAAAGCATGCCATGGTTCAAATCAATAACATATATAAATTACATGGTAATCCGATTATAATACTTATGCCAGTTAGAGCACGGCGAGACAGACAGAAAAACCGAATTCATAAATACTTTTCATATATGTTGGAAAGCATTAGCCCTTTATCTACTAACGGTACTTATAAGTACCATTAAAATAACTTGTAATAAAATTCTTTTAACACATCGATTAGTAGCAATACAGTTTAGAAATGAGTTATAGATGCATTACTTTATCTTTTCTAAGAGCATTGTGGGTTACACAAAACAAAAATACTTTTAAAAGGATGATTTCTTTTGCCTTTGTATCTTTTCAGCTTTCTTGGCGTTGCGAGTGGGGGGGGGGGGGGGGGGGAATTTTCGAATTCGAAATTATTTCTATTGTAGGAACTATTTGTACATTTCCTAGTACTACAAAATACTAAAAAAAATATTTAAAATAAAAGATTTGAGTGGTGTTATAAATATGGCACAAAATCCCTATAAATTCAAATTTAATGAATCCTTCTAAAATCCTTTATTAAATGATTATGTAAATCTTCTAATGTAGTTTAAACAATTCTCGAAAAATTCAAGATAAACTTTTCATGAATTCACAATTCAGTACACAAAGCGTTAAAAAGGAGAAGTTAGTAAAACTATTTTTTTGTCGTAATTTGTCATTAGTTTTTTTAATGTAGTTAGTTTTGTTGTTTAGCGCAATTAGTTTCGTTGTTTAGTTGCTGTTAAGTTGATTCCAGAAAATTCTATATATTACTTGCGTTATTTAAAAATATAATGTAAGTAACTTTTCAAATATATATTTTTTTATCTCCATTTTCTTTTTTTTAATGTATTGTATTTACCCTTAAAATTCAACATCAAATAAGTGAGAAAATTGATTATCAAATTAGCATTATTTCAAGTAAAATAAAGAATAAGCAATATTTCTACTCCAGCGAATTATCAAACGCTTGTCTGGCAATAAATATAACAGCATTTTAAATTCGTCTTTTTATATCGATCTACAAATGTAATTATATCCCGCTATAATTAGATAAAGAACTAAATACTTTTGACTGAAGTTATTTTGAGGTTTTAGGAGAATCATTTAATATGTTACCTAATCACACAGTTATGTTTAATAACATAGTTTTTGTTTTATATTGCACTAGCTAAAATACCCGGCGTTCCTCGGAATTTGAAGGATTTTGTTTTGAAAAACCAATTTAGACCGAGATTAAAACCTTTTGATGAAAAGTTGTTTCCGGGTACTTTGTTATTTAAATATTTTTTTCATGATTAAAGAAAAATGGGAAGTACAAAAATTCTATGAATTTTATTTTTTTTTTTAATCTGAAATCTTTATTTCAGTTCTTTACTAAGAAAGGGACCTAAACCTTTGTGGAAATTCTAATATACACGCATACACACACGTATACATATGTAATAGATTTTAAAATGGCGAAAACAAATTCGAAGAACCTCAAAATGTTAAAATGGGCCAAAATTGCCATAATTCAGTTTTTATCATGTTTCAGTACGTTTTTTCAAACTCAGGACGTTATATATTCACCTGCTGACGTCCATTATATTTCCAATAGGACGTAATATTCACTTATTTTTAAATTCATGAAACTATTTATTTCATTTTTCACGTGGAAATCTTGCAATAGAAAAGTAATTGCTGTGATAAGAATTTTATTATGTAATTTTTAATTGTTGGCAACTGCCATAACGAAAAATGTTTCTATTTGATAGGAAATTGCTGTTAAATGGTTGGTTTCTCATTAATTAAAAATGAACTATAAATTATTTCGATTCCGGATTACTTTAGTTACCTCGGCCGTGTTTTAATACACATGTACGTAACATTTCACAGTTCTGCCTTCCAAACTGTGAATTTGTATTGAATTACAGGCAGACAGACAAATTTTCATTTTTATACATTAGTTTGTATTTATCCTTAAAATTCGATATCAAATAAGTTAGAAAATTGATTATCAAATTAGCATTATTTGAAATAAAATAAAGAATAAGCAATATTTCTACCCCGGTGAATTATCAAACGGTTGTCTGGCAATAAATAAAAAAGCGTTTTAAATTCATCCTTTTATATCGATCTATAAATGTAATTATATCCCGCTATAATTAGATAAAGAGCTAAATACTTTTGACTGAAGTTATTTTGAGGTTTTAGGAGAATCCTTTAATATGTTACCGTAATCATACAAATGTGTTTAACAACATAATTTTTGTTTTATATTTCATTCTTTATTTTATTTTCAGTTTTTGTTGGAAACGATTTTTTTAATGTGAAATGTCTTTCAAAACATTCCAGATTTTTAATGATTACATTAGCCTGCAAAATTTCTGGTGTGTCATGTTTTTTATATTTTGACAATTGATTCTTATGTATTTTGTAGCGTTGAATCCGAAAATGACCTTCATTTTTTACCGTCACGTCGGGATTTTTTGCAAATCATAAATTTCAAAGTAAAAAAATAGCGTAAATATAGATAATAGATAATATAGATAATAAAGACTATAAAATAGGTATGATGGTTGTGTTTTTTAGCTTTTGATAATTAATTTTTATGAATTTTTTAGCCTGAATCGAAAATGAATCGAAAATGACCTTCATTTTTAACCATTTACTTTAAATACTTCCCGTTTAGGTCGTTTTTTGGCTGAGCTTTGAATCTTTCGGTTCAGGTTTGAACTGAAATTGTTTTTTAATATAAAGCGCCAGAAATTTTTAATTGAAAAAAAATTATATCTTGGAATATTGATGAGCATAAATATATGCACATTTTTATACAAACAAGTCGGAAATTATGCGTCAAACATGACCAATTAGGTGCGTTCGTACTATAACTACAGTAAAACCTCCCCGTGCGACCATCTCCCTGAAAGACCATTTTTCCATGGAGCGAAATTTATTCCCATAGGCTCAATACTCATTTTACCTCTATTCAGAGACCATCCCAGTTGAACTCCCTCCATGAGTGACCCATTTCTTTGAAGAAAATGAAACACATTCCGTTTTTTCCTGGTCGCTTGAAGAATGTTTTATTAGAATAATAATTCCGGAGAGCACATTATTCATCAAACTTCTAAACTAAGTTTAGAAATTTTATTTATTCCGGTAACTTTTAAGTGTCCCTTTGTGCCTTTTTAGGCAATGAATTTAACTCTGATGACGAATTAAGAATGACGGTCCATAAACTCTCCTGCACTATTCTGTCAGGAAACTCTCAAAGAAATAGGTAAATTAATAAAATTGTCATAATTTGTTCCCGTTTAAAAAAAAAATTGCATTTATTTACTGAACTTCAAAAGGACTTGGAAATAAAAGTTATTGAAGATAAAAACGCCAAATCAAAGCAAACGTCAGTTTTTTAAACTCTGCACTAATTAACTTATTTAATTAACTTTTGTTTTGATACTAAATTTTCATATTTTTTCCTAATGTGGAAAATACATTTTAGTAACATTAATTGTTACCCTTTTTTAACAATTAAAATCTAGATTTAAACATGACCTCCATTCAGAGACCACCTTTTTTAACAATTAAAATCTAGATTTAAACATGACCTCCATTCAGAGACTACCTTCTTTAACAATTAAAATCTAGATTTAAACATGACCTCCATTCAGAGACCACCTCTGTGAGCGATCCATTTTTATTGGAACGGAACTTTGTCGCTTTAGGGAGGTTTTACTGTAGTTTTATAAATATTGAGATCTTGGAGCAATAACTGTTGCACTCTTACGCAAAAATGCATGAATACATAATTTAATTCGATTCTATAGATTTATTAAGTCATACGGAAATAATAGGACTCCATCTTAAATAGAACGTCATGACCATGGCAACATAGAATCATGACCTATCATGGGATATCACTGAATTAACGACATATGATAGGATTTAATAGAACGAAGAAACTTTTTATTAATATCTTTTTAAGTTTTGATTCGATTTTCATACAATTTGAAATGACTCGTCACAATTCTGCATCGATTGTATGTAGAAGTATGATTGTATGTTCAGGCAAGAGCCAGACGGAAAAAATTAGATTCGTTATTCAACTTACAAACATTTAATCTTCTTGGCTATTCATAAGAATATAGATATTTTATAATTGATTCTAGGTTATGGGGATTAGAAGATATTTCAATAACAATATTTAAGAAAAGAATTAAAGGTATAATACGGATCTCCGCGGCTCCTAGCATAACGGGCAATTCCATCGTAACTGACGTAACATTTTTATCATCGAATTTTGTTTTCAAAACTATGTAGAAAATTTACTAATAAAGCTAGAACAAATTTTTACGATTTGAAATATTTCTTACTAAGGACTTAATACCCAAATACCTGTAGTTTATTTCGATCTCTGTTTTAGTCCCAAAAATTGCAATTCAAAATTCTGTAACTGACGTAGTACAAAATAGACAAACATTTTTTCTGGCTTCATGGAAGTGTAAAAATTAACAAAACTATCCCGTTAAAAAAAGGGATTCAATGTTCTCAACAACAATAAGTAATGCCAAATTATAACAGTAACTTGTTTAATTAATTTCTGAATAATTAAAAAGAAAAAATGGCATTTACACGCGTAACTGACGTAACTTTTAATGTGTAACTGACGTAACATTATAACTTTACAAAGACAATAATGGTACTTAGTTTGTAAACAGTAATTTACAATGCCTTTTTATTAGGATTTTTCTATAGAATATAAAAATACAAAATTTTCCAATCATACCCTTAAATTAAATATATTATAAATTTGATTCCCCCACCCCCCCCCCCCCCCCCACAAAAAAAAGATGATTTTCTATGGAATTACCCTGTAGTACTTTTCAAAGTTTTTGCGCTGTTCTGTGCGGACATACACACGACCGTACGGGCGGATCAGACGACTGTAAATGCTACGTATTTATATAGTTACGAACGCACCTAAAAAGATAAAATGTATATTAGAGATATTGTCCATTTCCATAATTGTATAAAAATGTAGATTCATTTTTGTTGACTCCTGGTCATGTTGAAGTGTATTGGGTTGAGGTCAACTTTTGATGTAATGAAGTTTTTGTAGTGTTCACGTCGGGTTTCGGGTTCAATATTCAAAATTTTTGGGTTCGACATGCTCGATCCACCCAATACACTAGTTAACATTCTGTTACAACACTAGTCAACAGCTACTTTTAACTCAATTGTAAAATTTTCGTTCAACTTTAACCCTTTATGTACTGAATTATGAATTCATGAAAATTTTATCTTCTAAAGCATTTTTCGTGAGTTGTTTAAACAACATTAGAAGATTTACATCATCATTTAATGAATTTTAGAAGAATTCATTCAATTTGAATGGATAGGGATTTTGGGCACTATTTATAACCCCACTCAAATATTTTATTTTAAATCTTTTTCTAAGTATTTTGTAGATTTAGGAAATGTATAAATGTAACGTTCTAACAATAGAAATATAGAAATATTTCTGAATTGAAAAATCTCCCCCCCCCCCCCTTAACGTCAAGAAAGCTGAAAAGAGGCAAATGCAAAAGAAATTCTCCTTTTAAAACTATTTTTGTTTTGTGTAACCCATCATGCTTTTTTAACAAGATATAGTAAAGCATCTATAACTCATTCTAAACTGTGTTACAACTAATCGATGTATTAAATGCATTTTATAACAAGTTATTTTAATGGTACTTATAAGTACCGTCAATAGATAAAGGGTTAATTGTATATATTTTGACACCTCAATTTTGTGCATGCGGCAATTATATCGCAAGATTTAATTTCGCATTGACTAATCAAAATTTTTGGGTTCGAGATACCCGACCCGCGCAAGACTCTAGTCAACATTCTGGCCCAACTACTTTTAATTCAATTGGAAAATTTCATTCAACTTTAATATCCAACTAGTACACTCTCAGAAAAAACTGTAAATTTATGAGCGTTTGCCCTTCAATTTTCACGGGCAACAGCCTTAGTTGATGAAAAACGGTCTGATCCATTGAATAAGCGGCCTTATCCCTTACATACTTAGAAAATTAAGGGCAATCCACATATTTTTATAGTTCTAGCCAATCTGTTAGAAACTAGCAAAAGCCATGCTTTCTTTGGATTCGCGAAGCATTATTTAATAAGATAAATGTTTGAAAGTAACACTATTTTTTACATCATTTTTGCATCTTTATTAAGCAAAAAATGTTATGGCGCATTTTAATTTTAGAAATGTAAATTCAGTCAAATAACTAAGAATTTCCTCGGAATTTTTTATTTATGATATAACGAATTTAACAATTAATTTTATTTGTTTACAATTCTTTTGTTGCCACATTACAAAAAAAAAAATCATACTATAATTCTTTTAAAATGCATAAGTATCGTCTGCGTAAATGATTTCACATAATAAGAATAAATTGTGTATTGCAATTCTTAACACTGAAAAATACTTTTATAATTGAATGTAAATAATTGAAATTTCATAAATTTTAATTCATTAAAAATACGCTATAATTTTCATAGAAAAGGGTATTTTAAAAATTTCATAAAAGAAATCGTGAACTATTTAATTAATCATGATTCTATCTATAATGACTAACTCCATGATTTATTTTTTCTTCTGAAAATAGACGTGTTTCATTTTTTATTTGCAAAAATGCGTTCGTAATGGAAAAACATGTAAAATAAATTAATTAAAATAATACATTTTTTAAGGTTATTCTGTAAAAGAAAAATAATAGTGTGCAAATCTACAGATCCTAATTTATTTTTACGTTTAATTTCAAGTCAAAATACTGAATAGTTTTTTTGTAAAGTGTACGACAAAATGTAATTTGTGTAGCCTAGTAGAGGATTCGCTTCGCTCATCCTAAAAATACGGATTGGTAATTGGATATGGACTTTTTTTTTTTTACGAAGTATGACTGGAATCTCTGCTACCGGCCTCTGCCCGTAATTTTACAGGGATTTTTTAACAGTGTACTCTCTAAAGGAAAATCTCGCAAATTGACAGAAAAAAAACCTGTCAATTTTGGCGGCAGTGGAAAACCGCTTAATTTATAGAAAATATCTGTAATTTTTCATTAAAACAGTTTTTTCTGTAAAAAATATAGATTTTTTCTGTAAAAGTTAAAAAATATGATTTTTTCAGCAAAAATTACAGATTTGTTTTGTAGTGTAACAATACTGAAAACTTATTAAAAAACAAGTAATATAATTTTTTTTAAAGTCAATTCCTACTTAGGTCATCAAAGAAACATTTAATATAACCCCTTAGGTTAATATTAGTTTTTGTTGCATTAAAATATCTCAATTTATTGATTTTCTATAAACAAGTAAACCCTATTGGTTTACAATGGAAGACTATGGGAATTTGGCGAAATATTAGAGATATCGCTAAGTTGGCGTTACCTTTGGCGATATATCGCCAAGTTCGCGGCAAAATTGGCGGTATTTGGCGACAGAACAGGGTCCCCCTATGGTAACCCCCTTATAGATATGGAAATGCATTAAATGCTGTTCAATAACCAATGGCCGCCATTTTGTCTCCCCTCTAAAACTAAAATTAATTAATTAAAATTTAATTAATGAATTATTATTTGAAAAAACTGTATTAACATCAAGTGTCATCCAGTACAAGTTTTGAACTTGATAGGATGACTAATAAGTATTTTATTAACGATTGAAAATTTGAACAAGATATATATAGGGAGAGTGTGAACTAATAGTAGGAATTGTATAAAAATATATCGTGTAACTCACCTCTCTGTAGGTATCTTCAACGGTGGGCACGTAGGCATCGGAAAAAGTGCCCTTAACGAACCTGAGAACGAGCGAGGACTTTCCCACCCCGCCCGCACCCAGCACCACAACCCGGTAATCGTTGCTCTGCTCCGGCATTACTTTCCTTCACGACGATCATGCCAACACTCACTCGCTGCTCCTGTTACTGCCACCTGTGTAAAAAAAATGTAAAAATCATCCTTTATTGAATACTGGTATCATTTTATTACTCAAACATTAAAAGAAAAACATTAGAGCCTTCTCCAGTCACGTGATAACAATCGCAAGCCACTTGTAACATATGTAAACAAAAAAGTATAAAACTAACACTCTATGAACACTACGCCGTATAAAAAAAATTCCGTTAAAATACGAAAATTGTTCTGGCAATCCAGACGTCAGTACTATTTCCGTATTTTAACGGAAATCTTTTTTCCGTAAATTCCAGAAAAAAATTCCTTTTATTTTTCATATTTCCGTATTTAAAAATTTCCGTCTAAAAGACATAATTTTTCAAGGAGAAAATTACATATTTATGAATTTGACACTTCGCTTTTCAAGTATACGTTTATATTAAGGTCAGACATTCACAATTTAATTCAAACAATACTAAATTAACAACACTTACTCTGACGGGATTTGAAAAAGAGAACTGCCCTCTTCCAGATTAGTGACCTTAACGATTACGCCACGGCTTCACAAACTAAGTATTCAAATATCGTTACTTATTTCAGATGTCCTTTATAAAGCAAAGGCTATCATGTTAAACAAGGAAGGTATTTTCGTACAGATAACATTTTTCAATTGAGTATAAAATCCTGAATATTTTACACATTTTCCCCCTATAATTTTGAATATTTAACTTTTTAGTTTCATGCTTTATAAAAGATAAATTTTACTCTTTAAAATATTACAGGTATGAAAGAATGTATTAAGTGTAATGACTGCTTCTTTTTTGCAAGATTTAAAAAATTCAAATGAAATATTTTGACGCAACGGCGATCGGTATCGAAAACCCTGGTCACAACAGCTCTAATAAATACGTTTTCCCATCAATAAAATTTCCCTTGCATTCCAGAAAGGCATTGACGAATGTGATGTCAATACAGGCTATATTTATCTAAATAAAAACAACACGAAATGTGAAACGAAAAAACAATAAAAACGAAAAAGAAAAAAGGAATTGTTCGAGTTGAAATCTTACAACTGCTTTATTCAGCCGAATTACACCTGTGATGTCAGCGGATAAAAAAGTGCGATGCAATTGGTGGATCTGAATTTTCCTGTTTGAAGGTTAGATGAGAAAAGATAAAAGAAAATGCGTAAGATACCCTAGAACAGGGGCAGGGGTGGCGCAATCATTGGGCAAACGGGGCAACACCTTAGGCGACATTGTCTTGTTAGGTGCCCCAAGTATCTCTATAGAATTCGAATCCTCTGTATATTTTGTCAAGTTTTTTTAGGATTCCGTACTTAAAAAATAATAAAACAAGTTGAAAAATGCACGTCAAACGTGGCAAATGAGGTGCGTTCGTACTATAACTAGTTTTATAGATATTTCTTGCACCGCATAGTGTACTGAATATTTTAGTGCACTTCAATAAGTGACTATCCATTTCATTCTGTTCGAAAGGCTGTCACACCATTAAAATGCACTTGAAATAATTATATCCCATGGGCCGTAATGTAACGGGAAACTTTTGACTGTCCCTGTCATTAAACTATACATCCGATTTTCGTAAAATTTGAAATGACAAAATTTTGCAACAATTGTATATTTAAAATTTCAGGCCATTCGGTTGAATAATTTTTGCTCTGTTATATGCGGACGGACGGACAGACAGACGGACCGAACGACAACTATAGGTGCTACATATTTATATAACTACGAACGCACCTAAAAACGGAACCATTGTAAGATCCCTCCTGTGTCTGTATGTCCATCTGTCACGGCTATTTTACTCGTAAACTATGGAAAGTGGAAAGTTCAAATTGGCTGACGTATAATAAAGGCTGTTGAACCATTTATTTACCGATTATTAACCATCCACAAATATAATTAGAAATGAAGAGGGGATAATTAAGTTGCTTGAAAAAAAAAATCTTTTCTTTGTATATCGTGTGGGGTATCGCGTAAAAGCTTTCGTAACGCCAAACTCAAAAAAATATTTTTTTTTTAAATTTAAGGTATTATAGTGATATCGTCGAAAATGCAATGCAAAAATATGTCCCCTCCATTACTCTATTTCCGAATCTACGGAAACTAAAATTATGAAAGAATTAGAGGTAGTAGAAGTTAATTTAAACCTTGCAGGAAAACTATAGCAATTATCCTAGATCAAAAGAGTTTTTCAGAAAATCGCATTTTCCGTTACACACACATTTCGATTTGCGAGCATTCAGCAAAGGAGTTGAGGAAAGCTGGAGGTACCTATCGTCGTAGAAGTATAAAAGGATAATGATTTTCGAAACAAAATATCTATATTAGACGAGATATAAATACTTAAAGACACACGCACTGTTTGGACACACACGGGCGGCGTACCCTATGCTTTCAAAGCCTAAGATAACAACTTTTATCATATATTTGTGTAATGCAATGCCCAGTTACTAATCCATATATTTATTGTACAGAACCCTCTGTACGCGAGTAATACGGTTTTTGAAACGGTTATTAACAACTCAAATTAATTATCAGTTTTTTCCTTCTATCTATAAAAAAAAGTTTTGATTCGGAAATGGACCAATGAAAATCTGTGTAGATATTCCCGGTAGATCGGCATCCAATTTGAATGCTTAAGAATGGCCTTTCTTCGTTAATATAAAAAAAACTGTTGCATACAAAAATATGAAAATCGGTGGTATTATAGAGAAATGTTTGATAAACACGCTGATGCAGACAGTTTTCAAATCGAAGAATTATTTTAAGAGAAATTTAATAGCTAAAGTTGAACAAAATCGTTCCATTAAAAAAGTTTTATAGGAGCAAAAACTATACATAGGAATTTAATCATTTTTAGATCATTTCATACGTTATAAGTTCCCGGTGTGCAGATTGCATTTATTTTTTTTTATTTGACTCATTTTTGAGGTTTTATTTCTATTTTAAATTCAAATTTTCAGCATTTCGAGATATATTTTTTATATATTTTAGAAAATGTTATTAATTTAAACTGTTGCCAATTGTATAAACAGCACAAACAATAATGTTTACTTCAAATTAAAAATTTATTTACACGTGACTTTTATAAGCAGAAAAAAAACTTTAAAATTAGAATAAAATGATTACATGTTAAATGCAGGAAAATTAAGTCATAAGAACCATATTTACACTTGAATTTTAAAAGAGAAACAAAATGTTAAAATAAAAAAATTATTATTCGTTAAAACTTGTAAATGGAGGAAATTACGTCATATTTAAAATGGCCAAAAAGTATGGCGAAACAATTTAAATTAAAAAATATATTTGCGCGAGATATTTTGAAATAATCTTTTCAACTATTATCGTGAATTCGAAGACAGCGCAAATAACATTTCCTTCTAACAACAAAAGTATTTTCACCTGAATAAAGAGAAATAAAACTTTGGTGTAAATTACGTCAGATTTAAAACAATACATTTAAAATGAATTATTTAAAAGAACTATCTTATAGCGCTGTTAAAAAATACCAGGAGACAATCACACTGTTTACTTAATTCATTTTACATTAGCTTATTTTCAAATGTTTAACTAATTTTGTAATTAAATACGAAAACAGCCATTGTATCTCTTAACAGCAACAGATTTGGTCTTAAAAATCCCCAATCTAAGAAAAACGAATGGAAACCCGTTTACAGAGAGATCGCTATTTTCTTTTTTTTAAATTTTAATTCAATATTTTTAAAGCCGATCAAATTAGCGGGCTTTTTGGATTTTGGTGTGCCTGAACGGGGGTTGGCGAGCGTAGCTCGTAGGGGGCAGAGCCCCCTAGTACCTTAAAAATAAAAGTCATATATACATATATTTTAATTTTAGGTATTATATTTTCAGAGATATCCTCGAAAATGTAACGCAAAAATAGGTCCCTCCCCCATTATTTTCAAATCTACTGAAACTGAAATTATGAAAGAAAGAGAGGTAGTTGAAGTTAATTTAAACCTTGCAGGAAAACTAGAGCGATTACCCTATAGTTCACCTAGTTTTTGAGAAAATTGCATTTTACCGTTACACACACGTTTTGATTCGCGGGCGTTCAGCAAAGGAGTTGAGAAGCGCTGGAGGTACCTACCGTCGCAGAAGTATAAAAGTATTTTTGATATTGATTTCCGAAACAAATTATCGGTCATTAGTCGAGATATAAACCTTTCTTAAAGACATGGACGATTTGGACATACATAGTCGGCGTACTTTATGCACCATCGGCATTCAAAGCCTAGATAACAACTTTAAATCATATATTTGTACAATGCAATGCCCAGTTACTAATTCATATACGAGGGTGTAACAATAAGTTTTTGCCCTCACATAGAGTTGTATGACTGAGTGAAATTTATGAAATTGCTACATTGTATGAGTCTTTTTCTATAGAGTCACCGTGCACAGTAACACATTTCTGCAAACGGTATTTCAAAGAGAGGGGGGAGGATATATTCCAGGAGGCGCGACAGTAGACCCAAAGGGGGGTCATTTTTCTAACTTTTGCCGACCCCCACAGGTGACGTATTGTTGGAAAGGCCTGTGACCACTTATTCATGCTATGCACCAACCTACCCCCACGCCCCAAATTTGCCCACCGGGGACATGAATGATGTCCGCAAAATTTAGAAAAGAGCCCCCGGAGGGTAAATTTGGGGCGCGGGGCTCGGGGTGCATTGCATGAATAATTGGTCACAGGAATTTCCAACAATATCTCACATGTGGGGGGTTGGTAAAAGTTAGAAAAAGACCCCCTTTAAGATCTACTATTGCGCCCCCTGGAATACATCCTCCCCCCCCCCCCCTCTTTGAAATACCGGTTGCACAAATGCGTTACTGTGCACACTGACTATATAGAAAAGGACTAATAAAATGTAGCAATTTCATAAATTTCATTCACATTTTTATTAATATTCACACTTGAACGGTTATATGCAACTCGAATCAATTATCAGTTTTTTTACCGTAAAAATAAAAGTCATCTATTATCTATATTATAAAGGACAAACATATCTGTGCGTAACGCATACGTCATTTTGCGAATGGCAACACTTTGAAATTTGAAATAAAATTTTGGTTTCGCAATTTTTTCTACTGCAAATTTTAAAACTTCTAAACATCACATATTTTAAATTTTTACACCGTCGTATAAGGAAAAAATGCTCTTTTAAATGCAATTTGTTTGAAAGCTGTATCTCAATTTATTTTTGAGATATTAATTCTTTTGTAGTTTTTAATACAATTTTTCTTATCGTGGCAACAAAAGTACCTCATTTCTATTGAAAGTCATTGAAAGTAAACGGAAAATAGTCCAAAATAGGAGATACTGTATCTTTTTGTTGCCATTCTCTCATAAAACCTGAAAAAAAAAAGTTGAAATTAAAATATGGCCTATGTCAAGAATATTAACTGTTATTCCGTGATAATGATGTCATATGCATACTTTTCTATAGACGAAGTTTAAGACTGGATTGTAAAATTGGTTTGCTTTAGCGTATATGACATCATTTTATAAAAAAGCGTGTATTTTAATTCTTAAACCTGAATTATGTTATGTAGAAGTGCGTCATTTTCACAGCCCAGCTTCTTTGAAAATCTTCACAGGTGAAAATGCTTCACTTTTGAAAATAACGTAATTGAAATCAGACACTGTAAAACGCGATGTTTTACAAAAATTTAGAGTGTCTTTATAAAAGAGAGGTGACATGCAAATAATAGCGATTTATATTACAGAAATTGAAGATTCTCGCCTTTATGGATTTGCTTCGCCGCTTTAGACAAACAAACAAATAATTCGTGGTTTAAAATAATATGTTCCTGATTTTTTTGTCCAAAATTCTCTCGAATAATAAAATTTTAATGCTATTCTTTAGGATATTATACTATAATTTTATCAAAATAACATAATTTGCTTAATTTAATTTTTCCTAATTTTATATAATCTATATATATTTAAAACAAGTATGTTTTTTAGTCATCTGCCCTGATCTTTCTACTGAACCAATTTTACTAATTTTTTATTTTTTTTGACTGAAAGCTCTTCCTTTGTAGATGTGATCGCACTATAGGTTTTTTTAAATATCCCCACTTCTATATTTTAATTTTAAAAGTATTTTATGAAATTTTATCAAAATGGTGAAAATTAAATAGCTTTCATTATTGCAGACAAGAGAGAAATAATGAGGTATTTTTATCTTTATTCATGCAGTTTTCTGATAAAAATTCAAAATTGTTGATAAAATTGTTGTATAGGATTTAGTGTCGCAAAATCCCATTAGGAGCAGAATATTATATTAGAAGCATAATAACGGAAAATGGCATACTGCTTTTGAAAACACGCATCTTTCCTCATAAATTTTCTGTATTGTTTTTCCTTCTGATACTAAGTTTCAGACACTAGGCGAAATGCTTATTTAAGTGAAAATGAAGTCATATTTAAAAGAAAACGATCATTTTCTTAGATAAAACTAAACATTTTAACGCAAATGCGTCTAAAAAACATAAATTATGGAAATTTTTACTCTCCGGAAATGAGATTAGAATTTCAAGAAAAGAGTGCGTCTGTTCACATAAAAGATGTTGCTCACAATCGTGACTTCAATTTTTGAGTTAAATGATTTTTAAATGATCAAACAAAATACAATTTTTTTTTATGATGAATATGGATATGAGAAGCGCGTATGCAAATTTTGAGAAGGTGAAAATTGCTGTTTTTCATTCCGGAATACCAAGCATAAGAGCCTAAATTGATAACCATATCCTAATAACTGATCTTTATTATATTTTACTGATTAAGTATCTATATTATAAAGAACAAACGTATCTGTGCGTAACGCTGACTTCATTTTGCGAATGGCAACTCTTCACAATCAAATTTCTGTCTTGAAATTTTCGCTACTGCAATTTTTTAATCTTCTGACCATCGTACATTTTCAATTTTCGTCGCATAGGGAAAGAAATACTTTCAAATGCAATTTATTTAAAAACTGTATCTTAATTGACTGATGTATTATATTTTCTAAAATAATTTTTAAGCATGTTTTTTTTTAAGTTTATTTTATCACCTGCCTGTTTCAATACATAATAATAAACATTTTGCACATAAAGCAACAAACATTTTTCAGCATTTGTTTCTGAATTTTTTGCATAACGAAATTAATACTTCCTTTATAAACAAATAAAATAATAATATTAAAAAAAACACCAATATAACATATTTGTGAAAGACAAATTAACGAAATTAATACTTCTTTTATAAACAAATAAAAGAATAATATTGAAAAAACACAAATATGTTTCAAATGGAATTTGTTTGCAAAGTTCATCTCAGTTTACTGATTGTCTATGGTTTTAAAAACAATTTTAGAGCATGGAATATTTTGAATTTATCTATATCGCGCGGAGCTCGATTACGAAAGATTAATCCGTTTGCCTTTAAAACAAAATAAAGAGTTCATTTTCTTACAGCTATAATCCACTAAAAAAAACTCCCTTATGAATAAGTAAACTAGAAAACAGGAATTCTGCTTTTTCAGAATATAGTGTCGCCCCGATGAAAAAATATATATGTATATATAAAAAGTACAAAACAATTTCAATTTTAAGACTTACAGCACACGCTTTTATTTTATGTAAAATAACGTCATTCGCATCCGCTTAAGAATTCCACATTTAGGACCCACTCTTAAACATCTACCGTAAAGTATGCATAGGACGTCACTATCGCGAAATAATACACAAGTGCAGCAAAAAGATGCCGTCATTAAAGAAATTCGACAAAAAAAAAAAAAAAAAAAAAAAAAAAAAAAAAAAAAAAAAAAAATGGCTGTCTGATGATTTATAGGCCTTCATTTGTTTGTAACATTAATATAGATACTGAAAATTAAATATAGCTTATAATAGTTCCATGTTTTAACAAAAATCATTCCTTTATATATTTTTTTAAACAGCACGTATTTTAAGTACATTTTCTTTCGGTTGTTATGAAAAAATGGCAACAAAAATATATAATTACTATTTTGCAACAATTTTTCCTTTATTTTCTACAGAAATGGAGTACTTCCATTGCCAATATTAAGCAAATGGCTCCGAAAACTACAAAAATATTAATATTTTGAAAATAAATGGAGATGCCGTTTTCAAACAAATTTGTTTTAAAAGTACTTTTTTTTTCAATACGACAGTATAAAAATTGAAAATGTGCGATGCTTAGTAGTAAAAATAATTGCTATAGAGTATTTAATCGTACTGCTTTGTTTTACGGCTGGCTTCTGTAAGGTAACGTTATTTTTTGGACCCGACACAAAATAAGCTGGGAGAAAGAAATAGCATACCTTACCAGGGGCTAATAAAATAATATAAATAAAACAAAAGTTTAACAGACATGTATAAGCTCTGAAATTATCAGAATATAAAAGGATGCTATAAGTAGCAAAATCTTGGTCAAATAACTCTTAGTATGCGATTAATAAAAAAATACCACTTTTGATAAATTTCAAAATTTATTTGATTGTATAATTCGTATTTTCCATATGAAAAATGCTTTTTTAATGTAAGTGGGCAACCTAAAAAATTTATTGCACATAAAAAAATATTAGTTTTCAATAAAAAAAAATGTTTTCACCTATATTCTTTAACCCGGGAAGCCCGGATACGATCCCCTAGTATATATTATAAAGGACAAACATATCTGTGCGTAACGCATACGTCATTCTGCGAATGGCAACACTCTGAAATTTGAAATGAAATTTCGGTCTTGCAATTTTCGCTACTGCAAATTTTTAAACTTCTAAACCTCGCACAGTTTCAATTTTTACGCCGTAATATAGGGAAAAAAATTTACATTTAAATGCAATTTGTTTGAAAGCTCTATCTCAATTTATTTTTGAGATATTAATTTTTTTATAGTTTTTAGTATCAATTTTGTAATTGTGGCAACTGAAGTACACCATTTCTATTAAAAGTAAAGTGAAAATAGTCATGGCTTATTTATTTTTATTTATTATATCCTTATTGATGCCATTTTCACATTACAAATAAAAGTAATTTTTTTTATATATAATTTTTGAACAGAAAATGACGTCAGCCATTAAAAAAAAACACCCATTCTTCTTCATAAATCAGTTACATTTCAATATTTATACATTACGCTGATATTGAGTTTGAGACGCTAGGCAAAATGATTCAGTGAGTAAAAATGATGTCATACTTAAAACAAAACGATAATTTTCTTTGATAAAACTAAATATTTGACCAATACTAAATGGCCAATACTATGACAACTAAAGGCAAATTTCTGAATTTTTTATTCGCGGGTACTGAGATTAGAACTTAAAGTTTGTGAGAATGTTCATATGCAAAGTTGTATCGGACAAACGTGACTGTAAGTTTGGAAATACATTCATTAATAATTTATTGCGCGTTAAAATACTTTTGTATTGTGAACTTGAGTGGTGCGTATGTAAATTTTGAGAAAGTGAAAATAACGTACAGTTGAGATTTTACCGGGGAATTTTTATGATGTGACAAAACCAAATCCACTTTACTGATATTTCATCCCGTAAAAACAAACGTAAGAGCCTCTATCGATAATTTCATCATAATTATTCATCTTGATTACGTATTCTAATACAGTTTAATTTTTCAATAATTTAAGCAGCTGCAGTTTGTGGAAACAACATTTTGGTAATTTTAGGTTAAAAATATTATTTGTTATAAGAGTTAGACAACCAATGGAGGATGATTTTTTTATTGTAATTATTTTTGTAGGTTTATCATATTTTGATCTAACAATTTCTTTCTAAACATTTTAGTTCGTCGAGTTTCGACGGGTTCCAACTCGTATATATAAAATCCAAACGGAAATTTCGTTCCGAACGCCTAGATTTCGAGTTCTGCCGCATGGATTTTTACGGAACTTATACCATTAGATAGGTATCGTTTCAGGGAAAGTTTTAAGCTATAACACATCATTCTACCTAGATTAGTTATAGAGTTATTACGGGAAATTCTGTTATTTTGGACTTTGTTACTTCATATTTCCTTAAATATCTGGGCTCCTATTGGTCGTAGAGCTTAGATCTCGCGCCAAAAGTAGCTCCGAAGCACCCAAGCAAACTTTTCCCCGCGATTATTTTGCCGTCTTCCGATTTCCTCTAACTCTATTAGGGGCCCGCGTAGGGCCCCTTTAAAATATTTTTCGTAGTAATTTCAGCAATTATCTTAAATTATTGGTTAAGACCGCCACCCTCCCGATTCATGTATCTACGGAAAGGTTGCATGAAGGAGTTTCGTTCAGATACGCTTTCGTTAAGAATAGAGTGCGCTCCCTGGTGGTGGAATGTGGAACTAACATAACGCGATATTGTTAAAATTAGGAAATCTAACAATGCGATCTGTTTTAAACTTTGAGATAGTTCATAACACATAATCTATTATCTATTCTATTATATATATAAAATCCAAATGGAAATTTCGTTCCGAGCGCCTAGATTTTGAGTTCTACTGCATGGATTTTGACGGAACTTACACTGTTAGATAGATATCGTTTCAAGGAAGGTTTTAAGCTATATCACATCGATCTACGTAGATTAGTTTTATGATGGAAAGTTCTGTTATTTTGGACCAAAAGTTTGCCATTGGCATATGATTTTCATCTTGGCATGTTAAGCTCTCTTTTTGTTAAATAATTGAAACGTCTATATGAATTAGAAATTAAAAAATACAAATTTGGTCGAAAAAAAAATAAAAATAAAAAAAAAATATCACTGTTTATTTTTAAATGCAAAGAAATACACTTTTAAGGAGAAATAATGGTATAAAACGAAACTATTTAATTTAAACATGAGAGGAATATGTTTGTTCTGCTTAAAAGAAGTATTTATTTTTTAAGTCGATCCGTTGAAGCAATATTTGGCGCTTTATCCTTTTTAATGTCTATATTTGGCACCTGTATAAGGAACAAATTATTGAAATTTTATTTAAATATAAAATCGCGTTTCCTTTTTTTTTTAAAGTATGTCAAGGTAATATTCAATATTTTAGGATATTATAACGATATATTTGGGATATATTAGGCTTTTGATTTTACTTTTTTCGCCAAACAATTTGATTTTAAGCTAAAAAGGCATAAGTGTGACATCGGTCCGGACGATATCCACAATAATGGAAAATGTCCAAGCGTACGACAGCTTTTTGCTGAGTAAATTGTTATATTCAAACGTAAATTATATAAATATCAGTTAATATTTTGAAAATGGAATTAGATATTTAAATTTTAGTGTAAACGTCTGCCGCACACACATAATGTAAAATAATTTAATTTGAGACATTTAAAAAAAAATCACATTACTACGGAAACATGCCAATTTGTTTTCCGAAACTTGTGTATATATATGAAATATAAATGGAAATTTCGTTTCGGCTGCATATAACTCGAGTTAGAGTAAGTGGATTTTGACGATTTTGTACTGTTAGATAACTTTTCATGGAAGGTTTCAGTACATGGCATAACATTCTGTGTTGATTATTTATAGAATAACAGTGAAAATTTCTATAATCAGATAAACCCGATTATGAAAGTTTAGCCTTTAAAAAAGATTTCGGGGAATAGATTTCGATAGAACTTGCACTGTTAGCTAAATAATTTTCCAGGCAAGGTTTTGTTATATAACATATTCTTCTACATTGCTTAGTTATAGAGTTATGAGGTGACTTCTCTAATCAGGTGACCCATTTTTAAAGTAATAGTGGAAAATTCCTGACTCATATTTGACGCCGAACTTGGCTACTATTTACTAATATAGTCGTCAGAGTGTTATCTTTTAGACTATCACTATTTCCTTACAAAAATTTTCGTTTTATATTTCTGTTACAAATATCTTTGAAACTCGCTATGTGAAGAGGTTTTTCTGTACATTTATGTTAGCCCGGCGAAAATTTCGCCATTAGCAATTTATTCCCTGCAATATCAGATTTATTTTTCGCGTATGTAAATTAGGAAAATTACTTTGATGGTGAAATAGATTCTTTTGGTTTATAGTATTATATCTGACTTTCATTTTTTTGTATTTTTAATGAAATATGTGAAAGATATATGTTTGCAGTATGTGTCTTTTAAATATGTGTATTTTAAATAAAATAAGTGAAATGTGTATATTTTAAATGAAACGAATCTAATAAGAATCATGGCGATATATTATAATATTTGGCGATTACATGCGCCCGAATAACATAAAAGTACCGTTTTTCCTTGCAATTGTTTTAGGAAACTATCACTAGAATAATTTAAAAAATATTTTGGTAGAAAAAAAAATCACGATCTCTTCGAGTACTGTAAATAATGACAGAAATATTGCTAATATTAAGTACTAGCTTCCCTTGGCGACAAGTTTGGTCTCCATTAAATATATGCTAAGCATTGATTGTATCATGCTACTTTTATTCATAATTTAATTTATATTTTACTTGCTCAATCCTTCGCCAAATAGGAAGATTCTGACAGAGAAATCAAGAACTCGATATTTGGTACTAATTGATTATCCCGTCGACCAAAAATCTATCGCCAAACTATAAGATTAAGTGCCAATAATGGCTTATCGTAAATGTCACATTCACTTGATATTAAACACGTTACACGCGTTTGACACATAATTAAATTAAAGGGCACAGATGTCATATACGCACCATATTGGCGCGATTTTTTTTGCTGACGCCAACGTCATATACGCAACGGGTACTTAACTGGCGCCAAAGTATCGTTATTTTGCTTGCTATGGTAACCCGGATATTGTTGTTTATGCTGTTGATGTTTTCGCCAAATTGGCGTCAGAAAAAAATTGCTTCAATATGGTGCGTATATGACATCTGTTCCACTTAAAGAAGGGTTATATTGTTTTTATATCTTTAAAGTGGCCCGATTCTATAGCAGAATCTACGCAGAATTGGTACATTTTTGAACAAAGTTTTTTTTTTTTTTTGGCTGCCTTATGGTATTTTCCTGTTATAGCAACATCCTGCCAAAATGTATGCTAATGCGCCATTTATTTCAACCCTGAATCAAAGCACTCAATGTTCAAATTGCCTCTCAATGCCACTTCGAATGATTCTGCTATATGCAACATATCTAAACAAAGTGACACAGCAAAAATATTGCAAAAGTGTTCGTTAATTGTGTGGGATGAAAGTACTATGTCGCATAAAACATCCGTGGAAACACTTGATCGTATTCTGAAGGACCTCAGAAATAACAAGTTAATGGGTGGAGTCACAGTTCTATTTTCCGGAGATTTTAGACAAACATTGCCAGTAATCCCAAGAGGAACTCGTGCGGATGAGGTAAATGCCTGCCTCAAGCGTTCTTATATATGGTTTCATGTAAAAAAGTTATCACTCACAATAAATATGCGCTCTAGATTATCTGGAGATGAAAATAACAGTTTCGCTAATCAGTTACTCAAATTGGGAAACGGAACAATTGAATTACATGATGGCCAAATTTCATTAAACAATTCTAATTTATGTTTAAACGTTAATGACATTGAAGACCTGGTTAAGGCTGTGTATCCTGATATTAGTTCTTTATCCCATCGACCTTTGACATGGTTGGCCGAAAGAGCTATTTTAGCCCCAAGAAATGACGCTGTCGAAAGCATCAATGATTTGATTTTGACGAAATTTGACGCCGAGTCACATACATATATGTCTGTTGATGTAGTAATGGATGAAGATGAAGCTGTGCAGTATCCAACCGAATTCTTGAATTCAATAAATCTACCTGATATACCATCACACATTCCTATACTTAAAGTTGGAGCGCCAATCATATTGCTACTCAACCTAAATCCCCCAAACTGTGCAAAGGGACGCGTCTGAAAATTGTGAAATTGAACAAGCATCTCATAGAGGCTGTTGTTATCAGTGGTTGTGGTACTGGAGAAAAATATATGATACCTCGAATACCTCTTATTTCCTCCGATTTACCGTTCACCTTTAAAAGGCTACAATTTCCAGTTCGATTATGCTTTGCCATGACTATTAACAGAGCACAGGGTCAAACTTTAAAGATCGCTGGCATAAACTTAAATGCACCGTTTTTCTCACGGTCAAATATACGTGGCATTCTCTAGAGTAGGTTCTCCAAACAATGTATATGTTTTGGCACCTAATTATAAAACAAAAAATATAGTTTACCAAGAAGCTCTTGCTTGAAATTGTTAACATATTTTTTAATAAATGTTGCTTTTTTATTACGCTATTTATTTGTTACTCATTTTTTATTTTCTCTTTTTCAGTTTTTAAAATATTTCATAGTTAAGTTTCGCAACCAAATAGATGTATTATGGCAAATGTGATTTGGCACATAATAAACTCTATTGTTGTAACTCAAATACAACGTTAAACTCATAATTTTCTCAAAGTAAAAAATACAATAATTAAATCGATACTTTTTCCGTTAACAAGGTGCAAATCTTAATGATGGGAACTTTTACTTTTGCACTTAAATATAGAAACAATGGTTTAATGTTGAAATAAAATGTCTTTTGCTTATAATATTATTTCTTATTAACACATTTCCCCCCTCCCCCTGAATTTTGAATGAAATAAGTGAAAAATATCCATTTTAAATGTATTTATGTAGCATGTTATTTATGTAGCATGTTATTTATGTAGCATGTTATTTATGTAGCATATTAACAGCATGCAGAATTTTAAAAAAATTAAGTAACTTAAATGCAATGCGAAGGAAAAAATATTTCGCGATTTATCATCTGCGCCTGACTAACGGGAAAATATCTTCAAATTTATTAAATTATTTAATTTTGAAAATATTAATATGTTGTGTCGCCATCGGAAAGCCAACCAAAGTAAACCAACTAAAGTACCAACCAACTATAAGTATTGTTTTTAGCAATTCTAGCAAATAAGCCAGTGAATGAAAAATCGATTTCAAATTTTCATTTTACATACATAAACCAAATTAAATTAGATAAAAGAACGTAAAAGTAAACTTATTCCAAAACCTAAGTGTCAGTAGTAGTAATAATAATAATAATAATAATAATAATAATAATAATAATAAAACTTTCACATTTTTGAAAGTATTAATATTAAAAGTTGTTCAAAAAACAGTAGTACTTGATTATCCCGTTGACCAAAAAACTACCCCCAAACTAAGATTTAATTGTCAATAATGAATGATCGTAAATGTCACATTCAATTGACACTAAATACGTTACACGTGTTTGTTACGCCATCAAGTGAATTTTGATTCGACATTTTATTTGTATTTTTATTAATGTTTTACAAATTTATTTTTTCTTTCGTTATTTAAAATAAAAATTATGTCAATTTGTATAATTGGCGAATAGTTTGGCAATCTGTATAATTTGGCGATATTGGTCGATGGGATTATCAAGTAGTGCCGGAAAAATTTACATTCTGCGTGAGCGGAGCCATGGGTAAAAGCTAGTATATATATATATATGACTTTAACACTAACAATGATAGTCCGCGAGCCAGCAACAGATTTTGATGACCAAGTTCCTCTCGGCCGATAATTTGTAAAATGCTTCAAAGAGCTGTATCATGAAGCACCGTGAACTTCAGCTGCGGTTCCGTGGGTGGGTTAAGCAGCGGTAGCCTCTCAAACACGTAAAAAAATAAAAAATAAAGATCACTCATTTCCTCCCGGTTGAAAATTTGTCAAATTATAGCTAACCCAGTATCTTGAAGGAAAATAAAAGTCAGCTGATTATAAAGTGGTGGTTAATACGTCAGCTGGTCACACAAACATGAAAAAAATATACAGGGTGCAAAGGAAAGTCCCGTTAAAACTTTCTAACTGGAAATTTTGCTCTATTTCTTTTCGTTTACGATTTTCAATAGCTATCTTCCAAATTTTGCCACTAGGAGGCGCTGCTGTCGTTTGCATTAAATCGGTCGTAGTCACTTTATTATACCGTTACCTCACTTCCATAGCTGTAGTTCTTTCCGTTCGCAAGTACTTGCGAACTACGACCGATTTAATGCAAACGACAGCAGCGCCTCCTAGTGGCAAAATTTGGAAGCTAGCTATTGAAAATCGTAAAGGAAAAGAAATAGAGCAAAATTTCCAGTTAGAAAGTTTTAGAGCATCAATTAATTAGTACGAAACGACATTTGGTTTATATGGATAAGATAAATCTTCGCCCGTATTCCCAAAAATGACCGAAATCGATTTATTCTATTTTGTGTAAAAGTTTGAATAGAATAGCCAGAAGTATGAAGAATAAGCACAATTTATGGTATAAATACGTGCTTATCTCAATACATTTTGATAACATCACACACATACACACAAAAAAAAGACAAACTGTCTCACAGTAATAAAAAGTTAATATTCAGTATGTTCGAAAAGTTTGCCATTGTTCACGATACACGTTTGTATTCGTGAGAGTAATTCTACATGCCACATTTCGCAGCATGGAACGTCTATTGCTAGCCTCTTCAATACGACGACATAGATTTAACCCGTTAAAGGGCGGTGGCTAGACGGTCTAGCCACCTAATTTTAATTCCAAAACTGACAAATGGCAGCAAGAATATTTTAATAAAATTTTGCTTTTGTAGTGAAACTGAAAATTAACGGGTTTTTTTAAGAAATTCGTTTGAATATTCTGGCGTCAGAAAATTATTTCATCAGTTTACGAACAGAATTCTTCTGTCCCTGAAAGGGTTAATCTAAAACTTTAAAGGCATTGGAAATTAAATTTTTGCAGACATTACAGCACAGCATAATGTCACAATCTGAAATTGTGCACTGTTACATTTACTTAATGTGAATATGCAAAGTAGAATCATCGCTCATCGATTTCGGACATTTTTGTGTATACAGGCGACGATTTATCTTATCCGCGTGAACCAAATGTCATTTAGTACTAATTAATTGATGCTCTAAACTTTCTAATTGGAAATTTTGCTCTATTTCTTTTCGTTTACGATTTTCAATAGCTATCTTCCAAATCTCGCCACTAGGAGGCGCTGCATTAAATCGGGCGTAGTCACTTTACTATACCGTTACCTCACTTCCATAGCTGTAGCTCTTTCCGTTCGCAAGTATTTTCAGGTTAAAGAGACTTTCCTTTGCACCCTGTATATTTTTTCATGTTCATGTGACCAGCTGACGTATTAACCACCACTTTATAATCAGCTGACTTTTTTTTTTCTTCAAGATATTGGGTTAGCTATAATTTGACAAATTTTCAACCGGGAGGAAATGACTGAATATATATATATATATATATATATATATATATATATATATTACGTGTTTGAAAAGCTACCGCTGCTCAACCCACCCACGGAACCGCAGCTGACGTTCACGGAGCTTCATGATACAACTCTCTGAAGCATTTTACGAATTATTGGCCGAGAAGAAATAACTGACGAAATTTGCGCCTGGTTCGGGGACTATGAGTGATAAATTTGTTAAAAAAGATATTCTCAATTAAAAAAAAAGAAAAAGAAAAAACATAAACACAACCTTGCGAAAATGCAACGTAATAATTATGTAATAACAACGTAATAGCAACTATAAAATACTCCTTAATGTGTCTTTTGGGAAAAAAAATCGCTATATTATCAGGTTTTATTTTCGGAGTATCTTACCATGATTTCTACGAAATAAGATCGGAATCTTTCAGTAATTTGTATTCCAAAACACACATTGCGGCTTATTTTCACGCATAGTAAGTGGCATTCATTCACATTGAATAATCTACATTCATTCACAAAAAAGAGTCTACGTTTATTGATTCATTCACATTGAATAATCTACATTCATTCACAAAAAGAGTCTACGTTTTTTGAGTCATTCACATTGAATAATCTACATTCATTCATATAAAAGAGTCTACGTTTATTGATTCATTCACATTGAATGCTCTACATTCATTCATTCATATAGTGTCTACTTTTATTGATACATTAACATATAAAATCTACATTCATTCATTCATTCATATAAAAGAGTCTACGTTTATTGATATATTCAGTTAAAATAACCGACATTCATTCATTTAAATAAAAGAGATTGATTCATTCGCATAAAATAATATACATTCGTTCATTCATATAAAAGAGTCTTACATTTATTGATTCATTCACATTGACTACTCTACATTCATTCATTCGTATAAAAGTGTCTACTTTTATTGATTCATTAACATATAAAATCTACATTCATTCATTCATTCATATAAAAGAGTCTACGTTTATTGATACATTCAGTTAAAATAACCGACATTCATTCATTCAAATAAAAGAGATTGATTCATTCGCATAAAATAATATACATTCGTTCAATCATATAAAAGAGTCTTACATTTATTGATTCATTCACATAAAATAATCAATATTCATTCATTCATATAAAGGAGTCTACGTTTATTCATACATTCACATAAAATAATTTGCATTCAGGCCTTCATATAAAGGAGTCTACGTTTATTTATTCATTCACACAAAATAATCTACATTCATTCATTCATTCATATAAAAGTGTTTACGCCTATTGATTCATTCACATAAAATAATCTACATTCATTCATTCATATAAAAGAGTCTACGTTTATTGATACATTCAGTTAAAATAACCGACATTCATTCATTCAAATAAAAGAGATTGATTCATTCGCATAAAATAATATACATTCGTTCAATCATATAAAAGAGTCTTACATTTATTGATTCATTCACATAAAATAATCAATATTCATTCATTCATATAAAGGAGTCTACGTTTATTCATACATTCACATAAAATAATTTGCATTCAGGCCTTCATATAAAGGAGTCTACGTTTATTCATTCATTTACACAAAATAATCTACATTCATTCATTCATTCATATAAAAGTGTTTACGCTTATTGATTCATTCACATAAAATAATCTACATTCATTCATTCATATAAAAGTGTGTACGTTTATTGATTCATTCACATAAAGTAATCTACATTCATTCATCCATTTATATAAAAGAGTCTACGTTTATTAATCATGCACATAAATAATCTAAATTCATTCATTCATATAAAAGAGTTTACGTTTATTCATTTATTGACACAAAATAATCTACATTTGTTCATGCATTTTTAGGGACAAAAATTTACAGTTATTCAGCTACATCCATGGCATTCATTCTCTTTCACCATCTGTTTTTGTTTGAGTTTGAATTGGCCGGTATTTATGAGTAATGCAATTCAAATAGTGTTTTTGTATACAGAGTGTTCCTTCTATTGGTTGGACACTAGGTAATTGCTAAGTCGTTTTTTACACTGCCAACTAACGAGAGAAAGAAAAATCGCAATTTGTCATGAATTAAAACTTCGAGACCGAAAGCGATGTATTAGTGGACAGCGAGATCGTTGACGCTGTGCTAAGTAAAACCACCGATAACGCTGGTTGCAATTCTGAGGAACGAGGACAAGAAGTCGGCAGAAGAAAATGTGTCACTGAAAAAAATAACTGAATAAATTTTACTAGAAAATTAACATTAGCTTTAGAGAAATATGACTAGATTTCCCGACTATATTATACGACTATCAATTTTATTAAATCGATATTCTTTCCTTGTATATAATCCAATAAAAACATGTTATATAACGGACGAAAAAATTGATGCAAATAAAATTGACATCGATGTTTCGGAAATTACACGAGAATAAATGACTTTTTTTTTTTCTTTTTTTTTTTTTAGATAGAAAATATCAAACTTTGCTTTGTTTTTTCTCTTTTTCTCGCTTAAATATCACTTTTGGCTATGAATCGAATTATGAACAAATTATGAACAAATTATGAATCCTTAAAAACATCGGAAGTACTTTTGGTATTCTTTCAGAAATCCGGAATTTTCAAAAATCCGGCTTAGTCTTGGTTCCGACAATGCCGAATTTTCGAGGTTATACTGTTTGTTCCAAAAGCAGTTCTTGATCATACGAAAATCCATTTTCTTCAAAATAGTTAATTTGTTCATTTACGAATTTAAAATTTTTATATTTTCGAAGAAACACGGTTGGATGCAATTACAAAATGACGTATGGATCCCTAATATCAGCGGTCTACTGAGCCTAAGCTGAAATCAGGGCCTGATAACATACGCTGAGAAAGGTAAGCAGGTCGAAGTTTCTACTTTGGTTCTAATTAAATATCGACCGAAAATTCGGTTATGTTTTCGGCTCAAAATTCTGAGTTCGGCAACATTTTCGCCGAAAATTAGGCCGGACAGAAACTATCTGTATTCCAAAAAAACTCGCGAAACAACTTTGAAGACGCTTTTCACGCGCTCATTAAAAGCTGTAGACTGAACAGTCACAGAAATTTTTTAGTTTGAAACCGCATAAGTGTGTCGAATACTCTTTGAGAAAGTTCTAGTATAACGGATGATCATTTTGAAAAATCATTATAAACAAGTAAAAATTAAATTAAAAAAATCAAAAAAACCCGACTGCGTAAAAAGCAAACTAATTATTTATTTCTCATCAATGTGAAACTATTTTTTATATTACTTACCTATTTTTTTATTTACTTGTATGACTTTTAAGTTGTGTTTAATGGTTAGTTCCTATCTATAAACACTGCTTTGATGAAGCCTATAGATGTCTATGAAGTTTAGAGTTGCAGTAAAGCTAGAGATCCTACCTACATAACTTCCAGGTTGTGTAATATTTAAATGAAGTCTCTGACTGTAAGTCACTTCAGTCAGTGAAACATCGTCTTCATTTTGAAAGACCTATCCAATGTTATGCCGCTCAATATAGTGCATAATTTTCTTTTGTCTCTACTACCATTTTGTATTTTACGGCCGCCATTTTGAATTTATAAAAACAAAATCTAGCCTATAACCATCGGACGATTAAGACGAATCGATAGAGACCTCATTCATTAAAATCCATCCAGCCGTTGAGATGTTTCGAGGGTATATGGATTATGAAGAAATCCACATACCCAGATACGCGTGAAACACATAACCCTTCTTGGCAGCCGGGTAAAAAATCGAGGTATACATGCCTAAAGCATTTTTTAATGCGATGAAATTTGTATCATTAGAAAATTCTTCTGTGTCGTAGACGATTTAATTACATTTTATTTTATATGAAAATAAAAAGTTTTGGTCAAAGGTACAGAGAGCCAACTTGGGCCACATCGATATGTATTAATTACTTTTTAAAATGTTGGACGTTTTCGTTTTCGGTCGAAAATAGGAAGATTACCAAAATTTGGTTTCTGTCTTAAAAGCATGTTTCAATTCAAGGTAGCTTCAATTAAAACTTCATAAACACTAGTAATATATACAAATCTATGATTCAAAATTTCTTTAATGGACATTTAACGTTCTTTCGCAATATAAGACGTTTTTCAAAACTCAGGTAATATTACATATCAAATTAAAAATCTATCTATGCCAAAAAAGAAAAACTACACGGGAAAAACTGTTCTGTTGAAATTACTAAATTTTGGGTCACATAGCTCCATCCAAATATTTTGGTTGGAATGATTAAATTTTGGTTAGATTAACCAAATTATTTTGTTAATTCAACAAATTGTTTGGTTAGTCCACCCAAAATTTAGCCCTTCCAACCAAAATATTTGGGTGGAGCTATGTAAACCAAAATTTAGTAATTTCAACAAAACAGTTTTTTCGTTTAAGGCTGTTCTCAACTGCTCTGTTCAACAAGCGCGAAACGTTTTGACACATTTACAGATTCATTTTTTAACACAAAGACATAAAATTGGAAGGGCTGACTAGGGAAGCGATTTGAAATCGCACTGTGTTTTCCAATTTTTTATAAATAAATTACCTATTGAGTTATAAGCGAATTTGATCACGTGACAAAGGTGTTTTCTCCCTTTTCTGACCGGTTTTTCTCCTTTCTTCGGGAACTTCGGTTCAAAACGTCAACTTTGACACTATTTTCTGAAAGATCTATTGCGTTTGCAAAAAAAACGGAAAAAACTGCTCGATTACACAGTTTCTGAACAACAACACCGGCTAGTTTCATGTATTTACGACCAAAAGTAAATTTAAACTTATGTCAGAAAGTTGCTCTTTTGGATTTGAGAACAGCCTTAACTAACGCTGTCACTGCTGCCGTAAATGAATTTTTTGTGACCGGAGGTATTTCTTCGCTAATATTAAGCAAACTACTGCATACAAAAATATGAAAATGGGTAGTTTTATAGAGAAATGTTTGATAAACATGCTGATGCAGACAGTTTTCAAATCGAAGAATTATTTTAAGAGATATTTAATGTTAAAGTGAGTCAAAATCGTTCCATTGAAAAAGCTTTAGAGGAGCAAAAACTAAAACTATACATAGGAATTTAATCATTTTTTCTAAGGATATACATTACAAACTCGCAGTGCGCATACTGCATGTATTTTTTTTTTTAATTTGACCCATTTTTCAGGGATTTTTCATTTTTTATTCGCTATTTCATCATTTCAAAAGATATTTTTTTTATATTTTAGAAAAGGCTATTATTTTAAATTGCTGGAAAGCAAACTAAAAGCACAAAGAATATTATTTCCTTTCAATTAAAAATTTATTGACACGTGATTATTAAAACAGAAAAAAGAACTTTAAAATGAGAATTAAATGATTACATTTTAAAAGTAGGAAACTATTGAAAATTACGTCTTAAAGTAGTATGTACACGAGAATATTAAAAAAGAAAGGAAACTTGAAAATAATAATTACATTAATATGCGTTAAAAGCAGTAAATGAGAGAAATGACGTCCCATTTAAAATGGCCAAATAATAATATTGCCAAACAGATTAAATTTAGAAATATATTTACACGAGACATTTATTTTATATTTCGAGATTATCATTTTAACCATTGCTGCTAATTCTAAGACAGCGCAAATAATAATATTTTCTTTCTAACAACAAAAGTATTTTCACGTGAATATTAAACAGAGAAAAAAAACTATGGCGAAAATGACGTCAGACTTAAAGCAAAATCTTTGAAATCTTTTATTTAAAACAATTTTCTTATAGCGTTGTTAAAAAATACCAGGAGTCAAAGACTCTGTCTACTTAGTTCACTTTATATTAGCTTATTTTCAAATATTTAACTGGTCTTATTAAATCAAACACGAAAACATTATTTCATTAGATGTCTTAACAGCAACTGATTCGGGCTTAAAATTCCGCAAATGAATGGAAATATGTTTACTACAACATCGCCACTGGTTTTTCTAATTATAATTCAATCTTCCATAAACTTTTAAAATCGATCAACTTAGCATATTTTTAGAGTCTGCAGTGTATAAACAGGGATTGTCGAGAATAGCTCATACGGGCCAGAACCCCTAGTCAAATAAAAATTCATAAACACCATAATAACTAAATCTAAATAAAAATACAGTCTATATATTAAATTTTCTTTAATAAATAATTAAAGTTTATTCGCGGTATAATGGGATTGTCCCGATGTTTCTGAAACTTCGGCAATATTAAAAATAAAACTAAAAATTGACTCTAATATATAATAAACAAAAATTGTTTGGTTAACCCTTTCAGGGGCAAGAAATTGTGTTTCTGTAATGCTGAATTCACACCGAAATTTTCGGAAAAGTTTATTTCAAAATAAGGAAAAACTATTTTTCAACTTTTTTCAACCGAAGTTACAGAGGTACAAATTTATTAAAAGCTTCCGGTGCAAATCTTGATTAAAATTAGGTGGGATATAATGTATCCCATATTATTTCCGTATGGCTGAATTTAATATATATAGATAAAGGAAAGATAAAGGGTCAGTAGATAAAGGATTAAATGATGATGCATCGTTACATATGGAATCTTTACATGTTAAAATCTCTCTTACAATGGATGTCAACAGCCAAATTAACCCATTTATGCCTAGCGTCCCATTTATGCCTAGTGTCCGATTTTTGGGACAAGATCGAAATTTAATAAATTTGTATAATTTTCTTCTTCTTTATAACATGAAAGTTGTATGAAATACACTGGTTATCAAAAATTAAGGAAAAGTCACAAAATGCTAATTTTCAAATACGCGAACTCTCAAAAGGAAATAATATAATTCGAGTAATTACTATCTCTACAACACAGCTAGCCCATATAACATCTCATTCATGTCACACATGGTCACAAGTGTCACAGTCACTACGGTGAAGCAAAAAAATAGAAAATTCCATACATCTCATTATGAATCTCAAATGATCACTATATGCGACTCCACTGAGAAGTCAATGTGACTGCTGCTTTGTGACGAGTCACCAGGTGACTTTACAATGTAGTTAAATTGTGACTCTCATGTGACTGTCATTTTTAGACTCAATTTCATAGTCATCATGAACGCTGCATTATGATAAGTCACCAAATAATGTCATATTATAGTCACATGGAGACTTTTCCCAAAAGAGCACAATGGTGAACTTCACAGTAGTCTCTCTGTCACCTGAAAATCATCATGTGAATTTAATGTGACATTATTTGGTAACTTATCACGATGCAGCGTTCACGATGACTTTGAAATGGAGTCTACAAATGACAGTCACATGAGAGTCACAATGTAGCTACATTGCTAAGTCACATGGTGACTCGTCACAAAGCAGCAGTCACAGTGACGTCTCAGTGGAGTCACATATAGTGATCATTTGAGACTCATAATGAGACGTATGGAATTTCCTTTTTTTTTTTTTTTTTTTGCTTCACCGTAGTGACTGTGACACTTGTGACCATGTGTGACATGAATGAGATGTTATATCAACTAGCTGTGTTGTAGAGATAGTAATTACTCGAATTATATTATTTCCTTTTGAGTGTTAGCGTATTTGAAAATTAGCATTTTGAGACTTTTCCTTAATTTTTGCACACCAGTGTAATTGTCTATAAATGTCTTTACCTGGTTCCGAAAAATGGTAGCATAAGATGGATACTTATTTTCTTAAAATAAAGGCTTTTTTCGGCGATTATAAATTGTTCCTTTTTCAAGATGGCGAAATGTAAAAAGTAAGTTTATTTGTGTTTTTCTACCAATTATCCAAATAAGTAAGTTATAATATTAGCCTGTTGACTTCTTTCAAATACGCATTTCTTTAAATTGTGAAATTGTATGTTGAAGCTTATTTTTTATGCATTTTTGTAAAATAAAAAATATTGGGCGCTGGGCACGGATAGGTACATATTTTTATGAGCCATTTAGTGGGCAGTTATTTATGTAAAGTTCTTTTCAAGATGATTATGAAGCAAATTGCTTTTAAGTCGTAAATACAATTATTCTTAGTTCTTATTTTATATAAATTTAGACAAAACATATAATTATGCATTTTTCCACATATTGATATTCCAATATTGAGTACGTTTACATTTTATCAAATAAATACAAAAATATTTGAGCGTAATTTTTTTTTAGTATTTTTCCAGTTCATTTTGCAAAAAGTGATTTTACCAAAAAAATTAAGAAAAAAAAATATTCTGGCACAAACGGGTTAAACTATTTTACTGTTTTTAGAAGTTTTAATCTTACACCTTCTAGCAATTAGAAATAATTTATTATTTCGAGGTGTTAACTTGTTCTATATTTAGTGCACCTTTCTTTGTCCTTTGAGTTTACGTACAGTTCAAGATGCAAGTATCATCATTATCATTTATCTTCCTTTTCAGATGATAGCACTGATTCGTCAAATGTCCCCGTTTTAGCACAAAGGGACGTATACAAAAAAAAAAAAAAAAAAAAAAAAAATCATGGCGTCACTTTGTATACATGTAACATAATTTAACAAGCAATATGCCAAAATATAACTTAAGTCTAGCAAAATCATGGTTTTGCTTACCAAAATCAAATGTTCAAACATGACTTGATCAGTTCCAGTACAGTCCACGACGAAAATAAAAAATAAAAACAGCCAAATGTTGAAACTTTTGTATAATACGAAGCACCTATAGTTGTCGTCTGGTTCGTCCGTCTGTCTGTCCGCATACAACAGCGCCAAAACTACCCAACTGAATTGTTTGAAATAGAATTTATAGAGTCGTTGCAGAATTGTATCGAGTCCTTTCAAATTTTATCAAACTCGAATCAAAACTTAAAAAGATATGAATGAAGATTTTCTTCATTCTGTTAAATCCCATATCATACGTAGCGAATTCAGTGCTATCCCATGATAGGTGTTATAATTCTAACAAGGAAGGTCTCCATACTGGGCATACTCAGAATATGTTGAAAAAAATGCTAGTGAAAGTACTCATGTATGTAATAAAGGATCAGTTAAAATTAGAGGCGGAATTACAGTAGAAAATATGTAAAAAAATAAAATACTTTCGAATAATTGGCGTGAAAAGACGAAAGCGGCACGCAATTTGGCGAGCAGCACTTTTCCTCGCCAAAAGCAAACGATTTTAATGAATCTGAAAATTGTTTGTTAATTGATTTTGAGAATATGCGGTATTTAATGAATTTAAACGTAAACCATGAAAGAATTTATTATTATTATTATTACATTTCGTATTATACATGTTGCTTGTTGCCGATTTGAATGAAATTTTGCCATTGTTTTATTCTCCAATCAACAATTTTTTTTTTTTTTATTTAAACCGCTTTTTCGGTTATAAAAATAACTTTTAACGCCAGATGAATAATGCTGCCGTAATACATTTCCATACCGAAGAAGTTGTTTCCATAGCAACAAAGTTGAATCCACAGTGATAAATGGGGCATATTTTTGAGTTTGGAATAACTTTAATCAATTTAAATTTTGTTTTAAATCGTAAAATATGATAGTTTAAATTCGTTATAAGAACATATAAATATATATGAGAAAACTATACTTAAAACAAACTAAAAATGACAAAGCTAAAGTTACTTAAATTAAAGTTATTTAAACAAATTCAATATAAAAAGTTCTTTCCTTAAAGAGTATTCGACAAGCGTATTTTTTTAAAACTTAATTTCTTCGCCAAACGGTGATAAGTCGCTAAATAAGCGAAATTGTCATTATTTTTTTACGGACGTTCTACCAAGGTTCCGCCAAAATTCCTTTTATAAACATATCCTGTTATTTCCGCATGACTGAATTTAATATATATAGATAATCGTAATAAATTTAGTATTCCTGCATTTTTCCATAAGAGTGCAACAGCTATTGCTCCAAGATATGAATAGGGTCTAATAGGATCAATTAGGATTATTTGATATATGTCCATAATAACGATATATGATATTATGTCCGAGCGAGCGGCCTCTTTTCGTCCGCAGCCCTTTATTCTTCCATTTAGTTCAACTCTTTTGCGGAAGCTAGGTTCGTAGGTCCCCAGCCACGTCCCGAGTAAAAGACACTCTAGCAAAAGCCAGGTTGAAAAAAAAAATCGAAAATTGAAATCGGAAATATTTAACAGGGAAATTGCAAAAATTAAAGACACCGAAAAGCGGGAAGGGAGGGCTTGGAGCGATGAAGCTACCGAACGACTCCTGCTGCATCTGGCTTATTATTACACCACCAAAACTAAAAACTAATAATAAATTCTAGTAATAATATGCAGTACCAGACATTCGACTACAATTATCAGTAATTTAATCAAATGAGAAAACTATGTAAAAAGATGTAGGCACAAGTTTCATATTAAACGTTTATGGGGCATTCTCAAAATAATCCTAATTGTCCATATCAAATAATCCTAATATCGACATATTCGATAATGTATTATAATCGATCCATAACGATAATAATGATAATATCATAATTCATATCATGATAGGGTTTTGATAAATAGCGATGGCACAAAGATCCGAATATTTATAAAACGAGTTAGAGTACGAAGGTATCCCATTGGACACCTTTGACGTACAATTTGCGACTTGGCGGTTGGATATAATATATATCCCACCGCCCCTCAAGGAGTTAAGGCATGTATTACACTAAACATCTAAATTAATACCGGCTCTCATCAGGCATTAGTGTATCGAACAAGGAAAGTGTTTACTATTGTTTCCTAAAAGTACCATTGGGAATGCATTCAATGAGTGTATTTCAATTGAGATAGAAAACTGCGGTACTTTAAAGTACCACTGGGGCATAAAGGGTTAACTGATGTGACAGAAATTTTCCCATAACTAACTGTGAAACGGTCAGTGAGACCGCTCCATCGAAAGATGAATAGGCAAGATTAACTCATAGGATGGTGTTTTTGTGCTAAACTTTTTGTACATGAATGTTACAATTAAAATTCATCTATTCAAAAGTCTCTGGTGATTGTCTAAAGTTCCAAACAGAACAATATTTCGGTTGTGTTTGTAGATAAACTGAAGTTACAAGTTAAACTATAAAAATGGAAAAAAATAGCGGTCTGTGAGACCGGTAACATCAGTTAAAGTTTAATATAAAAAGCTAAACACAATTGTTTTCCCCTCACGTTAACTTATATCTAATTTGTAACAAAAAGCATATTTCTTGTCTACATATTAAATCAAAATTTAATTAAACAAAAACCTAATTTGAACAACAAATTAAAAAAACAAAATTTATTTCCTACATTGTTTAAGCCCGAGAAGGGACAGATATTAAGATATTTCATTCAATTCGTTCTACATTTAATGTTAAATTTTTGTAACAAATAAGTTAAACCAATTCAACATTAAAAAATAAAAATAAAATTCATACAACATGACTCTTTAAACACCCTAAAAAATTAGATTCCGTTCAAATGAAATCGAAATAAATCTTAGACGTTTTTCATTTTTCAGTTGTAAATATTTGTATTGCAGATTTTTGTATTATTTTAATGATGATTGTACATAAAATGATAAAATACATGCAGAATACAAAACTTTAAAAAAGTCTAAGATTTATTTCGATTCCATTTGAACGGAATCTAAGTTTTTAGCGTGTTTAAAGACGTTAGCGTGTTTAAAACGGTACAAGTAAATTTTGTATTATTTTAATGATGATTGTACATAAAATGATAAAATACATGCAAAATATAAAACTTTAAAAAAGTCTAAGGTTTATTTCGATTCCATTTGAACGGAATCTAAGTTTTTAGCTTGTTTAAAGACGTTAGCGTGTTTAAAACGGTACAAATAAATTTTGTTTTTTTAATTTGTTCTTCAAATTATGTATTTGTTTAATATGTCAAGTTTTTTAATAACTACTGCACTCAGACGAACGCATTTCAAAATTAATAGAGAGTGTCATCATCAGGCTTTGATGTATGTGGTATTGCATCACAATGTGGGATGCAGTTTACCAATGTGTAATTCAAAATGTTTCACTGTAGTAATGCAGGTTGCACTAGTTTGGACAAGAACTTCTAATCTGAACGTAAAAAATCTATAATCAAAACATAAAAAGTTAACTTCACTTAAATTTAGATACCTTATTTCCCACTCAGTAACGCTGTGAATGTAAATGTAAATTGTGTTGAATCCTTACTGCTAATATTTAACAATGTTACAGGTGTGATACAGTAAAAAATAATTGTAAAAAAGAAAATAAAAGTAAAAAATAAAAAATAAATTGTAATTTGATAGATTACAACAACCATTTGGTATTTTTTTTTTTTGACTTAATATTTACTTAGTTTTAATTTTGGGGCATTTCGACAAGAGAAGCTGAGAAGAACAGGTTAAAAATCGAAAGCAGTTCCACCGAATCATCCACAGATCGCGACAAATCACCTTCGTAACAAAATTTAACCGAAAAATCTAAATTTCGCCCACCAAATTTCGTCGCATCCTCTTCAACAACAGATCGCAAAGATCAAACTTAAGACGACCAAAACCTTCATCGATAAACTCTCCAAGTCCCGTTTCGAGGAGAAAAACAGTTTACAAATCAAAAGCAGATACACCGAATCATCCACAGACTGCGACAAATTACCTACGTTGTGCTTTATTTTTCCCGGTTAGAATCGACCGATTGTAAAACGCCATGGCTAGTGGATTGGAGCCCCTCGAGACATGGCCTTTTACTATCAATCGATTAAACATTAGATTGTTTCCTTTTTCGCGTTCGTCTTTTATTCTGTAATCGATTTTCATGGGCTACATAATCAGTTGAAGACCTCGATTTTCATGGCCTACATAATGAGTTGAAGAGCTCGATTTTTGCTTTGCAAGATGATTTTCATTTGGACGTCGCTTTTTGGCTTTGGATTTTTCCATATCTGATAATTTGCGCCTACCCATTTTGTAACTTTTTCAATTTTTAACGATTTTATGCCTTTCGATTACCTATTCAAACAATTTTTAACGATTTTATGCCTTTCTATTACCTATTCAAATAAAAATTCTTCTTAAAGTAAAGAAAATAGTTGAATTTCGTTTAAAAAAATAAAATGCGAGCATCATTTGGCGCCAACTTCGACCGAAAACAACAACCCTTTCCAAATGGTTAATAAAAAATAAAAGTTTTACTTAAATTTTTAAACCTTATTCTCTCCCAAGGGGTAACGTAAACACATCAAAAAATTATTACCAAAGTTTATCTTGGGGTATAAGTAGTTCTCATCTCAGAAAAAAAAATACATTTTAAAATTTAAGTTATGTAATTCCCCACTAAGTTCGCTACCTGCGTAGAAATAGCTATCCATTAAAAACTTTTTACTAAAATATTAACTTGACCAAAGCAAAAACTTATTTTGAAAATATCCTTTATATTTCCACTATGACGTCATATTCACCTTTTTAATTTTTGAAGAAAAAAATAACTAGCTCAATTTAATATTTCACGTGAAAATCTTTCAACTAAAAAGTAATAAATTATTATTACGGCTTTTGAAATTTTTGCAACAATGAAGTAAAAATGTTACATTTTCTATGAAAAATGTCCGTTGATTTTCAATGAAAAAAGCGAAAATTGGAATTATTAAGAAAAATATTTGAATAATGTAAATAAAAATTGGCCCATGTTTCTCTCTGGATTATAATCCACCTATATGCAAAGGCATTTTATGATCCGTTTTGATCCTGATGTCTGGCAAATGTTTTTACACTTTGAATTTATAATATTATTAGAATTAGCAAAGGATTAAAAATGAGAGGCATCAGGGACAAAAAGGTGGGAAGAAAAAATGAAAAAGTTATGATCTTCATAGGCTTTTCTATGTTAAATTAACATTGAGAAGTGACACTGGAAATAAATAAGTATTGTGCTGCCGCGCAGTACTTAAATAATATTTTAATTAGCTCGGCTGTGTTTTAATACACATGTACGTAACATTTCAAAATTCTGGCATCCAAACTGTCGAGTTGTATAGAACTGCAGGCAGACAGACAAATTTTCCTTTTTATATATTAGATTAGTACTAACGGATTTGTTGGAATATAGGAGCAATAAATAAATCTTCCTTTAAAGCCTATAATATTATAATTGTATAAGGAAGCATTGACTTTGGAGTATGTTACAGATAACAACGTGGTTATACAAAGTGTTAAGTTGAACAGTGGCGTATCTAGAGTTATCATTTCGGGGGGGACTGTATAGTAAAAGTATTTCTAAGAGGGAACTACAAGAAATGGGGAAAAATCCGCTTTAAATGGGTTTTTGTCTTGGCAGGTAACTCATCTATTATATAATCAAATCTGCAGATAAAATCGTATGGGACTGAAAAAAAATTTCGTTTTAGGCCGGTTTTCGTCTTAACAAATGTAATTTCATGGTTATACCACTTTTTTTAAAACGGAATATTGAAAATTATCTACTAAAAGGTATATCAATAACTAGTAAATAAAACCGAAGTAAAGAGCAAATTTAAAATTATTTTGTAATGCTACGGAAATAAAATAACACATCACAGTGCTGTAACAAGCTGAATAACAAGTCTATAACGTTCCAAACATTTAAGTAAATTAAAAAAAAAAGTTCAAGGCTTTGCAGTTCATATTCAGAAGACGTCTCAATCTATGCATTACCTTAAATCACAGATTTTGACCTGATAAATAGCAAGTCTAAGCATGTTATTAATGCTTTTTAAACTAATTAAAATTAATAGAGTCCCACTTAACCGAGTTTCCGCTTTAAGCGAGTTATTTTCTTATGATGGACTGGTGGATTCCCTTATTATGAAACAGCCATTATAAATGAAGTGTTAGGTGAAGATGAAAGAGCAGCCGTAAAAAGTTAGAACTCTGATTTTCTGGTCAGAATGGGAAATCAGTCAGAAAAAAATGGCCATAATTTTTTCTAGTTCTAACTTTTTACGGCTGCTTTTTCATCTTCACCTAACACTTCCTTTATAATGGCTATTTCATAATAATGGAATCCATCAGTCGATTAGAAGAAAATGATCCATTCCAAAGGTATAAGTTCGATTGAAAAAAAAAAAATTAATACTTTGAACAAAAAGAAGAGGCTACACCTGTAATTTTCATGACACCAATAAAATCACTTAGCTGCCAATTTGTACGGTTTGGTTACCTCTAAAATTTAATACAAATTTTTGCCCTATTCAATCGTTGACAATTGTTATATTTCGGTGTTTGAATTAGGCAAAATTTACTAGTAAGTTTTAGTGGTAAGAAAAAAGCTTAGAAATTGGTAGCTACACTCACTCTCAGAAATAAAACTCTCCCTTTTGACGATTCAGAAATCCTCAAGCTGTATTTCGTCGTTTTTGACGATCATTTCCTATTAACATCACGTGACTTATAACGAAACGTAAACCCTCAAATATTTGACGAAAGTTTTGCCTCAATCACGGTTAGACTCAATGCATTTTAAGGAAACAGTTCCTCAAATTCTCCTCAAATCCTGCGATTTTAGCAAACAGATATTTGCTGGCTTATGTTAGTCCTATAATAATTTATTTTAAAACAGCACTTAGTGCTTTTCAGAAAATACTGAATAGGTAGTTATTGGTTTTCATTAGTTATTTTTTTAGCTGTTAGAATTTTTAGGAATGCTTATTATTATTATTATTATTTTATTTATGTGTTGTCGTTCGTTATGTTTTAATTCGAAAAGAATAAATTTCCTGTGTTCTTCAAAACCATTCAATAAGAAAATTAGGCCAATAAAATTTCAAACTTCTAGGATATATATATTTTTAAAGAAGTATATTACGTTTTCAATCAAATTAAAAATAAACATAATTGATCCCTCTCCTTTTTATAAACAGTAAAGTGTTAAAATCTTATCCCCCTACTCAAAGTGATAAAATCTCACGCAATATGCACTTCACAATTCGTTATTTGTGAGCAACAAATTAACCAGACCATATTCTAATCATCCATTGATCAAAGAAAATTTCAGTTGTAAATTATTTAATCAAGCCATATTATAATTATTCATTGATACGAGAAAACCATAAAAATAAATTAGCCTTTCTTAAAACTTTCAGAAAATATAGCAGCGCTGATAAAATTGCAATCTACGTTATAAAAATATTAACACGAAGTGGAATTCATTACACCAGTCTAAAAGCAAGCGCTTTCAAGTCCCCAGCAGCCCGGTTGGAAGAGCATCTACCTCCCATGCGAAAGGTCGTGAGTTCGAATCACGCCGAGGAAAGAGAGACAAATGATTTTTTTCCTTTCCCCGTGTCAAATGCTGGAGCTTCCAAACTACTTGAGAGATGGCGCCACCAGCCCTCTTTTGACGAAACTATTGACGAAATTTATATCGTCAAGCAAGTGAAGAAACTAATTTCATCAATTTGACGAAATGTTCGCTCGGAGCATTTTCCAGGAAACCATTTCGTCAAAAACAAAGAAAATTTCGTGAAATCTGAGTATTCATTTCTGAGAGTGCTTTAAATAAAAAAGAGTGACTATTCACTCCTCCGGAGTGAATAGTCACTCTATCGCAGAGTCAAAATATGCCCGACCTCTTTAGAGTGACTATTCACTCTGAGCAAAAGTGAAATTTTTGACTCTCTCAAAGAGTGAATAGTCACTCCTGGGAAGTGAATATTCACTGTAAACAGGGGCGGATAATCACTCGTTCGGAGGAGTGACTATTCACTCTTGCTAAAGGAGTGCGGTTTTTCACCCCTGGTAGGAGTGAATAGTCACTCTTTCATAGGAGTGAATGTTCATTTTTTATGGAGTCATTTCTTTTTTTATTTTGCTTTTATGGGCATTTTAAAAGAATCACATATTTTACAGCATGCAATGAAAATAGATACAACCGTGGTAAAGATTGAAATAAAATACTTTATTAGCAATATTTATTTAATTCATAGTTTGTAACACTAGTTGAACTTTTAAGGAAAAAATCAGTTAAAGTTACATATGAATTTAAATTAGATTACTGACAGAAATAAACTAATATATTTTATTCCAATCTTATCCTTTGTGTTTGCTTTTATTGCATGCCTTATAAGAATATTACTTTTAAAGTTTTATAAATAACTTTTTAATAGGTGGATGTTATATGTTTAACAATGTTTGATTTCATTTTAACTTTTGTTTTAAATATAAATTTCTTTTTGCCGTATTTTTTCAGTGAATTGTTGCTATTTTTGCAAAGTCCCATTGTTCTAAAATATTTTTCATTTTTTCACATAAAAACAATGCTTATAAACCTACATCTTTTTTTAAAATGAGTTCTAAGCATGATTTAAACATTAAGAATGTGTGTGTATTTTTTTATCCGCTGTGATTTGGTTTTGTTTTATTTAATATGAACATGGAGTCTAATTTTTAAGTTCTCTGGAATATGTATATATTTTTCTTTTAAACATATTCCTTAACTTAATCATGATTTCTAATTTTCGCCCATTATTGCTGAAAACAATACTTATTAATGAAACAACACGGTAAGCCATATTTAATTTAATTTTTTTATTCCCGTAGATATTGTATTTTGGGAATATGAGCAAAATAGATTTGATATGTTTTATAGGAAAAGATTGACCTAGGAAATAGAAAAATTAAATATAAAAATAAACACATAACGTTTATCTGTATCTGTATGAATTTTAATAAAAATAAAGTAAATGACTGCATATGAATGACTGCGTAGTTCTTATTGTTTGAAAAACATTTTAATGTAAAAAAGTAATTAATCTCTTTAAAAAAATATTCAGATTATGTAAGAAAATATGAACTTTTTAAAAAATATACTAAAGCTGTCTTATCGATAAACTTCAAAACAGGCATAAAAAACATTTTATTTCAATGCTTAAATATCATGTTTTATTTTTTACTGCCAAAAATTACGTGCATCAAAAACGTAGAAAATGCGTTTAAATTGAAGGAAATTTAATAATTTATGCAGAATGTCTGTAATTAATTTATTTTATACTACTCAGTATCGAAATTTTAAAATCATAAACCGCAGAAAAAGCTTACATACAGTTTAAAAAAATTAATGTACCATCTAGAGATCTGCACGGGTCGATTTTCATTCACGGCACCCAGGCCGGGCCGGGCCAACTTATTTTTTCTGTACAGAGCCGGAACTGGTTTCATTGCTAGTCTTAACGGCCCAAATTTTTCAGTCGTAGTTTTGACACAGCCCGTATGAAAATTATTCTCTCAGCGTGGCCTGGTCCATTCAACGGTCAGATAATTTAGGCCTGGCCCAAAATTTTTTGCAAAAAATACATACATTTTTAAATCGCCATTACTCTACTCTTAAGCATTAAAAAAAAAAAAATTAAAGAATAGTAGTTTTCTACGCTTATTAAAATATAACTAAATTAAAATGCAGTAAAACGTGTGCAAAGGAACCTGCCTACGACGGAACCCTGTTTTAAACTGTAAAACGTCTTGATCCATGCAAAATTATTGTACTAATGCGTAAGAAAAGAATATATAATACATTTACACTTGCTAAGAAGGGAACTTGTCTATAACGCATTTCTTTTTTTTTCTATACAATTCCGTCTTAGAAGATTTTACTTTATAGTATTTTTCAGATTTTTAACACTTCAATACATAGAATATGGATTAACAATATTAATGATAACTGAAGCATTTACATACAAGAAATACAGATTCATTAAAAAAAATAAATATCCCAGCCTGCGGCACTTCTATAAAAATGAAGATTATAAACATGAAAAAAAAATGTTAAGATAAATATTTTGGGTCAGAACTCCTCGTACGAGACAAATTTTTAACAAAATCGACGTAAAAATCAATGTTTTGTAGAAATTCACTCGGGCCGAACTTTTAAGTTTTTTACCGGACTGGGCCAATATTTTTTCTACAGGTCGGGCCGGGTCGGGATCGCGAAAAAGTTTTAATTATCGTATCGGGCCGCGCCGGGCCGAATTTTTTTTCTATGATTCAGGCCGGGCCCGGACCTGGAAATTTCGGTCCGTGCAGGCCTCTAATACCAATCTTTTTGTAATATCATAATCATCAAATATCATATTTAACTCCGAAACAATAATAATGATGATAAATACTCTAAGTGTGTAAAATCTGAAATCAGTATAAACTAAAAAAGAAAAAACAAAATCTCACAGAACGGCAAATTAATTTTGTTTACATCGCATCTTCGCATCTGCTATGAATTGAAAGAAATCCAGATATCCTCTGAGTCACTCAGCTTTGCAAACGAAACAGATAAAATTTATTATTATTATTATTATTATTATTTTCTTTTTTCGATCGTTGGAAAACGTTCGAATGGGATTATGAAAATTGAATGGGAAGAATAAACATTTACACCCATTTTTTTTTTATTATTCACATTGCCCGAATTAATCAAGTTTTGATTATCTTTTGCTAAGCATTTGTGTGCTTTTCAATTGTTAAAACAATTATATTTCAAACCGCTTCATGAAGAAACATAATAGACAATCTCTTTTCTAGGAAATCAATTTTCTAGGAATAGAAATCAGGAGAACACTCCTCGATCAATCTTTTTCTATACAACATACAACTATTTAGCTCATCTAACATATCTACACGAATAAATGGTTAAAATTAAATAAGACTTACCTTTATTTTATGTATTCCATTAAGAATAATTTTAATGATATCCTAATTTGTTAATCCTAAAATGGCGGACGAAAAAGTTATCATTTTTCTTATCTTACGAGGGCGCTGTAGCCTTGCTGTTCCTGATTGGTTAATAAAGAATGCATACGTAAGTCACTCTTTCGGGAGTGACTTTTTCACTCTCGATAACGGAGTGAGATATTGCACTCCTTTCTAGAGAGTGGAAAATTCCACCCTTTAAGGAGTGTATTTTTACAAAATTCATTCCAAATAGAGTGAAAATGCCTGTCACTCTTTCAAAGAGTGGGCTTTTCACTCCTCCCAATTTTAGAGTGCACGCAGTAGCGTAATACTGCAGAAAAAAAATGCAGCAAAATTGACATTCAACAAGCAAAAATCTGTCAAGAGCTTTTTGAAATAAACAATTTCATGCCCCGTTTTCCTTAAAAGTAACGGAAATGTACATCAAAGAAATATTACTAGTATTATAAAAATTAATGAATTAAGTGAAAATTTATATTTCATCTCCTTAGTTGGTGACGATTCGTGTAAATCCAGTTTATCCTAGTTGTTTGTTTATCTGAGGTGGGCTTGGTCCATATTAACTCGGATAATCGAGACTCTACTGTAATGCTCTTTTAATCACCACATATCATGTTTTCCACACTAAAAAGCATGTAAAAAGAGCCTGTGTATATTGGAAACTTGGCTGAAATTGTTATTTCGTGGTCTTTACGAAATAATACACTTTTTAAGATGAAAACCTGTTCAAAACGGAATATTTCTCTGGTTTTTTATGAATTTCGTCTTAGAAGGTTTCATTACATTTTGCTAAACTTTCGTAATTAAAATTGATATTTTCTACAAATTTCGGACGGGTTTGCAGCCCCATTTGCCCACCCCCTGAATATGTCATTGAAGTTGAATAACGGCTAACATTTTCATTAGGAGAGTTGTGCACATTGAGCAAAATTGAGGACCACTGCTTTAAAAGGACAGTTTACCTTTTCAGCAATTTTGTTTATTTTAAAAAATATTGTTTAAATGGTGAACTCACTGCATTTCGATGTTCAACTAAAAATACATTTAAAAAAAAAACTTTTTTTAATGGCAAATTTAATTAAAATTTTAAAAAAGTTGAAAAAATATTGAACTCTTTAAATCCTACTTTTTTAAATATTGATATTTTTGCACATTTTTTTTTTCAAGATCTTCCAATATGTATTACACAAGACTGCACACGGATCTTTAGATACATCTGATATTACATTTAATATATATTTTTTATTGATATATATAGTTTAAAACGATGAAATCTAACACATCTTCATATATTTTTATTTTTAAAAAAATAACAATAAACCTGAAGGCTAATCCCATGTAAGGTTTATGAAATTTTTGCTCAATTTTTTTTTAAGATTTTCAAATATGTATTACACAAGACTGCTCATGGATTTTTAGGTACATCTAATATTACATTTAATATATTTTTTCTACTGATATATATAGTGTAAAACGATGAAATCTCACACATCTTCATGTATTTTTTTTTTTTTAATAACAAAAAAATTGAAGGTTAATCCCATGCACAGATATACCACATATGTAATAAAGTACATGTACAAAAAATGTCTAAAACTTTTGTCTTTGTAGAACATGAAAGCGAAGAAAATAGGTACATGGAGGAAAAGTCATTTAAAATTTTAATTTGTGTGGGTAATGGCGTTGAGTGTATTAACAAAATTTACAATATCTCACGATATAATTGCCGTATCGGTAAAAATGAGGTGTCAAAATATTTACTATTAAGCAAACTTTTTTAATATTATAAAAGAAAAATCGATTTTTTGACCAATTTTAAAGTAAACTGTGCCCTTAACCCTTTATCTGCCGACAGTACTTATAAGTACCATTAAAATAATTTGTTATAAAATTCATTTAATACATCGATTCGTTGTAACACAGTTTAGAACGAGTTATAGATACATTACTTTATCTTGTTTCAAAAGTCTACATTTCTTTTATAAGAACATTATATTTGTACAATTCTTAACTCAACAAAATACTAAAAAAAATATTTAAAATAAAAGATTTGAGTGGGGTTATAAATATGGCACAAAATCCCTATAAATTCAGTTTTAATGAATCCTTCTAAATCCTTCAATCCTTCTAATCCTTCTAAAATGTATTAAATGGTTATGTAAATCTTCTAATGTAGCTTAAACAATTCACGAGAAATGCTTTAGAAGATCAAATTTTCATGAATTCATAATTCAGTACACAAAGGGTTAAAGGAATTTTATAACAAGTTATTTTAATGGTGCTTTAAATTACCGTCGGGTCATAAAGGGTTAACTAGTTACATAAATCTTTATCTTAATTAAATTTTGTAATAAAGTAATTTGTAGTATTTACGAAATTCCGCTCTAATTGTCACAAGAGTAACAGTGGGCGTTTCCATATACTGAAAAAAGGTTTTTTTTTTCACATCTACAATAAACAGAAAATAACATACTTCTTATAAGTATTTTCAGTTTTATAATACAAAATAGTAAAGTATACGAAATTACCTTAAATATTTTTTTGGAAGCTTCCAACCTTTTTAATTCTATAAAATTTATGAAGTCTATTTTAGCAGTAACAATGCAAAACTGCTCCAATGACTAATAAAATTTGGCACGCAAAAATTAACTTAATATCGTCGTCTGTTGATAACTCTATCAACAATTAGTACTAACTGATGTGTTGGGTTATAGGAACAATAAATAAAATCGCCCTTTATCCCTTTATGTACTGAATAATGAATTCATGAAAAATTTATCTTCTAAAGCATTTTTGAAACTACATTAGAAGATTTACGTAACCATTTAATAAATTTTAGAAGGATTTTTAGAAGGATTGAAGGATTTAGAAGGATTCATTAAATTTGAATGGATAGGGATTTTGTGCAATATTTATAACCGCACTCAAATCTTTTATTTTACATATTTTTCTTAGTATTTTGTAGAATTAGGAAATGTACAGATATAATGTTCTTACAGTAGCAATATAGAAATACTTCCGAATTGAAAAATCACCCCAATTCCAAGGAAGCTGAAAAGATGCAAAGGCAAAAGAAATCATCCTTTCAAAAATATTTTTGTTTTGTGTAACCCATAATGCTTTTTGAACAAGGTAAAGTAATGCATCTATAACATTCTAAGCTGTATTACAACTAATCGATGTATGAAATGGATTTTATAACAAGTTATTTTAATGGTACTACTAAGTACCGTCAGTAGATAAATGTTTAATTCCCGCTGTATAAATATCATTGATTTTGTTGTATGTTACAAATATACAAGTGTGGTTCAACAATTATTGTCCCTGGTGTATATAAAATATTTATACTGGGATGCTTGCTGTGGAATATTAAAGCATAATATCTTGGATGCCTATAGGCTGAATTTCAGAACCGTACCTGCTATACTCATATAGTTTTGGAGGGAAAGGGGGGAGTGGGGGGTGAAAAGCTGATTTTTAGCTTATGGGGCTAGATTTGTGACAGTGGATGAGACGTAACTACTGTCGTTTGGACTCGGGATCATAGTGATGTAGCCACATCTCATCCATTGTCACAAATGTAGCCTCATAAGCTCCAAACCAGCATTTCACTCTCACCCCAACCCCCCTCCTTAAAAACTCCCCCATAAATAGGTCTTTAAAAATTCACCCCTCCCTCCAAAACTTTGTTAATGGGCAATTCCATCGTAACTGACGTAATATTTGATCATCGAATTTTGTTTTCAAAACTATGTAGAAAATTTACTAATAAAATTAGAACAAATTTTTGCAATTTAAAATATTTCTTACTAAGGACTTAATAACCAAATGCCAGCAGATTATTTCAATTTCTCTTTGAGTTCCAAAAATTGCATTTCAAAATTCTGTAACTGGCGTAACATAAAATAGACAAACGTTTTTTCTGCCTTCATTGAAGTGTAAAACATATCAAAACTATCACGTTAAAAAAGGTGATTTAATGTTCTCAACAGCACTAAGTAATGTCAAATTATAACAGTAACTTGTTTAATTAATTTCTGAATAATAATTTTTTTTAAAAATGACATTTACACGTGTAACTGACGCAACTTTTAGTGTGTAACTGACGTAACATTGTGACTTTATAAAGACAATAAAGGTACTTAACTTAGTTTGTAAACAGTAATTTACAATTCGAGTTTATTAGGATTTTATTATAGAATTTAAAAATATCAAGTTTTCCAATCATACCCTTAAATTAAACATATTATAAATTTTACTCCCCCCTTCCAAAATGAAAATTTTCTGTGGAATTGCCTAGCAGCTACGGTTCTGAAATTGAACATATAGGCATTTAAGAGATTAGGCTTCGATATTCCATATCAACCATCGCAGTACAAATATTTTATATGCACTCGGGACAATAATTATTGAACCACCCACGTACAAAGTTGAATAACGGGCGTGCAATAAGACTAATATTACCATTATTATTGTTGCTGAAATTGAGCATATAGGCATTTAAGTGATTAGGCTTCGATATTCCACATCAACCATCGCAGTACAAATATTTTATATGCACTCGGGACAATAATTATTGAACCACCCACGTACAAAGTTGAATAACGGGCGTGCAATAAGACTAATATTACCATTATTATTGTTGCTGAAATTGAGCATATAGGCATTTAAGTGATTAGGCTTCGATATTCCACATCAACCATCGTAATACAAATATTTTATATACATTGGGGGCAATAATTATTGAACCACCCACGTACAAAGTTGAATAACGGGCGTGTATTAAGACTAATATTACCATTATTATTGTTGTGCACGTTGAGCAAAGTTGAAGACCACTGCTTTAAACAATCCCGACAGGCGAAAGTTTCTACCTCGTCTCCAACACTTTGTCGTAACATACGACCGACTTTGATTTCCGAACTTAACACACACAGGGGGGTAGTTGGAAAAACACGACTTCGCGAACACTAACAACCGCAATCACGACTTGATGTGAAATATAACGAACCACTACACAAACATACAAAGCTATAAAAGAAAGGAAGGAGAAAATGTAAATTATTTGTTTTTTACCTTTAAAGCCACCGCAATCTCCGCAGTCCCTAACTTGCTGGGGCGCACGCCGTAGCTCTCTCTGCTCCTACCTGGCGATGGGGCGCAGCTACCGGTCGCCAAACGGCCGTCGCCAAATTCGGATGGAGTCAAAGGAATTCCTTTACATTACACTAGTACGGCGCAATCCTGGTGTAAGGTGTTTGGGACACGAAGCAGCGCTAGATTAAATCCTGTCCAAAAAGGGAACGGAGAAAGTTTAGAGGTCTCTCATGTAGCGTTGTCAAGTTCGCTGTGACAAAAAGCGGGAGATAAAGACTAAGAAAACGGGACAGTTCCATTTTGAACGGGACATTTTGAATGAACTGTAATTTTTAATCAACTCTGCGTATTTTAAAGGAATAGGTGTGTACTATATAGTCTTACCAGTCCCAGTGTCACAAACGGCGGGACAGGGTAACAAAACGGGACAGTGGCTACTAAATCGGGACCAGGGCTTAATTTCTAACACAAAAAAGTACCGGAGCCCTAATATTCGGCGGTACCGGTACAACAACCGTACCCCCCCCCCCCCTGCCACTTCAATCTGCATATTTATATTTCGTATACATCTGCAAAATTTAAAGCATTTTTTTTTCTTTAGCTAAATAAATATTTTAAATATATCATCTATCAGCATATATTTAGCTGTCAACTGTTCCACCTTTTAGTTATTACACCTTCTGAATAGTAATCTTTGCCTAATTTTAAAGTTAATTTATTGCAGCATTCTGCGATTCAGTATGATAAAGATTATGATTAGGAAATAGTGTTAATACATAAAAAAGGATAGTTCGCAGCTATGCATTTTTAAGAAACATTTACAGAAATTTACAGAAATTAATATTTATATGCTGAAGAATGGAACAATGTTTTACAATTTCCTATAAAAGGTGATTAACTTAAACTATAATCCATTCCTTCCGCATAACAATCTTTTGTGGTGAATCTCTCAAAACCAGATTAAATTAAAAATTTGGCACCGTTATTGGAAAGAATCGACGCTTTTATAGAAAAAATGGAAACACTGCTCGATTGCTTTCTATCAGAATAACAATACATGGCAATTATATCTACTTACAAATCAAAGTGACCTCGTAAAATCTTTTTAGATGGGAAGGAAAGGAAAAGTAATTTAGGCTTCAGTTTTTCGGAAGTGCCATTGCACTGGGCTCCGGAGCCCTGTATTTATGAGCTCCGGTGAATTCCGACTAATATTCAAATATTTACTAAAAACAGAGAAGTACCGGAGCCGGGCTCCGGTGAGCTCCGGCGCAAATTAAGCCCTGATCGGGACATAAAATACAACAAATCCACTTTAAACGGAACCCGTCTGTTAACAGAATTATGACTTAAAGGGGGTCCGAGACACATTTTAAAATGATTTTTATTTATTGAGTTAAAATTTTGAATTTTTTTGTGATGGTTAACCATATCATTTGTAAACAAAATCATATGATAAAACTTCTCATAATTTTTTTAAAAAATTTTAAATTTAAAATTTATTTAAAAAGTGGGGTAATATAAAATCGTTATAACTCGAAATATTATTTATAGAATTTCCTTTTTTTATCATTCAAATAGACAGAAATATATAAGTTTTAATTTGGATTCAGCATTTTTGAAAATATTAATTTATAAAAAAATTAAAAATATTTAAAATAAAAATTTAAGAAAAAATGATGTAACTTAAAAAAAAAAGTCTTATTTTCAAAAGTAAATTTTATTTTGAAATTTGCTGAATCAAAATTAATGTAAAATAATTGAAAAAGACATGTTCCAAGTTTGAACCATATATCTTTAACAGTTCTTGAGTTATAACAATTTAAATACGAGAAATGGTGAGAAAACGCACTTTCACAAGAAGTCGTTTGCATGACAACCATTGCTTGAAAGCTAGATTTTGAAAACAAACCAAAACGAAAAAATGAATATGTTCTTTTCCAATAAGGATATAAACATGATTTAAGCGTCATTTTAAACAGAAAAAAGCATTGAATTTTTTACTGCAACAAAATATTTTTAGAAAATGTGAAAATTTTTGTGACCCGGACCCCCTTAAACGGAACCCGTCTGTTAACAGAATTATGACTTAAGGGGACAAGGGATTTTCAAACTCATTTATTTATTTTTACTTTAAACACGTGCTGCCACACGAACTCAAATATCCTGGAAAACTGTTGCAAGACGTATGAAAAAGGTTGGACTATACACCGAGAAACCTGTTGTGGTCCGGATTATTGGTTTAGATATGTTGATGATATGCACGGCAAAGATGAACAGTATTCTTTTTTAGATAAAATCAATATGTTAGACAACAAAATCAAAAACTTGGTTTTTTGGATGTTCAGCTAATCAGAAATATAACGAAACAGAGTCTTCATCGCGCAGTTCTTAGGAAGATTAACAGATCTAATGCCACTATATCCCATTTGTTTGTAGTTTGCTTATAAGTTACAAAGAAGCGCTATTTAATTAATATATATTGTGTTTCAAAATTTGTTTATTTGAAGTTTGTTCAAGACATATCTTAAAAGAAAAGAATTAGATGTAATTAGAAAAATGGCAATAGAAAATACAATTGCATTACGTTTTGTTGAAAAACATCATAAACAGGTTTGAAGTGAAAGATTATGAAAAACAAAGGACAGTTCTAAACAAAAGGTTTAAATTTTATAAAGTTAACTACGACTACATCTCAGGGTCTGAAAGTACGTGGTATACCGATTTCAAATACGCTATAAAATTAATCGCAGTTTCTCCTCCAAAGTTAAAAGATCTGTTAAGGGGCTACTTCTGTCAAGCGAAAAGGCCCGCTAGCTAATGCTAATCTTATGAAAGAAATTTATAAAGATATCTCGTTTGCATTTCAATATTTTTATATGATTTTTTTTTTTTTTTGCATTGGATAGCAGAGGTCGATCTATACAAAAGCCGCTTTTTATTACTTTTTTGATTTTGATTTTGATTTTGATTTTTTTTAGGAAGATGCTTTCACTCTCGAAACCGGTTCTGAAAATGAAAGTGTCTTCATTAAAAATATACCTGTAAACAAAATCGGAAAAGTAAAAAACGGCTTTTGTACAGATCGATCCTAGCTATCCAATCCAAAAAAAGTCAGTTAAAAATATTGAAATGCAAACGAGAAATCATTATAAATTTCTTCCATGGGATTAGCATTAGCGAACGGGTCTTTTCGCTTGACTGAAGTAGACTCATAAATAAAAAAAAGTGATCCTGCCCAAGCTATCAATAGATCAGAGGGTAAACATTGTACCTTTCAAAAAAGGAAATAAAGATTTTGTCTATACAGGTACGACAATGAGAGAATTTCGAGATAGAATAAAAGAACATGAAGCAGATCTCAGAATAAATAGGCCCCATACTGGATTAGCAAGATTAGCTCAAATTCAACCTATAAAAATAGATTTTAAAAATCCAAAATTATATTTCCTACAAGTAATTACCAGGAAGCCATTATAAGAGAATCCCTTGAAATCCTTTCCAATAAAGACATAGTTTGTAACTATGCATTGTCATATGACAACCATGGAGTTAGGAAAGAATTGCTACATAGTAGATGAAGGCGTGTATTGTTAAAATTTGAATACCTTTCCTCTCAACTTGTCTTCCATACCACCCTTAAGTGACAATGGTCTCTCCTCGACGAATAAGTGCGAAGAGAAATAGCAACATTTAAATAACCACTGAAGATAACCGTGTGAATTTGGCTGAAAATGTTTTGAGATTTTAATGGATTTGTAATGTATTTTAATGGGTTTTAAATAGTTTTATATTATATGTATGCACCTACAAGCAATTGTAGTACATTTTGTTTGTGTTTTATATGAATTTTAATTGGTTTTTGTATGTAAAGATATGGAATTGTGCAATCCATTTTTTCAGCCACTTTCTCGTAGGCTATCATTATAAAATATACAGGGCTATTACAAATGATGGACCCTTTAAAACAAAAAACATATTTTCCGAAATACTGCACAGATTACAATAAGAGATACATGAGTTTAAACAGAAATATACTAAGTTCTTTCAGTTACAAATGTTCGACTGCGTGACCCTTTTGTTACGCGGCATACGTCCAATCTGTAATCGAGTTCGTTCCAAATATTTTGTAGCATCACTCTGTCAATTGTTTTGAAAGCTTCTCAAATGCGTTCTTTAAGTTCTGAACACTTTGTTTTCGGCATGGGTGGTACATAAACAATGTCTTTGACACTGTCAGAACTTAAGAACGCATTTGTGCAGAATTCAGAACCATTGACAAAGTGGTGCTACAAAATGTTTGAGACGAACTGGATTACAGATTGGACGTATGCCATGTAACAAGAGGGTCACATATCGAACATTTGTAACTGAAAAAAACATGGTATATTTCTCTTTAAATTCATGTATCACTTATTGCAATATGTGCAGTAGTTTCGAAAATATGATTTTTTTTTTTTTTTTTAATTCAGGCCCATCATTTGTAATAGCCCTGTTTATACAAAGCTTTGTTTCCGATGGCAGTTACAACATTTAAATGCTTTTAGAACTTAATTATCAATTAATAAATTGATTTTAAGGCATTTTCCCGTTAGCCGAGGGCAGGTAAAAATCGTTCAATAACCTTTATCATTACAATCGTTTACGAGTTGCAAAAACAGTGCAGTTGATACGAAAAAACCATGCTGGCTCACAAATAGGTCAATTGGCTGCGACACAGCAACAACGAAACATTTTAAATAGTAAGATGTAGAAAAATAAAATTAAGAATGTAATAATTATCAAAATATACGTTGTAATCTATTAATAATTTAATATTAAATTATGATTACACATTGAGAAAACAATTTAGAAATACTTAAAAAATAGTTTAAATAAAGCCTGTTTTCCTTTCCTATTGCCCTATCTTAATAAAGGAAAAAGAAAAGGGCCGAGTTAAACTAATGGAATTGAGCTCAATGGCTATTCATACTAATTTTAAATTATACTCTTATTTCAAAGAATAATGCTCCTCGAAAAATAAATTAAGGGGTATTAACCCCACCCGCGTTTCCACCTTTGTACTTAACGAATGAACCTCCAAATCTAATCAGGGAAGCGTCTTATCAGAATAAACCTGCATACCAAATTTGAAGCAAATCGGATAATTCTGCATGAAAAACCCATTTATTTAATGCAAGGGGTGGAGGGGTTTCTTTGTTGATATCGTTATCATTTTTGATCCAACCAAAAAAAGAAAAAAAAAATCCCATCAAAATTAACTTTTTCACTTTCTTCTATCTTTACAAGAAGAATGTTTTGGATTCGAGAAAAATTTCGAATTCCGGTTTTCGTAAATTTACACGTTTTAGAAGGTCCTGAACAAGATTCAACTGTTTTTAGATAATGGCTGTCTGTGAATCTAACTGTACGGGACCAAAAAAAAAAAAACTCGTCGGATGTGACAATCCCAAAACTTTCTTCTATCTCTCATACATGTTAATACTTTCTGAAAAACGCAGCACAGCAGCTCTGCCGGTTAGGTGATTTACACCAAAATCTAATGAGAAACAACTTATGTCAATTTCTAACTGAATCTGAAGTTTGATGAAATTACATGCATTAGTTTTTGAGATAGAGCTATTGCAAAAATCGTAAAATAAGCACCATAACAGCGCCACCTGTTCGGCAATCTACACCAAATGCTAATCAGGAACAATTTATATCAGGGACTAACTGAATCTGAAATTTGATGAAAATTCGTGCTTTAGTTCTTGAGATAGAACTATTGCGATAATCATGAATAAAATAGCACAGCAGCACCACCTCTTGGACGATTTACACTAAAAACTAAACACCACTAATTTATATCAGGGACCCATTGAATCTGAAGTTTGATGAAAATTCGCGCATTAGTTCTTGAGATAGAGCTATTGCGGAAATCGTGTAAAACGGAGCACAGCAGCGCCAGCTGTTGAGCGATTTTCACCAAAACGTAATCAGCATCAATTTATATCAGGACTAACCTAATCTAAAGTTTTATTAAATTCTGTTCATTAATTCTTGAGAAGAGCGCCCACAAAATTTGTATCACATACAGACAGAGTCACAGACGGAGATTTTCTAAAAACATGTTTTTCGGGGTCTCTGAACCCTAAAAAGTGTCAATCCGTCGAATACCGGAAATCGGAAATTGTCACGAATCCAATTCTTTCTTTTTGTAAAGACAGAAGAAAGTAAAACTAGTCGTGGGGGGCGGGGGCATCGTAATACTTAACTATAATGGATGTGCGTAACACCAGTCTGCATTTTAAAACTTTTTTCAGATGATTTCTTATGAACAAGTTTTCCTGAATCAATTTTTGATGCTGATTCCGGAAATGACTTCCATTTTTGTCGATCACGTCAGGATTTTACAAAAAACAAAAAGTTGTGTTATGAATATTCTAAATAATGCAATCAAAAATTTATCATAATTTCATTCAAAGTACTTCATTAAACACGTTAAAAATACTATAAAAAATATCCTTGTATAAGTTCATCATATTTGTTTAATAAAACGAAAAGCAAACAGTGCTCAATTAAACAAACTTTCTTCTTTCTGTCTTTCTTGCAGATCCTCCTTCATCATTTATGTCCCTCTTCAACATTCAACAGTCGTCTGCCATCATATTTACATTCCTATTCTTCATCTCTTTGATATCCTTTTGAAAGCGCTCACTGTGCTCTTCACTGTAATGTCCCAGATATTCTGGAAAGTAGTCGATATGGGAATGCAAAAAGTGCATTTTTACACTCATATCGTTTAAACAATATCCTTGTAATTTGGACCTTTCTTATTCCTTAGAAAGTTTTCTGAAACACATTTGAAGGTGGTTCATGCGTCTTTTTCTATCTCATTCATCGTTTTTTGAAAATCTTTGTCCTTCATCAGTTTTTTGATTTGAGGATCAACGAAAATTCCAGCTTTTTATTTTACGTGTGTGATGAAGGGAAATTTCCCTTGAATCTTCTAAATCAACTCGGGTCGATTGCAAACAAACAATACGTGATAGAAGAAAACCAAGAACAGTTCTGTAATCTGCATAAGAAAATACATTAAAGGCAGTCATTGATTTTTAATCATCTGAAATCATGCAGACTAGTGTAATATAAAATAGGAAAATAAAATTGCGTTAAAAAGAAACATCCTTATAACTCCAAAAATGATAATCGTATTAACCAACCAGTTTACTGCGTCGGATTAAGCGTCTCATTTCCAATTAAAATATATCTTTGAATTGACATTTGAATGAAATGCAGGGTCATGAAAAATCAAAGAGTGTGGAAAATGGGATTTCAAATATCTCGCCAACTCGGCTATCGACTTTATTGTTTATGCAAAATTTATGATTTTTTATTTTCTTTTATATTCACTCCTTAAAATAAACAATTTTGAAAGTTTTTATGTACCTTTTATTAAAACGAATATTTCGAGAGTCCGAAAAAAAAATAGTTCCGCATAATCGAGGTTACTGAAATTCAATAAACTTCTTCTCATTATTACATTCTAAGTGCAAAACAAATTTCAAGCCTCTATCTCAATTTGTTCGGGAGATAGGGCGTTTACAGACACACAGACAGACGGAAGGCAATTATTATTTTTTTTAATATGTTTTTCGGAATCTTCAGTGTCTGAAACGTGTAAATCCGACAAAAAAAATCGATTTTAAAAACGATTACAAGACTTACCCTATACTACGTATGATGGGTAAGTAAAAAATTTCGAAAATTTTAGTAAAAGTGAAATCTAATCATCTGTTGTTGTTAGTGTCAAAATGACGTTAGCGTTACGGACGGACACGTTTGTCCTTTAGATGTACTATTATTTTTACATATATAAATAGTAAAAGAAATGTACTATTTATAGGTAAGACTCCAGGCACGAAAGAGATTCTTTAGGTTTACGGCTCAATTCTAAATTAAGCATGAAAACACTTTTCAAGTTCGAACGTGAATAATTATTTAAAGCACCTTTTTTATGTCTAATAATTACTGCACTCTATACATGATTAAGAATGTGCCATTATTTTAGACTTAAGATATTTTTTACTGCTATCAGGATTTTTGAAAGATAGTTTCAACAGTTCTTTACTTTCATCTCTCTTTACAAGAAGAAAGTATCGGATTCGTAAAAAAATTTCGAATGTTTTGGGCGAATTTACACGTTTTAGAAGGTTCTGAACGCGATTCGACTGGTTTTCAAAAATAGCTGTCTGTGAGTCTGACTGTATGTGACAAAAAAAAAGAAGTTTTAGTAGTTTTGAAAATTCTAGTTAAAGCGAAATTTAATTGTTTGCTGTTGCCAATGTCAAAATGACGTTAGCGTTACGGACGGACACGTTTGTCCTTTAGATGTACTATTATTTTTACATAGTATAAATAGTAAAAGTAATGTACTATTTATAGGCAAGACTCCAGGCAAGAAAGGGATTCTTTAGGTTTACGCCTCAATTCTAAATTAAGCATGAAAACACTTGCCAAGTTCGAACGAGAATAATTATTTAAAGCAGTTTTTTTATATTTAATAATTACTGCTCTCTATACATATTAAGAATGTGCCATTATTTTAGACTTAAGATATTTTTTCTGCGATCAGGATTTTTGAAAGATAGTTTCCACACTTCTTTACTTTCTTCTCTCTTTAGAAGAAGAAAGTATTGGATTCGTGGAAATTTTCGAAAGTTTTCGGCGAATTTACACGTTTTAGAAGGTCCTGAACACGATTCGACTGGTTTTCAAAAATAGCTGTCTGTGAGTCTGACTGTATGTGACAAAAAAAAAGAAGTTTTAGTAGTTTTGAAAATTCTAGTTAAAGCGAAATTTAATCGTTTGCTGTTGCCAATGTCAAAATGACGTTAGCGTTACGGACGGACACGTTTGTCCTTTAGATGTACTATTATTTTTACATGTATAAATAGTAAAAGTAATGTACTATTTATAGGCAAGACTCCAGGCACGAAAGAGATTCTTTAGGTTTACGCCTCAATTCTAAATTAAGCATGAAAACACTTGCCAAGTTCGAACGTGAATAATTATTTAAAGCAGTTTTTTTTTCATATTTAATAATTACTGCGCTCTATACATATTAAGAATGTGCCATTATTTTAGACTTGTGATATTTTTTACTGCTATCAGGATTTTTGAAAGATAGTTTCCACACTTCTTTACTTTCTTCTCTCTTTAGAAGAAGAAAGTATTGGATTCGTGAAAATTTTCGAAAGTTTTCGGCGAATTTACACGTTTTAGAAGGTCCTGAACACGATTCGACTGGTTTTCATAGCTGTATGTGAGTCTGACTGTATGTGACAAAAAAAAAAAAGAAGTTTTAGTAGTTTTGAAAATTCTAGTTAAAGCGAAATTTAATCGTTTGCTGTTGCCAATGCCAAAATGACGTTAGCGTTACGGACGGACACGTTTGTCCTTTAGATGTACTATTATTTTTACATGTATAAATAGTAAAAGTAATGTACTATTTATAGGCAAGACTCCAGGCACGAAAGAGATTCTTTAGGTTTACGCCTCAATTCTAAATTAAGCATGAAAACACTTGCCAAGTTCGAACGTGAATAATTATTCAAAGCAGTTTTTTTAATGAACGAAAGATACCTTGACCCGACCCAGTGTAAAAACTAAAAGTTCGGCCCCGACCCGTTTATAATTTCGCGGTTCACGGTCCCGCCCATTCAAAAATCAGTAGAAACAGGCCCGATCAGGCCCGTACAAAAATCAATGAAATCAGGTCCTGTAAAAGTTAGTCAATTTCTAGAAAAAAAAAAAATCCGATATTTTTTTAACAGATCGTTAAAATTCTTTGAAAGGCATTGCATCTATAGTCATACAAAATTTTAGATTAGTTACAATATTTTCGGTGTATTTTAGATTACTTTATACTCTGTATATTTTAGATTACAATGTGTTCGCAAGTCGTAGAATGCGGAATAAGTAACAATAATGATCGCTTAGACTCTTAAACTATTACATTCAAATAAATATTCATTAAATAAATTAAAGTATTTTGGAATAAATGAAAAAAGAGGGTTAGAAACATCATAACTTTTAAAGCTGTGTAATAAAAGAAAGGAGATTTTTGAAAATATTCCTCTGTAATTTATTAAAGCATATTTCGATATTGCTGACAGAAGTTTATTATTGTTATTACTATTTTTATAGAACAAATTGCTTGGCCAAAAGTCGTGGACACAATTAAGTCTAGTTCTGGCCTGGCCCGAGTCTGCTGAAAAAAACTAAGCCTAGGCTGAGACACCATGTAACTGACCTATGCAGATGTCTACACTAACACTGCGCATGTAATAGTTCTGTTTAGTTGTTGTCAAGCTAGCTTCAGCTCGTGCAGTACATTTATACTTATTTTCCCCGCAGATATTGAATAATATTTAAGTTCATTAAAAATTGCTCCATTTTGTTCGACTTAGTTTGAATTTTAAATTTGTCATATCCGGGCGGTCGACTCGCTTAACCCTTTATGACTCGACGATACTTTAAAGTACCATTAAAATAACTTGTTATAAAATTCATTTAATACATCGATTAGTAGTAATACAGTTTAGAATGATTTATAGATACTTTACTTTATCTTGTTCCAAAAGCATTATGAGTTGCACCAAACAAAAACATTTTTAAAAGGATGATTTATTTTTGCTTTTGCATCTTTTCAGTTTTCTGGACCTTGAAGGATTTGGGGGGGGGGGGGGGGGGGGGTTCAGTTCGGAAATTTTTCTATATTTCTATTGTAAGAACGTTATATTTGTACATTTCCTAATTCTACAAAATACAAAAAAATATATTTTAATCGGTCAGATACCTTTGAAAGTGTCCAAAAATATTTTTTTTTACTTAATAGCTTATATTAAAATTTTATTCTTAAGGAACATTTAAAAAGAAACCCCATTCAAAAATTCGCTTTAGAAGGGAAGTTATGACGAAAACAGTTGGAGATCTCTTTATGTTATCAAGGGACAATTGGATCTTTAAAGTCAATTTTCTCAAAACGTTGAATTTGGTCACTGCGCGCATGATTTCTAAGAAATGGCTGGATAGAATTTCATGAAATTTTAAACAAAAGTAACAACCTTATAGATGCACAAAATAACCTACTATTATGTTCATCAAGTAACAAATTTAGAAATTATGACTATTTTTATACAAAATAATTTCAAAATTTTGTGATTTTTGATTTTACATTTATTTTCTCAAAAACTAATCATTATATTTTTTTTAGTGTAGGTCATTTTAAACACATATTATATCCCTACTCAATAAAAAATTTTTGTCTCACTCTGACAATTTATTTATGAGAAATCATGCGCGCAAGATATACAAGGTGAATTCGTTTATTAAAAAACATTAAATTTCAAATGAAGTTAAAAAAAATTTTATATGCATCTAGACTTTTTTTCAGAACATTAACGATTAGCCTATGACTCTTTTAATGTGTATTTAAAATTTCATGTCCAAAAGTTAATCAGATGCGGAGTTATAGCAATCCATATCAATGTCTCATTTGCATTCATTTTCTCAGCTTCAAAGGTACCTGACCCCTTAAATAAAAGATTTGAATGGAATTATAAATATTGCCCAAAATCCCTATGAATTCAAAGTTCATTAATAAATTTTAATTGTCAAACTCCTTCTAAAATTTATTAAATGATTGAGTCAGTCTTCTAATGCAGTTTCAAAAATTCACTAAAAATGCTTTAGAAGATGAAATGTTCATGAATTCATAATTTGGGACATAAAGGGTTAATTTTTTTATCGGCCCGGCTGGATCATTTCATTTTTTTGATTGGCCTAACCCTACACGTTAAAAAATTTCATTTAGCCGGCCCGTTGAATACGCGCCGTGAGTCAAGTCTGGGTCCATGCAGACTTCTAAGTAGAGATGAACCGAAAATTCGGTTTCGTTTTCGGTCCAACATTTGAGTTTCGCCGAAAAATCGTTTTCGACGAAAATGCTATCAAAAATTCGATCTGACTGAAACTATCTGTATTCCAAAAATCTGGTTTCTTTCTTTGGAAATTTTCAACATGTCTCATTGATTGGAGATGTATCGGCTCCAATGAGAGATTATTTATTGCTATGAACTTCACTGTTTATAACGATCAGCCATGGCGGATTCAAGACGTGAGTGCTAATTATAAAGCAAGAAATGCATATATGACTAAACTTTCAAGACACTTTTCAGTATAAAAGTATATTCTAGATCATTTACAAAAATCATTATAAAAGATAAATAGAGATATACATGCCTAAACATTTTTTAATTCTCTGAAATTTGTGTAATTAGAAAATCATTTTGTATGATGACTTAATTACATTTCCTTTTATATGAAAATAAAGTGTATTGGTCTGAGGCACAGAGAACAGCTTGAGTCACCCGTATAATTTTACGTATAATCTAATATATAAAAATGAAAATTTGTCTGTCAGTAATGCTATACAAATCCACAGTTTGGAAGCCATAACTGTGAAATTTTACGTACATGTGAATTAAAGCACGGCCGAGGCAAATGAAGCAATCCGGAATCGAAATAATTTATAGATAACTTTTAATTAATAAAAAAACACCCATTTAATCAAATCTAAACATTTTTCGTTATAGCAGCTGCCAACAAATAAACATTCACAATACAATTCTTTTTTTTTTTTTCATTCAACCCGTAATTGCGTGAGTTCTTAAGCCAATGTGAGATATGCATATTACGTACGCCACGTTGCAATACTAAAAAGCTCCAGCGAGTATTACGATGATTCTTTTACCTCAAATGCAAATAATTAGAGATTATTTAATTGCGCTTAATTATTACATTTAAAAAATATATAAAGACAAACGTTTTATCAGAAATATTAGCAAAACTTTTTATTCTATTGATTCCCTTATTCCAAAGATATCGTTTTATCGCCTGCTGCCATAGTAACATGATAAATTAAATTTCATTTTTAAAAAAATGCGCAGTAGTAGAAAAATATTTTACTAAATCGAATAGTTATTTTTAATTTTGGTTTTAGAATTAAATTTATGAACTCCCGTGCGTAGAGCGGGTTAAACAGCTAGTTAATTAATAATTATGTATATCTATGCGCGTATTAACTATTTTTTAAAAAATTAGACATTTTCGTTTACGTTTCCGGTTTCGGCCGGAAATAGGAAAATTACCGAAATTCGGTTTTGGTCGATCCTTACTTCTAAAGGCCGGTCTCCGATTTGTATAACCTTGAACCCAAAGGCAGAATACTGTCCATTAATATTACAGTGAACAATCGGTCACCCTTACTTTCAGAGCAATATTCTCGAAACAGCGATTTCCCAGTTTGGCGCCTTTGGCACCCTGCCAGCAGTATCTGTGTACTGCGGTGAAAAAAAGATAAAACGTCCGAGAGGAAAGCAGGGAGAGAGAGAGTAGTAATTCAATTTACTCGAATGAATGAAAGTTTAAATCTTAATTCAGCACCTTATTAGCACATGCTACGATAACCGTATAGTTAGAGATTAAGCTTGTAATTCCAGATAATCGTATTTTAATAAGTTTCAAGATTTCTTAACGATTTGCCGAAAGAATCAATAACGGAGTTTAGAATAAGATGATTCAAGCTTTACAGTCATGAATGAAAGCAGGCATAAAGTTGTTCTCATGATCGTACTCAGGATTTCCGTCAGGGGAAAGGGGGGTGATCCCGATATCTATTAGTTATACGGAAAAATTGTTTTTTCGAACTTTCACAGTTTAAAAGTCGTTGCAAAAACGTGCTTCTCAAAACTAAATGTGCATGAAGAGAAGAGTAAAAGGATTCACGTTTACCAGTCATGAATGAAAGCAGGCATAAAGTTGTTCTCATGGGCGTACGCAGGATTTTCGTTAGGTCAAAAGTGGGGAGGAGGGCGATCCCCTTGTGTATAAGTTTTATAGAAAGATTGTTTTTTTCGAAATTTCAAAGTTTAAATCCTGTTCTTGTTTATGCAAGGCTTAAAAAAACACACTGCTAAAAACTATGTGTGCATGAAGAGTAGAATACGTTTTCCAGTCGTGAATGATTCCAGGCATAAAGTTGTTCTCATGCTCGTACGCAGGATTTTCGTTAGGGGAAAGGGGTTGATCCCGATACTCCTTAGTCAAAGTTTTATGGAAAGATTGCTTTTCCAAACTTTTAAAGTTTAAACCATATTCTTATTTAAGCAAGGCTTGAAAAAAACATACTGCTAAACACTATATGGGTATGAAATGTAGAATAAAACGATTTACATTTTCCAGACATGAATGAAAGCAGGCATAAAACTGTTCTCATTGGCGTACGCAGGATCGCAAGAGGGGGGGGGGATCCCGATCCCCCTTAGTAAAAGTTTCATGGAAAGATTTTTTTTTGAACTTTCAAAGTTCAAATTCTGTTCTTGTAACAAAGCTTTGCAAAAACACACTTCGCCAAACTAATTGTGCATGAAGAGAAGAGCAAAACGATTCACGTTTTCTAGTTATGAATGAAAGCAGGTATAAAGTTTTTCTCATAGGCGTACGCAGGATTTTCGTTAGGTCAAAAGTGGAGGAGGGGGGGGGGGGGTATCCCAATCCCTTTAGTATAAGTTTTATGGAAAGATTGTTTTTTCGAACTCTGTTCTTGTTTAAACAAGGCTTAGAAGAAACACGCTTCACAAAACTAAATGTGCATGATGAATAGAATAAAACGATTCATAATAAAACACTCATACTACAATATATATTAAAGCACACATACACACATAAATAACGCCTGCATTCAACAGTTAAAGGTATATATAAATATTATACAGACATACAAACAATAAATACAATAAACACAACTGGAGTGAAAAATTAGCCAGAGCCAGGAATCGAACCCGGGACCACAGTATACAAGACTGCTGCTCTAACCACTGAGCTACTGCGGCTGATGCCTGAGTCTGCAATTAGTCTGCAATAGATTTTACTATTACATCGATCTACGATAATAATACGACGCAATAGTAAAATCTATTCATCGTTGTCCGGTCATCCAAGGCTGTCGTATAGATGGCTGGTGACTTCCCCAACATGGTTTATTAGTGAGAAATTGCACGAATATTGTACTTATTGTTTGTATGTCTGTATAATATTTATATACACCTTAAAACGATTCATGTTTTCCAGTCATGGATGAAAGCAGGCATAAAGTTGTTCTCATGGGTGTACGCAGTATTTTCGTCAGGTTAAAGGCTGAAGGGGGTGGGGGATCCCGATCCTCTTTATTATAAGTTTTATAGTAAGATTGTTTTATTGGCCTTTCGAATTTAAATCCTGTTCCTATTTAACCAAGGTTTGAACAAACACACTGCTAAAAACTAAATGTGATTGAAGAGTAGAATAAAACGATTCACATTTTCCAGTCATAAATGATAGCAGGCATAAAGTTGTTCTCAAGGGTCGTACATGGGAATTACCGGTAGGTATAGGGGTCGGGGTACCTCCACTCCTAATCATTAGTTTTACACAGTTTTGTGCAAAGATTGCCTTTCCAGACTTTCAAAGTTTAAATCCTTTCTTGTTAAAACAAGGCTTGAAAATACACATACCTCAAAACTATATGTGCATGAAGAGTAAAATAGAACGATTCACGCTACCCGATCCTTCCAACTATAAGTTTTATACAGATTTATGGAAAGTTTGCTTTTCTGAACTTTCAAAATTTAAATCATATTCTTGTTTAAACCACGCTTGAAAAGAACACACTGCTAAAAACTATATGGGCATGAAACGTAGAATAAAACGATTCGCATTTTCCAGACATGAATGGCAGCAGCCATAAAGTTGTTTTCACGGGCGTACACAGGATTTATGTTAGGTCAAAGGGGAAGGGGATCCCGATCCCCCCTTAGTATACGTTTTATGGAAAGATTGTTTTGTCGAACTTTCAAACGTTAAATCCAATTCTTTTTTTAAAAAAAGCTTTAAAAAATACACTGCTCAAAACTAAATGTCCATGAAGTGCAGAATAAAACGATTCACGTTTTGCCCTCATAAATGAAAGCAGGCACAAAGTTTTTCTCATGAGCACACGCAGGATTTCCGTTAGGTGAATGTAGGGGGAATATCAGATCCTTTCAACTATAAGTTTTATACAGTTTTATAGAAAGATTGTTTTTTTGAACTTTCAAAGTTTAAATCTTTTTCTTGTTTAAACCAGACTTGAAAAAAAAATACACTGTTAAAAACTAATGTGCATGAAGAGTAGAATAAAACGATTCTCGTTTTCCAGTCATGAATGAAAGCAAGCATAAAGTTGTTCTCAAGGGCGGACGCAAGATTTTCGTTAGGTGAAAGGGGAAGGAGCATCTCGAACCCCCTTAGTATAAGTTTTATGAAAAGATTGTTTTTTTTCGAATTTTCAAAGGTTAAATCCAATTCTTTAAAAAAAAAAAAAAAAAAAAAAGACACTGCTCAAAACTATATGTGCATGAAGTGTAGAATAAAACAATCAACAACTTCCAGTCATGAATGAAAGCAGGCATAAAGTTGTTTTCACGGGCGCACGCAGGATTTTCATTAGGTCAAAGAGGAAGGAGGATCTCGAAAATGAATTTTCGGCGAAACTCAGATTTTGGGCCGAAAACGAAAACGAAACCGAATTTCCGGTCGATCTCTAAATAAAATGCTTCAAGTTTTCCAGTCATGAATGAAAACAGCCAGCACAACATTCTTCTCAAGGGTGTAACGCGTAACCAAGAATTTCAGGTAACAGTAGGAGTGGAGGTACCTCACCCCCTACTGTATTTTTTATGGAAAAAGTGTTTTCATGAACCTTAAAAGTTTAAATCGTATTTTTGTTTAAAAAGGCTTGAAAAATCAGCAGCGTCAACTTTTCAAAAATATTGGTTGGGCTCAAAACATTTTGGGTAAAATAACACATATAAATTTTCCCCCTTAATGTGTATGTGTGTGGAGAGAGAGGGGGCAGCAGCGAATGACTAAAGTAAATAATTCGAAATTAAATTATGTTTTTTCTAAGCAAGTTTTTAAATTATTATAATTTAATTATAATTTTATAAATAATTTTAATTTTAATAAATTATATTCTTATAAATTCTTATTTTCAACTACATCAATATTTATTTTAAATAACATTAGAATCGCTAACTATTGAAAGTGAAAAAAAACTAAATGTCAAGAAAAGCATGCATTTTAGTCACCTAAGTGCTCTATCCTGTCGAGAGACATCAAAACAGATGGCAAAATGAGCAGGAAATTTGTTTTTATGAGAAATTTAACTACGCAACCACAAAAGGGGTTTTCAATACTCCTGTACATCTAATGGATGTACTTACTATTTTTCAAACAAAATTACAGTAAAACCCCGGTTATCGGAAAAGCATGAGACCAAAGCATTTTTGGTTAACCGGAGTTCCATAGAAATTTTCGAATAACCGGGAGGCTTATGGTGAAAACTTGTTTGATGAAAAACTGTGATCGTAATTTAGAAGATATTGAAAGAGAGATATTGAAGAATATTGAACATCAAAAGATAATCACAACATATTTTGCAAAAAAAATGAAGTGTCGTACGTGTTTATCTAATAAAATGCCCGAAATAACGTAATGGACCAAATAAGTAAGTTAACTCGTGTTATTTATTTCCCAAAGAACGTGCTTTTTTTAACACTATTTCTACCAGTGTCCAGTAACACCTTTCAAAGTTTTAATTTTTTCTTATTTTGTTTCTAATTTTTAAAGCTAATAAGTATTAAAACAACTGTTCAGTGTATAAAAAATGATTCGGAATTGTTTTGATCTAAAACTTACAAATGAAATAGTAATTGTAATTCAAAATATGTTCAAAGGTGTCATTTGACATCGGTAAAAATAGTGTTGACAATAAAATTTTTCACATTTAAAAAGGACTTTAAGGATTTAAGGTTTAATGTCTTTCGGTTAAGCCAATTTTTGGATAACCGGGGTTCTACTGTATTTTGAGAACATTAATAAAACCAAATTTCCTTTCCGCGATTTAATAAATTAAAAAATACGAATTAAAACAATTGAAATTGGGTGGTCGAAGAGATGAAATTATTGGGTTTGTCTCGCGCCTCATGGGCCCATATAAGCTAGCGCCCCTGTGAAAAATCACATTCCACTGAAGTATATGTGCATGAAGTTCAGAATAAAACAGCTCGAGTTTTTCAGTTATGTATGAAAGTAGAAATCACAAAGTTTTTCTCATGGGTCGTAACAGGAATTTCAGGTAAGAGTAAGAGTGGAGGCGCCCCTCCCCACTATAATTTTTAAGGAACGATTGCTTTTCCGAAGTTTCAAAGTTTAAATACTATTTTTGTTTAAACAATGCTTGAAAAAATGCACCGTTCAAAACTATGTGTGCATGACGTGTAGAAGAAAAGGATTCAAGTTTTCCAGTCATGAACGTAAACAGGCACAATTTTTTTCCGATCGGCGTGCATAGGATTTCCGTTAAGAGAAGGGAGGCGGAATCCCCTATTCCTCGTACTATAGGTTTTAGGGGAAAGTAGGGTAATGACGCTCAGAAGAGCAATCCCGCTCATCCAAATATCTCTAAACAGAATAGTATTGAAAACGTGCGATCGGTACCGGCACCTAGCAAACTTCATCTTAAGTTCCCAGTAAGGATATAGTGCCCGTCGGGAGAAAAGTATTTTTGTGTCCTCACGTTATTAGTTTGAATTTGTTTTAGAATAAAATTCTACAACATCTAACTTGAAGGTAAGTTTACACTCTTATTTTCAAATGTTAATTTCCTCATTATTTCTAAAAAATATATACATTTAGCTGTACGTTCATTCTTTTATTTATTTTTGTAGTGCTTTGTTGCGCCAACTATAAATAACCCCAACTTAAATGTTGTATTCAAATTTTGAGCGCCATTACCCTACAATATCGGGCATTACCGCTCAATCCATTGTTAATTAAATAAAACGATAAAAAAAAATTCTGAAACTTTTATGCAGATTAGTTGATTGCAAACTGTTCCTTATGCTTTGGAGTTATACTTCATTAATAAAATATTGATTTTTTGTGTAAATTTGGCTAGCTATTCATGTTTTCCCTTAAGTGAACATCATTACCCTACTTTCCCCTACTATATCTGTTTAAACAATGCTTGAAAAAATGCACTGTTCAAAATTGTATGTGAATGACGTGTAGAAGAAAATGATTCAAGTTTTCCAGTCATGAACGAAAACAGGAGCAAAGTTTTTCCCATGGGCGCGCACAGAATTTCCGTTAAGAGAAGGGAGGCGGAATCCCCTATCCCTCGTACTATAGGTCTTATATAGTTTTATAGAAAGATTGCTTCTCCGAACTTTCAAAGCTTAAATCGTATTTTTGTTAAAAAGGGCTTGAAAAAAAAACACATTGCTCAAAACTATATGTGCATGAAGTGAGAATATGGACGATTCAAGTTTTCTAGTCATAAATGAAAGCACGCACAAAGTTTTTATCATGGAAGCACGCAGGATTTCCGTTGGAGGGAGGAAGGAGGGAATCCTTGATATCCCCTGGCATAAGTTTTATACAGTTTTATTAAAAGATTGCTTTTCCGAACTTTCGAAGTTTAAAACTTTTTTTTTTTTAACCCTTTCGGATCTGATTTTTTTTTTTTTTCAATTTTGAGAAAATTACTTTTACTTTAATAATGTTAATCGTAGCTATCCAAATAGATTTACTGAAGTTTAAAGATTACCTCATTATCTGAAATCTAACGAATGTATTTATTTTGTGTGCTATTCGATTCATATTTGTATGATAATAGGTTAAGGATGAGTTTTTGGAGAAGTTTGGAAAATATCGTATTACAACAGGGTTTAACAGATATTACAACTTTCAAATATTTTTTGCGTTTCATCACACAGGATTCGTTCATAAAAGGAACCTATATTTTAAATTTAAAGAGCGAAATATATGTATAAAATAAAGGAATCGCCCACGGTGCAAAGAGAACTAAGCAAACTTTTATAATTATTGTTATTACTAAATGTCAAAACATAAATGAAGTCGTTACAAGAGAGGCATAGCCATATAGGGGAAAGTAGTATAATGACGCTCAGCGGGCAGTCCCGCTCACACAAATATATCTAAACAGAATAGAATTGAAATTGAACTTCATCCTAAGTTCCCAGTAAGGTATAGTGCCCGTCGGGAGAAAAGTATTTTTGTGTCCTCACGTTATTAGTTTGAAGTTGTTTAGAATAAAATTCTACAACATCTAACTTGAAGGTAAGTTTACACTCTTATTTTCAAATGTTAATTTACTCATTATTTCTAAAAAAATATTTACATTTAGCTGTACGTTTCATTCTTTTATTTATTTTTGTAGTGTTTTGTTGCGCCAATTATGAACAATTCCAACTTAAATGTTGTATTCAAATTTTGAGCGCCATTACCCTACCATGTCGGGCATTACCGCTCAATTCATTGTTAATTAAATAAAACGACAAAAAAAAATTCTAAAACTTTTATGCAGATTAGTTGATTGCAAACTGTTCTTTAGGCTTTGGAGTTAATACTTCATTAATGAAATATGGATTTTTTGTGTAAATTTGACTAGCTACTGATGTTTTCCCTTAAGTGAGCATCATTACCCTTTTCCCCCCTACTATTTCTGTTTAAACAATGCTTGAAAAAATGCACCGTTCAAAACTATATGTGTATGACGTTTTCCAGTCATCAAGTTTTTCGTTCATGAACGAAAACAGGCGCAAAGTTTTTCCCATGGGCGCGCATCAGGATTTCCGTTACGAGAATGGACGCGGAATCCCCTATCCCTCGTACCTCGGTACCCCTATCCTCGGTTTTATATAGTTTATGGAAAGATTGCTTCTCCGAACTTTCAAAGTTTAAATCGTATTTTTGTTAAAAAAGACAAAAACAAACCACTGCTTAAAACTATAATTTTTAAGGAACGATTGCTTTTCCGAAGTTCCAAAGTTTACTATTTCTGTTTAACACTTTATCTACTCACGGTACTTATAAGTATCATTAAAACAACTTGTTATAAAATTCACTTAATACATTGATTAGTTGTAATACAGTTTAGAATGAGTTATAGATACATTACTTTATCTCGTTCCAAAAGTATTGTTGGTTACACCAAACAAAAATATTTTTAAAAGGATGATTTCTTTTACCTTTGCATCTTTTCAGCTTTCTTGGCGTTGGGGGAGGGAGGGGGGGGGGGAATTTTTCAATTCGGAAATATTTCTGTATTTCTATTGTAAGAATATTCTATTTGTACGTTTCCTAATTCTACAAAATACTACAAAAAATATTTAAAATAAAAGATTTGAGTGGGGTTATAAATATTGCACAAAATCCCTACAAATTCAAATTTAATGAATCCTCCTAAATCCTTAAATCCTTCTAAAATCCTTCTAAAATTTATTAAATGATTATGTAAATCTTCTAATGTAGTTTAAACAATTCACGAAAAATGTTTTAGAAGATAAAAATTTCATGAATTCATAATTCAGTGCATAAAGGGTTAAACAATGCTTGAAAAAATGCACTGTTCAAAACTGTATGTGCATGAAGTGTAGAATAAAACGATTCACGCTTACCAGTCATAAATGAAAGCATGTACAAAGTTTTTCTCATGGAAGCACGCAGGATTTCCGCTGTGTGTGTGTGGGGGGGGGGGGGGGGATCATTGATCTCTCCTAGCGTAAGTTTTATACAATTTTATTAAAAGTCTAGTTGTTTAACATATTCTATGCACGGAGTTCATAAATTTAGTTCTAAAACCAAAATTAAAAATAAAATTTTGCCGAATTATCATGTTGCTATGGCAGCAGACTATAAAACGCTATAATTGGAATGAAGGGAAAAATAGAATAAAAAGTTTTGTTGATGTTTGTGATAAAATGTTTTTCTTTATTTTTAAAAAAAGTTAATAACTAAGCACAATTAAATAATCTATAATTATTTGCATTTGGGGTAAAAGAATTAGTAATGCCTACTACACCTTCTTAGTATTGCAGCGTGACGTACGTAATATGTATATCTCACATTGCAGTAAACATTTATAACTGGTTAGAACTCGCACAATTACGAATTGAACATAAAAAGTCAAAAATTCGTCAAAAACTTAAAATAAAAAAAAATTATATTTAAAAATTTCGAATTTTTTTGGCCCAATCGTTCCTGGGCCCCCTAGCAGCAACCCGTGTGCCAAATTTCGTAGTCCTGTGCCCTCTGGTTTCCGAGTTTTTAAGGTTACATAGATACGCGCACGGATTTTAATACGATAGATTGCTTTACCGAACTTTCGAAGTTTAAAACGTTTTTTGTTTAACCCTTTCGGGTTCGATTTTTTTCAATTTTGAGAACAAAATTATTTTTATTTTAATAATGTTAATTGTAGCTATCCATATAGATTTACTGACGTTGAAAGATTATCTCATTGTCTGAAATCTAACGAATGTACTTATTTTATGTAACTATTGAATTCATATTTGTATGATAATAGGTTAAGGATGAGTTTTTTCAGAAGTTTCGGAAATATCGTATTACAAAAAGGTTTAACAGATATTACAACTTTCTAACATTTTTTGCGTTTCATCACACATGATTCGTTCCGAAAAGTAACCTATATTTTAAATTTAAAGAGCGAAATATATGTATAAGATGAAGGAATCGCCCACGGTGCAAAGAGAATTAAGCAAACTTATATTAGGGTAAGGTGCCCTATTATCGTTCCCCAGTCACTTTTAGGCCCTTGGAAGTTGTAATTTTCAATGAAAATCTACCAAATTTTGATTTTACATAGACTAACTATCCACGTACATAGGAACATAGGCAAATATCGTACAAAAAAATTTTAACAATGCGAAAAATTGTTTTTTCAAAAGTATCTAAAAAATGCAAAAGATAAAAAATGGTCCCAATTTCGTCCCCCCCCCCCCCCCCCCCAAAAAAAAAAAAAAAAATACAATTCGTCGAGGTTTAATTTATTACTAAATCAAAATTTATTTCTAAATGATTAATTTAATTTACCTTAAAATAAGGCACAAAGAAATGTACGAAATGTATCAGTGGAAGAATAACATAACGAAACATTACGCATAGTTGCTAACCTCCCGATTTTTTTCATACTATTATTTTTATGCAGAAATACTTGCTTTATAGAATCGCAGTTTTAACGCAATTGAATAAAGAAAACATTTTTTTATGATTTTACTGGTATCCAAAAAATTGGGAGATTAGCAACTATGCATTAGCCATCCAAACATGAGGAAAAATTTTTTAAAAAATGTCATGAAAAAGCATTCCTAATTTCGTCTCCGAGACGAAAATAGAACTGCAAGGGGGACGAAATTGGGACCACGCTACTTCCCAATATGACGGATTTTCAGTTCCCGTAAGATGAACTGAGCGTCCTAAAATTTACTGTATGCTACTGTCAGCATCTTACCAACGTAAAATACATACAATGAATAAGAAATAAATACTTACAGTACAGTAAATAACGTTCTAAAAACGACGTAATAAGACTTCTAAAAATAGGAAATTCGCCGTCTTTAATTTATGTATGCGTCTTGGAGAACGAAACTTTCAACGCTGACCCCTTTTACCTTCCGTCCCCTGTGCCTTGCGTCACAAGTGGCGCCACTTTCGCAGAAGCGAAGAAGTTAAGGGGGACGAAATTAGGAGAGGGGACGAAATATGGGCACTTTACCTTATTATTGTTATTACTAAATGTCAAAACATAAATAAAGTCGTAATAAGAAAGGCTATATACTATAATTTCTATATATAGATAGTTAACAAATTTAATTGTTAAGACAAAATAATCCTCGATGAAAAGACATGCACTATTAATAGTACACCAGCCCCGAAAGGGTTAAACAAGACTTGAAAAACACACAGCCTAAAACTGGAAAATTTTAAGTTTATTTTGATTAACAGACTAATTCAAAAAGCATTTTGATATATCGTTCAAGCTAACATTCTTTAGATAAATAATGTAATGTGCCATATGCAATACCACTAGTTTAATTGCATACTACAGTAGGGTCCCGATTATCCGAGTTAATATGGACCAAGCTCACCTCGGATAAGCAAAAAACTCGGATAAACCGGATTTACACAAATCACCACCAACTAAAGAGATGAAATATAAATTGTACATTTCCGTTACTTTTAAGAAAAACGGGGAATGAATTTTTTTTTTCTTTTCTGCAGTATTACACTTTTACATAATGACCAATTTCTAAGGTTTTTTCTTACCACTAAAACTTGCCACTTAATTTTACTAAATTCAATAGCCGAAATCTAACAATTGTCAACGACAAAATGACAAAAATTTGTATTACATTTTAGAGGTAACAAAACAGTATAAATTGGCAGATATATGATTCTATCAGTCGTTTTCTTCTTATGGACTGATGGATTCCATTATTATCAAACAGCCATTATAAATGAAGCGTTAGGTGAAGGTGAAAGAGCAGTCGTAAAAAGTTAGAACTCTGATTTTCTAGTCAGAATGAGGAAAAAAATGGCCATAATTTTTTGTGCAAAAAAAATTAAGTATCATTGTACTAAGTATAAGTATCATTGTACTAAGTGTAATAAATATCATTGTACTTATTTTTAATGCATTCTGTAAAATTTTACGTAACTTGAATTTTACGTAAGTCGAATTTTTAAGTTTTTTAGGGAAATTTTGTAAGAAACTGCAATATTTATCTAATATATAAAAATGAAAATTTGTCTGTCTGTCTGTCTGTCTGTAATGTTATACAAATCCACAGTTTGGAAGCTAGAATTGTGAAATGTTACGTACATGCACTCTAAAAAATAAATGTGTAAATTAGTTAATTTTACCAGTGTATATGTGTAAATTTCTAAAATTACACACCTGTCGTAAAATTTACACATTTTTTTCTGAAATTTACCTGTTTTTATGTGTATTTAGCTTATGAAAGTAAGTGTGTAAATTTTTATCAGTTGAAAAACTCAGATAAGTGTGTAAATGTAGAAAAATGCCTTTATTTACACGAATTTGTGAGTTATTCTAATTTAAACATAATTATATGTATACAGATAAGTGTGTAAATTTTTGAAATTACATACTTTTCATAAAAATTACACATTTTGAACAAAAATTTACCTGTTTTTATGTGTATCTAACTTATGAAATCAAATGTGCAATTTGTTATTTCTTGATTCAGACAAGTGTGTAAATGAAGAAAAATACCTGGATTTACACAAACGGGCGTGTTACACATAATTATAAGCAGGGCTGCGGAGTCGATGGGAAAAATTGACGACTCCGATTCCGGGAAATTTAACAGATCCGACTCCCGACTCTTTTGCTCAAAAATGGGCCCCGACTCCGACTCCGCAGCCCTGATTATAAGTTGTTATCTGAAAAGACAGCGTGAAAAGTGCATATGTTTTTTGAAAAAAATCTTTCCAACGGCTATTTATAATTACAAAAGAAGAACCATAAGGTTCGGAAGTAAACGTTTGAGTAAGTTTTTTAATTAGATTACTTGTCTTTGGTATATTCATTGCCATTACCCATATATCAAGCATAGTCGTTGTGACGTCACTGTAAGTCACGGTGGCCATGTCATATCTGTGACTAAAATACCACCATCCGGTGGCGTCACAATGCGAATTGCTTAGAAAAATTTAAAAATTGCAAGAACACTGCAAAATATGTTATTCAATGTGAAAAATACATCTCTGACAAATTTTTAAATTTTTGTGACGCCTCTGAAAGCCACGTCACGTGTGTAATGAAAAGACCCCACCCCGTATGTTGTGAAGTCCTATTTTTACGAAAATGTGAATTTGAAAGATATTTGAAAAAGAGGAGAAATATAATAATCAGGATTGTCTGAATGCACTTCTGAGATCCGGATCTGACTGAAATATATATATATATATATATATATATATATATATATATATCAGTATTTATATTATATTTATTTACCTACTTAATGGAAAATGCTTCATAAATAGATCAATTTCAATCGATATGTAATATTATGAATCATGATGCAAAGATAATTTTGCATGTAATACACGAAACAAAACACTTTTTTATTAAGGGAGATTTTTAATTGCTTTTTATATTATATGAAAAATTTATATTTTTTCTTAAATTAACAACAGCAATCAATATTATAAAGCGAAAACATATGTGTGATTGGCTGTGGCAAGGCAACACCAGATGCATAAATCTACCTTTCATTGCGATCAGTGTTGAATTCAGACACTTTTCTCAGGGAGGGATTTCTGTGGCTCCGGGGGGTACATAATAGAGTTCTGGGGGGAAATTGCACTTTTTGACCATTGAAAACACAAAATCTCAAATCTTCCAGGGGGGGGGGGGACATCTCATTGCTCTGGGGGGGAATGTCGCCCCCAGGCCACCCCCTGAAAACAACACTGATTGCGATTTTTTAAACTTTTAAACACTGCAAAATTTTATATTTTACACCGTCGAATGTTCTTTCAAATGCAATTTGTTTAAAAATTGTACCTCAATTTACTGATTTCTATGGGTTTAAAAATAATTTTCAAGCTTGAGTTTTAAAACAAGAAACCTTTTGTCTGCATTTCAATTACAAAAGATTAAAAAGTTTCCTCTTCAAGCAATAAAAATAATTAAGCGTTTGTTTCGGGCTAATATTCCACAACGAAGTTAAAAACTTCATCAAAAACATGTATATAAATAAAAGACAAATTTAATAGACATGTACTCGAACTACGCGCTTAAATTACTAAACTATTAGAATTAAAAAAACTGTTGCGGGTAGTAAAATCTTTGGCGATTTCTCCAACTTTTAACTCCTGTATGACTCTTGGTTTATTTTTAGGAGCACATTTTGCATTTAGCATAGATTATACAAAATTTAATTTTCTATTTTCAAAAGATTTTGCATTATTGCCTATTAAAATCATTTTTAACTACTCTGATAATTTAAACATTGTTTAATTTGTTGTATCCTCTATATCAGTATAATTATTGTTACATCTGACAAAAAAGGGAGATTTACAAAACTTGAACTATTCTGAAATAAATCGTAAAAAGCTATAAAAAAGTTCTTGAAGTATGAAATTTTAATTAGAGAACTCTTGTAAACGTATTACATCATAGAAATATACAAGAACAGTTGAGGGGGAAAAAAAGAAAAAAAAAAGCCATCTCTGTGCTTTCAAAGTCAGACCGGAAACCGCAAACGATATTCGAATAAAATGCACATTGCATTTAGAACGTCTTGAAACAAGCAAAGTGAGTTAGTTTGCAATGGAAAAAATGGCCGTTTTGCGTATGTATTGTCAGTCTGGATATTAAAATTTAACCAAAAAACTTCGCCGGAACCCTTCCACGTTAAATATGTGTCCGTGAAAAGCACAATAGCTTTGGCATGTTTAAAAGGATTCATGTCATTGCTAGTGTACTTATGATCGGAACATATATATTTATTCATCAAACAATAAATGGATTACCACAAAAAATGAAAACTACGTCAATGGAGATTTGGTATGTAAAAACATTATTTTACCTGTTTGCTTTTCTTTAAATTATAACGATTTTATTGAAATAAATAACTGTCTAAATTGAACTTGTCTACAATTGTAATCATATGATAAAAATCAATTATTTAAATTACATTTTAATAAGATTTCTTTACTTGTAAAATATCATTCGTTAAAATCACATGTTTTTTTTTTCAAGTTTTAAAATTATATGGAAAAAAATTATATTCAAAGTTTAACATAATTAGCAGATATTTAAAGATATTTAAATTATTGAATAAAAAAGCTTTCTTGTAGAATAAAATTGTTTGCAAGCTTATTTTTTAAATTTTGTATTAAGGGTGTATTCGGAAAAATATTTTTCCCCCCTCAGCAGCTCGAAACTTTCCGAGACATTTTCAGACTCATTTTTAAAAGTAAAAACATGAAAAGCTGAGATGGTTTTTGAAGTGATGCAGAAGAGGCCGTGTGATTTCATTTTTCGCTCAATTAATTAGAATTTGCGTTTTAAGCAATTATTTTCTTAGCATGACCGTCTTTTTCATTCCCAGATCTACCGTTTTGGAAAACTCGGTTCAAAACGTCACCTTTGACAGCATTTTTTTACAATATTTTCTGCATTTATCAAAAAATCGACAAGCACGGCACTTCATGTAGTTTCCAAATAAGAGAATTTGCCAGTTTGATGCGTTTGAGAGCAAAAATGAATTTAAAAATAAATCAGAAAATAAGCAGTTTGGATCGGAATACACCCTTAAGTAATGGTATGAAACAATTTGCAGTGCATATTTTTACTAAAAAAATAATATCTATTCAGAAGATAATTTTTTAAAAAAGAAGAATTTGTGGACACAATGGAAAAGTACTATTAAAAGAAATCAAAGATGTGTAGTATTAAGAAAAAAAATCAATGTCAGTGAGTATTATTCAATTGAGAAATGTTATAAAATTTATAAAAATATATACATGGCGGATGAGAAAATTTCATTCTATCAAATTAAACATTCTAATTGGAAAGTTTTTAAAGTAATCTGAAATTCTGAATCATTTTTAATATTTTAAAGAATATTTTTCAGAAATATTAATGCATTTTTCCCCCACATACTGAAAATTGCCTAATTTAAACTTTGTTTATAACTGGCACTAAATATTGTGCAGGAAAAGAAATTTTCTTCAGAAGTATTTGAAAAATTTCCTCCATTTGATAGAAATGCTTCTAAAACTCAGAATAACTTTCTTTTTCTGTTTGATGCTACAACAAATATCTCTTAATTTGAAACTTTTCAAGGGGCTTTACACACATAAATTTATCAATTTAGGGGGCAGGGGTGGTATGAAAATGGATATCGTAAGATTTCTTTTGGGAAAGAGGAGGCTGTCTTTTGACATCGTTATCTTTTTTGGAATTTTTTTCTTTACATCAATATAATCTATTATCTTCCTTTTAGCCTGTTACTTATTTTTATGAAAATACAAAGTTATTATTAAAACCCTTAAATGATTATAAAATCATTTCATTCCAAAATATGGAATATCCCAACTTTCGCGATTCCTGTTCTTCTAGTATATAATTCGGTGTTAGAGAAATCAGGTTCGAAATGATACTTATTATGTTTACTAGAAAATATGGGAAAGAATATCGTTCACCTGTTTCGTTTATAAGAAGTTATGCTTACCCCCCGCGCTAGGAAAAGTGCAAGAAGATATTATTACTTTTGAATGCATTATGTAACAAAAATATATTATTAAATAATTTTAAGTAGTACGCATTTCCAAGTGTTATTTGCTATAAAATTATTTCAGATGTAATAGTGATATTTTATTAACTTCTTTTCTTCATTTAAGTAAAAAATATATATATATGGAGCTGTCCATAAATGATGTCACACTTTTTCCAATATTTTTTACCCTTCTCCCCCCTTGTCACAATTTCACGAACCCCCCCCCCCCCCCTTCCCTCCAAGCGTGGCATCCTTTGTGGACGGCCCCTATATATATGGGAGTAATAAATGCATAATCATACTTGTATATCATTGCAAACGTATAAAAAGAAAAACAAAAAAATTGTAATAAAAAGAATTTTTAGACACTGATGACGATATCATTAGGAAGAGAGGATTGGTAGAATGATGGCGTATGATATCATAAGAGGGGGTGGGGCTTGTCGAAAATTGCCAAAAAGTTGACCGTTATAGATGTATTGCCTCTAAGAAGATACTTTTAATAAAAGTCTTTTGTCTGCAGTATAATACCCAATTTAAGCTGTTTCAGAGAAAGTGTAAATATAGGCAAGCTGATTATACTAAAATACAGAGACACAATAGTGGTGCGGGCGCAGACGGAGCCAGTTAAAGTAGGCTCTGGCAGGCTTTGTTCGCGCCATCAGTTACTGATGCGTCATTAACAACGTTTTTCGCACCAGGCGCGAAATACTGTTGCTGTGGCAATGCTTGGATATCGGAGCTTGAAATTAACTTCTGTTTTTTTTTTCCACAGGAGATTTCAATAATTTTTTCTGAATCAATTAAAAAAAAAATTTCATCTTTGATTCCATCCTGTGTTATGCAAAAACAGGTATATCGATGATAAGAAAATGATTTGTCTATATGTGGCATGTAAATTGCCTAATGACATTATGAGTACACATTTTGCTTATTAGAAAGAACAAACACATCAACCCTATGAGTTTGTTTTTTGTGTATTTTTCTTTTTTACTATCATAAAACATTTAATTCGCAATAAATACAAACCAAAGTATAACGATAACACTTTGTACACAAAAATCTCCGTATTTTGAATATTAAAATAAAATTTGTGTTTTGTAGATTACGCAGAAATATGTGTAAAAATAAAATATTACACAGATATGTGTGTAAGAATATTACACAGAAATATGTGTATTCCTGTACAATTTACACATTAAAGTGTGTATTTCAAGACTTATCAAGAATTTTTACACATTTGGACTTATCATCAAATTACACATTAAAATGTGTATTTTAAAATTTACACATTTTCGGCAATTTACACACCAATTTACACGTATAGAGAAATCGTTTTTGTATCATCGATATACCTGTTTTTGTGTGTAACTTTACACATTTTTTTAGAGTGTGTGTATTAAAACACGGCCGAGGCAACAAAAGCAATCCGGAATCGAAATAATTTATAGCTAACTTTTAATTAATAAAAAACCACCAATTTAACAGCAATTTCCTATCAAATTTAAACATTTTTCGTTATAGCAGCTGCCAACAATTAAAAATTAACAATAAAATCTTTTTTTTAATGTTCAACCCGTAATCGTGCGAGTTCTTTAACCAATGTGAGATATACATATCACGTACGCCACGGTGCAATACTAAAAAGCTGTAGCGGATATTATGATAATTCTTTTACCCCACATGCAAATAATTAGAAATATACATATAACGTGCGCGACGCTTCAATACTAAAAAGCTCCAGCGGGTAGTATGATAATTTTTTTACCTCAAATAATACCTACCCCTTGCAAATTATTAGAGATTATTTAAGTGCGCTTAATTATTATAATTTTTTTTTAAATAAAGGCAAACATTTTATCAGAAACATCAACAAAACTTTTTATTCTATTTATTCCCTTATTACAAAGATATCGTTTTATCATCTGTTGTCATAGTAACATGATAAATTAAGTTTAATTTTTAAAAAAGGCGCAGTAGTAGAAAAATATTTTACAAAATCGAATAGTTATTTTTAATTTTGGTTTTAGAATTAAATTCATGAACTCCCGTTCATAGAACGGGTTAAACAGCTAGTTATATATAGAGATGTATATGCACATATATATATATATATATATATTATTTACACTGTATTATTTTATAAATAAAGCATCATGTGATAGTATTTACTAGTACATAAACTATAAAAGTATGAAAAAATATAAAGACAAACTTAAAGAACACTTTTCAAATACAGTAGAACTCCAATTATCCGAATAAATTGGGACCATACCCATATATCATATTCAGATAATCAAAAATTCGGATAATTGGATTTTTTCCGAAAAAATGGTCTATTTTAATTAATTACTGTATGTATGTTGAAAATGGGAGAAAAAAATTATTTTTTAGGAAAAAGAGCTTTTAATTAATTAAGGCTGTTCTCAAATTCAAAAGGGCAACTTCCTGACATAAGTTTTAATATATTTTTGTTCGAAAATGCATGAAACTAGCCGGTGTTGTTCTTCAAAAATTATGTCATCGAGCTGTTTTTTCCATTTTTTTGCAAACTCAATAGATCTTTCAGAAAATAACGTCAAAGTGGACGTTTTGAACCGAAATTCCGCGCGAAAGTAGAAAAAATCACTCAAGAGCGGGCGAAAAACGGGTTTGTCACGTGATCGAAAACGCTTATAACTTAATGGGTAATTGATTGATCAAAAAATGGAAAAAAACTGTTCAATTCCAAATCGCTTCCATGACCAGCCTTTCCAATTTTATATCTTTCCGTTAAAAAATGAATTTGTAAATGTGTCAGAACGTTTTGGGCTTGTTGAGCAGCGCAGTTAACAACAGCCTTAAATGAAAAGGCAACATTTTTACATGTTAAGCGTACTTACAAGTGCTGTACATTAGTAAATTATGTATGCACCGTACTGTAAATGAAAGCCATTGTTTGTTGAACATCTTGGTCAATAGTCGGTTGACAGTCTTCATTCATTTTCGGGCAGTCAAGTGGCGCATCCGCTTGCTAGTGAGAAGTTGCATGTGATCACACTCGGGCCGACGCTCCATCCACTTCAACGAAGTTTCAAGGCCGGCAAATGCTTCACTACCTGATGGTCCCGTGTCTGCTTCATCTTTGACATTAAGGTCATCTTTTTCCTCGACACTTTCTTCTCTCACGCTTTCAATAAGTTCATTATCATTTAGAATTTGAAACCCAGGGTCTGACGAATCACACACCATCAACTCTCCTATATCTTCAGCACTAACTTCTGAACATCCAGGAATTTTCAAAAGAATGTTTCTGAATTCCTCAAGTGGCGCGTTCAATAGCGCGCGTAGACAGAATCATTATTTTGCGTATCGCAGTACGTTTCCGTCAGTTTTTTTTTTCTGAAATTCTGAAAGCGATTCGGATAATCAGCGATTCGGATAGTCGGAGTTCGGATAATTGGAGTTGTACTGTATCTTGTGGAATACGGGATTTATAAATCTAACATGGATGAATTGATTTATAACAATTTTGAATCGGCATCAAACGACTATAAAAATAAGATATAATTAAATTACTCAATATTAAGATATAGTTACTCATTTAACCTATTCTCCGTAAATTTCTGATGACAAAACAAATGAATAGCACTCACAAAATAAAGCAATCCTTGATAAGCACAAACTGTATTTATTATGAATTAGATGACTACTATGAACAACTAACAATAAAGATTAAGTTGTTTTGTTATAGATTCGATAGTGTATACCAATAAAAATATAACTCTGTCTGATATATAAACTACATTACGGTTGTGGTTTATATCTATATATTTTATTTATAAAATAAATATCAAAACTATGCAACTGAGTATCAAACGCACTAATATTTTCACAAATCTAATTTTCGAGATTTATTACGTAACTGTGAATTTACGTAAGTCGGGGGATGCTTGTGTACAGTGTCTCCGGTAAGACGTTAGTAAGTATTCAGCCTGCTTCTATCTCTCTTATATCAAAAGATTAAAATTAAAAAGCTTGGCCTGTCATATTTATTTAATCACAAAAATTTAATAATCTTGTAGTAGGAACTATCGCAAACGCTTTAGAGTCGCGGGTATGGGTGTGTAGCTTATCACAGTGATTGTGATTTTAAATGCATCACCGCACGTTCTATGCATTTTTTCAGATGAACCTTAACTGTAACCGAAATATTAATTTTTTGCAGGAACTGTAACAATATACTTTAATAATTCTTCGAATTAGAGCTATATTTATCATAATTTCACGTACCGAAACAATATTTATCATAATTTTATGAACCGAAATATTTTCCGGTTTGCTCCGGTACATTTCGAGCACTGGTGTTGTCAGTTTTGAAGTTTTCGTGATTAATTACGAAACTTTATTAACAGAACACCACTTTCCTCCTGAGAACATGTACAACATAAATGAGACTGGCTTGAGTCTTGTTATGGAAATCCCTGAACTTAAATTTAAAATTACACTATGTGCAAAACACTTAAAAGATGATAAAATATTTAAAAAGATGTTAAATTACTTTAATACTTCTTATTACTTTCAGCTATAAACACAACCTTCGTCAGAGAATACAAAAATACTTTTATTAACGTCTTATTTTCGAATTCCACGTACTTTGTGTCTAAAGGAGTGAAAGTGAAAGTCAATTTTTAGATCCGGAAAACATCGGAAAAATAAAGTACGGATATATAAACGGAAGTGAAATATTCCGTGTTTTATGATTCTTTAAGCAAACTGAGCCAAATTTGGGGTATGTTGTAGGATAAAACGTCATTACAAACAATATTTTTTTTTAGTAATAATTTCTATTGATTCATGGATAATTAAATCATGACAATTCTTTAAAGGGCATATACTTTCTGCATCTTCGAAATTAACTTGTATATTCAGCTTCTGGTTAAGTTTTGACAGGGCTGTTGTTGGGCGGTTGTACTTCAAATGTCTCGAATGTTCTTTAATACGATCTTTAAGTTTACGAGAAATCATTCTTATGTATTTGAGATAAATATTTTCTATTTTCAGTGGAATTACATATACTCCAGAAACTTCATCTTTCGGGATCGGGTCTATTTTGGCACTAAGTAGTTTTTAGCTCACAGGCTATCAAATACTGAGACCTAATGTGCCTGCCGGTTCTGTACGTATGTACGTAACGCGATAACTCTTGATAGAAACATCCGATTTGCTTCAAATTTTTTTTCTAGGTTCATTCTGATAAGGCGCTTCCCTGATTAGTTTTGGGGGTTCATTGGTTAAGGATAAAGGGTAAAAGGGGGTAGATCCCCCCCTTGATTTAGATAAAAGGGTTTTTCATGGAGAATTATTCGATTTGCTCCAAATTTGGTATACCGGTTTATTATGTTAAGGAGCTTCCCTAATTAGATTTGGAGGTTCTTTAGTTAATTATAAAGGGAGGAAAGGGGGTTATTGCCCTCTTAATTTAGATAAATGGGTTTTTCATGCAGAATTATTCAATTTGCTCCAAATTTGGTATACCGATTTATTATGTTAAGGAGCTGCCTTGGTTAGATTTGGAGGTTTATTGGTAGAGTATAAAGGGTGGGAGGGGCTAGCCCTCCACCCCCACTTAATTTAGATAAATGGGTTTTTCATACATAATTATTCGATTTGCTTCAAATTTGATATACCGGTTTATTCCAATATGGCGCTTCCTTCATTAGATTTGGAGGTTCATTTGTTAAGTATAAAAGAGGGAAAGGGGGGCAAGTCCCCTCCCCTTAATTTAGATAAATGGATTTTCATGCAGAATTATCCAATTTACTTTAATTTTTTTTTCTAGGTTCATTCTCATAAGGAACTTTCCTGATTAGATTTAAAGGTACATTGATTAAGCATAAGGTGGGAAATGGGGGAGCCAATACCACCCTTAATTTAGCGAAATGGTTTTTTTCATGCTGAATTATCTGATTTGCTTCAAATTTGGTATACCAGTTTATTATGTTAAGGAGCTTCCCTGATTAGATTTGGAGCTTCTTGGTTAAGTATAAAGGTCCTGTGAGCTAAATGGCATCAGTTTAACTGGGCACTTTTCTTTTTATTTCAATTTTACTGGAGGAGTGGCGACTAAGTTTACGCCAAAGCGAAAAAGTGGATGTCTGAGTTTTTCGAAAAGTCCTGGTATGTACTCTATTTTGCAATATCTCATATTACTCAGTGGCGTTTTTTGTATTTTCATGCGGTTTTGAGATATATATCAGATATGCGAATGATTTGTCCCGAAAGGCGAGCAACTAGGTTATAACGGTTTTGAAATATGGGAAATGACGTCGGAATTAATTTAATGTTACAATTCGTTAAAGCCTTAAATTATGAAATCTGTTTTTCTAAAATAATCATTTAATACATTTTAGCAACGCAATGCTCTTGTCTGCTATTGGGTTATAATTTTCGATGAATTAAAAAAAAATGTCGACTTGAAAACATCATTAAAAATTGAAATTGCTTCAGTAGTTCTCGAAAAAAATGTTCATGAATGTCAGCTGGTATGCATCGTCGCCCAAGAACAACAGTAGGATATGATTAAAAATTGAGTTTCGAGTAAATTCGATTTTAAAATTTGCCGTTTTTTCAATGCTAAATATTTTAGGCGGTAGCTCATATGTATTTTTAAAAAAATTACAGCTACTCTAACTTTCGGTTATATTTCGGGTGGCGTTTGTAAAAAATTAATTGACACGATAGAAGAAGAATTAAATTAACTTGTCCTACTGCTGCTCTTAACGTTTCTGATAATATAGGGTAAATTGGGTGAAGATGCCGTAGTTTTTGACTTTATTGTTTTAAAAATCGCCTGCTGTTTTTATTTGTTATTCATTGATTTTTTGTTGAAGTTTGCACACTTATGTATCATTTAAAAGCTTATTTCCTTTTACAGATATTATATAAATGATAAAAAATTTTGTTTTTGTAAACACTTGCATTTCGGTATCTTACCCATACCTGTGGGTAAGATGGCCAATTATCTTGGGGTAAGATGCCTTGTGGAGCTTCAATGTAAACAATAATTTTTGCGAAGCAGTATAAAACATAATGGGACGAATAAAAGTAACTTTAATATTTTAGACATACTAAAGTTGTTAATTTACTTAATATTAGGAAATTACAAAAATATGAATGTAACAAACGTTTCAATTTAATAAAAGGACAAACTAATATTTGGATAAAAAGTTACGTTCTACTTTACATTTAAAAGAATTATGGCTCTTAAGTATGCCTATTTTTAAACATTATAATAAGTTTAAATACGATAAAGCCACTGTGATGAAGTATGCTTGCGCAGATTTTTTACTGGAGTTTTTCATATGTCCCTTTGTTCTTTTCAGCTATATCTCAGACCTGCCACAGACTGCAAATTTGTTTAGGCACTTTGAGCAACTTTTATATAACCAACAGTTTCAATGAATGCATGTGATTCAATCACATTTTTCAGAGGTTTTATTGCACTCAGCTAGACACTCTTAACACTGATTCTGATTCACTTTAAAAAATCCTCATCTTCTGAATTTTGGTAGGAAATTTAATCCGTTATCTTTTCAAAGCAGATCAAATTAGTGTGTTTTTAGAGTCTGCAGTGTCTTGATGGAGGTTGGGGAACGCAGCTCGTAGGAGGCAGAAAACCCTAGTTATCTAAAACTATATTATATTCTACCGATATTTATATTTATTAAAATCATTCATAACTGCATTTAACATCAAATTTTTAACAATGATTAAAATTAATAATTATTTATAAGGCCAATAAAGTTTACTTATAAGGCAGAATACATATAGAAATCTTTCAAATTATGTTCACCTTAGATTTTAATATTTCTTTATGTCATTTTAAACATTTAGACAATTTATAATTTTAACTAATGATATTTTTAATTAGTTGTTTAAAATCACGATTTAATCACGAATTTAAATTATCTGATTAAACTTGTTGACAAGTTAGTTAATATACAAGAGTAGTTTATACAATGAAGAACAACCAGACGTTTGACCGCAACGGAAAATAACCGGCATCTTACCCCAAGGGAAAACAATCGGCATCTTACCCCGAAAAACTTTCGTCGACTCACCCCAAAGTATTGGATAAGACGTCGGTGCCCCCACTGACGTGAAGAAGCGGGAACCGGCCACTATTTATACTTAGCAGAAAGGCCAGGTTCAGTACTCTCTAAAAACATCAGATTTATTTATCTGGTGTTTAAAATAAAACTTATATAGGCAAATAAAGAAGTCACGTAAAAGATTTCGGACACTTAAAAGAAGCGTTTTGACGAAATAGCAATAAAAAAGTACCACTTAAAATTTTTTTTAAAGAACGCAAACGGAAATTAAAATATCAGTAGGGAACTCTCTTCCTTACAACTGAGCGGCGTTTCCCTAGAGCGCCGGCGCATATGAAAACTACGTGATTCGCCATCTTGTACAACATGGCATCTCACCTCAAGTTACCCTATTAGTCCAAGAGCTGTTAAACATTTTAGGGAAGGTATTTGAGGCAACCTGGAAATTTGTGCAACACTTCTTTTGTAATGGCTGAATACAAAATCGAATGTCTGGCCCAAAAACTGTGCCAGACACGTGTCAAGTGCCATTTTTTGACTACCCCCCCCCCCCCCAAAAAAAAAAAAAAGGTATTTGAGGCACGCTGAGATTGAGACAGAATAATATTTATACTTAGAAAAAAATATTTTGAAAACAACAGACACTTTAGTCGGCCCAAAAACTGTGCCAGACACGTGTCAAGTGCCATTTTTTGACTACCCAAAAAAGGTATTTGAGGCACGCTGAGATTGAGGCAGAATAATATTTATGCTTAGAAAAAAATATTTTGAAAATGACAGACACTTTAGTCGGCACAAAAACTGTGCCAGACACGTGTCTGGCACAGTTTTTGGCCACGATCCTTCAGCCTGACATTCGATTTTGTATTCAGGCATTACAAAAGAAGTGTTGCACAAATTTTCAGGGTGCCTCAAATACCTACTCAAAAATGTTCAACAGCTCTCCTACTAATAGGACAAGAACGGCGAACCTTTTCACATCCACACAATTTTTCAAAAAATATATTTTACGTGATTGTGGCGTACCAACAATAAAATATTTTAATGGATCAAATAATAAAGTATCAAAGTTATTTACAATTTTGTCTTTAGCATTAAAAAAATAACGGGTAATATTTGATGTTATACTTTAGAAATTTATTTTTAAAATATTATTTCTGTTGTCTCATTTCAGATGCCAAATAATTTATATCAGCTTCGCACTTAGTTATTTTTAAGAGAACTAGGGGCTCTGCCCCCTACGAGCTACGCTCGTCAACCCCCCTTCAGACACCGCAAACTCTAACAGCACGCTAATTTGATCGCCTTTAAAAAGATTTCGGAAGATTGAATTATATTTTGAATCTGACAATTATAATCTGACGTAATTTTCACCAAACTTTTCTTTCTCTTTTTAATATTCACGTCAAAATACTTTTGTTAGAAATGAAATATTATGATCATCTTAAAATGTCAAGTAAATGTCTCGCGCAATTTTTAAATTAAAACTGTTTTGCAATATTATTTTTTGTTCATTTTACGTAATAAGTGTAATATGACGTAAATTCTCCTATTTAGGACTTCTAACGCATGTTACTGAATTTATTATTTTACAATATTCTTTCTCATTTAAAATTCACGTGTAACTATAGTTTTTATGACGTAATTTTTAAGGAGTTCCTGCTTTTTATATTTTTTGTTTATAATAGTCACGTGTAAAATAAATTTTTAATTAGAAGCAAACATTACTGTTTGCTCTGTTTATACAGTTGGCAACAGTATAAATTAATACAATTTTCTAAAATTTGTAAAAAATATCTCTCGAAATGCTGAAAATTTGAATTTAAAATAGAAATAAAACCTCGAAAAATTATTCAAATTAAAAAACTAACTGCAATCTGCACACCGGGAAATTCTGACGCATAAAATGATCTAAAAATGATTAAATTCCTATGTACAGTTTTTGCTCCTATAAAACTTTTTTAATGGAACGATTTTGTCCAACTTTGGCATTAAATATCTCTTAAAATAATTCTTCGATTTGAAAACTGTCTGCATCAGCGTGTTTATCAAACATTTTTCTATAATACTACCGATTTTCATATTTTTGTGTGCAACAGTTTTTTTAATATTAACGAAGAAAGACCTCCGGTCACAAAAAATTCAAAACCGGCGGCGGCGGCGGCGGTGACAGCGGTAGTTACTTTTTTTTAGAATAGAGAGATGCAAGCTGAATTAGAGTCATTTGACAAGATTTTTTTTACTTGAATTTTTCATATTATTTATTTCTGAAAAGAATGTCTCGCATAAAATATTGTCAAAATAGCAAGCACCAGAATCTGCAGCTTTCAGTGTCTGGAATTGAATTCCAAGTTATTATAATTTTACCACTGGCATTTTTTCTTATAATGACTTTTAATCTTTATTTTGCGATAATCTCCTAATTCTTAAAATTTTGTGAGCCAATACTGAGCTAGATTTGGATGCATTAAGTTGTATTTTCTTCAATCAGCATGACAATGACACCCAACCGAACTAATCGAATTCAGATGAACAGAAACAACATCTAGATTAATTAACCCTTAAATGCGCGATTTTTTATTTTGTTTCGAAAAAATTATATATGATTCTCAGAAAGGTTTATTACACAGTAAAAATAATGAAAAAAAATAACAGATGCACATCTGTATGCACATCTGTAATACAAGTAAAAACTACTGTCGTGTGGCTGTTTTACGCTAAAATATTGCAAATTAGTAAATATTTTAAGACGTATGTCTCCAAATACCTTATTTTATATAATTATTTATTTTGTAAAACTTTAACTTTAACCCTTTAATTTTCATAATAGAATACATTCTAGAAATTACGTAGTTCAGAGAATCTGACTTTACACCAGAAAGTTTCAATGGTTCATTTCGCTTTATTTAAATACGGAATGTCTGTTATTAATGAAAGTAGATATTGCTATTTTAATTTTCTGGTGTGAATTAGGTATCTACGAATTAAAAAAAAAATCTATTAAATTCAAAACACTGTTGTTTGCATGTATGCAAAGCTGCGCACTAAAGGATTAATGCATTTTGTAAAATTCTACTAATTCTGATATAGAACCTGAATCTATGCTGTGCCAAAAATAATCTGCAGCGTGCCACTTATGGCACGCATGCCATGTTCACCGTCCCTGATATAGGATATCGAGCAAGATATTTTAACCTGAGAAAATCAGTTATTTATAATGGACATCATTAAGAAGTGTTGTGTAGTTTTTGCGCCGTTTCTAACTCATCAACGACATTCAATGAAAAAAATAGTAAAACAAAGCAGTTCAATTAAATACTCTATAGCAATTTTTAAAACTTCTAAGCATCGCACATTTTCGACTTTTATACCGTCGTATTGGGAAAAAAAAGTTCTTTTAAATGCCTTTTGTTTGAAAACTGAATCTCCATTTATTTTTGAAATATTAATTTTTTTGTAGTTTTTGGAGCCATTTGCTTAATATTGGCAACGAAAGTACTCCATTTCTGCAGAAAGTAAAGAAAAAATAGTTCTAAAATAATAATTATGTATTTTTGTTGCCATTTTCTCATAACAACCGAAAGAAAATGTAATTACTAGAAAACAGGAATTCTGCTTTTTCAGAATTTAGTGTCGCCCCCCGATGAAAAAAAAAATGTATATATATAAATAGTACAAAACATATTTCAATTTTAAGACTTACAGCACACGCTTTTATTTTATGTAGAATGACGTCATTCGCATCCGCTTAAGAATTCAACGTTAACGATCCACTCTTAAACATCTACAGTAAAGTAGGCATAGGACGTCACTATCGCGAATTATTACACAAATGCAGCAAAAAGATGCCGTCATTAAAGAAACGGGACAACAACAACAACAAAAAAAAAAAGCCGGCTGTCCAATGATTGATAGGCCTTCATTTGTTTGTAACATTAATGTAGATATTTAAAATTAAATATAATTTATAATAGCTCCATTTTTTAACAGAAATCATTCGTTTATATTTTTTCAAAATAGCACGTATGTTAATTATATTTTCTTTCGGTTGTTATGAAAAAATGAAAACAAAAATATATAATTATTATTTTAGAACTATTTTTTCCTTTACTTTCTACAGAAATGGAGTACTTCCGTTTCATGTATTAAGCAAATGGCTCCAAAAACTACAAAAAAAATGAATATTTCAAAAATAAATGGAGATGCAGTTTTCAAACACATTGCATTTAAAAGTACTTTTTTTCCCCAATACAACGGTATAAAAATTGAAAATGTGCGATGCTTAAAAGTTTAAAAAATTGCTATAGAGTATTTAATCGTACTGCTTTGTTTTACGGCTGGCATCTGTAAGGTAACGTTATTTTTTGGAGTCTACACAAAATAAGCTGGGAGAAAGAAATAGCATACCGTACCGGGGGCTAAAAAGTTTTAGTGTAATTTTTCTATATGGAGATAAAGAATAATTTAGTAAATATTTAGTGAAAGTACCAATGGCGCCAACTTACATGGGACCATGGGGCGCGGCGCCCACCCAATAATTTGATCTCTCCGCCCAACCAATTCCAATTGATTTAATTTATAATTTATTTTTTTAATTATTTAATCGCTGAAATGAAATTTCGTTTGATTAACGTTCTCAAAATAGTAAGGACATAAATTAAGACTTACAGGAGCACTGAAAACCCCATTCAGCGGATGTAGAGTTGAATTTCTCACGAAAACAAATTTGCTGCATATTTTGCCATATATTTCGAAGTCTTCAATGGATAAATCACTTAGGTGACTAAAATGTATGCTTTTCTTGACATTTAGTTTTTTGCACTTTCAATAGTTAGCAATTCTAATGCTATTTAAAATAAATATTAATTTATTTATAAAGAAGAAGTTATAAGAATATAATTTGATAAAATTATTTATAAAATTATAATTAAATTATAACAATTTATAAATTTGCTTCGTAAAACATAATTTAATTTCGAATTGTCATCTTTGATCATTCTCTCCTCGCTCCTCTCTCTCCATACACATACATACACACCAAGGGAAAAGTTGCCTATAATATTAGTGAGCTTATAATTAGACCCTAGGCCTCCCTTCCTGCTTTTCGGTGTCTTTAATTCGTGTAATTTCCCTTTTAAATTTGTCCGGATTTAATTTTTGAATTTTTTTTTTTTTCTTCAAGCTGGCTTCCTCAAAAGAGTCAGAATAAGTAGAAGAAAAAGGGCTGCGGAAAAAGGGCTGCGAACTTATTATTAATAATTTGAGCCCACCCAATATTTTAGAAAAGTTGGTGCTACTGGAAAGTGCTACAAAATTCTCAATAAGTGTGTCACTGAGAGCTTGAAAAAGTCTGGGTATCAAAATTCTCAAAAATATGCATTTTACATTTTTTGCTAATAAAATACTACAAAGCTAATTCAATTAAAAAAAGCGAACCGCTTATTTCTACGATAATTACATCAGCTAATATTACAATTTTTCTGGGGTTTTTTTTTTTTTTTTGTTTTTTATTATTATTATTATTATTATTATTATTATTATTATTATAGTTTTGCCCTGTCTTTAACTGAAACTCAAAGTCCATTTATCTCAGAATGGATTTCCTCATTATTTCTCGAGTTTAAAATGATATAATTAAACTTTTTCCAGATCCATGTATGAAATTTTGTACAGATTTTTTATGTTATGTTTTTAAAAAACTGTTTTCAGGATTAGTCAATTCATGTGAAATTATTTAAAATATACTCGTCGAAGTAAAAATCACTCTTAAAATTGCTCTTTTTTCATTTTTAAATTTATTATAAATTTTGTAACTTGTAAAGTGTTGTTTCATTAGATTTTTATAAATCTCGAAGACAAAATAATAAAAAATCTTTTTTTGCACACAATAGAGAAAATAGAAATGAAATCGGACAATTGGTTCATGAGTAATATAAAAAATTAAATGAGTACAAAATTTTAAATTAAAAAAAAATTAAACCGTATTTCAAGATTTTAAAAATCTTTCACATCATAAGTAATCTTTATAGAAACATACATTGCAGAAAAAAATGCATTAAAATGTATCTATAAATAAAGAAAATAAAATTTTTGACAAACTGGACCCTTTAAGTGTGGCTGCAAAATGGCCTCGTGTGTTTTGGATTGGTATAGCATAGCTGCCAACTCTTACACTTTTTGTACCAGAAAAAAATAATAGAAATATTTGTCTTATTTAATATTTGTCTTATTAGCAGATTACGGCGATTAAAAAAGGTAAAATTTACTATTAAATTTTTGTGGTACAAGAAAGCATAAGATGTTGGCAGCTGCGGTAGAGTAACATAAAATCTTGCCTTTTTCCTTCGTAATTTGAACATCACCAATGGCTGAGCGGTTCTGCTGTCGAAGTTGGTAGACGGGAGGTGCTGGGCTCGATCCCAATCGCGCCCGTCGGCCTAATCGTTCGGAGTTTTCGTGGTTTTCTTCGAGCCATGAGTTTCCATGCGTAAATACAGGTTAGGTTCCCTTAGAAAGACTCCCACGGAGGGCACCTCTCCCCCCCCTCGTGCCTATGTCCCTATTGTAGATAATCGGCCGTCAAAAATCAACCAACCAACCTTCGTATTTTGAACCTGACACAGAATTTTTATTTGCCAATTGAACTAAATATTTCCCTCTTGTTAATGGCTTCACTCACTGCGCCTTTATTTCAATGAAATAACGATAATCTACAAAAAGCACTTGTAATAGAATATTTGCATCAACTTTTTAATCATACAATATCATACACAGATGATCAAGTCCAGACCCCAGACAAGAGAAAGCCAGCAACATGGGACACACAATAAGATATCTGATTTAACCTAGTGTTGCGCTGAACGAAGATGACTTTTAGAACGTTTGAAACACTAAGTTATGTTTTACATAAAATATATGCGACGCAGGACCGAAACTAGCCTTTTTTTGCGTCCGTGGCAAACATGGATTTTGGCGCCTCCCCTCCCCCTTCCAAAAAGTATATTTACAAAGAGAATTTTAATAATTTTCTAATAGACGACTTATTTTAAAATTTAAAATATGTAATCATAAAATATGTAATACTGAACTACGTAATCTACAACGGCGGATCCAAGGGGGAGGTCACGGGGGTCATGACTCCCCTCTGAACACCAACAAAAATATTCTAAAGCTCATTTTTTAAATGAAATGTACAGTAGAGCCCCGCTTAACCGAGTATCCGGTTTAACAGAGTTATTTTCTTTTGATGGACTGATGGCTTCCATTATTATGAAACAGCCATTATAAATGAAGTGTTAGGTGAAAATGAAAGAGCAGTGGTAAAAAGTTGCCATTTCCCCCCCATTCTGACCAGAAAATCAGAGTTCTAACATTTTATGGCTGCTCTTTCATCTTCACCCAACACTTCATTTATAATGGCTGTTTCATAATAATGGAAGCCATCAGTCCATCAATAGAAAATGATACATTCCAAAGGTATAATCCTTCATTTGGTGCCCCTTCGTTCTGGCGCCCAGGGCACGTGCCCCCCCCCCCCCCCCCCCCCTAGTTTCGGCCCTGATGCGACGACATAAAAAAGTCCTAGCACTGTACTAGATGCAAAAACAGTTTCTAATACCAATAAATTAAAATACTCATTTCCGATTTTTTTAGGTGTCTTAATGTTGCTCTGATGCAACTATATGTGATTTTGCAATTGTTTACATCTTCTTAGTGCAATTTTAGATTTTAATAGAAATCACTATTACGAATGCAATAATTCAGGTTTGGAAAGAAATCAGTATTGCCAGTTGGATATTTTTAATTTAAATACAGAATGCTACAACTTTTTTCAAATTTTAATATTCACTTTACCTAATAACAAATTAAACAGTACTACAATAGGCAACAATGAAGAAAATGTCCAAGTGTGATAATAGTCTTTATATTACAAACCTGTCAATAGGTGACTCCACCAAACAATAGAATGAAGCGAATTGTAAATCTCCGATGTAAATCTAAATATGCTTCATTAGTTTCTTAATATTTTGAGTCTATATAAATTTGTATGTAAGTAATTATGATATTAGATTAACAGCTCGAAATTTTGATTTTAAATAATCGTTTCGTCGCCACAGAATGCAAAGAACTCAGTTAAAGTTTAGTGCTGCCATCTGGCGCGTATAAGTAAAGATACACTTAACATTTATAAAGTTTTCCTATAAATTGACATTACTTTAATATACATTTTTCTTTTGTTTAATCTTAGTTTATTTCGCCTGTTTTAATAATTTTTAGAGTAATTATTCAGTTATTAATACGCAAATACTGAATACATAATAAATTAACATCTTGAAATAACATACTATTTCTAGTTGCTAAAAGGTGTCAAATTAAAACTTTAAAAAAATGTAAAAATAGTATTACAGTAAAACCTCCTTAAAGCGACTACGTTCCGTTCGTATAAAAATTGGTCGCTCCGCGAGGTAGTCTCTTAATGGAGGTCATGTTTAAATCTAAATTTTAATTGTTGAAAAAATGGTAACAATTAACGTTACTAAAATTTATTTTTCACATTAGGAAAAAATATAAAAAATTAAGTATCAAAACAAAAGTTAATTACAGAAGTTAATTTTGCAGAGTTTAAAAAATGAATACATTGACGTTTGCTTTGATTTTATGGGTTTATCTTTCATAACTTTTATTTCCAAATCCTTTCAAAGTTCAGTAGATAAATGCATTTTTTTTTTCTTTTTTAAGACGGAGCAAATATATATATATTTGTTACGACGATTATGACGATTTCATAAATAATGACGATTTCATTAATAATGACGATTTCATTAATTTATCTATTTCTTTTAGAGTTTCCTGACAGAACAGGGCAGGGGAGTTTATGGACCGTTATTTTTAATCTGTCATCAGAGTTAAATTCGTTGCATAAAAAGACACATGGGGGTGTTAATTAAGTGTTTACACTTCAAAGTTACCGGAATAATAATAATAATATATATAGATATAAACTTAGTTCAGAAGTTTGATGAAACATGCCCTCTCCGGAATTATTTCTCTAATAAAATCTTTTCAAATGACCAGGAAATAGCGCGATTTGTTTAATTTTTTCCAAAGAAATTGGTCGCTCATGGAGGGAGTTAAACTGGGATGGTCTCTGAAGCCTATGGGAATAAATTTCGTTCCATGAAATAATGATCGTCCAGGGAGGTGGTCGCACAGAGAGGTTTCACTATATTTGACTGTTTGCATGTTTCGATTCTACCCGAGTCATTTTCAAAACAAATAAATAAAAATATTCTAAAATTAAATGATCTATGATGCAATGATCATTCATTTTTTCACGTACTCTTCTTCTATTTTATGCCCACTATTTTTTTTTTTTTTTTTTTTTTTTTTTTTTATTATTTTACTTGGATGTTTATTTTTATTCTTGTAACCGTTGCTCGAGACATAATTTCGGTAGTTAAATGATGCTGCATCGTTACATATTGAATTTTTGCGTGCTAGAATCTCTATAGTTTATCTCATAATGGATGGATAGTATAGACTGGTGGGAAAAATTACCTTACTTTAATTGACATTTATTTGGATGATTTCTTCTTGGTATAATCTTGCTAAGGTTGTATTTTTTACATTATATTTAATATCAACTACTTGCTCCTTTTTCTATACTTAAATTTGCTGCTAGTCGTGCCAAAATATAGTAATTCTCTGATCCGTCTGTAAATATAAACATAAATAAGTAAATATAAACTTAAAATCTACAAAATTTTTCTATAAACTGAAATTACTTTAATATAAAAATTTTAAAAATCTTAATTTATTTCGAGTGTTTAATAAATTTTAATTATCAAAAATCATTAAACATAAATACTAATTAGGATTTGAAATGAAAGTACAACAGCAACAAAGAATAATTCTAAAAATAAATTTTGCATTTCGATTTCTCCTTGGAAAAAAGAACTACATAATATTCCTTTGTTTTCTGAAATTTTTTGGTAAAATCATTTTAAAATGTTGAAAAATGAACTGGAAAAATTCTAAAAAAATAATGCTAAAATATTTTTGTATTTATTTGATAAAATGTAAACGTACTAAATATGGGAATATCCATATGTGGAAAAATGCATAAATATATGTTTTATCTAAATTTATATAAATTAAGCTTTTTATTGTATATCATATACAGTGAAACCACCCTGTGCGACTACCTCCATTAAGCGACCACCTCCCTGAACGACCATTTTTTCATGGAACGAAATTTATTCCCATAGGTTCAATACTAATTTTACCTCCATTCAGAGACCATCCCAGATGAACTTCCTCCCTGAGCGACCCATTTCTTTGACGAAAATTCCGTTTTTTCCTGGTCGCTTGAAGAAGGTTTTATTAGAAAAATAATTCCGGAGAGCGCATTATTCATCAAACTTCTAAACTAAATTAAAATTTTTTTCCCCGGTAACTTTTAAGTGTTTAAACCCCTTTGTGCCTTTTTAGACAATGAATTTAACTCTGGTGACAAATTAAGAATGACAGTCAATAAATTCCCCTGCCTCATTCTGTCGGAGAATTCTCAAAGAAATAGATAAATTAATGAAATCTTCATTATTTGTTCCCGTCCAAAAAAAAAAAAAAAAAAAAAGTGCATTCATTTACTGAACTTTGAAAAGATTTGGAAATAAAAGTTATAAAAGATAAAACCGTAAAATCAAAGCAAACGTCAATGTATTCATTTTTAAACTCTGCAGTAATTAACTGATGTGATTAACTTTTGTTTTAATATTTAAATTTTTACATTTTTTCCTAATGTGAAAAATAAATTTTATTAACATTCATTGTTAACTTTTCCCATCAATTAATATCTAGATTTAAACATGACCTCCATTAAGAGACCACCTCTCGGAGCGACCATTTTTATTGGAACAGAACGGGGTCGCTTTAGGGCGGTTTTACTGTATTGATAAGTTAAAATTGATTAAATAAAATCAAATTTATTTTTAGTTATCATTTTATAAACTAACTTAATACAATAACAGCTCTCTTTCTTTTTTTTTATTCTTTTCATTTCTTTCTTTATTTTATTGTATTTTTGTAGAATTTAACAAGTCATGATTTCATGACCATTTCAAGCAATAGAAAATAATCACCATGGGCTAGTATGTTATTACTTTGATAAATATTTTATTTAAATTACATTATAAAAAGTATAAATTAATAAATTATTATTGATTATAAATTAGAATATAAGAAATTTAAAGAAATATAAATTAAATTTTACAAATTAATTTTATACAACTACTTAAAACAATTCTCGTATATACGCCAAAGTACCCGGCGTTGCATGGAATTTTAAGAAAGTTTGTTTTGAAAAACCAATTTCAAAATTTAACATACGACATAAAAAAAGTCGAAGTGTTTTACACACGAATCAAATGAAAACCCAATATAAAAATGCATAAATTGATGTAACAGACGCAAAATATTACAGCTATAAATGAACTTATTTCCATTCATCAATGGAGCAATAACGTTAAAATACGCCAATATTTCCATAATCGAGTTTTTACCATACTTCAATGCAATTTTTCACACATGTAGGACGTTATATATTCACCACGTCCTTTATATTTCCAATAGGACGTAATATTCCATATTTTTATTCGTCAAATTAATTAAATAATTATAATTTTTCACATGGAAATCATAAAACAGAAAAATTATGACGTAATATCCCCTTTTGTTTTTAATTCCTCAAACTATTCATTTTATTTTCATTTGTCAAGTGGAAATCTTGCAGTAGAAAAGTTATGATGTAATATTCCCTTTTTTTAAATTTGTCAAACCATTTATTTCATTTTTTCACGTGGAAATTTTGCAATAGAAAAGTAATTGCTGCGGTAAGAATTTTATGGTGGATTTTTGATTGTTGGCAACAGCTATAACGAAAAATGTTTCAATTTGATTGGAAATTGCTGTTAAATTTGTGGGGTTTTTTATTAATTAAAAATTAACTATAAGTTATTCCGATTCCGGATTACTTGAGTTGCCTCGGCCGTGTTTTAATACACATGTACGCAAAATTTCACAATTCTGGCTTCTAAACTGTTCATTTGTATAGCATTACAGACTGACAGATAGACAAATTTTCATTTTTATATATTAGATTGATATTTGATAATAAATTACATGAAAAAATTCCATACAATACGTTTTTGTTTTTAAAATAAATTACTAGCATATTTATTTCACACAAATTTTATATAATACAATTTAATTTAGTGCATTAGAACGACATAACTGTATTTTATTATTCTTTCCATAGAGTGCGACAGCATTAAACGATACTATGTTAGCCAGAAAAGCTTTCAAGAACTTCACTTCCAAGAGCACAGAGAATATTCAATGATGCGCAGAAAGTATGCGCAACGGTTCAAGAGCCCAGGGATCTAGTTGCAGTAGAACTCCTAAAGGACAATACTGCTGCAACAGGCTGCAATGCTCCTTTGCTGCAACAGGTTGCCATAATCTATCGAGGTAACTAGTAACCTAGGATTAACCTTGTGGCGGATTCTTTTCATCAGATCATAAGAAGTAAGTGCGTCAGGTTAATTTATCACTCTAAATATTGACTTTACTAATATTTTTTAGATGTGTATAATATCAGATTAGAAATGACTATTTGTTTTATTATTTTTATTTGTTTTATTATACTTCGCAAAATGTAGTATTTTATTCGCAAAGCACAGTTGCTGTTTTGTTTTTTTCATTGAACTTGTGAAATAGGCTTAACATATCAAATCAGTAGATTAAAAAATTTAAGTGTCCATTATTTTATGTAAATAATTTAAAAGCAAAATTAACATTTTTTAGGAAATTCAATCAAAGTTTGTTGAATATAATCCTATTAAAGCCAGGGCTCTAAATGTACCGGAGCAAACCAGAACGTTAGTTATGACATATATTGATGTAGTAGTTGATTCGCAAAACGCAATTGCTGTTTTTTTTCCCCATTGAGCTTGTGAAATAGGGTTAACATATCAAATCAGTAGATTACAAAATTTAAGTGTCCATTATTTTATGTAAATAATTTAAAAGCAAAATTAACATTTTTTAGGAAATTCATTCAAAGTTTGTTGAATATAATCCTATTAAAGTCAGGGCTCTAAATGTACCGGAGCAAACCAGAACGTTAGATATGACATATATATTGTTCCGGATTCTGAAATTATGGCAAATATCTTTCCAGTTATACATATATAGCTCCCTGTAACTTTTCTTTTACTATGTAGAATCTTGAATGGATTTCTTAACTGTTCTTTTTTTTACGGTTAGATATAAATTTGTTTATACTTTCAAACAAATATTTTAGTCAACAATCATTTTGAAATAGCGTTCAGGCAAGTGAATTTTTCTATTTCGAGTCCTGATTACAGTTATCATCTGGTTCATTAACAAAACTTTTATTTTTAGTGAAAATAATCTTACTTTTTTATTGATATTTCATTTTATAACTAAGCGAAGTTAGGCTTAAATTATTTTTATGCATTTCAAAAAATAAACAATTGCTTTCTTTCATTATTTAATGCGTATGTATTCATTTCATTAACACATTCTTTTTTTCTTTTCTTTTCTGAAAAACAGGTAAACGACTATAAATAAATTTCTCCTTAACCATGATTTCTGTTAAATAACTAAGGAAAATATACTTTTCCATTATGCCATTGACAACATTCCATAAAAAGAAATAATTCCTTTTTTTCATTATTAGGCACATATGTATTCATTTCATTAACACATTCTTTTTTCTTTTTTTTTCTGAAAAGCAGCGAAATGGCTATAAATAATTTTTTCTTTAACCATGATTTCTGTTTGATAACTAAAAAAAAGGTTACTTTTCCATTATGCCATTGATCATTTTACATAAAAAAAAGTAATTTCTTTCTTTCATTTTCATTATTTAGCACACATGTATTAATTCTATTAACTCATTATTTTTCTTTCCTTTCGGCAAAGAAGCTAAATGACTATAAATAAATTTCTCTTTAAGCATGATTTCTATTAGATAGCTGAATAAAGGGTACTTTTCCATTATGCCATTGACCACTTTCCCTAAAAAAAGTAATTCCTCCTTTTCACTATTTGCATATATGAATTCATTTCATTAACACATTCTTTTTCCTTTTTTCTCTGAAAAGCAGCTAAATGTCTATAAATAAATTTCTCTTTAACCGTGAATTATGTTAGATAACTGAATAAAGGATACTTTTCCATTATGCCATTGACCATTTTATATAAGAAATTCCTTTCTAGCATAATTTTCAACATATGTAGTCATTGCTTAACACATCCTTTTTTCTTTTCTTTTTTCTAAAGAGTAGTTAAATGACTATAAATAAATTTCTATTTAACAATGAATCCTGTTAGATAACTATAAACAAAGGGTGCTTTTCTATTATGCTATTGAGCATTTTACATAAAAAAGTAATTCATTTATTTCATTATTTAAAACATGTGTTTTCATTTCATTAACACAGCCTTTTTTTCTTTTTTTTTTCCTAAAAAGTAGCTAAATGACTATAAAAAAATTTCTCTTAAACCAAGATTTCTGTTTGATAACTAAAAAAAAGAGTACTTTTCCATTATGCCATTCACCACTTTCCATAAGAAAGTCCTTTCTCGCAATTTTTACAACATATATATTCATTTCATTAGCACATCCTTTTTTCTTTTTTTTTTCTGAAAAGCAGCTAAATGGCTATGAATAAATTTCTCTTTAACCATGATTTCTGTTAGATATCTCAAAAAAGGGTTACTTTTCCATTATGCCATTTACCACTTTCCATAGAAAAAATAATTCCCTTCTTTCATTTTCATTATTTAGCACACATGCATTAATTCCATTAACACATTCTATATATAACTTTTTTTTCTGCAAAGCAGCTAAATGACTATAAATAAATTTCTCCTTAACAATGAATTCTGTTAGATAACTAAACAAAGGGTACTTTTCCATTATGGCATTTACCACTTTCCATAAAAAAAAATAATTCCCTCCTTTCATTATTTAGAACTTATGCATTCATTTCATTAACAGATTCTTTTTCATTTTTTTCCCTGAAAAGCTGCTAAATCACTATAAATAAATTTCTCTTTAACCATGATTTCTGTTATACAATTAAAAAAAGGGTACTTTTCCTTTTTGCCATTGATCCTTTTACGTAAAAATAAGTAATTCCTTTCTTATTTAGCACACAAGTATTAATTTCATTTACAAATTGTCTTTCTTTTTTTTCTGGAAAGCAGCTAAATGATTATAAATAAATTTCTCTTTAACAATGAATTCTGTTAGATAACTAAACAAAGGGTACTTTTCCATTATGGTATTTAGCACTTTCCATAAAAAAAAAATAATTCCCTAGCACTCATGCATTCATTTCATTAACACATTCTTTTTCATTTTTTTCCTGTGAAAAGCTGCTAAATGACTATAAATAAATGTCTCTTTAACCATGATTTATGTTAGACAACTAAAGAAAGAGTACTTTTCCTTTTTGCCATTGATCCTTTTACATAAAAAAAGTAATTCCTTTCTTTCATTTTCATTATTTAGGACACATGTATTAATTTCATTAACAAATTGTCTTTCTTATATTTTCTGCAAAGCAGCTAAATGACTATAAAAAAAATTCTCTTTAACAATGAACTCTGTTAGATAACTAAACAAAAGGCACTTTTCCATTATGGCATTTACCACTTTCCATAAAAAAAGTAATTCCCTCCTTTCATTATTTAGCACTTATGCATTCATTTCATTAACACATTCTTTTTCATTTTTTTTCTCTGAAAAGCTTCTAAATGACTATAAATAAATATCTCTTTAACCATGATTTCTGTTAGACAGCTAAAAAAAGGTACTTTTCCTTTTTGCCATTGCTCCTTTTATATAAAAAAAGTAATTCCTTTTTTTCATTTTCATTATTTAGCACACATGTATTAATTTCATTAACAAATTGTATTTCTTATATTATTTTCTGCAAAGCAGCTAAATGACTATAAAAAAATTTCTCTTTAACAATGAATTCTGTTAGATAACTAAACAAAAGGCACTTTTCTATTATGGCATTTACCACTTTCCATAAAAAAAAAAAAATAATAATTCCCTCCTTTCATTATTTAGCACTTATGCATTCATTTCATTAACACATTCTTTTTTCATTTTTTTTTCTCTGAAAAGCTGCTAAATGACTATAAATAAATTTCTCTTTAACCATGATTTCTGTTAGCTAAAAAAAGGTACTTTTCTTTTTTGCCATTGATCCTTTTACATAAAAAAAGTAATTCCTTTCTTTCATTTTCATTATATAGGACACATGTATTAATTTCATTAACAAATTGTATTTCTTATATTTTCTGCAAAGCAGCTAAATGACTATTAAAAAATTTCTCTTTAACAATGAATTCTGTTAGATAACTAAACAAAAGACACTTTTCCATTATGGCATTTACCACTTTCCACAAAAAAAAAATAATAATTCCCTCTTTTCATTATTTAGCACTTATGCATTCATTTCATTAACACATTCTTTTTCATTTTTTTTTCTCTGAAAAGCTGCTAAATGACTATAAATAAATTTCTCTTTAACCATGATTTCTGTTAGACAGCTAAAAAAAGGGTACTTTTCCTTTTTGCCATTGATCCTTTTACATAAAAAAAGTAATTCCTTTCTTTCATTTTCATTATTTAGAACACATGTATTAATTTCATTAACAAATTTTCTTTCTTTAATTTTTCTGCAAAGCAGCTAAATGACTATAAATTAAATTTCTCTTTAACCATGATTTCTGTTAGATAACTAAAAAAAGAGTACTCTTCAATTATGACACTGACCACTTTCCATAAGAAATTCCTTTCTTGCATTATTTATAACATGTGTATTCATTTCATTAACACATATTTTTTTCTTTTTTTTCTGCAAAGCAGCTAAATGACCATACATAAATGTCTCTTTGACAATGACTTTTGCTAGATAACTGAAAACGGGTACTTTTCCGTTATTCCAATGAGCATTTTACGTAAAAAAAAGTAATTCTTTCTTTCATTATTAACAACATACATGTTTTCATTTCATTAACAAATCCTTTTTTTCTTTATTTTCCTAAAAAACAGCTAAATGACTATAAATAAATATCTCTTTAACCATTATTTCTATTAGATAACTAAAAAAAGCGTAATTTTCCATTATGCCATTGACCACTTTCTACAAGAAAAAGAAATTCCTTTCTTGCATTATTTATAACATATGTATTCATTTCATTAACGGATTCTTTTTCATTTTTTTTTCTTTCTTAAAAGCAGCTAAATGACTATAAATAAATTTCTCTTTAACCATGATTACTGTTAGATAACTAAAAAAGGAGTACTTTTCTATTATGCCATTGAGCATTTTACATAAAAAAAAGTGCTTCCTTTCTTTCATTATTTAGCACACATATAGTCATTTCATCAATATATTCTTTTTCCTTTTATTTTCTGAAAAGCAGCTAAAGGACTATAAATAACTATCTCTTTAACCATGTCTTTTGTTAGATAACTAAAAAAGGGTACTTTTCCATTATGCCTTTGACCACTTTCCATAAAAAAGTAATTCCTTTCTTTCATTACATATTTAACACACATGTATTCATTTCATGAACACATTCTTTTTCATTTTTTGCTGAAAAGCTGCTAAATAAGTATAAATATATTTCTATTTAACCATGATTTCTGTCAGATAACTAAAAAAAGAGTACTTTTCCACTATGCCGTTGAGCTTTTTACATAAAAAGGAATTTCTTTCTTTCATTACTTAGCACACATGTATTCATTTCATTAATATATTTTTTTCCTTTTATTTTCTGCAAAGCAGCTAAATGACTATAAATAAATTTCTCTTTAACCATGATTTTTGTTAAATAACTAAAGAAAGCATATTTTTGAATTATGCCATTGGCCACTTCCCATAAAAATTAATTCCTCTCTTTCATTTATTTGCACACATATATTCATTTCATTAACACATTATTTTTCCTTTTTTTCTGAAAAGCAGCTAAATGACTATAAATAAATTTCTTTTTAACCATGATTTCTGGTAGATAACTCAAAAAAAGGTACTTTTACATTATGGCATTTACCTCTTTCTATAAAAAAAATAATTCCCTTCTTTCATTATTTAGCAGCTAAGCATTCATTTGATTAACAGATTCTTTTTCATTTTATTTTTATTTTTTGAAAAGCTGCTAAATAAATTTCACTTTAACCATGATTTATATTAGATAACTGAAAAAGGTATTTTTCCGTTATGCCATTCAGCATTTTACATAAAAAAATAATTTCTTTCTTTCATTACTTAGCACACATGTATTAATTTCATTAATATATTTTTTTTCCTTTTATTTTCTGCAAAGCAGCTAAATGACTATAAATACATTTCTCTTTAACCATGATTTCTGTTAGATAACTGAAAAAGGTATTTTTTCGTTATGCCATTCAGCATTTTACATAAAAAGTAATTTATTTCTTTCATTACTTAGCACACATGTATTAATTTCAATAATATATATTTTTTTCCTTTTATTTTCTGCAAAGCAGCTAAATGACTATAAATAAATTTCTCTTTAACCATGATTTCTGTTGAATAACTAAAGAAAGGAAATTTTCCATTATGCCTTTGGCCACTTTCCATAAAAATTAATTCCTCTCTTACATTATTTTGCACATATGTATTCATTTCATTAACACATTCTTTTTACTTTTTTTTCTGAAAAGCAGCTAAATGACTATAAATAAATTTCTTTTTAACCATGATTTCTGTTAGATAACTAAAAAAAAGTTACTTTTCCATTATGGCATTTACCACTTTCCATAAAAAAAAATTCCCTTCTTTCATTATTTAGCGGCTAAGCATTCATTTCATTAACACATTCTTTGTCATTTTTTTTAAAGCTGCTAAATGACTATAAATAAATTTCTCTTTAACCATGATTTATGTTAGATAATAAAAAAGGGTACTTTTCCATTATGCGATTGACCACTTTCCATAAAAAAAAAAAAAAAAAAAAAAAAAAAAAAAAAAAAAAAAATTCCTTTTTTCCATTATTTAGAACAAATTTATTCATTTCATAAACGCATTTTTTCCCTTTTTTTCGGAGAAGCAGCTAAATGAATATAAATAGATTTCTCTTTAATCATGATTTATGTTAGATAACCAGAAAAAGGGTACTTTTCAATTATGGCATTCACCACTTTCTATATATATATATTAAAAAAAAATCATTCCGCCCGCAATTCATTGGAAGCAGTGGGTTATGAATTTGTACAGACTTTCACAGTTTTTAAATTGTGAAATTTTAAAATAAAAATAAAAATTATTAACTCACGAGATTGTATGAAAGCAACTATTTGTATTGAAGATTGATCTCTTATTATGAAGCCTTGTACCAGTTGTTTAAAGATAAAGATTTTTTGTTTATTAATGCTTTTCTTTAGGGTTTTTTTTATCCCATCATGCTTTACTGTAATAGTTAATGTAATTGATGTTGTATGCATATTAATTTATCTGAGAATTTCAACTTTCGTTTGTTAATTACGCTGTAATAATTTTAAAATAATATTTTTTGACTATGGAATATTCAACTTCAGGTATGTAACAATAATACATTAACTTTTAATTCTCATAATACCCCCCACACCTCCCGCCGCACAGTGGGGCAAGAAGCCTTCAAATCTGGCAAAAAATCGAAAAAATGAAATTCTATTTTGAACTACCGACATAAGTCACTTTAATAGAGCAGATGTCAGTAAACATCTGCCTAGTATTAAAAAGTGTGCAAAGTTATCTTGGTCGTCATTACAGTAAGCAGTTAAACTGCATATCGCACGATGATAATAAACAAAAAAAAAAATTGAATAATTTTATTTCAACTTTCGTTTGTTAATTACGCTGTAATAATTTTAAAATAATATTTTTTGACTATGGAATATTCAACTTCAGGTATGTAACAATAATACATTAACTTTTAATTCTCATAATACCCCCCACACCTCCCGCCGCACAGTGGGGCAAGAAGCCTTCAAATCTGGCAAAAAATCGAAAAAATGAAATTCTATTTTGAACTACCGACATAAGTCACTTTAATAGAGCAGATGTCAGTAAACATCTGCCTAGTATTAAAAAGTGTGCAAAGTTATCTTGGTCGTCATTACAGTAAGCAGTTAAACTGCATATCGCACGATGATAATAAACAAAAAAAAAAAATTGAATAATTTTATTTCAACTTTCGTTTGTTAATTACGCTGTAATAATTTTAAAATAATATTTTTTGACTATGGAATATTCAACTTCAGGTATGTAACAATAATACATTAACTTTTAATTCTCATAATACCCCCCACACCTCCCGCCGCACAGTGGGCAAGAAGCCTTCAAATCTGGCAAAAAATCGAAAAAATGAAATTCTATTTTGAACTACCGACATAAGTCACTTTAATAGAGCAGATGTCAGTAAACATCTGCCTAGTATTAGAAAGTGTGCAAAGTTATCTTGGTCGTCATTACAGTAAGCAGTTAAACTGCATATCGCACGATGATAATAAACAAAAAAAAAAATTGAATAATTTTATTTCAACTTTCGTTTGTTAATTACGCTGTAATAATTTTAAAATAATATTTTTTGACTATGGAATATTCAACTTCAGGTATGTAACAATAATACATTAACTTTTAATTCTCATAATACCCCCCACACCTCCCGCCGCACAGTGGGGCAAGAAGCCTTCAAATCTGGCAAAAAATCGAAAAAATGAAATTCTATTTTGAACTACCGACATAAGTCACTTTAATAGAGCAGATGTCAGTAAACATCTGCCTAGTATTAAAAAGTGTGCAAAGTTATCTTGGTCGTCATTACAGTAAGCAGTTAAACTGCATATCGCACGATGATAATAAACAAAAAAAAAAAATTGAATAATTTTATTTCAACTTTCGTTTGTTAATTACGCTGTAATAATTTTAAAATAATATTTTTTGACTATGGAATATTCAACTTCAGGTATGTAACAATAATACATTAACTTTTAATTCTCATAATACCCCCCACACCTCCCGCCGCACAGTGGGGCAAGAAGCCTTCAAATCTGGCAAAAAATCGAAAAAATGAAATTCTATTTTGAACTACCGACATAAGTCACTTTAATAGAGCAGATGTCAGTAAACATCTGCCTAGTATTAAAAAGTGTGCAAAGTTATCTTGGTCGTCATTACAGTAAGCAGTTAAACTGCATATCGCACGATGATAATAAACAAAAAAAAAAATTGAATAATTTTATTTCAACTTTCGTTTGTTAATTACGCTGTAATAATTTTAAAATAATATTTTTTGACTATGGAATATTCAACTTCAGGTATGTAACAATAATACATTAACTTTTAATTCTCATAATACCCCCCACACCTCCCGCCGCACAGTGGGGCAAGAAGCCTTCAAATCTGGCAAAAAATCGAAAAAATGAAATTCTATTTTGAACTACCGACATAAGTCACTTTAATAGAGCAGATGTCAGTAAACATCTGCCTAGTATTAGAAAGTGTGCAAAGTTATCTTGGTCGTCATTACAGTAAGCAGTTAAACTGCATATCGCACGATGATAATAAACAAAAAAAAAAATTGAATAATTTTATTTCAACTTTCGTTTGTTAATTACGCTGTAATAATTTTAAAATAATATTTTTTGACTATGGAATATTCAACTTCAGGTATGTAACAATAATACATTAACTTTTAATTCTCATAATACCCCCCACACCTCCCGCCGCACAGTGGGGCAAGAAGCCTTCAAATCTGGCAAAAAATCGAAAAAATGAAATTCTATTTTGAACTACCGACATAAGTCACTTTAATAGAGCAGATGTCAGTAAACATCTGCCTAGTATTAGAAAGTGTGCAAAGTTATCTTGGTCGTCATTACAGTAAGCAGTTAAACTGCATATCGCACGATGATAATAAACAAAAAAAAAAATTGAATAATTTTATTTCAACTTTCGTTTGTTAATTACGCTGTAATAATTTTAAAATAATATTTTTTGACTATGGAATATTCAACTTCAGGTATGTAACAATAATACATTAACTTTTAATTCTCATAATACCCCCCACACCTCCCGCCGCACAGTGGGGCAAGAAGCCTTCAAATCTGGCAAAAAATCGAAAAAATGAAATTCTATTTTGAACTACCGACATAAGTCACTTTAATAGAGCAGATGTCAGTAAACATCTGCCTAGTATTAGAAAGTGTGCAAAGTTATCTTGGTCGTCATTACAGTAAGCAGTTAAACTGCATATCGCACGATGATAATAAACAAAAAAAAAAATTGAATAATTTTATTTCAACTTTCGTTTGTTAATTACGCTGTAATAATTTTAAAATAATATTTTTTGACTATGGAATATTCAACTTCAGGTATGTAACAATAATACATTAACTTTTAATTCTCATAATACCCCCCACACCTCCCGCCGCACAGTGGGGCAAGAAGCCTTCAAATCTGGCAAAAAATCGAAAAAATGAAATTCTATTTTGAACTACCGACATAAGTCACTTTAATAGAGCAGATGTCAGTAAACATCTGCCTAGTATTAAAAAGTGTGCAAAGTTATCTTGGTCGTCATTACAGTAAGCAGTTAAACTGCATATCGCACGATGATAATAAACAAAAAAAAAAATTGAATAATTTTATTTCAACTTTCGTTTGTTAATTACGCTGTAATAATTTTAAAATAATATTTTTTGACTATGGAATATTCAACTTCAGGTATGTAACAATAATACATTAACTTTTAATTCTCATAATACCCCCCACACCTCCCGCCGCACAGTGGGCAAGAAGCCTTCAAATCTGGCAAAAAATCGAAAAAATGAAATTCTATTTTGAACTACCGACATAAGTCACTTTAATAGAGCAGATGTCAGTAAACATCTGCCTAGTATTAGAAAGTGTGCAAAGTTATCTTGGTCGTCATTACAGTAAGCAGTTAAACTGCATATCGCACGATGATAATAAACAAAAAAAAAAATTGAATAATTTTATTTCAACTTTCGTTTGTTAATTACGCTGTAATAATTTTAAAATAATATTTTTTGACTATGGAATATTCAACTTCAGGTATGTAACAATAATACATTAACTTTTAATTCTCATAATACCCCCCACACCTCCCGCCGCACAGTGGGGCAAGAAGCCTTCAAATCTGGCAAAAAATCGAAAAAATGAAATTCTATTTTGAACTACCGACATAAGTCACTTTAATAGAGCAGATGTCAGTAAACATCTGCCTAGTATTAAAAAGTGTGCAAAGTTATCTTGGTCGTCATTACAGTAAGCAGTTAAACTGCATATCGCACGATGATAATAAACAAAAAAAAAAAATTGAATAATTTTATTTCAACTTTCGTTTGTTAATTACGCTGTAATAATTTTAAAATAATATTTTTTGACTATGGAATATTCAACTTCAGGTATGTAACAATAATACATTAACTTTTAATTCTCATAATACCCCCCACACCTCCCGCCGCACAGTGGGGCAAGAAGCCTTCAAATCTGGCAAAAAATCGAAAAAATGAAATTCTATTTTGAACTACCGACATAAGTCACTTTAATAGAGCAGATGTCAGTAAACATCTGCCTAGTATTAAAAAGTGTGCAAAGTTATCTTGGTCGTCATTACAGTAAGCAGTTAAACTGCATATCGCACGATGATAATAAACAAAAAAAAAAATTGAATAATTTTATTTCAACTTTCGTTTGTTAATTACGCTGTAATAATTTTAAAATAATATTTTTTGACTATGGAATATTCAACTTCAGGTATGTAACAATAATACATTAACTTTTAATTCTCATAATACCCCCCACACCTCCCGCCGCACAGTGGGGCAAGAAGCCTTCAAATCTGGCAAAAAATCGAAAAAATGAAATTCTATTTTGAACTACCGACATAAGTCACTTTAATAGAGCAGATGTCAGTAAACATCTGCCTAGTATTAGAAAGTGTGCAAAGTTATCTTGGTCGTCATTACAGTAAGCAGTTAAACTGCATATCGCACGATGATAATAAACAAAAAAAAAAATTGAATAATTTTATTTCAACTTTCGTTTGTTAATTACGCTGTAATAATTTTAAAATAATATTTTTTGACTATGGAATATTCAACTTCAGGTATGTAACAATAATACATTAACTTTTAATTCTCATAATACCCCCCACACCTCCCGCCGCACAGTGGGGCAAGAAGCCTTCAAATCTGGCAAAAAATCGAAAAAATGAAATTCTATTTTGAACTACCGACATAAGTCACTTTAATAGAGCAGATGTCAGTAAACATCTGCCTAGTATTAGAAAGTGTGCAAAGTTATCTTGGTCGTCATTACAGTAAGCAGTTAAACTGCATATCGCACGATGATAATAAACAAAAAAAAAATTGAATAATTTTATTTCAACTTTCGTTTGTTAATTACGCTGTAATAATTTTAAAATAATATTTTTTGACTATGGAATATTCAACTTCAGGTATGTAACAATAATACATTAACTTTTAATTCTCATAATACCCCCCACACCTCCCGCCGCACAGTGGTGCAAGAAGCCTTCAAATCTGGCAAAAAATCGAAAAAATGAAATTCTATTTTGAACTACCGACATAAGTCACTTTAATAGAGCAGATGTCAGTAAACATCTGCCTAGTATTAGAAAGTGTGCAAAGTTATCTTGGTCGTCATTACAGTAAGCAGTTAAACTGCATATCGCACGATGATAATAAACAAAAAAAAAAAAATTGAATAATTTTATTTCAACTTTCGTTTGTTAATTACGCTGTAATAATTTTAAAATAATATTTTTTGACTATGGAATATTCAACTTCAGGTATGTAACAATAATACATTAACTTTTAATTCTCATAATACCCCCCACACCTCCCGCCGCACAGTGGTGCAAGAAGCCTTCAAATCTGGCAAAAAATCGAAAAAATGAAATTCTATTTTGAACTACCGACATAAGTCACTTTAATAGAGCAGATGTCAGTAAACATCTGCCTAGTATTAGAAAGTGTGCAAAGTTATCTTGGTCGTCATTACAGTAAGCAGTTAAACTGCATATCGCACGATGATAATAAACAAAAAAAAAAATTGAATAATTTTATTTCAACTTTCGTTTGTTAATTACGCTGTAATAATTTTAAAATAATATTTTTTGACTATGGAATATTCAACTTCAGGTATGTAACAATAATACATTAACTTTTAATTCTCATAATACCCCCCACACCTCCCGCCGCACAGTGGTGCAAGAAGCCTTCAAATCTGGCAAAAAATCGAAAAAATGAAATTCTATTTTGAACTACCGACGTAAGTCACTTTAATAGAGCAGATGTCAGTAAACATCTGCCTAGTATTAGAAAGTGTGCAAAGTTATCTTGGTCGTCATTACAGTAAGCAGTTAAACTGCATATCGCACGATGATAATAAACAAAAAAAAAAATTGAATAATTTTATTTCAACTTTCGTTTGTTAATTACGCTGTAATAATTTTAAAATAATATTTTTTGACTATGGAATATTCAACTTCAGGTATGTAACAATAATACATTAACTTTTAATTCTCATAATACCCCCCACACCTCCCGCCGCACAGTGGTGCAAGAAGCCTTCAAATCTGGCAAAAAATCGAAAAAATGAAATTCTATTTTGAACTACCGACATAAGTCACTTTAATAGAGCAGATGTCAGTAAACATCTGCCTAGTATTAGAAAGTGTGCAAAGTTATCTTGGTCGTCATTACAGTAAGCAGTTAAACTGCATATCGCACGATGATAATAAACAAAAAAAAAAAATTGAATAATTTTATTTCAACTTTCGTTTGTTAATTACGCTGTAATAATTTTAAAATAATATTTTTTGACTATGGAATATTCAACTTCAGGTATGTAACAATAATACATTAACTTTTAATTCTCATAATACCCCCCACACCTCCCGCCGCACAGTGGTGCAAGAAGCCTTCAAATCTGGCAAAAAATCGAAAAAATGAAATTCTATTTTGAACTACCGACATAAGTCACTTTAATAGAGCAGATGTCAGTAAACATCTGCCTAGTATTAAAAAGTGTGCAAAGTTATCTTGGTCGTCATTACAGTAAGCAGTTAAACTGCATATCGCACGATGATAATAAACAAATAAAAAAATTGAATAATTTTATTTCAACTTTCGTTTGTTAATTACGCTGTAATAATTTTAAAATAATATTTTTTGACTATGGAATATTCAACTTCAGGTATGTAACAATAATACATTAACTTTTAATTCTCATAATACCCCCCACACCTCCCGCCGCACAGTGGGGCAAGAAGCCTTCAAATCTGGCAAAAAATCGAAAAAATGAAATTCTATTTTGAACTACCGACATAAGTCACTTTAATAGAGCAGATGTCAGTAAACATCTGCCTAGTATTAGAAAGTGTGCAAAGTTATCTTGGTCGTCATTACAGTAAGCAGTTAAACTGCATATCGCACGATGATAATAAACAAAAAAAAAAAATTGAATAATTTTATTTCAACTTTCGTTTGTTAATTACGCTGTAATAATTTTAAAATAATATTTTTTGACTATGGAATATTCAACTTCAGGTATGTAACAATAATACATTAACTTTTAATTCTCATAATACCCCCCACACCTCCCGCCGCACAGTGGTGCAAGAAGCCTTCAAATCTGGCAAAAAATCGAAAAAATGAAATTCTATTTTGAACTACCGACATAAGTCACTTTAATAGAGCAGATGTCAGTAAACATCTGCCTAGTATTAGAAAGTGTGCAAAGTTATCTTGGTCGTCATTACAGTAAGCAGTTAAACTGCATATCGCACGATGATAATAAACAAAAAAAAAATTGAATAATTTTATTTCAACTTTCGTTTGTTAATTACGCTGTAATAATTTTAAAATAATATTTTTTGACTATGGAATATTCAACTTCAGGTATGTAACAATAATACATTAACTTTTAATTCTCATAATACCCCCCACACCTCCCGCCGCACAGTGGTGCAAGAAGCCTTCAAATCTGGCAAAAAATCGAAAAAATGAAATTCTATTTTGAACTACCGACATAAGTCACTTTAATAGAGCAGATGTCAGTAAACATCTGCCTAGTATTAGAAAGTGTGCAAAGTTATCTTGGTCGTCATTACAGTAAGCAGTTAAACTGCATATCGCACGATGATAATAAACAAAAAAAAAAAATTGAATAATTTTATTTCAACTTTCGTTTGTTAATTACGCTGTAATAATTTTAAAATAATATTTTTTGACTATGGAATATTCAACTTCAGGTATGTAACAATAATACATTAACTTTTAATTCTCATAATACCCCCCACACCTCCCGCCGCACAGTGGTGCAAGAAGCCTTCAAATCTGGCAAAAAATCGAAAAAATGAAATTCTATTTTGAACTACCGACATAAGTCACTTTAATAGAGCAGATGTCAGTAAACATCTGCCTAGTATTAGAAAGTGTGCAAAGTTATCTTGGTCGTCATTACAGTAAGCAGTTAAACTGCATATCGCACGATGATAATAAACAAAAAAAAAAATTGAATAATTTTATTTCAACTTTCGTTTGTTAATTACGCTGTAATAATTTTAAAATAATATTTTTTGACTATGGAATATTCAACTTCAGGTATGTAACAATAATACATTAACTTTTAATTCTCATAATACCCCCCACACCTCCCGCCGCACAGTGGTGCAAGAAGCCTTCAAATCTGGCAAAAAATCGAAAAAATGAAATTCTATTTTGAACTACCGACATAAGTCACTTTAATAGAGCAGATGTCAGTAAACATCTGCCTAGTATTAGAAAGTGTGCAAAGTTATCTTGGTCGTCATTACAGTAAGCAGTTAAACTGCATATCGCACGATGATAATAAACAAAAAAAAAAAATTGAATAATTTTATTTCAACTTTCGTTTGTTAATTACGCTGTAATAATTTTAAAATAATATTTTTTGACTATGGAATATTCAACTTCAGGTATGTAACAATAATACATTAACTTTTAATTCTCATAATACCCCCCACACCTCCCGCCGCACAGTGGTGCAAGAAGCCTTCAAATCTGGCAAAAAATCGAAAAAATGAAATTCTATTTTGAACTACCGACATAAGTCACTTTAATAGAGCAGATGTCAGTAAACATCTGCCTAGTATTAAAAAGTGTGCAAAGTTATCTTGGTCGTCATTACAGTAAGCAGTTAAACTGCATATCGCACGATGATAATAAACAAAAAAAAAAATTGAATAATTTTATTTCAACTTTCGTTTGTTAATTACGCTGTAATAATTTTAAAATAATATTTTTTGACTATGGAATATTCAACTTCAGGTATGTAACAATAATACATTAACTTTTAATTCTCATAATACCCCCCACACCTCCCGCCGCACAGTGGGGCAAGAAGCCTTCAAATCTGGCAAAAAATCGAAAAAATGAAATTCTATTTTGAACTACCGACATAAGTCACTTTAATAGAGCAGATGTCAGTAAACATCTGCCTAGTATTAAAAAGTGTGCAAAGTTATCTTGGTCGTCATTACAGTAAGCAGTTAAACTGCATATCGCACGATGATAATAAACAAAAAAAAAAATTGAATAATTTTATTTCAACTTTCGTTTGTTAATTACGCTGTAATAATTTTAAAATAATATTTTTTGACTATGGAATATTCAACTTCAGGTATGTAACAATAATACATTAACTTTTAATTCTCATAATACCCCCCACACCTCCCGCCGCACAGTGGGGCAAGAAGCCTTCAAATCTGGCAAAAAATCGAAAAAATGAAATTCTATTTTGAACTACCGACATAAGTCACTTTAATAGAGCAGATGTCAGTAAACATCTGCCTAGTATTAGAAAGTGTGCAAAGTTATCTTGGTCGTCATTACAGTAAGCAGTTAAACTGCATATCGCACGATGATAATAAACAAAAAAAAAATTGAATAATTTTATTTCAACTTTCGTTTGTTAATTACGCTGTAATAATTTTAAAATAATATTTTTTGACTATGGAATATTCAACTTCAGGTATGTAACAATAATACATTAACTTTTAATTCTCATAATACCCCCCACACCTCCCGCCGCACAGTGGGGCAAGAAGCCTTCAAATCTGGCAAAAAATCGAAAAAATGAAATTCTATTTTGAACTACCGACATAAGTCACTTTAATAGAGCAGATGTCAGTAAACATCTGCCTAGTATTAAAAAGTGTGCAAAGTTATCTTGGTCGTCATTACAGTAAGCAGTTAAACTGCATATCGCACGATGATAATAAACAAAAAAAAAAATTGAATAATTTTATTTCAACTTTCGTTTGTTAATTACGCTGTAATAATTTTAAAATAATATTTTTTGACTATGGAATATTCAACTTCAGGTATGTAACAATAATACATTAACTTTTAATTCTCATAATACCCCCCACACCTCCCGCCGCACAGTGGGGCAAGAAGCCTTCAAATCTGGCAAAAAATCGAAAAAATGAAATTCTATTTTGAACTACCGACATAAGTCACTTTAATAGAGCAGATGTCAGTAAACATCTGCCTAGTATTAGAAAGTGTGCAAAGTTATCTTGGTCGTCATTACAGTAAGCAGTTAAACTGCATATCGCACGATGATAATAAACAAAAAAAAAATTGAATAATTTTATTTCAACTTTCGTTTGTTAATTACGCTGTAATAATTTTAAAATAATATTTTTTGACTATGGAATATTCAACTTCAGGTATGTAACAATAATACATTAACTTTTAATTCTCATAATACCCCCCACACCTCCCGCCGCACAGTGGGGCAAGAAGCCTTCAAATCTGGCAAAAAATCGAAAAAATGAAATTCTATTTTGAACTACCGACATAAGTCACTTTAATAGAGCAGATGTCAGTAAACATCTGCCTAGTATTAGAAAGTGTGCAAAGTTATCTTGGTCGTCATTACAGTAAGCAGTTAAACTGCATATCGCACGATGATAATAAACAAAACAAAAAATTGAATAATTTTATTTCAACTTTCGTTTGTTAATTACGCTGTAATAATTTTAAAATAATATTTTTTGACTATGGAATATTCAACTTCAGGTATGTAACAATAATACATTAACTTTTAATTCTCATAATACCCCCCACACCTCCCGCCGCACAGTGGGGCAAGAAGCCTTCAAATCTGGCAAAAAATCGAAAAAATGAAATTCTATTTTGAACTACCGACATAAGTCACTTTAATAGAGCAGATGTCAGTAAACATCTGCCTAGTATTAGAAAGTGTGCAAAGTTATCTTGGTCGTCATTACAGTAAGCAGTTAAACTGCATATCGCACGATGATAATAAACAAAAAAAAAATTGAATAATTTTATTTCAACTTTCGTTTGTTAATTACGCTGTAATAATTTTAAAATAATATTTTTTGACTATGGAATATTCAACTTCAGGTATGTAACAATAATACATTAACTTTTAATTCTCATAATACCCCCCACACCTCCCGCCGCACAGTGGGGCAAGAAGCCTTCAAATCTGGCAAAAAATCGAAAAAATGAAATTCTATTTTGAACTACCGACATAAGTCACTTTAATAGAGCAGATGTCAGTAAACATCTGCCTAGTATTAGAAAGTGTGCAAAGTTATCTTGGTCGTCATTACAGTAAGCAGTTAAACTGCATATCGCACGATGATAATAAACAAAAAAAAAATTGAATAATTTTATTTCAACTTTCGTTTGTTAATTACGCTGTAATAATTTTAAAATAATATTTTTTGACTATGGAATATTCAACTTCAGGTATGTAACAATAATACATTAACTTTTAATTCTCATAATACCCCCCACACCTCCCGCCGCACAGTGGGGCAAGAAGCCTTCAAATCTGGCAAAAAATCGAAAAAATGAAATTCTATTTTGAACTACCGACATAAGTCACTTTAATAGAGCAGATGTCAGTAAACATTTGCCTAGTATTAGAAAGTGTGCAAAGTTATCTTGGTCGTCATTACAGTAAGCAGTTAAACTGCATATCGCACGATGATAATAAACAAAAAAAAAATTGAATAATTTTATTTCAACTTTCGTTTGTTAATTACGCTGTAATAATTTTAAAATAATATTTTTTGACTATGGAATATTCAACTTCAGGTATGTAACAATAATACATTAACTTTTAATTCTCATAATACCCCCCACACCTCCCGCCGCACAGTGGGGCAAGAAGCCTTCAAATCTGGCAAAAAATCGAAAAAATGAAATTCTATTTTGAACTACCGACATAAGTCACTTTAATAGAGCAGATGTCAGTAAACATCTGCCTAGTATTAGAAAGTGTGCAAAGTTATCTTGGTCGTCATTACAGTAAGCAGTTAAACTGCATATCGCACGATGATAATAAACAAAAAAAAAAATTGAATAATTTTATTTCAACTTTCGTTTGTTAATTACGCTGTAATAATTTTAAAATAATATTTTTTGACTATGGAATATTCAACTTCAGGTATGTAACAATAATACATTAACTTTTAATTCTCATAATACCCCCCACACCTCCCGCCGCACAGTGGGGCAAGAAGCCTTCAAATCTGGCAAAAAATCGAAAAAATGAAATTCTATTTTGAACTACCGACATAAGTCACTTTAATAGAGCAGATGTCAGTAAACATCTGCCTAGTATTAGAAAGTGTGCAAAGTTATCTTGGTCGTCATTACAGTAAGCAGTTAAACTGCATATCGCACGATGATAATAAACAAAAAAAAAAATTGAATAATTTTATTTCAACTTTCGTTTGTTAATTACGCTGTAATAATTTTAAAATAATATTTTTTGACTATGGAATATTCAACTTCAGGTATGTAACAATAATACATTAACTTTTAATTCTCATAATACCCCCCACACCTCCCGCCGCACAGTGGGCAAGAAGCCTTCAAATCTGGCAAAAAATCGAAAAAATGAAATTCTATTTTGAACTACCGACATAAGTCACTTTAATAGAGCAGATGTCAGTAAACATCTGCCTAGTATTAAAAAGTGTGCAAAGTTATCTTGGTCGTCATTACAGTAAGCAGTTAAACTGCATATCGCACGATGATAATAAACAAAAAAAAAAATTGAATAATTTTATTTCAACTTTCGTTTGTTAATTACGCTGTAATAATTTTAAAATAATATTTTTTGACTATGGAATATTCAACTTCAGGTATGTAACAATAATACATTAACTTTTAATTCTCATAATACCCCCCACACCTCCCGCCGCACAGTGGGGCAAGAAGCCTTCAAATCTGGCAAAAAATCGAAAAAATGAAATTCTATTTTGAACTACCGACATAAGTCACTTTAATAGAGCAGATGTCAGTAAACATCTGCCTAGTATTAGAAAGTGTGCAAAGTTATCTTGGTCGTCATTACAGTAAGCAGTTAAACTGCATATCGCACGATGATAATAAACAAAAAAAAAAATTGAATAATTTTATTTCAACTTTCGTTTGTTAATTACGCTGTAATAATTTTAAAATAATATTTTTTGACTATGGAATATTCAACTTCAGGTATGTAACAATAATACATTAACTTTTAATTCTCATAATACCCCCCACACCTCCCGCCGCACAGTGGGGCAAGAAGCCTTCAAATCTGGCAAAAAATCGAAAAAATGAAATTCTATTTTGAACTACCGACATAAGTCACTTTAATAGAGCAGATGTCAGTAAACATCTGCCTAGTATTAAAAAGTGTGCAAAGTTATCTTGGTCGTCATTACAGTAAGCAGTTAAACTGCATATCGCACGATGATAATAAACAAAAAAAAAATTGAATAATTTTATTTCAACTTTCGTTTGTTAATTACGCTGTAATAATTTTAAAATAATATTTTTTGACTATGGAATATTCAACTTCAGGTATGTAACAATAATACATTAACTTTTAATTCTCATAATACCCCCCACACCTCCCGCCGCACAGTGGGGCAAGAAGCCTTCAAATCTGGCAAAAAATCGAAAAAATGAAATTCTATTTTGAACTACCGACATAAGTCACTTTAATAGAGCAGATGTCAGTAAACATCTGCCTAGTATTAAAAAGTGTGCAAAGTTATCTTGGTCGTCATTACAGTAAGCAGTTAAACTGCATATCGCACGATGATAATAAACAAAAAAAAAAATTGAATAATTTTATTTCAACTTTCGTTTGTTAATTACGCTGTAATAATTTTAAAATAATATTTTTTGACTATGGAATATTCAACTTCAGGTATGTAACAATAATACATTAACTTTTAATTCTCATAATACCCTCCACACCTCCCGCCGCACAGTGGGCAAGAAGCCTTCAAATCTGGCAAAAAATCGAAAAAATGAAATTCTATTTTGAACTACCGACATAAGTCACTTTAATAGAGCAGATGTCAGTAAACATCTGCCTAGTATTAAAAAGTGTGCAAAGTTATCTTGGTCGTCATTACAGTAAGCAGTTAAACTGCATATCGCACGATGATAATAAACAAAAAAAAAAATTGAATAATTTTATTTCAACTTTCGTTTGTTAATTACGCTGTAATAATTTTAAAATAATATTTTTTGACTATGGAATATTCAACTTCAGGTATGTAACAATAATACATTAACTTTTAATTCTCATAATACCCCCCACACCTCCCGCCGCACAGTGGGGCAAGAAGCCTTCAAATCTGGCAAAAAATCGAAAAAATGAAATTCTATTTTGAACTACCGACATAAGTCACTTTAATAGAGCAGATGTCAGTAAACATCTGCCTAGTATTAGAAAGTGTGCAAAGTTATCTTGGTCGTCATTACAGTAAGCAGTTAAACTGCATATCGCACGATGATAATAAACAAAAAAAAAAATTGAATAATTTTATTTCAACTTTCGTTTGTTAATTACGCTGTAATAATTTTAAAATAATATTTTTTGACTATGGAATATTCAACTTCAGGTATGTAACAATAATACATTAACTTTTAATTCTCATAATACCCCCCACACCTCCCGCCGCACAGTGGGGCAAGAAGCCTTCAAATCTGGCAAAAAATCGAAAAAATGAAATTCTATTTTGAACTACCGACATAAGTCACTTTAATAGAGCAGATGTCAGTAAACATCTGCCTAGTATTAAAAAGTGTGCAAAGTTATCTTGGTCGTCATTACAGTAAGCAGTTAAACTGCATATCGCACGATGATAATAAACAAAAAAAAAATTGAATAATTTTATTTCAACTTTCGTTTGTTAATTACGCTGTAATAATTTTAAAATAATATTTTTTGACTATGGAATATTCAACTTCAGGTATGTAACAATAATACATTAACTTTTAATTCTCATAATACCCTCCACACCTCCCGCCGCACAGTGGGCAAGAAGCCTTCAAATCTGGCAAAAAATCGAAAAAATGAAATTCTATTTTGAACTACCGACATAAGTCACTTTAATAGAGCAGATGTCAGTAAACATCTGCCTAGTATTAAAAAGTGTGCAAAGTTATCTTGGTCGTCATTACAGTAAGCAGTTAAACTGCATATCGCACGATGATAATAAACAAAAAAAAAAATTGAATAATTTTATTTCAACTTTCGTTTGTTAATTACGCTGTAATAATTTTAAAATAATATTTTTTGACTATGGAATATTCAACTTCAGGTATGTAACAATAATACATTAACTTTTAATTCTCATAATACCCCCCACACCTCCCGCCGCACAGTGGGGCAAGAAGCCTTCAAATCTGGCAAAAAATCGAAAAAATGAAATTCTATTTTGAACTACCGACATAAGTCACTTTAATAGAGCAGATGTCAGTAAACATCTGCCTAGTATTAGAAAGTGTGCAAAGTTATCTTGGTCGTCATTACAGTAAGCAGTTAAACTGCATATCGCACGATGATAATAAACAAAAAAAAAATTGAATAATTTTATTTCAACTTTCGTTTGTTAATTACGCTGTAATAATTTTAAAATAATATTTTTTGACTATGGAATATTCAACTTCAGGTATGTAACAATAATACATTAACTTTTAATTCTCATAATACCCCCCACACCTCCCGCCGCACAGTGGGGCAAGAAGCCTTCAAATCTGGCAAAAAATCGAAAAAATGAAATTCTATTTTGAACTACCGACATAAGTCACTTTAATAGAGCAGATGTCAGTAAACATCTGCCTAGTATTAAAAAGTGTGCAAAGTTATCTTGGTCGTCATTACAGTAAGCACTTAAACTGCATATCGCACGATGATAATAAACAAAAAAAAAAATTGAATAATTTTATTTCAACTTTCGTTTGTTAATTACGCTGTAATAATTTTAAAATAATATTTTTTGACTATGGAATATTCAACTTCAGGTATGTAACAATAATACATTAACTTTTAATTCTCATAATACCCCCCACACCTCCCGCCGCACAGTGGGGCAAGAAGCCTTCAAATCTGGCAAAAAATCGAAAAAATGAAATTCTATTTTGAACTACCGACATAAGTCACTTTAATAGAGCAGATGTCAGTAAACATCTGCCTAGTATTAAAAAGTGTGCAAAGTTATCTTGGTCGTCATTACAGTAAGCAGTTAAACTGCATATCGCACGATGATAATAAACAACAAAAAAAATTGAATAATTTTATTTCAACTTTCGTTTGTTAATTACGCTGTAATAATTTTAAAATAATATTTTTTGACTATGGAATATTCAACTTCAGGTATGTAACAATAATACATTAACTTTTAATTCTCATAATACCCCCCACACCTCCCGCCGCACAGTGGGCAAGAAGCCTTCAAATCTGGCAAAAAATCGAAAAAATGAAATTCTATTTTGAACTACCGACATAAGTCACTTTAATAGAGCAGATGTCAGTAAACATCTGCCTGGTATTAGAAAGTGTGCAAAGTTATCTTGGTCGTCATTACAGTAAGCAGTTAAACTGCATATCGCACGATGATAATAAACAAAAAAAAAATTTGAATAATTTTATTTCAACTTTCGTTTGTTAATTACGCTGTAATAATTTTAAAATAATATTTTTTGACTATGGAATATTCAACTTCAGGTATGTAACAATAATACATTAACTTTTAATTCTCATAATACCCCCCACACCTCCCGCCGCACAGTGGGCAAGAAGCCTTCAAATCTGGCAAAAAATCGAAAAAATGAAATTCTATTTTGAACTACCGACATAAGTCACTTTAATAGAGCAGATGTCAGTAAACATCTGCCTAGTATTAAAAAGTGTGCAAAGTTATCTTGGTCGTCATTACAGTAAGCAGTTAAACTGCATATCGCACGATGATAATAAACAAAAAAAAAAATTGAATAATTTTATTTCAACTTTCGTTTGTTAATTACGCTGTAATAATTTTAAAATAATATTTTTTGACTATGGAATATTCAACTTCAGGTATGTAACAATAATACATTAACTTTTAATTCTCATAATACCCCCCACACCTCCCGCCGCACAGTGGTGCAAGAAGCCTTCAAATCTGGCAAAAAATCGAAAAAATGAAATTCTATTTTGAACTACCGACATAAGTCACTTTAATAGAGCAGATGTCAGTAAACATCTGCCTAGTATTAGAAAGTGTGCAAAGTTATCTTGGTCGTCATTACAGTAAGCAGTTAAACTGCATATCGCACGATGATAATAAACAAAAAAAAAAATTGAATAATTTTATTTCAACTTTCGTTTGTTAATTACGCTGTAATAATTTTAAAATAATATTTTTTGACTATGGAATATTCAACTTCAGGTATGTAACAATAATACATTAACTTTTAATTCTCATAATACCCCCCACACCTCCCGCCGCACAGTGGTGCAAGAAGCCTTCAAATCTGGCAAAAAATCGAAAAAATGAAATTCTATTTTGAACTACCGACATAAGTCACTTTAATAGAGCAGATGTCAGTAAACATCTGCCTAGTATTAGAAAGTGTGCAAAGTTATCTTGGTCGTCATTACAGTAAGCAGTTAAACTGCATATCGCACGATGATAATAAACAAAAAAAAAAAATTGAATAATTTTATTTCAACTTTCGTTTGTTAATTACGCTGTAATAATTTTAAAATAATATTTTTTGACTATGGAATATTCAACTTCAGGTATGTAACAATAATACATTAACTTTTAATTCTCATAATACCCCCCACACCTCCCGCCGCACAGTGGTGCAAGAAGCCTTCAAATCTGGCAAAAAATCGAAAAAATGAAATTCTATTTTGAACTACCGACATAAGTCACTTTAATAGAGCAGATGTCAGTAAACATCTGCCTAGTATTAAAAAGTGTGCAAAGTTATCTTGGTCGTCATTACAGTAAGCAGTTAAACTGCATATCGCACGATGATAATAAACAAATAAAAAAATTGAATAATTTTATTTCAACTTTCGTTTGTTAATTACGCTGTAATAATTTTAAAATAATATTTTTTGACTATGGAATATTCAACTTCAGGTATGTAACAATAATACATTAACTTTTAATTCTCATAATACCCCCCACACCTCCCGCCGCACAGTGGGGCAAGAAGCCTTCAAATCTGGCAAAAAATCGAAAAAATGAAATTCTATTTTGAACTACCGACATAAGTCACTTTAATAGAGCAGATGTCAGTAAACATCTGCCTAGTATTAGAAAGTGTGCAAAGTTATCTTGGTCGTCATTACAGTAAGCAGTTAAACTGCATATCGCACGATGATAATAAACAAAAAAAAAAAATTGAATAATTTTATTTCAACTTTCGTTTGTTAATTACGCTGTAATAATTTTAAAATAATATTTTTTGACTATGGAATATTCAACTTCAGGTATGTAACAATAATACATTAACTTTTAATTCTCATAATACCCCCCACACCTCCCGCCGCACAGTGGTGCAAGAAGCCTTCAAATCTGGCAAAAAATCGAAAAAATGAAATTCTATTTTGAACTACCGACATAAGTCACTTTAATAGAGCAGATGTCAGTAAACATCTGCCTAGTATTAGAAAGTGTGCAAAGTTATCTTGGTCGTCATTACAGTAAGCAGTTAAACTGCATATCGCACGATGATAATAAACAAAAAAAAAAATTGAATAATTTTATTTCAACTTTCGTTTGTTAATTACGCTGTAATAATTTTAAAATAATATTTTTTGACTATGGAATATTCAACTTCAGGTATGTAACAATAATACATTAACTTTTAATTCTCATAATACCCCCCACACCTCCCGCCGCACAGTGGTGCAAGAAGCCTTCAAATCTGGCAAAAAATCGAAAAAATGAAATTCTATTTTGAACTACCGACATAAGTCACTTTAATAGAGCAGATGTCAGTAAACATCTGCCTAGTATTAGAAAGTGTGCAAAGTTATCTTGGTCGTCATTACAGTAAGCAGTTAAACTGCATATCGCACGATGATAATAAACAAAAAAAAAAAATTGAATAATTTTATTTCAACTTTCGTTTGTTAATTACGCTGTAATAATTTTAAAATAATATTTTTTGACTATGGAATATTCAACTTCAGGTATGTAACAATAATACATTAACTTTTAATTCTCATAATACCCCCCACACCTCCCGCCGCACAGTGGTGCAAGAAGCCTTCAAATCTGGCAAAAAATCGAAAAAATGAAATTCTATTTTGAACTACCGACATAAGTCACTTTAATAGAGCAGATGTCAGTAAACATCTGCCTAGTATTAGAAAGTGTGCAAAGTTATCTTGGTCGTCATTACAGTAAGCAGTTAAACTGCATATCGCACGATGATAATAAACAAAAAAAAAAATTGAATAATTTTATTTCAACTTTCGTTTGTTAATTACGCTGTAATAATTTTAAAATAATATTTTTTGACTATGGAATATTCAACTTCAGGTATGTAACAATAATACATTAACTTTTAATTCTCATAATACCCCCCACACCTCCCGCCGCACAGTGGTGCAAGAAGCCTTCAAATCTGGCAAAAAATCGAAAAAATGAAATTCTATTTTGAACTACCGACATAAGTCACTTTAATAGAGCAGATGTCAGTAAACATCTGCCTAGTATTAGAAAGTGTGCAAAGTTATCTTGGTCGTCATTACAGTAAGCAGTTAAACTGCATATCGCACGATGATAATAAACAAAAAAAAAAAATTGAATAATTTTATTTCAACTTTCGTTTGTTAATTACGCTGTAATAATTTTAAAATAATATTTTTTGACTATGGAATATTCAACTTCAGGTATGTAACAATAATACATTAACTTTTAATTCTCATAATACCCCCCACACCTCCCGCCGCACAGTGGTGCAAGAAGCCTTCAAATCTGGCAAAAAATCGAAAAAATGAAATTCTATTTTGAACTACCGACATAAGTCACTTTAATAGAGCAGATGTCAGTAAACATCTGCCTAGTATTAAAAAGTGTGCAAAGTTATCTTGGTCGTCATTACAGTAAGCAGTTAAACTGCATATCGCACGATGATAATAAACAAAAAAAAAAATTGAATAATTTTATTTCAACTTTCGTTTGTTAATTACGCTGTAATAATTTTAAAATAATATTTTTTGACTATGGAATATTCAACTTCAGGTATGTAACAATAATACATTAACTTTTAATTCTCATAATACCCCCCACACCTCCCGCCGCACAGTGGGGCAAGAAGCCTTCAAATCTGGCAAAAAATCGAAAAAATGAAATTCTATTTTGAACTACCGACATAAGTCACTTTAATAGAGCAGATGTCAGTAAACATCTGCCTAGTATTAAAAAGTGTGCAAAGTTATCTTGGTCGTCATTACAGTAAGCAGTTAAACTGCATATCGCACGATGATAATAAACAAAAAAAAAAATTGAATAATTTTATTTCAACTTTCGTTTGTTAATTACGCTGTAATAATTTTAAAATAATATTTTTTGACTATGGAATATTCAACTTCAGGTATGTAACAATAATACATTAACTTTTAATTCTCATAATACCCCCCACACCTCCCGCCGCACAGTGGGGCAAGAAGCCTTCAAATCTGGCAAAAAATCGAAAAAATGAAATTCTATTTTGAACTACCGACATAAGTCACTTTAATAGAGCAGATGTCAGTAAACATCTGCCTAGTATTAGAAAGTGTGCAAAGTTATCTTGGTCGTCATTACAGTAAGCAGTTAAACTGCATATCGCACGATGATAATAAACAAAAAAAAAAATTGAATAATTTTATTTCAACTTTCGTTTGTTAATTACGCTGTAATAATTTTAAAATAATATTTTTTGACTATGGAATATTCAACTTCAGGTATGTAACAATAATACATTAACTTTTAATTCTCATAATACCCCCCACACCTCCCGCCGCACAGTGGGGCAAGAAGCCTTCAAATCTGGCAAAAAATCGAAAAAATGAAATTCTATTTTGAACTACCGACATAAGTCACTTTAATAGAGCAGATGTCAGTAAACATCTGCCTAGTATTAAAAAGTGTGCAAAGTTATCTTGGTCGTCATTACAGTAAGCAGTTAAACTGCATATCGCACGATGATAATAAACAAAAAAAAAATTGAATAATTTTATTTCAACTTTCGTTTGTTAATTACGCTGTAATAATTTTAAAATAATATTTTTTGACTATGGAATATTCAACTTCAGGTATGTAACAATAATACATTAACTTTTAATTCTCATAATACCCCCCACACCTCCCGCCGCACAGTGGGGCAAGAAGCCTTCAAATCTGGCAAAAAATCGAAAAAATGAAATTCTATTTTGAACTACCGACATAAGTCACTTTAATAGAGCAGATGTCAGTAAACATCTGCCTAGTATTAGAAAGTGTGCAAAGTTATCTTGGTCGTCATTACAGTAAGCAGTTAAACTGCATATCGCACGATGATAATAAACAAAAAAAAAATTGAATAATTTTATTTCAACTTTCGTTTGTTAATTACGCTGTAATAATTTTAAAATAATATTTTTTGACTATGGAATATTCAACTTCAGGTATGTAACAATAATACATTAACTTTTAATTCTCATAATACCCCCCACACCTCCCGCCGCACAGTGGGGCAAGAAGCCTTCAAATCTGGCAAAAAATCGAAAAAATGAAATTCTATTTTGAACTACCGACATAAGTCACTTTAATAGAGCAGATGTCAGTAAACATCTGCCTAGTATTAGAAAGTGTGCAAAGTTATCTTGGTCGTCATTACAGTAAGCAGTTAAACTGCATATCGCACGATGATAATAAACAAAACAAAAAATTGAATAATTTTATTTCAACTTTCGTTTGTTAATTACGCTGTAATAATTTTAAAATAATATTTTTTGACTATGGAATATTCAACTTCAGGTATGTAACAATAATACATTAACTTTTAATTCTCATAATACCCCCCACACCTCCCGCCGCACAGTGGGGCAAGAAGCCTTCAAATCTGGCAAAAAATCGAAAAAATGAAATTCTATTTTGAACTACCGACATAAGTCACTTTAATAGAGCAGATGTCAGTAAACATCTGCCTAGTATTAGAAAGTGTGCAAAGTTATCTTGGTCGTCATTACAGTAAGCAGTTAAACTGCATATCGCACGATGATAATAAACAAAAAAAAAAATTGAATAATTTTATTTCAACTTTCGTTTGTTAATTACGCTGTAATAATTTTAAAATAATATTTTTTGACTATGGAATATTCAACTTCAGGTATGTAACAATAATACATTAACTTTTAATTCTCATAATACCCCCCACACCTCCCGCCGCACAGTGGGGCAAGAAGCCTTCAAATCTGGCAAAAAATCGAAAAAATGAAATTCTATTTTGAACTACCGACATAAGTCACTTTAATAGAGCAGATGTCAGTAAACATCTGCCTAGTATTAGAAAGTGTGCAAAGTTATCTTGGTCGTCATTACAGTAAGCAGTTAAACTGCATATCGCACGATGATAATAAACAAAAAAAAAAATTGAATAATTTTATTTCAACTTTCGTTTGTTAATTACGCTGTAATAATTTTAAAATAATATTTTTTGACTATGGAATATTCAACTTCAGGTATGTAACAATAATACATTAACTTTTAATTCTCATAATACCCCCCACACCTCCCGCCGCACAGTGGGGCAAGAAGCCTTCAAATCTGGCAAAAAATCGAAAAAATGAAATTCTATTTTGAACTACCGACATAAGTCACTTTAATAGAGCAGATGTCAGTAAACATTTGCCTAGTATTAGAAAGTGTGCAAAGTTATCTTGGTCGTCATTACAGTAAGCAGTTAAACTGCATATCGCACGATGATAATAAACAAAAAAAAAATTGAATAATTTTATTTCAACTTTCGTTTGTTAATTACGCTGTAATAATTTTAAAATAATATTTTTTGACTATGGAATATTCAACTTCAGGTATGTAACAATAATACATTAACTTTTAATTCTCATAATACCCCCCACACCTCCCGCCGCACAGTGGGGCAAGAAGCCTTCAAATCTGGCAAAAAATCGAAAAAATGAAATTCTATTTTGAACTACCGACATAAGTCACTTTAATAGAGCAGATGTCAGTAAACATCTGCCTAGTATTAGAAAGTGTGCAAAGTTATCTTGGTCGTCATTACAGTAAGCAGTTAAACTGCATATCGCACGATGATAATAAACAAAAAAAAAAATTGAATAATTTTATTTCAACTTTCGTTTGTTAATTACGCTGTAATAATTTTAAAATAATATTTTTTGACTATGGAATATTCAACTTCAGGTATGTAACAATAATACATTAACTTTTAATTCTCATAATACCCCCCACACCTCCCGCCGCACAGTGGGGCAAGAAGCCTTCAAATCTGGCAAAAAATCGAAAAAATGAAATTCTATTTTGAACTACCGACATAAGTCACTTTAATAGAGCAGATGTCAGTAAACATCTGCCTAGTATTAGAAAGTGTGCAAAGTTATCTTGGTCGTCATTACAGTAAGCAGTTAAACTGCATATCGCACGATGATAATAAACAAAAAAAAAAATTGAATAATTTTATTTCAACTTTCGTTTGTTAATTACGCTGTAATAATTTTAAAATAATATTTTTTGACTATGGAATATTCAACTTCAGGTATGTAACAATAATACATTAACTTTTAATTCTCATAATACCCCCCACACCTCCCGCCGCACAGTGGGCAAGAAGCCTTCAAATCTGGCAAAAAATCGAAAAAATGAAATTCTATTTTGAACTACCGACATAAGTCACTTTAATAGAGCAGATGTCAGTAAACATCTGCCTAGTATTAAAAAGTGTGCAAAGTTATCTTGGTCGTCATTACAGTAAGCAGTTAAACTGCATATCGCACGATGATAATAAACAAAAAAAAAAATTGAATAATTTTATTTCAACTTTCGTTTGTTAATTACGCTGTAATAATTTTAAAATAATATTTTTTGACTATGGAATATTCAACTTCAGGTATGTAACAATAATACATTAACTTTTAATTCTCATAATACCCCCCACACCTCCCGCCGCACAGTGGGGCAAGAAGCCTTCAAATCTGGCAAAAAATCGAAAAAATGAAATTCTATTTTGAACTACCGACATAAGTCACTTTAATAGAGCAGATGTCAGTAAACATCTGCCTAGTATTAGAAAGTGTGCAAAGTTATCTTGGTCGTCATTACAGTAAGCAGTTAAACTGCATATCGCACGATGATAATAAACAAAAAAAAAAAATTGAATAATTTTATTTCAACTTTCGTTTGTTAATTACGCTGTAATAATTTTAAAATAATATTTTTTGACTATGGAATATTCAACTTCAGGTATGTAACAATAATACATTAACTTTTAATTCTCATAATACCCCCCACACCTCCCGCCGCACAGTGGGGCAAGAAGCCTTCAAATCTGGCAAAAAATCGAAAAAATGAAATTCTATTTTGAACTACCGACATAAGTCACTTTAATAGAGCAGATGTCAGTAAACATCTGCCTAGTATTAAAAAGTGTGCAAAGTTATCTTGGTCGTCATTACAGTAAGCAGTTAAACTGCATATCGCACGATGATAATAAACAAAAAAAAAATTGAATAATTTTATTTCAACTTTCGTTTGTTAATTACGCTGTAATAATTTTAAAATAATATTTTTTGACTATGGAATATTCAACTTCAGGTATGTAACAATAATACATTAACTTTTAATTCTCATAATACCCCCCACACCTCCCGCCGCACAGTGGGGCAAGAAGCCTTCAAATCTGGCAAAAAATCGAAAAAATGAAATTCTATTTTGAACTACCGACATAAGTCACTTTAATAGAGCAGATGTCAGTAAACATCTGCCTAGTATTAAAAAGTGTGCAAAGTTATCTTGGTCGTCATTACAGTAAGCAGTTAAACTGCATATCGCACGATGATAATAAACAAAAAAAAAAATTGAATAATTTTATTTCAACTTTCGTTTGTTAATTACGCTGTAATAATTTTAAAATAATATTTTTTGACTATGGAATATTCAACTTCAGGTATGTAACAATAATACATTAACTTTTAATTCTCATAATACCCTCCACACCTCCCGCCGCACAGTGGGCAAGAAGCCTTCAAATCTGGCAAAAAATCGAAAAAATGAAATTCTATTTTGAACTACCGACATAAGTCACTTTAATAGAGCAGATGTCAGTAAACATCTGCCTAGTATTAAAAAGTGTGCAAAGTTATCTTGGTCGTCATTACAGTAAGCAGTTAAACTGCATATCGCACGATGATAATAAACAAAAAAAAAAATTGAGTAATTTTATTTCAACTTTCGTTTGTTAATTACGCTGTAATAATTTTAAAATAATATTTTTTGACTATGGAATATTCAACTTCAGGTATGTAACAATAATACATTAACTTTTAATTCTCATAATACCCCCCACACCTCCCGCCGCACAGTGGGGCAAGAAGCCTTCAAATCTGGCAAAAAATCGAAAAAATGAAATTCTATTTTGAACTACCGACATAAGTCACTTTAATAGAGCAGATGTCAGTAAACATCTGCCTAGTATTAGAAAGTGTGCAAAGTTATCTTGGTCGTCATTACAGTAAGCAGTTGAACTGCATATCGCACGATGATAATAAACAAAAAAAAAAATTGAATAATTTTATTTCAACTTTCGTTTGTTAATTACGCTGTAATAATTTTAAAATAATATTTTTTGACTATGGAATATTCAACTTCAGGTATGTAACAATAATACATTAACTTTTAATTCTCATAATACCCCCCACACCTCCCGCCGCACAGTGGGGCAAGAAGCCTTCAAATCTGGCAAAAAATCGAAAAAATGAAATTCTATTTTGAACTACCGACATAAGTCACTTTAATAGAGCAGATGTCAGTAAACATCTGCCTAGTATTAAAAAGTGTGCAAAGTTATCTTGGTCGTCATTACAGTAAGCAGTTAAACTGCATATCGCACGATGATAATAAACAAAAAAAAAAATTGAATAATTTTATTTCAACTTTCGTTTGTTAATTACGCTGTAATAATTTTAAAATAATATTTTTTGACTATGGAATATTCAACTTCAGGTATGTAACAATAATACATTAACTTTTAATTCTCATAATACCCCCCACACCTCCCGCCGCACAGTGGGGCAAGAAGCCTTCAAATCTGGCAAAAAATCGAAAAAATGAAATTCTATTTTGAACTACCGACATAAGTCACTTTAATAGAGCAGATGTCAGTAAACATCTGCCTAGTATTAAAAAGTGTGCAAAGTTATCTTGGTCGTCATTACAGTAAGCAGTTAAACTGCATATCGCACGATGATAATAAACAACAAAAAAAATTGAATAATTTTATTTCAACTTTCGTTTGTTAATTACGCTGTAATAATTTTAAAATAATATTTTTTGACTATGGAATATTCAGCTTCAGGTATGTAACAATAATACATTAACTTTTAATTCTCATAATACCCCCCACACCTCCCGCCGCACAGTGGGCAAGAAGCCTTCAAATCTGGCAAAAAATCGAAAAAATGAAATTCTATTTTGAACTACCGACATAAGTCACTTTAATAGAGCAGATGTCAGTAAACATCTGCCTGGTATTAGAAAGTGTGCAAAGTTATCTTGGTCGTCATTACAGTAAGCAGTTAAACTGCATATCGCACGATGATAATAAACAAAAAAAAAATTTGAATAATTTTATTTCAACTTTCGTTTGTTAATTACGCTGTAATAATTTTAAAATAATATTTTTTGACTATGGAATATTCAACTTCAGGTATGTAACAATAATACATTAACTTTTAATTCTCATAATACCCCCCACACCTCCCGCCGCACAGTGGGCAAGAAGCCTTCAAATCTGGCAAAAAATCGAAAAAATGAAATTCTATTTTGAACTACCGACATAAGTCACTTTAATAGAGCAGATGTCAGTAAACATCTGCCTAGTATTAAAAAGTGTGCAAAGTTATCTTGGTCGTCATTACAGTAAGCAGTTAAACTGCATATCGCACGATGATAATAAACAAAAAAAAAAATTGAATAATTTTATTTCAACTTTCGTTTGTTAATTACGCTGTAATAATTTTAAAATAATATTTTTTGACTATGGAATATTCAACTTCAGGTATGTAACAATAATACATTAACTTTTAATTCTCATAATACCCCCCACACCTCCCGCCGCACAGTGGGCAAGAAGCCTTCAAATCTGGCAAAAAATCGAAAAAATGAAATTCTATTTTGAACTACCGACATAAGTCACTTTAATAGAGCAGATGTCAGTAAACATCTGCCTAGTATTAAAAAGTGTGCAAAGTTATCTTGGTCGTCATTACAGTAAGCAGTTAAACTGCATATCGCACGATGATAATAAACAAAAAAAAAAATTGAATAATTTTATTTCAACTTTCGTTTGTTAATTACGCTGTAATAATTTTAAAATAATATTTTTTGACTATGGAATATTCAACTTCAGGTATGTAACAATAATACATTAACTTTTAATTTGTTTTTAATACGATTTGTATAGATAAAGTGACGCTTAGAATATATAGTAGTGAAATTTATAAAAAAAAAATTAACAGTGTCTACAAACATTGAAAGTTTTAGTTATGAGTTAAAGCTGGTTAAGTGTCAACTATAATATTTTCTGCTAGGTTTGAGTTTTAGTATGGTAAGTATGTCAGAAAATTTTGCTCTTTTTTGTCCCTTTTTTAATTGTATGGTCATTTGTATAGTTAATCATCCTCAATCTTTTGTTAGTATACGTACATAAACATGATTGCATATTGTTTTTTTAGGGAGAAATTTAAATACATTACATACTACCGGAAGAGAACTTCTTCATATCATGAAACGTTCGAAAGAACAAAAACTTTTCAAAAGCAATATGAATTTTTGGTAAAAGAGTTCCAGAATCGGAAAGAATTGCGAACGTAGCAGTTCTATAGTCTTAAAAAAGAATATAAAATGTTTTAAATTTCAATATAAATTCCGATTGGCAAAAGCCTGTCGAGACAAGGAAAAGTTTTTTAGAATTAATAAGGAGTGGCTTGATAAATCGCTTCCATTTCTTCGATTTGAAAAACAAACAGAAGAGGCATTGAAAAGCAAACGTGGCCGACCTCATATTCCGTTTCAAGGGTTTTCTGAACGACCAAAAGGATTATGAGCAAAACGATTACGCGATTTTGTTCTTTGCGCATGCATTTTGTATTTATGCATGATACACCCAGAAATTTTGTCTTGAAGTATCTATAATAAAACATACCACAACATTACACTTTATTTGATACACATTATTTGATTCACGGACCAGAAATTATAAGTTTGACCCTGTTGCCCGTAGGACAGACGACTGTGGAAGCACAAAAAGCCAGGAATAAAGACTTTAAAGGATACGGAGAGTACTACTACTCTAGAAAGTGCAGCCGAGAAAAAATTGACAGAGATTTTTTCAATTTTTTGCTTCTAAGTTCGGATCCAGTGATCACTAGCAAACAAATGAAAAGAAAGAAAAAGTTAAGATATCAGCCACGAGAAGACCTACATCTGTTAAAAATTCCATCTCTCAATATATCTAGTGATCAGAATAGTGACAGTGATGATGACCAAGATGATAGTATGGATTAAATATTCTAAAATTTTTAAAACAAGCTATACAATCAATATTAACGACGTGTTTTGAAGGAACAAACGCTTCTTCCTCCGACAAAAAATGTGTGCTACTACTAAGATAGCTGAAACAGTTTTGCTTCAGCTGTCTTGATAGTAGTACATAAATTTTGCCTGAGAAAGGGGGATTCACTTCTTCAAAGCGAGTCGCTGATATACACTTTAAGGTGTGCTTCAGAATCATTAAAATTACTAATTATGTTTGCAACACCAGGTTTTTTGCATTTTTAATGCGATATTATGGATGATTTATAAATATTTAATATCTATAAAACAATCTCATTTTTAACTTATTTTTGTAAAAAAAACATTTCAAATTATTACGCTCTAGCTTATGTAAAAGTTTTAAGTTTTACTACGAAACGTCTGTAAAAAAATGTATGATGTGCTTTTTTTGTTCAAAGTAAATTTTATTTATTGCCAACTTTGGAGGCTTCCTGCCCCACTGTGCGCCGTCCTCCTCCGCAATTCATTGGAAGCAGTGGGTTATGAATTTGTACAGACTTTTACAATTTTTAAATTGTGCAAATTTTAAACTGAAAACAAAAATTACTAACCCACGAGATTGTATGAAAGCAACTATCTATATTATAAAGGACTAACATATCTGTGCGTAACGCATACGTCATTTTGCGAATGGCAACACTTTGAAATTTGAAATAAAATTTTAGTTTCGCAATTTTCTCTACTGCAAATTTTTAAACTTCAAAATATCGCACACTTAAAATTTTTACACCGTCGTATAAGGAAAAAAAATGCCCTTTTAAATGCAATTTGTTTGAAAGCTATATCTAAATTTATTTTTGAGATATTAATTTTTTTGTAGTTTTTAATACCATTTTTCTTATCGTGGCAACAAAAGTACCTCATTGCTATTAAGCCATTGAAAGTAAATGGAAAATAGTCGAAAATAGGAGATACTGCATATTTTTGTTGCCATTTTCTCATAAAACCTGAAAAAAAAGTTGAAATTAAAATATGGGCTATGTCAAGAATATTGTCTGTTATTCCGTGATAATGACGTCATATGCACACTTTTCTATAGACGAAGTTTAAGACTGAATGCAAATGACGTCATTTTATAAAAAAGCGTGTATTTTAATTCTTAAACCTGAATTATGTTTTGTAGAAGTGCGTCATTTTCACAGCCCAGCTGCTTTGAAATTCTTCACAGGTGAAAATGCTTCACTTTTTAAGACAATGTAATCGAAATCCCACACTGATAAAACGAAATGTTTTACAAAAATTTAGAGTGTCTTTATAAAAGAGAGGTGGCATGCAAATAATAGCGATTTATATTACAGAAATTGATGATTCTCGCCTGGATGGATTTGCTTCGCCGAGTTAGACAAGCAAGAAAATAATTCGTGGTTTAAAATAATATCGTGTTCCCGAAGTTTTTGTCAAAAATTATCTCGAATAATAAAATTTTACTGCTATTCTTTAGGACATTCTACTATAATTTTAATCAAAATAACACAATTTGCTTAATTAAATTTTTCCTAATTTTATATAATCTATATATTTAAAACATAAATGTGTTTTTTAGTCATCTGCCCTGAACTTTCTGCTGAACCAATTTTACTATTTTTTTTTTTTTTTTAACTGAAAGCTCTTTTTTTGTAGAAGTGATCGCACTATCTGTTTTTTTTTTTTAAATATCCCCACTTTTATATTTTAATTTTAAAAGAATTTTATGAAATTTCTTCAAAATGATGAAAATTAGATAGCTTTCATTATTGCAGACAAGAGAGAAACAATGAGGTATTTTAACTTTATTCATGCTATTTTCTGATAAAAATTGTTGTATAGGGTTTAGTGGCGCAAAATCCCATTAGGAGCAGAATATTATATTAGGGGCATAATAATGACATACTGCTTTTGAAAACACGCATTTTTCCTCGTGAATTTTCTATATTGTTTTTCTTTCTGCATGTGTACTGATATTAAGTTTCAGACACTAGGCGAAATGCTTATTTAAGCGAAAATGAAGTCATATTTAAAAGAAAACGATGATTTTCTTAGATAAAACAAAACATTTTAACACAAATGCGTCTAATAAATATAAATAACGGAAATTTTTATTCTCCGGAATTGAGATTAGAATCTCAAGTAAAGAGTGCGTCTGTTCACATAAAAGCTGTTGCCGACAATCGTGACTTCAAGTTTTGAGTTAAAATGATTTTAAAATGATCAAACAAAGTACAAATTTTTAAAAATGATGAATATGGATATCAAAAGCGTGTATGAAAATTTTGAGAAGGTGAAAATTGCTGTTTTCATTCCGGAAATCCAAGCATAAGAGGCTTAATTGATAACCACATCGTAATAACTGATCTTTATTATATTTTACTGATTACGTATCTATATTATAAAGAACAAACGTATCTGTTCGTAACGCTGACGTCATTTTGCGAATGGCAACACTTCACGATCAAATTTCGGTCTTGAAATTTTCGCTACTGCAATTTTTTAATATTCTGACCATCGTTTATTTTCAATTTTCGTCGCATAGGGAAAAAAAAATTACTTTCAAATGCAATTTGTTTAAAAACTGTATCCATTGACTTATGTATTATATTTTTTAAATAATTTTTAAGCATGTTTTTTTAAGTTTATCTTATCACGGGCCGGTTTCAATACATAATAATAATAAACATTTTGCACATAAAGCAACAAACATTTTTCAACATTTGTGTCTGACTATTTTTGCATAACGAAATTAATACTTCCTTTATAAACAAATAAAAGAATAAATATAAAAAAAACCCACCAATCTAACATATTTGTGAAAGACAAATTAACGAAATTGATACTTCCTTTATAAACAAATAAAAGAATAATATTAAAAAAACACAAATCTAACAGATTTGTAATCGTACAATTTAAATTTTTAAATCACCAAATAGGATTTTTTTTTTCAAACGGAATTTGTTTGCAATGTTCATCTCAGTTTACTGATTGTCTATGGCTTTAAAAACAATTTTAAAGCATGAAATATTTTTAAATTTATCTATATCGCGCGGAGCTTGATTACGCAAGATTAATCCGTTTACCCTTAAAACAAAACAAAGAGTTCACCCTTTTCTTACGGCTAATATCCATTTAAAAAACTTCCCTATGAATAAATAAATAAAATAATATAAATAAAACACAAATTTACCAGACATGTATAAGCTCTGAATTTATCAGAATATAAAAGGATGCCATAAGTAGCAAAATCTTGGCAAATAACTCTTAGCATGTGGCTAATAAGAAGATATCGCTTTTGATAAATTTCAAAAATTTATTTGATTGTATAATTCGTATTTTCCATATGAGAAATGCTTTTTTAATGTAAGTGGTCAATGTAAAAAAATTATTGCATAAAAAAACATTAGTTTTCAATTTAAAAAAAATGATTTCACCTATATTCTTTAACCCGGGAAGCCCGGGTACGATCACCTAGTTTGTATTGAAGAATGGATGTCTTATTATGAAGCCTTGTACCAGTTGTTTAAAGATAAAGATATTTTGTTTATTAATGCTTTTCTTTAGGTTATTTTATCCCATCATGCTTTACTGTAATAGTTAATGTAATTGATTTTGTATGCATAATAATTTATCTGAGGAATATTTTATCTCATAATACCCCCCCCCCCCCCCCCGTCCTCCTCCGCAATTCATTGGAAGCAGTGGGTTATGAATCTGTACAGACTTTCACAGTTTTTAAATTGTGCAAATTTTAAACTAAAGATAAAAATTACTCACCCACGAGATTGTATGAAAGCAACTATTTGTATTGAAGATTGGATATCTTATTATGAAACCTTGTACCAGTTGTTTAAAGCTAAAGATATTTTGTTTATTAATGCTTTTCTTTAGGTTATTTTATCCCATCATGCTTTACTGTAATAGATAATGTAATTGATTTTGTATGCATATTAATTTATCTGAGAAAGATTTTACCTCTCATAATACCCCCCCCCCTCCCCCCGACCTCCTCCGCTATTCACTGGAAGCAGTGGGTTATGAATTTGTACAGACTTTCACAGTTTTTAAATTGTGAAAATTTTAAACTAAAAATAAAAATTACTAACCCACGAGATTGGATCAAAGCAACTATTTTTCTCTTGTAAATTCAACTTTTTTTATTTATGAGCTAGTTCTTATATAGTCAAGAAAATAGTTTAATATTGATACTCATGGTGAGAAATGTATTTTATATGACATGCATTTCAATGGAAACTTTTATTTCTGTAATGGTTTCGAGTTTCTAACTTACATCTTTATAATCATTGCATTATTACTTGCTTTTATATGTTAATTAATATAATATTGGTAAAATTTTTGTAAATATTTTCTGAGTTGTTATATGAGTATATTTTGCTAATTCACTCTTGTTTGAAATTATAGATTAAGTAATATTTTGACCCTAAATATAAAATACATACATGTTGAAAGAAAAATCAGATTTCAAGGTAATGACTTGGATAGTTATGTTAACAATAAAAAAATAGTTCTCTTCAGTTGATTATTATACTATTGTACTCCCTCCGCCCCCCGCTCTCCCAATCTCCATAACAAAAATACTTTCTAGCATACCTGTTTTCATTGATATTCTTTTTCATTTTTCAAATCATTTTATTATGCTGAAATCAGTTAACTAAATAATATCCTCCCGTCCTGATTTATTCAATTTATTAAAACATTAAAAAATTTAATTATTTGTGAACTTCCTAACATTTATTACTTTAAACAAATTGCATTTGAAAAAGTCATCGCCCAGCACTTGTAAAGATATGCGTATTAATTTCAGCGCGCTGACGATCGAATACAACCGACTGTGACTTCTTTTCCTATCCAGTTGGTGGAAAAATCCTTTTCCTCAGCAAATTGTCGCGAAGTTTCGGTGGGAGAAAACTCAGCCAATCGGGTTATCCAGCCAGTGGGAGAAACAATCGCTCGCAACCAGAGGCCCGTTTGACTCAAGGCCCTGGTGTAATTAGGGGTCCGCGTGAGGGCGAAACCAGCTAGTTTCATCTCAAAAGCCGCACAACATTTTTTTTTTTGACAGCTGATTTCATTAAATATATTTTTTATAACTATTTTATCCAAATCGAGCACTGTGGAAGTGATTTTTGTATTTGCATATTAACTGCATATCATTGTTTAATAATTTTGCTTAGTGGTTGTTTACATATAGGAATCGTAACAAAATTACAAATATTCACTACTAACACATAATCTTGATGTCATATTTGAATCCTCCGGTAAATTTTGACTTTCGATACAAGATAATCGAGAAGTCACTGACAGATAGTATGGAGGTGTACAATAGTTATAGTAATTAAATAATAAAGCTTTGTATAAATCACCATATATATATATATATATAAACACACAGGACGCGTTTCGAACTGGAAAATTAACAGACCGTCATCAGCTAATCTAAACAGTAGTCCATAAGAGGACAAGGTCACATCTTTTTTATGCGATCTTTTTACGGTAGCTAATGGTTGGTTGGTTGGTTGGTTGATGACGGCCGATTATCTACACTAGGGATATATGCTCGAGGGGGGAGTGCCCTTCGTGGGGTCTTTCCAAGGGAACCTAACCTATATTTACGCAATGAAATCCGTGGTTTGAAGAAAACCACGAAAAGTCCGAACGGTACACTGAGAAAAAAAAATATACCGCCTTCACCTAGAATGAATAGTTAGTCATTTTATGAATCCCTCAACTAAATATACAGATTTCCGAGCTATGCGAATAGGGTAAACGACTAAGCTGAATAGACGAAATGATCTAGAATTTCTTGTCTCTTGTTTTCTTGGTGATGAAGCGATATTGAATCGTTTGAGTAACGAGAATTTATTGCTTGATTTCTAAAATAGTTTCATAAACTAGATTTATAGTGACTCAAACTCACCTCTTGTGTTCGCATCTATTTGCAGAGATTTTTAAATAAGTTTGACCGAGAGAATATAGGAAAACGCACTTGAATTCTAGTAGGAGACTCTAGAACTCTCTAGCAAAGGGAACTAGAATTTATAAGGATGACATGGAACTATATTTTCAAGAGCCACAATTTAGATTCTAGATGCCAGAACCATATTTTTTTCTCAGTGTAGCTAACGGTGGGCTGTTAATTTTCTAGCTCGAAACGCGCCTTGTGTGTTTTTATAGTTTTATGATGTTTTATACAAAGTTTTATTACTTAATTGTGTTTTGTCGCCAGTTTTTCGGGGCTGTTTCATATTGTTATAGTAATTAATGGAGAAAATGTGTAATTGTATCCACAAAGTTTCCCCAGATTTTTTCAGGAAGGTGCTGCACCCTGTTTGCCTTTTTGCTTAAAAAAACATCGTTTTTACCCTTAGTAAAAAACAGTACCCTTCTGGTTTTCCTCATTCAAAAGCATTGTACCCGTACTGCGTTTCTGGTGAAATTTGCATCTATAGTGAAAACGGACTCATGATTGCGTCTTGAAACACACACACACACACACACACACACATATATATATATATGTACAGGGTGTCCATAATTAAACGACACTATTTTACAGTTGTCTACAGACGAAACTGTTGATCAGATAAAAAGTGGGGAAGGATTGTACTTTGTGCCGATATATTAAGAAAAAGAAACAACGTATAAAGGCACAAATAAAATATGTTTTCAAAACCTCTAAGGTTTCCTCATCAGTCCTTAAAATAAAAGTAAAATTAAAATATTGTGTAAAAAGGGGGTGGGGTGGGCAGAGAGTCAGAAAGGCGTATCTTTCAGCTCTATTGCCAACGGTGAAATGCGACATACGGCTGACAAACAGCTTGTTAGCTGTAGAGCTGTTTGTCAGCCGTATGTTGCATTTCACCGTTGGCAGTAGAGCTGAAATGTACGCCTTTCTGACTCTCTGCTCACCCCCACCCTCTTTTTACACAATGTTTTAATTTTATTTTTATCTTAAGCACTGATGAGGAAACCTTAGAGGTTTTGAAACAGATGTATGCTTTTAAACATATTTTATTTGTGCCTTTATACGTTGTTTCCTTTTCTTAATACTAGGGGGCTCGGCCACCTACGAGCTACGCTCGCCAAACCCCGTCCAGAACCGCAGACTCTAAATGAACGCTAATTTGATCGGCTTTAAAAAGATTTCGAAAGATTGAATTATAATTTAAAAAACAGTGGCGATCTCCCTATAAACCAATTTCTATTCACTTCTCTGGTTGGGGAATTTTAACTCCAAATCCGCTGCGGTACTACTTGATCATCCCGTCGACCAATTTCGCCAAATTATATAAATTGCCAAACCACTCGCCAAATTATAAAAATTGACACAATTTTTATTTTAAATAACGAAAGAACAAATAAATTAGTACAACATTAATAAAAATACAAATAAAACGTCGAAATAAAAATAACTTGATGACGTAGACACGTGTAACAACATTTCAAAATAAGCTAATATAAAAGGAATTAAGTAAACAGAGTCTTTGTCTCCTGGTATTTTTTAACAAAGAGAAAAAAAAGTAATTTTAAATGAGACATTTTAAATTAATCGTTTTCAATCTGACGTAATTTTGACCAAGCTATTCTTTCTCTTTTAAATAATCACGTGAAAATACTTTTGTTAGAAATGAAATATTATTTACGCTTTCCTAACAAAAATAGTTGAAAAAATCCTCTCAAAATATCAAATAAATGTCTTGCTCAATTTCTAAATTTAAACTGTTTTGCAATATTATTTTGTATTCATTTTATGTAATAACTGTAATGTGACGTAAATATGACGTAATTTCTCACATTTAAGACTTCTAACGCATGTTAAGGAATTTATTATTTTACAGTATCCTTTCTCTTTTAAAATTCACGTGTATACGTTTTATGACGTAATTTTTAATAAGTTCTTGCTTTTTTCTACATAATTATTTAATTTTAATTTGAAAGTATCTTTTCTGTTTATAAGAGTCACGTGCAAATAAATTTTTAATTTGTAGCAAACATTATTGTTTCCGTTGTTTATACAGTTACCAACAGGTTAAATTAGTACAATTTTCTAAAATAAGTAAAAAATATCTCTCTAAATGCTGAAAATTTGAATTTAAAATAGAAATGAAACCTCGAAAAATGAGTCAAATTAAAAAAATAAATCAATTCTGCACATCGGGAAATTATAACGCATAAAATGAACTAAAAATTATTAAATTTCGATGTACAGTTTTTGCTCCTATAAAACTTTTTTAGTGGAACGATTTTGTCCAACTTTAGCATTAAATATCTCTTAAAATAATTCTTCGATTTGAAAATTGTCTGTATCAGCGTGTTTATCAAACATTTCTGTATAATACTACTGATTTACATATTTTTGTATGCATTATTTTTTTTTTTAAATATTAACGAAGAAAGACCTCCGGTCACAAAAAATTCAAAACCGGCGGCGGCGGTGACAGCGGTAGTTACTTTTTTTTTAGAATAGAGAGATTGTTCAGATTGTTGTGAAATTTTTTAGAGGACATAATAAAGGTATGGAAATTTGAGCGAAAAAAAATTAGGATGCCTTTTTTAACGAATTACCCATTTAGAATACATTTACGATAGTTTAACAAATTTTGTTATAACCAAACATGTTCTGCATGACTTTCATCATTTTCAGATACCACCTAGAATTCCAAGATGGCATGTTCCACACTTGACCGCAGTGTTTTTCTGGGAAATGCTAGGAACATGTCATGAAATGCTGTCTTTAGAATAATGTTAAGTTAATAAATAAAATTTCTAAGTTATCGTAATACTAAATGTGTGATTTATTAGAAAACGCCCTCTGGTGGCGAAATTTTGAACTACTGTTATTAATATTTTTTTAGCTTAAACAAATTCCAATCCCTTTATTATGTCTTTTACAAAATTTCACAACTTTATGAACAATAGTTTTGTAGGTAGACAACTTTAAAGTAGGGTCGTTTAATTATGAGACACCCTGTATTTTCTGGCAACCTGTTCACTGTATCATAAATATGTACAAGCAATGTTTTGCAACATTTATATATATTACAGTCGGACCTCTATTTAACGAACCTCTATTTTGCGAACTTTTCCTTGGAACCAAGAACATTTTGCGAATTTCTTCGTAAAATAACCTCCAAATAGCGAAGTGCATTCTCTATTTAACGAACTTTTTCTTGTGACCTAATTTTTTTTTTCTCCCCCATTTCTCAAAATATTTCTGGACATTTCAAACTTATTCTTTCTTTAAACACATTTTATGATGTTCAATGTACCTTGAACTGGTTTTACCAGGCGCCTTCTTTGTCAGCAGTGAGAATTCGGTAAGTAAGGAGGACGAAGACGATAATTCCTTAGAGTAACTTAAAAAAATGTGGATACAGATGAGAAAAAAAGAAGAAATTAACCATGATGTGCTGATCGATGATTGTATTTCACTTAATTCTCAAACTGAGACCTCGGAAACACTATCCGAATTGGATATTTTTGACAGTGTGAAAAATAAAAACAATACAGCAATGAATTGCGATGAAGACTAATAGGATGATGATGGAAATGATCATTAAGCAGGAATTAACAAAACGTCGTATGATAAAATGCTAAAATCATTCAAACAATCCGACGCGGATTACAGTTAGAAGAAAGTACGCATGAAGGGGTTTCTGGTGCATTGTAAAGATGCGAGACATATTATGAGAGAAGGCACTTTTTTAAATAAAAAAACTCAAGCAAAATTAACAGTTTTTCAGAAATTAAATTTAAGGACGCATATGTTAATGCATGGTAAAAATTATGTGTTATAATAATAATAAATACGATAATGTCATTAAAATTCTTTAATTTTAATGTATAACTATTGACTTTAAACAGAAAATACAGTGTATTCCCGGACAATGTTTTGTTTTACTTGCAGATTTCAAAGATTTAAACACATAGAAAAAATGAATGGATGATGGATATGAGTGGGTAAAATAAGTAAAACAAATCGATAATATTTATTTAAAAAAGTGTGATTAATTACTTTTAGTAAAAATATTTAGTGCTTATGAAATTAAAATCTGTTTTATGTAGTTTAAAGTATTTTAATAGGTGAATCTCTATTTAACGAATTTTCCATATAACGAACTTTTTTCTGGGATTTAGCGACTTCGTTAAATAGAGGTTCGACTGAAAAAAATGCCATGAATCTATTTTTATATACAAACAGAAGTAAATCGTATACAAAATAAAACAATAATCTCTCTATATAAATGTATATATGTATTAAAATTCATTTATAAACAAGCTTAAAAATTTATCATGTTAATTTTGATAAATGTTTATTTCATTTGGAAACAACTCCCACATTTAGAACCCCGATATGCGTCAAGCTTTTTACAAAACGCCACGGCCTGTGCATTGGAAAAATAACAAATTGCCTTTACAAATCTAAAAGGTGTCCTTAGGGCTTGTTGATATATATCCGATATTTATTACTAAAATATCAAGATTTTTGATATTGTTATATACTTGATATTTATTTTCAAAGTATCAAGATGTGTGATATTTTGTATATTTGATATTTATATTCAAAATATCACTGTGCAAGATAAATATGATATTTTCGGTCAAAACAAGTGTAAATGGAATTTTCAGCTGTTATTTAACTATGCCATTCTGTAGATAGTGACTATTTTAACCTAAGAAAACAAATATGTTTTCCAACCTTTATGTTTGAAGCTTTTAATTTTAAACGTAGAACTAATAATTATGTGATACGATTAATTCAGAACAACCACTGAAAGATAAACTGTCTAATCAGTTACATACAACTTCATTAAAAAAGAATATTTTCTGAATTTGCTTTAGTAGAATCTAAACTGTGCAACATGTTAGGGAATAAGTAATAAGACAAGCTTAGATTTATATTAAAATCTTCAATTAAAAGCTATTTTGTATTTAAAATTTTGTTTTATAAATTTCTGATTTCTTAATAGTGAATCCCACAGTTATATATACAGTGGTGACCAAAATTGTGAACATTTTTTGAAAATTTCCGGTTTTATAACCTTGTGTGCTTGAAGAATATAATAAATTTCACTTATATAAAAATGTTTATAGCTCACATTCAAGGAAATTTAATGTAGAATTTAATTTAAAAAAAAACGCAGTGAAACTATCTGCATTACAAAAAAAGTTAAGCTTACAAAAAATGAGATCTACCTAAGATTTCATTGTATTTTAAAGTTTCACTTACACATTCAATATTTAGTAGGATAACCCTTGTTTTTTATTACAGTTTCACAGCGTATTTGTATTGAGAGAATTAGTGTTTGGGATTCATCTTTTTTAATCACATGATGCCAAGAATCAATTATAGCTTCAATAAGTTGCGTTTTATTAGATGGACGTTTTGTTGTACAAGGATTTTCAAACGTCGCCACAAATTTTTTATAGGATTCAGATCAGAGCTGTTTCCTGGCCAAGGTAATAATTGTAGGCTCCCAGATAGTATTTTTTGTTTTTTAAAGCCTTTTTTCAACCATGCTACGTAAATGTTTGAATGCTTTTTAAAGGCTTTGCATGAAAAGTTTGTAAATATTTTGTAAAGGAGCGAAACAGTTTCCTAGTTGACGCTATCTGAGGGAGTTTGTAAATGTTTCATGATAAGCATGTGAAAAGGCAGAAACGAAAGGGTAGTTACAGGAGTTACAATCAAAGATTGATGAAAGGCTTTTATTACAAGCATGCATAAAAAAATGAAAATGAGGTTTTTATAAATCATAAAATCTTATTTGATAGAAAAATGAGATCAATAACTCAACTTAGAATTTTTCTGAGCTGAGCATTTTTTTTGTTGTTGTTGTTTTTCCTGTGGAAAATTAAATTTTAGTCAAATATTATCTACACATTGAAAAATACTGGTTTTTATTAGTCCACATGTTTTTATCAAATTGCTTACTTTAATTAATATGTTCATTTTTTATTTTTTACCTTGAAAAAATTCTTAAAATTTGAATATACTTTATTTTTTAAATTATGAAGAATTATTATGTTTTTAAGACGTTATTTTATTTTTTTTTTGCAATTTGCGATTAAAAAAAAATAATATTGCAAAATTCCTTAGAGGGAATGATAGCATCCCTGTCTTTAACTATCTATGTATAAAATATATGTTTAATTTTTATCAATTCGCTACATTATTAGATCCTATTTTAATAATAATAAAAAAAAGCTTAATAATGTTAAGAGGCTACTTCACTCACACAGAAACACCTGATTGCTAATGTTAATCCGCTGGGAGGTTTTTTTTTTAATAACTTGCTTGCATTTGGATATATATATATATATATATATATATATATATATATATATATTTTTTTTTTTTTTTTTTTTTTTTTTTTTTTTTTTTTTTGCATTGCATACCTGCAGTTTTGATACAAAGGCCATTTTTCGACTTTGTTTTACAAGGTTTTTTTGCTTATTAGGATATTTTCAGAACTGCTTTCGAAAGCGAAAGTACTCTAATGAAAAAAAAAAAACACACATTGCAAACAAAACTGAAAACTTTAAAAGAAAAGAGGTCTTTGTACAGATTGACCACATGTAACAAATAATAAAATTTACAATATTCAAATGCAAACGAAATATTTAGAAAAATTCTCCCATAGGATTAACATTAGCATGCAAGTGTCTACGCATGAGGGATGTGTAATCCCATTAAAGAAAATTTTCTTAAGGAAAAACACTTTCATTTGAATAAAAACCATTCCAAGTAAAATTTTAATTAATTATCAGCAGTGAAATTATTGAAGATTAAATACGTGAAATTTTTTACATTGCTAACTCGGCGCAAATCAACAGTGCATTCGAGCACTACTTCAAGGATCCGGGTTCGACATTTTTCACTCTATTTACGCTTAGTTAGCAACTTGAAAAATTTCACGTATTTAATATTCAAAAATCATTCTTATACACATAGGCATAGAGTCTTGAAAATTATTGGTGAACTTGAAATTAAAAAAAGCAAAAGGTTTTTTTTTTTTTTTGTCATTTATCGTTTAACAAAAGAAAAAGGAGAAATTCAATAAAATAAAAAAACTAAAAGCTTTTTTATATTAGAGGGTAAGAAAAAGTATTTAAAATGTTACTGGTAGGACTTGAGAACATACATCTCTATGTCTATGCTTATACATAGTAAATTTAATTATACTTTCAGTTACTTACCTTTTGAATCCAGTTCTCTATTCAGGATCAGGTAATTTTTTATTGTATACATATATAATTAAATCTGTGTTTACCTACAATAAATAGCACATCAAATATGTGGGTGTACATTTAATGACTGTAGAAGATTGTATATTTTTTTATATTACTACTTCATTAAATTTTTTAATTCTTTCATTTATTAGACTTATTTCTTAGAATTTTCAATTATTATTTAGAGAATATTGTCAGATTTATAAAAAAAAAATCCTCCATAGGATTCTGATTGATGACCACAGGAATATATTTTGTCTTTTCTCCGAAAATTATTCAATGATGCAAAATGCAAAAAAAATTTTTTTTACAAATTCAATGATCTTTCCAGCATTTTTACATAAAAATAGTAATTTCTTTCTTGTTTAACAATGTAAGTTACATATTACAACAAGACAAATTTTAAAAATCATCTGCCTTCCTCCCTTCTCCAATGTTTTTCTTTTACCAGAGAAATATTATCCTATGTACAACAGAGCAAATACTAAACTAACATTATTTTTTTTTTTAGTTTTTTAAAGTATAACTTAACTCACTTAAATTGTTCTTTTGCTGATTGTAATTATTTGTAATAACTTAAGACTGAAGCAATGAAAAATATTTCTTAGTATCAAGGAAATAGTCTCGAAAACAAATGAAACATCATTCAGTTTATAAAATTCTATTTATTTACATATAAAGAATTGATATAGTAATTTATTTACATATAAAGAATTGATATAATTAATTAACAGGAACTTCATTAAATTTTACTTTCTTCTTGATTCATTCTTTTCTCTCTAGAAAAAAATAAAAAATAAAATTATAAACACACAAATTACATACGTATAGTAAAAGTAAATAAAGTACAGTGTGACCTCGAAAATCCGGCATCAAAGCCATCTCGCCGCTTTTTTTTTTTTTACACTTCTACCTTATAGGAGAAAGAAAAATAATAAATCGTTAAAGAATTAAAAATTTCGAGATTGAAAGTGATGGATTGGCTGACAGTGAGATCGCAGATGCTATGCTAAATTGAATCCCTTCTGAGTACAGAAGAAAAGGTATCAGTGGAAAAATGCTTAAATTTGACTGGAAAACTAACATCTGCTTTAGTAGATAAATAAGACTGTATTTTCAAAATCGATATTCTACATTTGTGTAAAATAAAAAATAAAATAAAATAAATAAATAAAAAAAACTTGTTAAAAAACTGTTTAAAGAATTGAAGCAAATAAAATTGACATTGATGTTTAGGAAATTACACGAGAAGAAATGATATATGCATAGACGCCAACATTGTAAAGACTGTATCAGGAGTAAACCAGTTAAATTTCAGGAGTTTTGGACACTCTTCAGGAGTAAAATGTTCAGGTTTCAGGAGTCATTTCAGGAGTTGCACAAAGTTTTTTACGAGCTATATTTTTTACAAATATTTTCAGTCCTCTTGCAGCTTTTGCATTTATCAACACAAACATAATTTAAATAAAGGTTACTTAATTTACTTTTACTATTAATGTATTAATAATTTTTTATAATAAATTTATAAAAATGGAATTTTTTTGTTTATCTCTACGGAGCAAAAAATCTGTGATTGATGTGAGTGTGAAATCCCGCGACCAATTAACAAAATTCGTGATTTTCCGCCGAGATTGACTGACGAAAATCGCGAATCTTTCGCCGCGACTGACGAACGAAAATCGCGATGTTTTGCAGCGACTAGCAGACGAAAATCGCAATGTTTTGTCGCGACTTGCAGACGAAAATCGCGATGTTTTTTTTTACCGAGAGCTCACTGACGGAAATCGCGATTTTTTGCCACGACTGACTGACGAAAACAGCGATTTTTTGCCGCGACTTACTGACGAAAACAGCGATTTTTTGCCGCGACTTACTGACGAAAACAGCGATTTTTTGCCGCGACTTACTGACGAAAACAGCGATTTTTTGCCTCGACTCATTGACGAAAACAGAAATTTTTTACCGCGAATGACTAACGGAATTCGAGATTTTTTTTGCAGCGCAGCGAGTGATTGACAAAATTCGCGATTTTTATCATTGGCCGATTACTGGATTTCAGGATATTTTCTCCCAACTGATTAACGCAATTCGCGATATTTTGCACGGCTGCGATTTTTATTTTAAATTTGCAATTTTTATCAACGACCTATTGATGAATTTCACGATTATTTGCAGCGACTGATTGACAAAAATTGTAACTTTTTTCAACGATCGGTTGGCAAAATTTGCGATTTTCTGCCGCGAGCGATTGTAGAAATTGGCGGTTTTATCGATTAATAGACGATTTTCGCGATATACTTCAACGACCGATTGACGAAATTCGTGTTGTTTTGCCGTGATCAGTCGAAGAAATTCGCGATTTTTTGCCTCAAATTTCCATATTTTCTACCTTATTACCGTACTTCTCTATTTTATCCTACATTTCCGGAGAAACTCCGGAATTTCCGGAGATATTGGAATCTATGTATATATTAGATTTGTTTTTGTAACATAGAAAATATGAATAGAAACTTTTAATTTTGATATTTTTTAAAATATTTAATTTTCTATTTTTCTCACATAACAATTACTTGGGTATGAATTAAATTACGAATAACGGCGCCATTAAGACTATTAAAAGTATTTTTGAAGTCAGAAATTCGGCATCGTTATGGTCCTGACAATGCCGGATTTTCGAGGTTATACTCTACACAATAGAGAGTGACACAGCCAGAATCTTCATCTGGGATTGTTACTCATAAAATGAATGTTTTGATTTTGTGACACACACACACACCAAAAAAAAAAAAAAAAAATCCCTACATAATGAAAAGCACAAATAACCATAATAAATCTAGCCTTTATGTGTTTAAAGGTTTCATAAAAGAGCATTTTCTTATATCTTCAGATGATGAAAAAAAAAAAAGAAAGATTATATTTTATCAGCAGAGGTTATACACTAAAGAGTAAACACTATAGCTACAAACAGCATGGTTCAGTGACATATATAAATGGATACATATCCGATATTTATTTTCAAAATATCATGAAGTTTGATATTTATTTTCAAAATATTGTGTATATTTTCAGTTGAGCAAGAGTAAATGGATTTTTCGGCTCTGTTGTTCTGTAGATAAAGAACTTTTGCTCTGGCAATATGACAATTTTAGCTCCCCCCCCCCTCCCCCCCCCCAAAAAAAAACCAGTAAAGTACCAATTATACATCTTTCAGGAAACCTTTCTAAAACGATACATAACTGAGAAAGGCGTATAATCGAAATTTTAGTCGGCTAAGGTGCAAAATCTTTGACTGTAGAAATACAATGCTGCAATCGCACAAATTGAATTTTGATGCCATTTTTGATTGTTTTAAATACACTATATATTGAAAAAAAGTTAGTCCTTTGCACTCGAGGACTCAGGAGCGGAGCCATTTAAAATTTGTCTTCAAACTCGAGGGTTCCGCTAAGGAGACAATGCAAATAATTTTGTGATACCTGTCTAGAAAAACCAAGATTACATATTGGCAATTGCTTCAAGAGGTATCACACTTTACGATTACAAAATGTAATAATTTTATAATTTTTAGTTTTTTTTTTTATATACCATAACATTTGTATTCATAAAGAATTAAAAAAATAATAAGATATAACTAAAATCACTTTGAGTTGCTGGTAATACGAATGAAAAAAAAACTTTGAGTGCAAAGGGTTAAAATATTAAAAAAAATAATTAAATAATTTCTAAAATTGAAAAATAAAAGTGAGAATTATCAAACCTTTTATATCAGTTGCATACCTTGAATTAAATTTTTTCCTCATTAATGGACATACAAACAGATTTTAATTAAACTAATTTTAATCATCATCTGACATGCCAATTTACTTTAAAGACTTAATCAAAGCATTATTTCAAGAATCAGAAGTAAATTTGCTTCATATACTTTTTATGCTTTCTGTATATTAGTAAAATATAGTAGTATAGGCTTGTTTATGCGTAGATGTAATAGTTTCTCTATTTATTGAACATTATACCGTATATTATTCCTAATTTAAACTATACCTAAAAGTAGAACTTTTGTTTATACAAACAGTTTAACGTAAAAGAAGGTTGAGGGAGGAATAGGACATGTTTAATTCTTTCTTTTTAATAAGATGAATGTAAATTGCTAATATGCAAATATTTTTAGAAGGTAATATATTAATTATAACATTATAAATATATTCATTTACTTCAAAACATAAATAAATTGAACTGATGATTTTTTAATGCTATCTCTGATTGACAATCCTGAATTTTCCTTCCAGTGATGAAGATACTGAAATTTGATATTGTAGCACAGACATCAACCTACAATCTTTGTTAGACTGTATATATAGCCAACAATAGACTATTTGTCCCTTATCATACATTGTTTTATAGCTGTCCCATACCTCCCTGTAAGTGGGAAGGTATGGGAAACATTTTGAAATTTATAATTTCTTTATAAAATTGTTTCTGCAAATTATGTTTTTATATTGTTCAAGGACATTAGAGAGTGTTTCATTTTGTATTCTATATATCAAAATTTTGTTTATCTGTCAAAACAAAGTTACGGAATCATGTAAAACTAAAAAATTCTATAATTTTGCCCTTATATCTGAACTGAAAGTTTCATTGTTTACTTCTGTGATAATGTGTGGATTTGAGGAAGTTCCCAGTCCTTTCGAAATTCAGTAAATAAATGCAATTTTTGGAGGGACGGGAAAAAATAATGACAATTGGATTAATTTATCTATTTCTTTGAGAGTTTACTGACAGAATAGGGCAGAGGAGTTTATTGACCGTCATTCTTATTTTGTCATCACAGTTAAATTCATTGCCTAAAAAGGCACAAAGGGGTTTTTAAACACTTAAAAGTTACAAGAATTAAAAAAAAGAAAAAAATCTAAACTTAGTTTAGAAGTTTGATGAATAATGCCTCTGGAATTATTTTTCTAATAAAACCTTCAAGCGACCAGGAAAAGACAGAATTTGTTTCATGTTCTTAAAAAAAATGGGTTGCCCATGGAGGGAGTTCAAATGGGATGGTCTCTCAGTGGAGGTAAAATTAGTATTGAGCCTATGGGAATAAATTTCGTTCCATGAAAAAATGATCGGTCAAGGAGGTGGTCACACAGGGAGAATTCACTATATATATGTGGGTGTGTAAATATATGTATATATTTAACACTGGCGTACATTTACAGAAAAGTACAAACTTTCATAGGAAAAAGAAAACATCATTCGTATCATTGTGCATGAACTCACAAAAAGAAATTTTGTTAAAATATATAATACCAACCTGTTAATTTAGAAACTACTGTCTTTCCCACTTCTTGCTGGGCAATTTTAGATTTTGTACCCTGTTAGGACTTTGTTCCAACATCATCTGTAATTTTCTCAACATTCTAGCAACCACGACTTCAGCATCTTTACCAGATGATGTCATTAATTCTTGAAACTAAAAAATAAAACATAAAATAATAACAATGAAGAAAAAACTTTTAAACCCTTCATGACAAGCCTCTACCATTTTACCATTTGTACCACTATTTTCAAATAGTGACTTTTTCCTTATTTAATAAATTTATATTAAATAAGGTAAAAATGGTACTTTTTAGTTAGCCTGGCGCCAGTGTTATGTATACATGTATATATACATATATATGTATGTATATATAACACTGGCGCCCGGCTAACCGAAAAGTACCGTAAAAATTACCATTCTGATATAGTAATAGTTACAAGGACTGTGTACACACTTTATATCACACATATGTTGTCATGAAGGGCTTAACATTACAATACATTTTGTAATGTATTTTTGTACCAATTTATATTTATTATTTATTATCAACTACACCGGTAGCAGAAAGTTCGAGATGGGAGTCGCAGATTTTCTTTTTTACTTTCTTCTATCTTCAATAGAAGAAAGTATTGTAATCGAAATTTTTTTCGACTTCCGGTTTTCGACGGATTTGCATGTTTTAGGGGTCAGAGATTCCAAAAAACATGTTTATAGAAAATGTCTGTCTGTCTGTGTGTCCGTCTGTCCGCCTGTCCGTCCGTCTGTCCGTCTGTCTGTCGCCATTGTACCATCAAAAAGTGTATGAAGTTATGTATAGAATTAAACCAAAATTTTATTATAAGTTTTTGGCTATGGCAAGCAGGTCCTCCCGGAATTTAGAAAAAATTCGCCGGTAGGGGGCGCTGTAATAGCGATTTTTGTGCGATTTTGAATATTGTACCGTCCAAAAGTGTATGAAGTTATGCATAGAATTAAACCAAATTTTTATTTTAAGTTTTTGGCTATGGTAAGCAGGTCCTCCCTGAAGTTGGAAAAAATTCGCCGGTAGGGGGCGCTGTAAATGCGTTTTTTGTGCGATTTTGAATATTGTACCATCGAAAAGTGTATGAAGTTATGCGTAGAATTGAACCAAAAAAAAATTTTAAGTTCTTGGCTATGGCAAGGAGGTCCTCCCTTAATTTGTAAAAAAATCGCTCGTAGAGGGCGCTGTAATAGCGATTTTTGTACAATTTTTGTGCCATTTTGAATATTGTACCGCCGAAAAGTGTATGAAGTTATGCATAGAATTGAACCAAATTTTATGTGTTTATTTTTGATCATGTCACGAAGGTCCTCCCTGAATTTGGAAAAATTCTGTCGGAAGGGGGCACTATAATTGCGATGTCTGTACCATTTTCATTATTGTACCATCGAAAAGTGTATGAAGTTATCCACATAATTGAACCAAATTTTTTGTGCATGTTTCTGGCTATGGCAAACAAGTCCTCCCTGAACTTGAAAAAATTCCGAAAGAAGGGGGCGCTATAATTCCGATCTCTGTGCCACTTTCATTATTGTACCATCGAACAGCGTATAAAATTATGCATACAATTGAACCAAAATGTTTGTGCTTGTTTTTGGCTTTGGCCAACAGGTTCTCCTTGAATTTGGAAATATTGCGCGGTAAAGGGGCTCCGTGCTAGCGATTTTTGTATACTTTTCTTGATTTTTCGTAGTTCTATTGTGCATCGGCGGGAACTCGCTTCCTGCTATGCCGGCTATTCGCAAACAGCTGATAACAACAGAATAAGGAAAAATTAATAATTTTAACAAATATCATGATATAGATTAACTCGTTTTTAGTCCGTTTAATTGACTTGAGCAGAAATTTAAGATGAAAATCAAAGTTGGTATAGTATTGAACTAATAATATTGAAGTATTAACATGTGTAACTAGGTTTTTAAATATTAAGATGTATAACATAGAAGAAAGTTTTAGGATTGGCACATCCAACTAATTTAGGGTTTCGTTCATCTGACGAAACCCTATTCGTCTCGCTCCTCTGCCTGTCTGTCTGTCTGTCCGTCTGTCTGTCCGTCACAGAGCCCGTTCTCAGAAACTATACATGTTGGAGACATGAAATTTTGGGTACTTATAGCTGAGCACCTCACATCATACGACAAATCATAAAATTTTGAAAAAGTCGTACATTTAACCCTTTGGGCTCCCGCATGTGTATTTTAAACAATTCTTTCTACGTGAGCTCCTAATTATGTTGGAGACATGAAATTTTGGGTACTTATAGCTGAACACCTCACATCATACGACAAATGATAAAATTTTGAAAAAGTCGTACATTTAACCCTTTGGGCTCCCGCATGTGTATTTTAAACAATTATATCTAAGTGAGCTCCTATTTAGTTTGGAGGCGTGAAATTTTGCATACTTATAGCTGAACACCTCACATCAAACGACAAATCATAAAATTTTGAAAATGTCGTACTTTAACCCTTTGGGGTCCCACATGTGTATTTTAAACAATTCTTTCTAAGTGAGCCCCTAATTAGGTTGGAGGTGTGAAATTTTGCATACTTATATCTGAACACCTCACATACAACGACAAATCATAACATTTTGAAAAAGTCGTGCATTTAACCCTTTGGGGTCCCACACGTGTATTTTAAACAATTCTTTCTAAGTGAGCCCCTAATTATGTTAGAGACATGAAATTTTGGGTACTTGTAGCTGAACACCTCACATCATACGACAAATGATAAAATTTTGGAAAAGTCGTACATTTAACTCTTTGGAGTCGCGCATGTGTATTTTAAACAATTCTTTCTAAGTGAGCTTCCTAATTAGTTTGGAGACGTGAAATTTTGCATACTTATAGCTGAACACCTCACATCAAACGACAAATCATAAAATTTTTGAAAAAGTCGTACATTTAACCCTTTGTGCTCCCACATGTGCATTTTTAACAATTCTTTCTAAGTGAGCCCCTATTTAGGTTGAAATTTTGCATACTTATAGCTCAACACCTCAGATCTCATGTCAAATAATAAATTTTGATAAAGTTTTATGTTTAACCCTTTCAACTCCAGCTTGTGTATTTTAAGCCATTCTTTCTAACTGAGCCCCTAATTAAACAGGAGATTTGAAATTTTGCATTCTTATTGCAGAACACCTGAGGCCAGGCGACAAATCATAAAATCTTGAAAAAGTCTTACGTTTAACCCTTTGAGCTATCACATATGTGTTTGAAGCAATTCTTTCTAAGAGAGCCCCTAATTAAGTTGGTGACATGAAATTTTGCATACGTATAGCTGAATGCCTCAGACCACACGACAAATCATAAAATTTTCAAAAAGTCTTTTATTATTTACCCCTCTGGGCTCTAACTTGTGTATTTTAAGCAATTTTTCTAACCTGCGCCCTTTTAATCCAGGGAGAAATTTTCCAACTTTTGCCGACACCCCTTTGACCATTCTTTCATATTATACACCATAGCCTTACATATTTTAGTTCCATTTTTTCCGCCAGGTGCGCCTACTTATCTCGAGTGCTATGGGCCCAATCCCCTCGACTAATATATCTACGGATAGTATGTAAAACGGATTTTCGTTCGGATACAGGTTTGTTTAGAATCAAGTGCGCCCCCTGGTTTTGAAATATGGAACTAACAGATTTTTCAAAAGGATAAAGTGTTTTGAAAGGAATATTAAACGAAACCCTCTGTGCGATCTGTGATCACACTTACCCACTTGTTTCTTTTTTCGTTTGCAGGTTATTTTTCTATTGAACCCTTATTTCGCTTTATATTATGTTTGGCTCTTTCTTACTTAATACAAAAACTTAAGATTATTATTAGTAAAATTAATAAAATGCATAATAACATTTTTAAAAAAAGTGATCGTTTGATTAACACTTCGATTGTAAAACTTGCAACCTGTCAAACCTGTTTTACCTGCAGATTATTTTCTGCGCCTGAAGTATCTGTTGCAGACACTTGGAGGATTTTCTGCTATTGAGTCAACTACTAAAAGTACACTTATTAAAAGTATGTACTAGCTTTATTTGGTGAAATTGGTTGACGGCATAATCAAGTAGTACCAAAAGAAGTAGTAGTATGAATTACATGCCCTGTCAATTTTCACACGTATCTGATGCCAGTACATATAAAATTTTGGGGGAAGGGACAAGAATGGTAAGGTAATTTCATATTTATTAATTAAACAACAATAATAATAAACCAAGTTTTAATCTGTATGAATTTACAAAACATTTAATTTTTAAATAATTCTTATTTTGATTTCATTTTTTCCAATTTACTATTAATAACTAAAAGTATTGATGGGCAATTTTAAAATTAACAAGCTAACTGATAAGCATTTAAGGCTCATGATTTTATAGGCTGTGCTTAATATAACGGTATCACTTAAGATATCTCTAGGGAGAGGGAGAAGATTCATTTTCGATATTGTTACCATTTTTTATCCAACCAAAATATTCATTTTTCTATTTGTAACTGTTTCTTTACATCAAAATATTCAGTTATCTATTTTTATGAAAATACTAAGTTATTATTAAAATTATTAAATGATTATATACAATTATTTAATTCTGAAATGTGGAATACCTCAACGTTTGGCTTTCTAATTTATATATATATATATATATATATATTTGCATATAATCCACTGTTGGAGAAACCAGATAGTACGTTTGAAGTGATACTTGTGCTTATTAGTAAAATAAAGAGGAAGAATGTTGTCTATCTGTTTTGTTGATAAGAGCGGCAAGAAACAATATATCTGTTGAATACATTATGTAACAAAGAGCTATTATTAAATACTTTTTAAAATTTTTATTGATATAAACTTATTTCATATTTAATATAGTGATATTTTACTGACTCTTTCTTCTTTATTAGAAAATTTTATAAATAACAGATGTATAACAATATATTTGCATATAACTGAAAATATGTAAAAAGAAAATGAAAGGGAAAAAAATAAAAAGAACTTTGAGACACTGATAACAATATGATTAGTGATGGAAGGGTGGGACATAATCCAGGAATGATAATGTAAGATATTGTAAAGGCCGGAAAGATTACAAAATTACTATAAAGTTGGTAACGTTATATATGTACTGTACAACCTCTTAATATTAAAAGCTTTGCCGATTCTCAATCAGCTGGCAAAATGACATACGAAAATTAATTTCTACTGTAAATGTATGTTTATTTTTAATAAATAATTTTTTTATTCTTCACAACACATAGCAAATTTATTTTTTGAGATGTATACATGCACATGATTTAGTGGGGGGGTTTTTGCAGAAAAACTTTTAAATAATTACTTGTGTTTGAAGACAGTTTTTAAATTTTACATATAGCTACTAGAAATATATGAATAGCGAAAAGGGAGTTTGTGCAATACGGATAAGATATTCTCAAATAAATTTAATGAAAGACATTATAATTATACAATTATTGGAACAGATGTCATATTCGCCCCATATTGGTGCGATTATTTTCGGTTGACAATTTGGCGAAAACATCAACAGCATAAACAACATAATCCGGGTTACCACATCAAGCAAAATAACGGCACTTTGGCATCAGTTAAGTACCCATTGCGTATATGACATTGGCGTCGGAAAAAAATCACGCCAATATGGGGCAAATATGACATCTGTGCCCAATTAAATGTTTAAATATGAATATTATTTAACATATGATAAAACATTTTTTTCTCCTTAAAATAAGAGCGAAGGTTGAATGCATTTTTTTTTTACTTAAAATGCAATTTTTTAGGAATATATTAAAGAAACACCTTTTGAATATAAAGCTTTTTTAAATAGACTTTTAACAATTCTAATATAATTGAAAAAAAAAAAGATTTCTGTTTGAATGTTATTTAATTACAACAGAAAATCATCTGTAAACATATATAGACGCTAAAAGGGATAACAAACAATATACCTACATTTTTATAAATACATTTTAATGAAATGATCTACATGTTTTATACGCTACGCACATCATATATATTTTCAAATGAATGTAATTTGTTGAAGGTCAAAGTATGTTTTGATTTGTAAATCAGCCCACAGCAAGAGGGTGGTGGTGATTTTAAAACTTTAAGTATACATCACTTTTTTTTGAAGACTTTAAGAAAAAAAGATAACATTTATTTTTACAAGCTTAAAATAATTAAACATAAAAACAAAATTGTGTTTAAGACTTAAGTGTTTTTAATTATAAAAACACTAGTATAGCCTCGATCATAATTAAAAATGTTTTATTATAATAAAATATGTTCCTAAACACTTATTCCTACAAAAATCTCCTTACACTTTCACGATTTCGTGTTTTATGGTTCATTTACATTAGCATTACGTCAATCCTATGTGTTAAAAGTATATAGTACAACGGAACTGCAGTTATGTTATCAAAATCCATTTGAAAATTCGCGATGGTCACGAAACGTGAAACGATACGTTATAACATGTTTTAAGTAAATCATGTTTATAGAAGTTAGTTTAATTTAAAAATGTAGCATGCTGTATAACATAATTAAACAAAATAGCGTTGAATCAAATATCATCTTTTCCCCATGGGTAACTTACACAGAAATCTTAAATATAAGACAGTACAGAAGAAAAAAGACTACAGTAAGAACGATTTAAATAATAATGATATATACTATTAAGTAAACAGTAATGGCAAACTTACCGCATTTTCTGTAAATGTTAGAAACGTAGAATAAACTTGACACAACGAAAGCTTTCAAAAGAGACGCCATTGGGAGACGCTACGCTATGGCTGTGAAAAGAAATAAGTTGTGCATGCGCAAAAATCGTACGGATCATAATGATTTCCGAACATGGGTTGGCTACACGATTATCACGAAAACCTTTGCAGGATAATTAGAAAGTAAAGCAAAAACGACCATTTTCGGAAACCTTACATGCTATCTGGGCTTTTACTTATAAACCATTCTTTGCATATTTTTGCCGTATGGCATAGAGCTGAATCCTGCTGAAAGATAAATGGTGCTTTATTGGGGAAGAGATCCCTGATGGAAGGTATCAATTTTGGTTACAGGACAGTTTTGATGCATTTTTATTTATTTATTTATTTATTTAAGGCATTCAGAATGCCATCAATCACTTAAATGCGGCCCACACCATCTGCAGACATACAGGCCCAAATCATGACATTTGTTGGGTTCTTTGTAGTTGCTTCAATGCAATCAGGATGCAGCTCTTCCCCTACTCTACGTCTCACATATTTTTGCCCATCACTACCAAAGAGCAATATTTTACTCTCATCGCTCCAGATTATTTGATTCCACTGATTTTCTGACAATTAATGTGTTCCTTTGCACACTGAACTCGTTTCTTGCATTGCTGAAGATTTAAAAAAGGTTTTTTCCTCGGAATTGTACCTTTCAGTCCAAAACCTGCTAATCTTTTCCTTATTGTTCTTGAACTAACTCAAATACCCATTGCCTTCATTTCACATCTAACAGAATATGTTGGGTGGGGCTAGTTGAGCTCAAACCAATTCGCAGGCCTCCCCACCTGGCTGAATCTAACAGAATCTGATGAAATTTTTCTATCTTTGAGGCATATCCTTTTTATCTTTCTATAGTCAGAAACACTTCTGCATTTTTTCGGCCTTATCCTGCCTTATTTATCACTGGTTTAGTTTCTTCACAACGTAAGGACAACTTTCATACGCTAGGTAAAGTGACTGATACACCATTTCTACTCGAACTTTAACTCACTTTCAAATATCCGAACGAGATTAAATTTTACATACTGACGTAAATCCGTCGACAATCTAATATTATTATGTTTTTCTGTGGTTACCATTTATACTTATTTTACAGGATAATACAGAATATTTCGGATAGATTACCGCCAAGAAGTTTAAGAAAAAGTTTTAGATTAGATAACACAAGACTGTGATGCTTGTGTTTTTTAACTTTTGTGTAATTTTAGTACTGAATCCGAAAACTATCTTAATTTTTAACCATCATGTCAGGATTTTTCGCAAATCATAAATTAGTTAAAAAATAACAAAAATCAGATACTATAAAATAGAGGACATCGCTGTGTTTTTTAACTTTTGATAATTGATTTTTATGTACTTCTTAGCACTGAATCTGAAAATGACCTTCATTTTTAACTATCACGTTAGAATTTTTTTGCAAATCGTAAATGTAAAAGTTAAAATATAGCGAAAATCAAATGCTATAAAACAGATGTAAAACTTTTTTTATATAGTTTAATTTTATTTAATTCAATAATTTATTCAGTTTTTTGGCTTATACTGGGATTCTTACAGCCAAACAGATGAGGGGTCCGATGAGGTGGGGGAAGAGGTTCAAATTTAACTTTGAACTTTTGAACTTTGAAATTTACAATTTGCGAAATATCCTGACGTGATGGCTAAAAATGAAAGTCATTTTCGGATTCAGCGGTAAAAAAAAATACATAAAAATCAATTATCAAAAGTTAAAAGCACAACAATCACATCTATTTTATAGTATCAAATTTTCGCTATTTTTTTCTTTTGTTAACTCTGAAATTTACGATTTGTAAAAAATCTTTACGTGATGGTAAAAAATGAAGGTCAATTTTGGATTCAGCGGTACAGAATACATAAGAATCAATTATCAAAAACTAAAAAAACATGGCATAATCCAAATTTCGCCGGCTAGTCTAATCTATTAACATTTTAAAATATGCATATTTTTTTTAAAGAATTAAGGCTGTTAATTTTCACCATTTTATTTAACAAAAATTGTTTTTTATATGTTTATTACAAATTGAATAGTTTGCATACATGTCGGAATGATTAAAGGTTTCAAATTTATATAGCAATGTTAATTTTACTCTCAACCATTTTTTTAAATATTTTTGAGAATTATATTTCTATTAAATTTGTGAATGACCCCTAATTTGAAGCAAAAAATATGCTCCAACTTTAAACAGTTATTACTCGGTCAATTTTAATCGTAGAGTAATGGGACCTTTTTTGCCTTACTTGTCAGTGTAACAGGGAAATTTTACTAAATATAACTTATGGGACCGTGGGACTGTATAAAAATTTCAATTTTGTAATTTTTTAAGAAATGTTTTTATTGGCCCAAATCGCTTTTAAAATATTTTTTTACCTCATTTAAAACATTTTTGTAATTGGAACTATATGTCTATGACTAACGGTTTAGTATTTAGCCATTGGACACCGTTGAGAGAGGGTACCCTGTACAAAAGTTTGTATTTAAGTGAAAATTAATATATTCTATAAGCACACAAATTTATAAAACATGCAAATTTCAAAAAATGTTCATAATTTTGGTCATCACTGTATATATATAAGTGTGTATATACAAGTGCGTAAAGTAAATTGTATCTCTTTTCTATTAATTGATCTTCAATTATTTGATTGTTGTAAGTGAAACAAAAGGAAAAGAGAAATGCATTTTTAGAATATTGTTTAAGCTTTCGTCTTAAGTGCAACATGTTTTAGTTACTAATTTTATTACGGTTAAAAATTTTTATTGTCAGCAATAAGTTGACTATTTTGTAAAGATCGGATATACAGTGGCGGTCAAAAGTTTCCGGCCAGCATAAAATTTTTGGTTAATTTGTAAGTATACCCATATGAAGAGGAATCTCAAAGTGATACTTATATACTTTATTGACATAGCAGTTAAGAACTTATTTATGGAATAAAAATTAAATATTAAAAAATTTAATTGCCAAAATTAATTGCAAAAGAAAACGCATATTCTCAAAAGTTTCCGGCCACCTTGGCAAGTTTGGAAAAAAATGGTGTTATAATAGAAAATAACAGTGATCAACAACATTTACAATTAGTATTTTGTATTCATATATTTAGCAATAAGTACTGCGGCGCAGCAACGTGGCATCGATTCAATGAACAATTGTAGATCATCAATGTTAAGTTTTGTCCACGGTTCTTGCAATTTTTGTGAAAATGCTGCTAAAATGGAATATTTATAATTCCACACACGTTTTAAAGTTAGTTTCAAAGATTTTTTATTATATTCAGATCGGATGATTGGGCTGTCCCTTTCAAAAGCGATGTTTTTTTGTGCGAAAGCCACTGCTTGACGAGCATGCATGTATGATTTTGGACGTTATCATGATGAAACAAATAGTTGCGACCACAATTTTACCTCCAATAAGGCAGCAAAGGATCTTGCAAGATATCCTTATGCATTGCACTAATCATCTTGCCTCAGATTTCAAATAACGGACAGGCGCATTTTCCAGAAAATGCTCCCCACAGCATAACGTGTCCTCCGCTGTGCTTCTCTGTAGGAATAATATGTTTCGCATCTTATCTTTTGTTTTCAGGTCGTCGGTTGTAATGTTTTTTATCACTCACAAAAGGATTGAACGTAGATTCATCTGAAAATAGCAATTTTTTCCAGTTTTCACTTGACCAGTATTTGTATTCCTTGGCAAACGCCAGTCGGGCCCTCTGAATTTTTTTACTTATGAAAAGTTTTTTAACGCCGACTGTTCCATAAAGTTCTACGTTACATAAGCGTCTTGACACTGTAGATAGACTTGTTTCAGCAATAACCATAATACCATAAATCGCTTTAAACACCGTAAATGGCGTGGAATTGCAGCGGCATTTTTACGCGGGTCATCAACTGCTTTTCTTCTGATAATTCTGTCCACAAGAATAGTCGTTTTCCGGGGTCCCCCGGACCGTGGCAAGTTCCAAAGGCCATGACCATCTTTATATATATTTTTTTAATATCGTTTACAGCAAATTTTCCGATCGACAACTTTGCCGCAATCTCACGAGAGGATTGTCCCTTTAGCGACGAACAAATCACTCATTTAGGAACAATAAATTGTTAAATTTTTCATTTTTGAATTTCAAATACATTATTCACCTTGATTAATTAATAAATATGGCCAAAAAAGTACTTTAGCGACAGCAAAAACAAATGAATGACAAATGGCCGGAAATTCCTCCCCTTTGCATCAAGTATCTTAAGTAACCAATCAAAATGATCACGTGGTCAGAAGTAATTTGCTTATTCCTAACTTTTGGAGCAATTAAACTTCTTCTTCGCTAAAACGTTCTGTCAAACAAATCAAAAAAACAAACTGGCCGGAAACTTTTGACCGTCACTGTATATATATATCGAAAATATCAGATATATATAAAAATATCATAATTTTTTATATTTTCAAAAATATCATCATATTTACGAATCTTGAGTAGCCTTAAGAATCTAAAACATTAATATCTAGGCTTATGTTTCAGAAAGCAGTTTACATTATTAATTAGGCAAGATTATAAAATCCTTAAAAAATAAGTCAAGCATATTATAAATTTCTAATTTAGTTTTATGGAAAATGGCAAAGGAATTATAGGAAAAAGATCTAAACACAGTTTGGCTTTCCCCTAACATCTTTGTAAAAGACACTGCATGAGACTGTACTTGTGATAATTGTAGAAATAAATGGCATTTTTTTTTCATGTTACATTTCAAATTTCACAAATAATTTTTTAATGTGCCTATATCTTTGTTTATTTTGCAGGTACATTTGTGAAGTCTCTTCTGAACAAACAATGAAAGTGCATATCAAGATAAATCGTGGCAAAAGACAACATTATTATTTTCTAGTCGATAACTTATTTTCATCTTATAGTAAAAATTGGCTTTTGACAAAAACAATGAAATTTGTATCATAACAGATAAGAGCAGAAACTTAACGGACAAGGGTATATGCATAGTCTATATAAGATTAAATCTTGACTTCTAAAACAGTATATTATTTTTAATATGATGTAATTTTGTAAAATATAGTATTTGATATTTCTTTTATGGCATCTTGCAATAAACATAAGATTATATGTATGGATTCCGATTCGAGCAATCCAGAGCCCACTCCTAAGCGTTTAAAATCCTTAGCTTCTGAGGTACAGTATCCCAACAAGAATAACTTACTTCACCAGTTTGTGTTAGATAATTCTGATCCGAATAATTCGGTTAGTCAAAACGACATAAACGCTGTACTGGAGACAATGAAGGGTAGTGGAATAGATGTAAATGCACTCAATGGTGACGGGTGTAGTCCACTTCATTTGGCGGTTTTGAAGAATAATCTTTTAATGGTGGTAAAGTTACTATCTTGCTTTAAAGGCAGTATTGATGTAAATGCAAGATGTGGTGATGAGAACGAAGAACCAATATCGATGCGCAGACGTTTACTACCTTCCCCCAAAGGCAGAATTGTTAGGAAAACATTACTTACTGCAGATAAAAAAGGAAAAACTGCTTTATACTTGGCAGTAGAGTCAGGTGAAATATCTATAATTCAAGAATTATTGGATAACCATGCTGATGTAAATATACAAGACACGTGTCAGTGTACTGCTTTACATTTTGCAGTACAGTTTTGTAGTTTAGATATAGTAAAATTATTAATAAGTAAAGGTGCCAATGCGGATGTAATAAATGGAAAGAGGGGGTATCTTCATTTTGCAGCACTTGAAGGTAATATAGAAGTTGCGAAATTTTTAATCAGCAATGGTGCGGATGTAAACGTTAAAGATCACGGTGGATCGACGCCTCTTTATTTTGCAGCACGTTCAGGTAATTTAGCAACTGTAGAATTTTTGGTAAGTAATGGTGCTGATGTAAACGTTAAAGATCACGGTGGATCGACTCCTCTTCATGATGCAGCACGATCTAAAAATTTAGCCACTGTACAATTTTTAGTAAACAATGGTGCTGATGTAAATGCTGAAGACGAAAGGGGAAGGACTCCTCTTTATTGTGCTGACCGATATACAGATAATTTACATGTTATTGAATTCTTACAAGATATCATAAAAACTACTGCATTAAACAGTAGACTTGAAAAATTTAGAAGCTATAAAAATTTTAGTAAACAAATGCTCACGAAATAGATGATTGCGACAAAACCCCGCTGCATCATGACAGCTACATTTAGAAGGTATAAAATTTTTAGTAGTCAAAGGTGCTGATATGGATGGTATAGATAAATATCACGAAATCCCGCTACATTTTGTAATATACATAAACAAAATAGAAGCTATAAAATTTTTAGTAAGCAAAGGCGCTGATTTGCATGCTATATATATATTGCAAAACCCTGCTGCATCGCGCAATAGGCAGATGCAATTTAGAAGTTATAAAATTTTTAGTACACAATGACGTTGTTTTGCATGCTATAGATATATATTGCAAAACCCCGCTGCTTGAAGCAATAAACAGAAAGAATTTATAATCTATAAAATTTTTAGTAGACAAAGGCGCTAACGTGAATGCTATAGATATAAACCCCGCTGCATTATCTTCTAAATGATCTAAGTATTATCTAGATCCTTCTTATGATAATGAGACTGATAATAAGATTGATAAGAATGACATTAGTAAGACTAAGTTACCACTAGAGGTAAACGATGATCTGAATATTAAAGAAGAAAATGGAGAAAGCCCTCTCTCAAGCAATCGCACAAATTTAATCGACCACTACAAACTATAGATATAATCTCTGTAAAATCAAATCTTGACTTCTATACAAGTACATGATTCTTAATACGAGGTTTATGTCTGAAATATATTCTTGTTGTAAAGGCCCTTCTTCAGTTTGAGTTAGTCAATCCTGGAATAATTTTCTTTATTTTCACCTGCAAATTACTGGACATAAATTGGACAACCATTACTTAAAGACAACCAAGATGTTGAAATAAAACAAATGAGTACTGAGAAAAGTTCATTCATGATTATATTTTTTGTATGTTTTCTCATAAGCGAAAGATCCCTTTTTAAATCATCCATAATGAATTTAAATAATTTTATAATATGAAAATAACTAAGCATTGTTTAACATCTGATATACAAAATTTAAAAATTAGAAATATATTACAGTTCATGAGACATATAAATCAATATTATATAAATGCGTATACAATTAAAAATCAAACATTTCGGGCTATGTTTTAACCCCTCATCAGTGCAATAACATTAAAGTAGCCATAAAACTATATATCACGTTTACAGTTAATTATTACTAACAATTAAAATCAAATAAAGTATAAAGAACCATATCAAAGCAATGTTGTGTATTCAGGTGGAACTGCAAAGGATTCATCAGTCGGCGAAATTTGCTTATCAGTGAGCACACCTTCAAGAAAAACTCTACTTTTAACGTTAATGAAACTAGATCTAATAACTGTCATATTTGCAAAATCTGGGCTATGGTCGGTATCCAAAGAATACTGTACAAGTTTAGACTGCAAGCTTACATATTTGTAGGCACGTTTATGCTCGGAAAAAGGCGAATGGTGCATGTACGACTAGTTTCGCCAATATATACGGAGTTGCAATCTTTACAAGGGATACAGTAAATTGAACCGATTCTAAGTTGGGGGTTTTAGGTTTAGACTTACAAAGTAAATTCTTCAAAACATTTTGTGGCTTGAGTTGTTAATTCTGTTAGTAAATATTAACTGTAAGCATGTTATATAGCTTTCTGGTCAGTTGAATGTTATTGCACTGATGAAGGGTTAAAACTTAGTCAGAAACGTTTGCCTTTTTAATTGTATATGTATTTATGTAATGTTTACTTGTATGTCTTATGAATTGTAATATACAATAGACCCTCTTTTATCCAAAATTCTTTTAACCGAAACTCTCGATTAACCGAAATCTATTTTGAAAGATTTTTTATTATCACATTCCTTGTGTACAAATTCCATTTTGAGAGCTTTTTTTTAACTACCATATTCCTTGCGTGCAAGAGGTCTTTTTCAACAACGAGTACATATAAATATTTTCAATCCCTTTTCTTGGAGTTCCTTTGAATTTAACTTGAGCTCCCGTTAGCTGCGGTGTGGAACGAAGAAAAGGAACAAATTAGCAATTCTAAAGCTTTTGAATGTTTTGTAAAAAGTTTGGCTTGGTTGGAGCAGCAGAGAGACTGTGATATTGGTGAACTAATATTATTAAAAAGCTCTGTGATAGAGCTTCAAAGCAAATCAATCAAAACTGCGACGAACAAAACATTTTTTCAAATCTTTGTGATGTATGTAAAAGGTACTTGATTTCAAAATTAAAATTCAGGTAATTTGTTTTTGTTTCTATTTTGCTATTGCTTTATTTTTATTAAGCACTTTACCATAGCAGTTACCATAATAAGAAGTATTGCATAGATTTCTCCTTAATCTTAAAATTGAACCATTCTCGATTATCCGAAAATTTCGATTTTCCGAAAGAGGGTCGGTCCCAATTACTTCGGATAATCGAGGTTCTACTGTATTTCTAATTTTTTAATTTTATGATATGATTGTTGATATCTCCAATTTTGTTTTATAACTTATACTTCAGAGAAATTTAACTTAAATGATCACAAGCAGGTGCATACTGAAGAGAAACCATTCGCTTATGAAGAATGTATCAAAAAATTTTCTTGCAATTCTGCTTCACATGACCACATGCATTATCGGACAAGAGCGAATCCTTTTTATTGTGAAGTGCGTGCCAAAGTATTTTCTGAGAAATCTATTTTAAATGACCACTACATGTGCATACTAAACAAAACTCTATCTTTTGCGAGGTGTGTAACAAACAGTTTTCCTTAAAATCTGCTTTAAATAAAAGCAGGCGTGTTCATATTAAAAGAAACCTTTCAGTTACGAGGTGTGTAACGAATGGTTTTATCAAAAATCTAATTTAAACACTCAACTATGTGTTCACATTCGAAAGAAATCATTCACTTGTAAGGTGTGTAACAATTACAAACCTAACTATGTTTGCCCTAACGAGAAATCTTTCTCATGTGAAGTGTGTAACAAAGGATTTTCTCTTAAAACATTTAAACATCCACCTGCTTACTCATACTAAAGAGAAACTTTTCAGTTGGGAGGTGCGTAACAAACAGTTTCTAAAAAATATCATTTAAATGGCCACATACGTATTCACACAAAGAGAAATATTTTGCTTGTCTGGTGTGTAACAAACAGTTTTCTCAGAAATCTAATATAAATACACCCATGCGTATTCATATCAAAGTGAAACCATTCTAAGGTGTGTAATATAAAATAACATTCTTGTATTCAACCCAAACTGTGGGACTTCTTTAACACATTTCATAGACATTTCATTTTATCTATTATGCCTACATTTAAAGAAAGCCTTATATATGTGCCATGCAAGAGTTTGAAAGTCGGATTTGACCTCAGGAATGTAAAATTATATTAATTTTTTTTTCATTTGTGAATATCTAATGCAGTATTTTCCATAAGAATGTAAACTATTGAATTTAAGATGTAACTAAACATTCATAATTTTGGTAGATTGATAAAATTTCAAAAGTAAAATCTACATTAAAATTATCAAATGTTTACCAAGTTTTTGATTTATAAAATACTGTTAGTATTCTTTAATTTTTAATGTTGTTCATATAAGCATTTTTTGGAAGTATCCCGATAATAAATGTTAATAAAAAAGTTCAGTATTGCCCTGAAATTTCTGAAGAATGAAAATATGTCATGAAATGTACTAAAATATACACTGCTCAAAACAATTAAAGGATATTGAGGTTGTAGATAGATCTTGCGACTGGGGGATTATTTGACGTGGAAGACTATATGTGAAAAGAATTACAGATGTTTGGCAGAAAAAATGCATTGTATGAGCACTTGGGTACAAAAGGAAAAAAACACAATTTGTGTATAAGACAAAAAACGAAAAAAAGGTATTTCCTTAAAAAAAAAATCGTTTTTGGTAGGAGGTATAGTTTCCCCGGAAGGTCAACAACGCTGTTTACCTTTGAGACATGGAGTCAATGAGGAGTTGGGGTATTTTGTCCCACTCCTCCAGAAAAGCTCTTTCCAGTTCTTGAAGAGTTTGTGAGGGGTAAATAGGCGGCCAGCAACTGGTCTGCCTAGAATGTCCCAAATATGCTTTATTGGGTTCATGTCCGGATAACACGCTGGCCATTCTAATCGTATGATTCCTTCCTCGAAAAGGAAATCATGCACCAAGTGTTCATGATGTGGCTTGCAATTGTCGTAGATTAACAGGCCAACAATGCTCCAATTGCTGCAGCGTAAGGGACTACAATATGTCTGAGGATCTCATTCCTATATAGCTGACTGGTTAGAGCTCCATTTCAAATAGACCGGTAGCCGGCAGCACAGACAATCACCTGTTCGAGTTCACGGATGAAATTCTAGGATTAGTTAAATCTTGACTCGCATATTAAAACGCAAACGGTCTGCTAAGTTATATCTTGGTGGAAAACACCTGAAAACCCGATTTTAGAGGCTGACTCTTATGTTTACCATTGTGTTTTCCCGCTTCCAGTCCTCCATGCTTTCATACCTTTTGGTGCAGGAAAGCACAATATACACCTACGAGTCAGCCGTTAAAATCGGGTTTTCCACCAACATAGGACTTGGCAGACCGATTGCGTTTTAATATGCCAGTCAAGATTGAACTAATTGTAGAATTTCATCCGTGAACTCGATGTTGTGATTGCCTGTGCTGCCGACTTCCGGTCTAGAACGATGTGGAAGTCGGTGCACCCATCAATGGAGATGTCAGCATAGACCATCACTCCCTAACCGCCAAATCTGACACTTCCTTGCACGAACGCAGGATTGTTTCTAGTACCGCGTTCCCTCCAAATGAAAATACGCCTATTCACAGGATGGACAGAAAACGGGACACGTTAGTGAAAATAATGTTGCACCATTCAGTTCTCCAGTTCACACGGTGTTTTCTGTTCACGATGCATTTCTGTTAACTTAACACATACCATTGTTCTGCGAGCATACCGGCCTACAGTGTGATCCGGTTTCGGACAGTTTGAGTTGAAACTGTGGTGCCAGTAGCCGAGCGATGGTGTTGGTGAAGAAGAGCGGCGTTCTTATTTCGGTGTCTCCGAGCGGTTAACGTTAAATATCCATCTTCATTGGGCGTAGTTGCACGTCTAAGACCTTGCCCTTGTTTTGCCTACATTTGCAGTCTCAAAAAACGTTCCAGATCCTGGAAATTACACTTTGTGAAACTCCAGTGACTTCGGCAACTTCGGCTTTTATTTTGCCCGCCTCTAACCAGCCAATAACTCTCCAAGCTACTAAATCGGTTAAATAACTTCGTTGAGACATAACACTCATCGAAAAAAAGCACTTACTGAATGTCGATCATTGTTTTCTACTTTGTCTTTCAGTAAGTTTAAAGCCGAATTTCATTCGCTGCCTTTAAAGCGTCATTTTTGACGTCAAATTCAAAATTTGCATACTCCGAAGTTTGAAAATGAAAAAAATTTGCATTTGTGACTATCATCTTCCATTTTCTGCAACAAAAAATCACTTATACCGTTATTTTATATAAGACCTAAATACCCTTTAATTGTTTTGAGCAGTGTAGTAACCTGTCCTGAAATTTCGTCCTTTTCTGCTATAACACTAATAGTAATGATTATTCAGCGAATAGATATTTTTCTTTTTAGTAAAATTCTGCTTATCATTTATTTTTGCAGAATTCTACAAAGTCAGTGTTTTGGAACTATCATCAGTTGCTGAAAATCTCATCATTTCGCAAGGTAGCCGCAGAAAAAAATCAGGAATTTTATCTATCAGACAGGGAGACGCATTTTTAATTGAATACTTATACAATGTTTACATTTGATCTACCAGAATTTTATAATGATTTTGGTATCATTAAAATAGATTTATTGGATCTAGAATTACTTGATGTCATTAAATGGACACTTGTAGCTATTTATAATGAGTTTATGCTAATTTAATGTGTTTCATGATATTGGAATTAAAGTAATTGCAACTGATTTTGTAACCAACATATTGTAAATTTATTTTGATGTTTCTCTTTGTAAAAAATATGAATCTGTTTGAAATGGTCAGTCTTGGCTCTATATTCAGAAAGAAAACCTGTAAAAGTTTTGGTTCTGTAGCTACAGAGAATATAAGTGTAGTATCATGAAATTTAAAATAATGTGTTTATATTATATTATATTTTATTTTATAAACTATTATAACCCAAAGATTCTCCCACTCTTTTGACTTTGTATTTGTTTAAAATAATTTCGGACAATCATACAACGTCCGAAATTCTTCTACAGCAGTCTTGCCTGCTTTGTAACATTAAATAAATATCTTGAAACGCAAAAAAAAATTGTTTTTTCCCTTTATTGATGCTTTATTTACTCTTATTTATTTCAATTACTTATTTTTTTATTGTGCTTTAGGCAGTTTCTTTTATATCATTTATTGTGTTTTACACGTGTTTTTGTAATATTTTTTTGTTATCGACGCGTAACTTGTATATCAGTATGTTCCCAATAAAATAACTTAACTTCACATTTTACTGACCTCCCTTCAGTTTTTTGTTTTTCTTTTTAGGTGCATTCGTAATTGTATATACACGTCGCACCTACATTCGTCGTCTGGTGTATCTATCTGTCCGTAGTCTCCTATAAGTGTAGTACACTGGTGTGCAAAAATTAAGGAAAAGTCGCAAAATGCTAATTTTCAAATACGCGAACACTCAAAAGGAAATAATAATTCGAGTAATTACTATCTCTATCTACAACACAGCTAGTCCACATAACATATCATTCATGTCACACATGGTCACAAGTGTCACAGTCACTACGGTGAAGCAAAAAAATAGAAAATTCCATACATCTCATTATAAGTCTCAAATGATCACTATATGTGACTCCACTGAGACGTCAATCTAACTGTTGCTTTGTGACGAGTCACCAGGTGACTTTACAATGTAGTTAAATTGTGACTCCCATGTAACTTTCATTTTTAGACTAAATTTCAAAGTCATCATGAAGGTTGCATTATGATAAATCACCAAATAATGTCACATTATAGTCACATGGAGACTTTTCCCAAAAAAGCACAATAGTGATTTCACAGTAGTCTCTCTGTCACCTGAAAGTCATCATATGACTTTAATGTGACATTATTTGGTAACTTAACACAATGCAGCGTTCATGATGACTTTGAAATTGAGTCTACAGATGACAGCCACATGAGAGTCACAATGTAACTACATTGTAATGGTGACGCGTCACAAAGCAGCAGTCACAGTGACATCTCACTGGAGTCACATATAGTGATCATTTGAGACTCATAATGAGATGTATGAAATTTCCTATTTTTTTGCTTCACCGTAGTGACTGTGACATGAATGAGATGTTAAATGGACTAGTTGTGTTGTAGAGATAGTAATTATTCGAATTATATTATTTCCTTTTGAGTGTTTGCGTATTTGAAAATTAGCATTTTGTGACTTTTCCTTAATTTTTGCACACCAGTGTATTTATGGTGTCAAACTTGGGTATCGCTATTGAAAAATAAAACAAAGTTTGGATTCGTTTTCATATGCAGATGGCTCCCTAAGCAAATTTTATATACACCATTTAAAATTAGACTTTAGTTCCAATCGTTTGGTACCTATCGCTTTCTTCTACAGTAATTTGTTGTAGAGTTAGCAGGGGATGTTTACTTTTTTTTCCCACGACTGTACATCTCATAGCATAGAAACTTGAAATTTGGCATAAAGAGTTTGGTTTATGATACTAAAACAGAAAAAAAAGAAATTTAACAAATTACAACGACTATTTGGAAAATGATTTTTTCAAAGACTAAAATTTAAAACAAAAAATCGTTTGGAGTTGATCATACATTACGTACGCCATGGATTAAACATTCACATTCCTGGACCCATTATGAACAAATTTTAAAATGGAATTTCAGTTTTACAATTTTCGGTACTGTACATTTTTAAACTTCTACGGAGCTGGTCATAACATTACGTACGCCATGAATTAAACATTAATAGTATTATTACACGTAAAAATTGTAAACCACAAAAATCGCCTGCGACTCGTCACATTTCCTGAACCTTACGTATTATCCACCTGAAACTTACGCATTATCCAAGTATTTCATTGGCTGTTCGGGAAATGGCTTTGCCATATTCAGATTTCCAAGAAGTCTGACGACCCATTTTAAATGAAATTTCATTCTTAAGCTTCTAAACGTCCCACACTATTACTTTTTACACCGTCGTATAGAGAAAAAATGTACGTTTAAATGCAATTTGTTTGAAAGCTGTTTCTCAATTTGTTTCTGAGTTATTAATTTTTTTGTAGTTTTTATTACTTTTTTGTCATAGTGGCAACAGAAGTAGCCATCTCTGTTGAAAGTAAAGGTTAGTGTATAGACCCATCAGAAAACGAATAAAATGCGTATTAAACCAATAAAAACTTCAGATATGCTTTTGATTTCCTACAATGAGGAGGACAATAACCATTTTTCCAAATGATTAAAAATCCCGAAAATTCGAAAAAACAAATTGATAAACACGAAAAAGAGTCTAAAATTATTTGATTTGTTGCATTTCTTCAAGTTTTTGTCTTTTTGTTTATACTAAACATTACCTTTATGTCAAATATGAAGTAACTGAAGCTGAAAGTAATACTGTTTTGAAAAAAATCAGTGGATGGCGCAGGGCTCGAAGTGGGAAAATACTCGAACCGGAGTCACCCATTTCAGAATTACCATTGATTATAGGTTTTTTTTTTAAGTATAGACAAATTTATATTTAAATAAAAACCATTTAAAAATATTTTCAAGATTCTAAAAAACAAGAAAAGCTAGTCGTATGTGGCAATCCCTAAACTTTCTTCTATATCATACATATTAATACTGGAAAATTCGCTATCGCAGTGCCAAAATTAAATTTCAATTCATGCCCATCGTAAGGATTCTAAAGATATGAAATTCCCTGCATTAGTTCTTGATATATCGCTAAAATCGTGTAAATCCGGAATCGTGCAGCGCAGAAATGACACCTGTTGGGTGATTTACACCAGAACCTAATCAGTAACAACTTATCTCAACGTCTAAAACTGAATCTGAAGTTCCATGAAATTCCGTGCATTAGTTTTTGAGATAGAGCTATTGCAAAAATCGTAAAAGAATCTGCACAGCAGCGCCACCTGCTTACACCAAAAACTATAAAGCATCAATTTATATCAGCGACTAGCTGAGTCTGAAGTTTGATGAAAATTCGTGCATTAGTTCTTTAGATAAAACTATTGCGAGAATCTTGAATAAGGAAGCATAGCAGCGCCACCTGTTGAGCGATTTACACTAAAAAGTAATCAGCACCAAATTACATCAAACACGAACAGAATCTAAAGTTTTATGAAAATGCGTGCATTAGTTCTTGAGATATAGCTATTGCAGAAATCGTGGAAAGTGCGGCATAGCAGCACCACCTGTTGGACGATTTACACCAAAAAGTAACAGTACCCATTTATATTTGGGACTAACTGAATCTAAAGTTTTATTTAATTCCGTGTATTAGTTCTTAAGATAGAGCGCCCACAAAATTTGTGTCACACACAGACAGATATTTTGTAAAAACATGTTTTTCGGGATTTCTGACACCTAAAACGTGTCAATCCGTCGGAAACCGGAATTCTAAAATTTTCAGGAATAAAGTACTTTCTTCTTGTAAAGATAGAAGAAAGTAAAAATTTACAGAGAGTACAAAAATTACATACATCCATTTATATACATAAAATACATATAATAAAATCCAATTTAAATCCACTTTTATATGATTCACATTTCTTTTAAATATGAAAGTTAAACACTGTTCTTTGTGTGCAATTAATGTATTACATTATTGACTGCATTTACACTGCTGGAATCCGAAGATAGAAAACTATAGTAGAACTGCCAGAAGAAGACGTGTGTTACGAAATATAATGTAACGAAGAGAACGGTTGGTTGGTTGGTTGTATGGGGTTTTATGGCGCAAAATCCCATAAGGGACATGCTGCGCCAAAAAAGTAGACTAAAACATAACAAAAAGGTGAGAAATAAAACTGACAAAATAAAAGAACAATGAGCAGAGCAATCTGGATGGGGTATCCCATCCAGATATAGTCAAACACGTGCAGAAAAAACTAAATTTTAAATACTAAAAACAGTAGAGTAAAAAGATAAAAGTAAGTCAATAAAAAGAGCAGTTTAATGGGGTTCCCATCCGGAGATCCTGAAAGTGTAAAACAGAAAACTGACTTGTTAAACCAAAGAAAGATACAAAAAATTAAATTTCAAAATAAAATCCTGCATGTTTTAAAAAGGTAAAGAGTGCCCCATGAGGTATTTCCCGAATGAGGTTTGTCAATAGTGGTGATGATGACTTAAAATAAGTTCTATACAAATGCCGGAGACCCGGACAATCAGTTAAAATATGATGAATGGTCAGGTAATTAAAATGACAATGTGGACACATGGGGTGCATCCGATTCTCATACGAATAAGAAGAACATCTGTTTTTCTTGGATAACTCGGAGGCCAGGTCATTATTATAGGTTTGATATGGTGCAGTTTATTACTGTTTTCTAAATCCCAACTTTCTTGCCATTTATTCTGAATAAAACTATTTATAAGTAGTTTAACGTCTGAGAAAGGAACATTGAGGTGTAAGGGATTAAGAGCACGTTTTGCCGCCTCATTGCCAGGAATAGCCATGTGTCCAGGTACCCAGCAGAATAAAATATTATAACCACGTCTTGTTAATTTGTTATAAAAATCTAGGATGGATGAGACAATAGGATGCTTTTTAAAAGATTTGATTGCGTCAATAGAACTATTCGAGTCTGTATAGTAAAGCGAGGAGAGTCTGCGCACCTTTCAAAAGAATAATAATAAAAAATCTAAATATCAATATTTTGCAAAACTATGCATGAATAATGTTGACTTTATTTGTTTTTTATGCATTTCCATTGTTATTTTGTTGATCTATTGTAATTTAATAGAACAGCAGTAATAAAACCAAGAAAACTATTTTGCGCAATCTCTCCTTACAGGGTAGGAGAGAACGCGTACATGGGTAGGAGAGAACGCGTACATGGGTAGGAGAGATTGCGCCCATAGGTAGAAGAGATTGTTATTAATAATAACTAAAATTAAATTCTTAACAATAATAATTACACTTAATCGACATTGTTGAAAGGTTTTTGTGAGTATATATTGTTAAAATTTTTTATTTAAGAAGATTAAAATATCAGAAAAGCAAGCCCTACTAAGATTACAAAATAACATTAATTTAGTTGGTAAAATGTTTAACTTGAAAATTACTTCATTTCCATTTCGACAGTTTCATTGTATTTTGTTTACGAACCGAAGTTGTCGTCGTCCACAATCGATGCACTTATTGTTGTAAATAGTGCATCTTTCGTGCAATCACTTGCAACAAGCAATACATTGAATCCAGTCAGTTCTCGAAGTTGTCTCTTGGTACGGTTACAGACATTCAATGCACTCATCCTCATTGACCTTCGGTTCTTTTCCTTGATATTTTTTATTCCACTTTTTGTGGAAGCACCTTATCTTCAGCTGTTTTTTGTAGCGGCATCATTCTTAAGTCTTTTTTCATGTATATTTTGTGGATCAGTAACATTAGTTGCACTTTGTTTCCTTTTGATTTCGATGGCATTACACTACTTGGAATGGGTGAAAGCTTTTCCAAAACATTGTATTAGAAAATTTATTTTAATTAACAAAATTAATTTATTAGCAAATTAATTGCTCATAAATTAAAAAATATATATAAATATTTAATTAAATTATTAACAAATATATTATTAATTTATTAACAAAAATAATTATGTAAAATTTATTTAATAACAACTGTATTATTAATTTATTAATAAAATTTTTATCTGCAAAAGTATTTTTTTGCAAATTAATTTGTTGCCACATTTAGTTTTGATAATTATGTATTTTTCCGAAATTATTTCAAAATTGATTCATTCATATGTTTTACACGTAATTTGCAATTCATGCAAATTTATCAATAAGCTGTGTAATCTCTCCTAACACTTAAACTTATGGGGAAATGCGCCATCTCTCCTAAGTAGCAGATGCGCAAACTCTCCTATTTTGATAGGAGAGATTGCGCGGCCTGCTATTTAAATATGGCTACTTCTAAAATGAATTTTTGGTGTTCGCATACTTAGTCCAGGTTAGTAGTTTATAAGAAATCATTTACGTTCAAAATATTTTTTATTATTGACGCTCTATAAAAATTCTGACGAACAGTTGTGAAAATTCAAGCACTTACTTTGGGGGAAAAAACAAAATAGCACTGCTTAATCCAAGACGCTTGGATCAATCAATATGCACATTCATGTAAACACTGCACTAATGGTGCTGTACAATTACCTGGAGTCGCTGGGCGCGCACTCTACTCCTTCCCGTCGAATCTCTTTGTGCGCAATCTCTCCTACCGCGCGAACTCTCCTCGCTTTACTATATATATAATGAAGGATGAGCTATGATGATGAGATATGTGCAACATGGCTCTCTCTATTGCAATCAGTTCAGGTGTAAAGAAAGAAATAGAAGGATGAAGACGGTAGCTTAAAGAAGTGTTGTCACAAAATACGCCACAACCAACAGTATTACCATTCTTATATCCATCTGTATAAATGTCAGTATAGCCATTAAAATTTGCTCGGTGTGCGGCAAATAATTGTTGAAAAACTGCAGGGGCCAAGTTGTTTTTATCGTAACCTTTAAAAGGATTGAGCGAGGTAATATCAGGAGGTTTCCAAGGAGGGAGTACATAAGAGTGACAGGAACTCACCTTGATATTACTCAGAGGCCCATTGTCAACAATGTTCCTAATTCTGACTCCAAATGATGGGATGCAGGATGGTCGATGCTGATAAAGAATATCATTGTCAGTATTCATAATGTAGAAATGAAGTGGATGACCATGATGTGAGAGGATACGATAATACATGCTCAATGAGAGTTTTTCACGAATATGATGAAGTGACGGTTCTTTACAATCAACATACAAGCTTAAAACTGGAGAAGTACGAAATGCACCAGAGCAAACACGGAGTGCGCTATGGTGCACAGTGTCAAGTTTTTAAGAACAGAAATACGTGCTGAACCATACACCTGGCAGGCATAGTCAATTTTTCAACGGATCATAGCGCGATAAATTTTAAGGAGAGATCCCCGGTCTGCTCCCCAAGAAGTGTTCGAAAGCACCTTGACTAAGTTAAGTGACTGCTCACACTTTTTTCGTAATTGTAGAACTTGTGGCAGGAAAGTGAGTTTTTTGTCAAAATTAAGGCCTAGAAATCGTGTGCAGTCTACAACAGAGATTTGAGAAGCTCCAATGAAGATTTCAGGATCTGGATGCAGATCCCTACGTCTACAGAAATGCACACAAGAAGTTTTGTCCTGAGAGATTATAAAACCATTTTTATTTGTCCATTGAATAATACGGTTGATAGCAATTTGTAATTGTCTCTCAATAAAACGCATATCTTGTCCTTTACAAATCGTCAACATATAATGTACCCTGCACACAAGGGGGTAACTGGTGTAGTATATCATTTATCTTGATAGCAAAGAGGGTGACACTCAGAACACTGCCCTGCGGTACATCCTCTTCTTGTACATAGAAACTAGAGAGAATCCCCCAATTCGAAATTGAAAAATTCGAATGGCGAGGAAGTTCTTAATAAAAATCGGGAGGTTTCCACGAAAGTCCAAATTAAAAAGATCGCGAAGGATACCATATCTCCATGTCTTGTCATATGCTTTCATCATGTCAAAAAAACACTGCGACCAGATGGTTTTGTTTTAAAAAAGCAGTCCGTATATGAGTTTCTAAAAGAATGAGGTTATCAATAGTAGACCTACCACGTCGGAATCCGCTTTGGAATGCTGCAAGGCAATTGTTCGTTTCTAAAACATGCACCAGGCGGCAGTTAACCATTTTTTCTAAGAGTTTGCAGAGGCTACTAGATAGTGCGATAGGTCTGTAATTGTTTGGGTCACTGGAATCCTTTCCTGGTTTAGGAAAGGGAATAATAATAGCTTTGAACCAGGCATTAGGGAAAGTTTGTTCAGTCCAAATTCTATTATAGAAAGCAAGTAAATTATTGAGAGAGGCACTGGAAAGGTGTTTTAGCATGATATATGTGATGCCATCGTGACCTGGAGCAGATAAACAGCTTTTTTGCAAACATCTTAAGAGTTCATGAATAGTAAAAGATAGATTATAATCATAAGAATGTCGAGAGTTAAAATTTATGCTGGTAGTTTCCATTTGTCTTTTGTAAGATAAGAAAGGTTCTGGGTAAGAGTCGGATTTAGAATTAGATGCCAGAGTACTTGCTATTGTTTCAGCAATATTTTTGGGAGATGCTATAGTTTGTCCATTTTGATTTAAGATTGAGATGTGGTTTTCTGAATACAGTCCCATACAATTTTTCACTTTTTTCCACAGGACTTTACTTGAAGTATTAGATCTAATAGTAGAGATGTATTGCATCCAGGATTCACGTTGGCTTTTACGTCGCACTCTTCTAGCATCGGCTTTTGCTTGCTTTTTTGAACGCAATATATTTAGCATTATTGGGATACCTCCGGAAGATGCCCCAAGCCTTCTGTTGATTTTTTTTTTGCCCTTTTGCATTCATCATTCCACCAAGGTTTCCTGTGTCGCGGTGTAGAAAGTGATTTAGGAATGCTAAGATCTGCAGCATTGGTAATACGCTGTGTGACATTATCAAGCGCATCGTCAATATCACCTTCTATCATATCGCATGTAATTTTAGCAAGATCTGTAAAAGTTGGACAATTGGCTCTGTCATAGATATACCGTTTAAAATAATTATTAGAATCCCTGTCAGGAGTTGTCTGTGAAATAAATGTGGGAAAATGGTCACTGCCGTGCAGGTCATTGGAGACCCAAAAGTTCCAATACGGATAGATAGACGGAGAGCAGATAGTGAGATCTATGGCATGAAAGGTGCGTGTCAGTTCATGGAAATACGTATGATCACCGTTATTAAGCAGGCATAAGCCATTGTCAGAAATTAGTTTCTCTATTGTATCACCACGTTGATTAGTGTCAGAATTACCCCACAGTTGGCTATGAGCATTAAAATCCCCAACAATGACGAAAGGAGTGGGGAGTTGGAGAAGGAGATCATCAAGTAGGGCTGACTGAATAATTTGGTGGGGTGGTAAATAAATAGTACAGACTGTAATGAGACGTTTTGCATGTACACGGACTGCAACAGCTTGTAAGTTTGTGTTTAATAAAATATGAGAATGAGGTAAACTGCGAGAAATGAAAAGAGCCACTCCACCAGTAGCTCTTTCATTGCCTGTAAAATCCTTTCTGTAGGTAGCATAGTTGCGTAATTTCGCTTTGTCAGTGGGTTTTAGATGGGTTTCCTGCAGAGCTAAACATAAAGGCTGATGGTCGGATAGAATATTACGGATTTCGTCAAGTTTATTATGATAGCCACGGCAGTTCCATGAGATAATATTAGACATGATTCATTTTTTTTAAGTAATTTATCTGCGGTATTTTATTCGGAGGTAGTGGACATACTATCTCCATCGTTAAATTCTTCACCCGGTTCTGGGTGAAGAGCTACAGCATCATATTTCTCCATTTTATCATTCTGAATTGATTGAGTTTTATTTTTGGATGTTTTACTCTTTTTCCATTTGGCTGTATTTTCAGATGAACTAGTGGCTTTAATTGTTGGTAGGTTAATTTTTTCTGAATCAGATTTACGGTTTGGTTTCACAGATGGTGTTTTAGTTGTATTTTGAGAACCTCTATTATGGAGTGGAAGTTTCGAAATAAAAGATTGTGACAATTTTGAAGAAGCATTTGTAGATGATTTAGGAGGAACAGGTTTTTGTGAATTAGGAGGAGCAGATTGCGTTGATCTATTTGTCTTACCTGAATTATTAGACAGGTTGTTTTCTTTTTGATTAGGTTGGCAATTAGGTTTAGTTGGGAGTTCAGTTTGAGTTGCCATAGATTTATAAGTTTTATGGACGGTTTTAGATAAGGTAGCAGCATATGATACACCAACTTTAGGCGTTCTGGATTCGACTATTTTTCTGGCTTCAGGGTATGATATATTTTGTCTTGTACGCATTGTCTGTATTTCTTTTTCTATTTTCCACATTTCACACGATTTAGCATAGGATGGATGATCTTTTTTGCAGTTGACACAACAAGGTGGAGCATTGCATTGCCCACTTTCGTGGCCAACTGTACTGCACCGACCACAGGTTTCTTTACCTCGGCATGATGTCTTTGAGTACCCAAAGCGTTGACAGGTAAAGCAACGCAGTGGGTTTGGGATGTACGGTCTGACAGAGCATGATAAATATCCAGCTTTTATATATTTGGGCAAGTTGGGAGTGTTAAAGGTCAGTATAATATGCTTGGTAGGTATTTGTACTTGGTTAGCTGGAATTTGTTCATCTTTGCGGTTGATTTTTATTCGTCTAGCTCCTATGACATTTTGTTCCCTTTAGTTTTCCACTATTTCATCTTCGGTTACATGCAAGAGGTCAGATTCTGATATCACTCCGCGAGATGAGTTTAAGGTTCTATGTGGCGATATGATGACAGCAATGTTTGCAAAGTGAGTACATTTTTTTAAGTTTAATGCCTGTTGGTTATTGCTTACTTCAATTAGCAGTTCACCTGTACGGAGTTTTTTTTATTATTTTGGGTTCGCCAACCAGTCCATGGATAGATTTATTAATCGAAAAGGGCGATGTTTTATCGAAACTCCCTTCTTGGCGTTTGACGACAAAGAATCTTTCTTCAGTTTTACTTTCATGAGAGTTCGGATTTTTAGATTCCGTTGTGAAAACATAATCCTCGACTCTCTCACTCCATGATACTTTATTGCCTTGATTGACAGTAGCCTTTGAGCTAGAGCTCGATGTATCAAAATTCTCTTTATTAGCTTGTGGGGCCTCCACATCGCATGTCTTATTGTCTGATATTGTAGCCATATTTGAGAGATTATGTTTAAAACGCCAGGCATCGGGCCTGGTCACCGACCCTTCTTCTTACCGTTACTTTAGGCGCAGGTCTCAAAAGGGTGAAAACTATCAACAAACTTCCACGTTTTTCAAACGTTGGATTAAACTCAATAGCATCTCCAAACTCTAGTTCTTTCACAGTGGAACTCGGTTGTCGTAGGTAAGCCTTTACAGCTCTGTCCAACCTACAACGCCCTTACGCCGAAAGGTACCAGTCGCCCAGTGAATTCCTAACCGCCGCCATACAAGTATGGCGCCCACCGATCACGGAACCGGAATTCGGAGATGCCCTGCACTCTGGGACTCGAGATCAGCCTAAAGAGGTAGAAACGAGGCGATGAGATTAAAAAACATCAACACCCAGAGTGTCTCACGTGAAAATAAAAAAATCCACTATTGTAAAAAAGAAAAAGTAATGTGGGTGAAAACTTAGAAACAAGGTGTATTTTTTGTCTTTTTTCAATATTTTAAACTTTTTTTTCCTTTTTTTTTAAACAAAAGAACAAAAACAATGTTAGTAGAACAAATAACAATTTGAACAAAATGGTCAGTAAAAAACATGAACAAGAACAAAGAGATATAAGAAACAGAAAAAAGAAGATTAAAATGAGTGAAACAAAGAAAAAAGGATAGACAACCAAAAGGAGAAGAAAACAGGAAAGGAGAAAGATCGCTCGGGAACCCGGGGTCGCGAAACCCGAAAATACCTAAAGAAGGTATTCCCCTGGGGGAAACGAAAAGAACGATTGTATACCATAACCACACACAGCACTCAGCTGAGAAACCTTGAAGTCCAAAAACTAGCAAACAAAAGTGTGCCAGCCAAAAGTGAACTAGCAAACCCGAGCATTATTTAAGTTCAATTGTCAGTTTTTGCAATATTTGTAATTATCTCCCCATTACTACAAATATAAGGCTGTTGCCATTCTAAAATTTAAAGATAGGGAAATTAATGAATTTAAATATAAAAAATTACTCAAGTATAGGGTCACTTTAATGATAACGTTCATTTATGGCGTAGAGACATACCAAATATAAAATTTGATTTATTTAGAGGATTTCGGTCAAAATAATACTAATAATTCACGAATTTAAATACAGAATTATTAAATTAAACCATAAGCAAACAGATATTTTTAAGATATTGTATTTGTGAATAAAATATAAGTATTTTAAATGTAATAATCGAATTTTTTAAGGGACATAATAAATATAAATGATAACGGTTAATTGTAAGGATATTGAGTCAAAAAAATACATATGGATATAAGTATAAAATGTTTGTAAACATTAGATATTGGCTTGAAGCGAAAGTAAATAAAAAAAGAAAGAAATCTAAATTTGCAGCAATTTCAAATAACGAAAGAACAAAAAATTAATAAAACATTAATAAAAATACAAATAAATCGTTGAATTAAAAAGACTTGATGACGTAACAAGCATGTGTAACATGTTTAATGTCAAGTGAATGTGACACGAGCAGCCATTATTGGCAGTTTAAGCTTACAGTTTGGCAACATTTTCTTGCTCGACGGAATAATCAAATAGTACCAAATATATTTGTTATTACAGATTATTAAATAACTTTATAATATTTTTAAAATCTTTTTTTTATTTACCGATAAAAAAATAATACTGGAGAATTGATTAACCCTTTATCTGCTGACGGTAATTATAAGTACCATTAAAATATCTTGTTATAAAATTCATTTAATACATCGATTAGTTGTAATACAGTTTAGAATGAGTTATAGATACATTACTTTATCTCGTTCCAAAAGTATTATTGGCTACACAAAACAAAAATATTTTTAAAAGGACGATTTCTTTTGCCTTTGCATCTTTTCAGCTTTCTAGCGTTGGGGGGAGGGGGGGATTTTTCAATTCGGAAATATTTCTATATTTCTGTTGTAAGAACATTATATTTGTACATTTCCTAATTCTACAAAATACTAAGAAAAATATATAAAATAAAAGATTTGAGTAGGGTTATAAATAGTGCACAAAATCCCTATAAATTCAAATTTAATGAATCCTTCTAAATCCTGCAATACTTCTAAAATCCTTCTAAAATTTATTAAATGATTATGTAAATCTTCTAATTTAGTTTAATCAATTCACGAAAAATGCTTTAGAAGATAAAATTTTCATGAAGTCATAATTCAGTAGATAAAGGGTCCATAAAAAATGAGGGGTCAATTTTTCTAAGAAAAGAAAAACATGGGTAAAATAACAAGTAAAAAACATCCATGCAAAAGATATTTATAAAGAAGAACTATTTACAATACCTTTTTTAACCTTTTGTATCCGAATTATAAATCAGAAATTTGATCCTCTTCAATAATTATCTTCGTTGAAGAAATCAAAAACAACTTAAATGAAAACAATTTGACTTTTAGATAGACTTTTAAATAAAACTGATTTAATAAATAGGTAGTTAGTTATTTATTTGTAAAATATTTAGAAGAATAATTAGATTAATTAACAAAATAATACTGATAGAGAAACTTCACACTTCTTACAAGAACAATCTAAATAAATGTATTGTAATCCTGCCTATAACTGAGAAGTGTTTGTAGTTGCATATTTTTCGTAAAACATTTTTTACAGTGTTGATTTCACACACTTTTCTCTGGGAGGGATTTCTCTGACTCCTGGAGGGGGGGGGGACATGATAAAGTTCCGCGGAGGAAATTGCACTTTCTGACCATTGAAAACCAGGGGCGCCATTTCAGAACTTTCTTGTGAAGGGGGCAAAGATTTTTTGAGAGAAGTTACACAGCTAAGGGTTGGATCCGGGGGTATACCGCAGCCCCCTACACAACGAGAAACGTAAACTGAATCATGCTTACAAAAACAGTAAAAACTTTTTACACTGTTGATTTCAGACACTTTTCTCCCGGGGGGGGGGACATGATAGAATTCGACGAAGGAAATTGCACTTTCTGACCATTGAAAACCAGGGGCGCCATTTCAGAACTTTCTTGCGGGGGGGGGGGCAAAGATTTTTTTGAGGGAAGTTACATAGCTAAGGGTTGGATCCGGGTGGTATAACCCCCCCTACACAACAAGAAACGTAAACTGAATCATGCTTACAAAAACAGTAAAAACTTTGAATACGCAAACTCAAGAAGCAATGACATATTTCGTTTTAAACATGTTTCCGTCTTAGCAGGTAAAATTTTAATTTATTGGTTTTGAAAAATTCTCTTTTTAGACAGGATTATATTATAGACAGGTCTGACTGTTACAGGTATTCTCAAAATTTGGTAAACCCTCCGCTCTATAGAATAGCTCTGAAAAGAGATGTATTATAGTAAAACTTGTGAAAACGAAACCTGTCGATAACAGAATTCTTTCTCCGAAGAGGAAAAAAATCAAATTTCGATTAAAAAACATCATACAATTATATTTTCTAAGACAGAGACCTGTCTAAAAGGGAACGTTTACCTAGTTCCTTTCGTCTCCTTTTTTCTAGATTTTACAACAGAGGTGCCGTTTTAAGAGTTTCCTGCCGCAGGATAAGGAAATTATTTTGAGGAACAGGGAACGTAGAGGTCTGCACGGGCCGGAATTTCCGGGCCCGGGCCCGGCCCGGCCCGAACGAAAGCTATCTTGGCCTGCCCCGGCCCGGTGTAAAAATTGAAAGTTCGGCCCGAGCCCGGCCCAGCCCGTTTGCATTTTTACAGTTCTCGGCCCGGCCCGGCCCGTACAAAAATTAGTGAAAACAGGCCCGGCCCGGCCCGATTCAATTTCTACAAAAAAAATCCGTTTTTTCTTGACATACAATTAAGATTCTATTAATGAATACTGCGTACATATTTATGGGAAAATTTTACAGTATATTTTAGATTACTATGTGTTCGCAAAGCAGAAAACACACAATGGTAAACATTAACGATTACACAGTGTTTTAGTCATCGTCTCTACAGACATTTCGAAATTCCAATAAGGGTTCATTAAAAAGTTAATGTAGTTCAGAATAAAGGATTAAAAACATGATACCTTTTGAAGCTGTATGATAAAAAGTAGATTTGCGAAAATATTTCTCTCATTTTTAAGGCTTTTCTCAAATCGAAAGAAGTTACATTTCGACACATTTGAGAATTCATTTCTTTTCGGAAACGCGTAAGATTGGCAGGTATTCTTATTCAGAAACTATGTAAATGCCGTCTTTTTCATAGATAAAAGCAATATATCTTTCTCTGAAAATACTGCCAAAGTTAGCGTTATGAATCGAATTTCCGGAAGCGATAGCACAGGAAAGGAGAAAAACGTACAGTCACATGACAAGAATCTCTGTTATCTCTGTAAGTAATTTATCAAATATGGAGAAAGCTATTCGTTTCCAAATGCCTTCAATAGTCAGGCCTGTGAATTTTATGTCTTTATAGTTAAAAATGAGTCAGAAAATGTGTTTGAAAGTTTCGCATTGTTGAACAGGAACCCCTTAAGGTATATTTCCAAAGATACTGTTAACAGAAGTTCATTATCACTATCACTATTAATACTTTTACAAAACATAATGCCTGTCCTACACATCCTGAGATCAATTCAGACCAGTTCCGTCCCGGCACGAGTCTGCTGAAAAAAAATTAAACCCGTAATCAGACATCTTGTAACTGTACGATGCCGATCTCTACGATGGACATGTTACAGGCTCGTGACGCACATTTATACTTCTCGAGAAAATCATATTCATTGAAAATGGCTCGTATTTTATCTGCTTCGCTTGAATTCTTATATCGGGCCGATAGGCCCGATTAAGTTTTTTTATCGGCCCGGCCCGTTGAAAAAATTGTCCTAATTCTGCCGGCCCGGCCTGTTGGAAATTTTGCCTTCATTCCGCCGGCCCGGCCAGCGGGCCGGGCCGGGTACGGGCCTCGGGCCAAGCCCGGGCCCGTGCAGACCTCTAAGGGAACGTGCAAAACGGCACAAATCACGCAGAAAATGGGAAAACCCCGCACTATAAAAAAATCCTTACGTGATCTTGTCTCCTTAATTTCTTTCAACTCCTTAACTTCTTGAGCAACGTTTTAATTTTTGTTTGAGTCTGATATCTGATGATTGATAAACTTTTTGAAATACCAAATTGCTTGGTCCCAGCCTCCTCAAATGGCGCCCCTGTTGAAAACGCAAAATCTTGAACTTTCCGGGTGGGGGGGGGGGGGATCTCAATGCTCTAGGGGGATGTCACCCCGGGCCACTCCTGAATTCAGTACTGATTTTTTACTGGAGAAAAGCTAAATCCATGTAAATGGTTGAGAAAATAACCACAAAAAAAATTATTGAGCTTTGACTGTTTCCCTGTACTTACTGAATACAATCCAGCAAAGTATTCTGTATGAAATGGACCATATACTTTTATATTAGTAGACGAATTAAATAAATTTCATATTGCATTTTCTTTAAGGTTGTTCTTAACTGCTTTGCGCAACAAGCGCAAAACGTTCTGACACATTTACAAATTCATTTTTTAACGTAAAGTTGTAAAATTGAGAAGTCAGGCCATGGTAGCAATTTGGAATTGAACTGTTTTTTCCATTTTTTGATCAATCAATTACCCATTGAGTTATAAGCCATTTCGATCACGTGACAAACCCGTTTTTCGCCCGCTCTTGAGTGATTTTTCTACTTTCGCGCGGAAGTTCGGTTCAAAACGTCCATTTTGACATTATTTTCTGAAAGATCTATTGGGTTTGTAAAAAAGTAGAAAAAAAACAGCTCGATGACATAATTTCTGAACAACAACACCATCCAGTTCCATGCATTTTCGAACAAAAATAGATTAAAACTTATGTCAGGAGGTTGCCCTTTTTGATTTGAGAACAGTCTTAAGGGAACAGTTTACCTTTTTAACAATCTCCTTTATTTTTACTTCCTTCTATCTTTACAAGAATAAAGTATTGGATTCGTGAAAATTTTCGGATTCCGTCTTTCGACAGAATTATACGTTTTAAGGGTCAGAGAATCCAAAAAACATGTTTTTACAAAATGTCTGTTTGTGAGTCTGTGACTCTGTCTGTCTGTCTATATGTCACACAAATTATGTGGGCGCTGTATCTCAAGAACTAATGCGCGGAATTTAATAAAATTTTATGTTCAGTTAGTCTTTGATATAAATTGGTGCTGATTAGTTTTTCGTGTGAATCGCTCAACAGGTGGCGCTGCTATGCAACATTTTTCACGATTTCCACAATAACTCAATCTCCAGAACTAATGCATGGAGTTTCGTCGAACTTCAGATTCAGTTAGTCCTTGGCATGATTTGACGTTTTATACATTTCGCTGTAAATCGCTCTACAGGTGGCGCTGTTATGCTGCATTTTTTTGCGATTTCCGCAATAGCTCTAGCTCGAGAACTAATGCTTGGATTTTCACCAAACTTCAGATTCAGGTATACCTTGATATGAAATAGTGCTGTTTATGTTTTGGTGTAAATCGCTCAACAGGTGGCTGCTATGCCACATTTTTTAGAATTTCCACCATAGTCAATAACTAATGCATGAATTTTCAGCAAACTTCAGATTCAGGTATACCTTGATATGAATTAGTGCTGTTTATGTTTTGGTGCAAATCGCTCAACAGGTGGCACTGCTATGCTGCATTTTTCAGAATTTCCGCTATAGCGGTATCTCAAGAACTAATGCACGAATTTTCATCAAACTTCAAATTTAGATATACTTTGATATGAATGGGTACTAAATTGATGTAATTTCTTATACTATTTAAATGATTTAATTGACGTGATTTATATAGAAGAGAGTTTTGTGATGTCCACAACATACTAGTTAAAAATATGTTTCAAATGGTTAACTCACTGCATTTCAATGTTCAACTAAAACAGGGTTCGTACGCATCAAGTGATTCATGGGTTTTTAGGTGTTTTAGCACCAGAAATTTCGTAAAGTACTGATCCCTATATCTGAGGATAGAATTTACTTTCATTATAAGGCAAATACTATTACAAAAATTCGGGTAAAAGGGGCTTGAAAGTCTTTTAAGCGTACGATCCCTGTAAAAGTACATTTTGAAAAGAAAAAAAAAGCAATTTAACAAATTACAACGACCATTTGGAAAATGATTTTTTCAAAGACTAAAATTTAAGACATAAAAAATCGCACGGAGTTGATCCTACATTACGTACGCCATGGATTAAACGATAACATTCCTGGACACATCATGAATAAATTTTAAAAGAAATTTCAGTTTTACGATTTTCGGTACTGTAAATTTTTAAACTTCTACGGAGCTGGTCATACATTACGTACGCCATGAATTAAAGATTAATAGTGTTATTACACGTAAAAATTGGAAGCAAGAAAAATCGCCAGCGACTCGTCAGATTTTCTATGAAACTTACGTAATAGCCAAGCATTTCATTGACTGTTCGGGAAAAGGCTTTTCTATCATCAGATTTCCAAAAAATCTCACGACCAATTTTAAATAAAATTTCATTCTTAAACTTCTAAACATCCGACAATATTACTTTTTATACCGTCGAATAGAGAAAAAAATGTACTTTTAAATGCAATTTGTTTGAAAGCTGTATCTCAATTTGTTTTTGATATTTTTTTTTTTTTTTTTGTAGTTTTTATTATTTTCTTGTCATAGTGGCAACACTCTGTTGTCCATCGTTGTTGAAACCAAATGGAAATACAGATTACTGTATATACCAATCAGATAACGAATAAATTGCGGATTAAGCCAATGAAAACGTTCAGATATGCTTTTGATTTCCTACCCTGAAGAGAACAATAACCATTTTTCCAAATGGTTAATAATTGCATAACTAATTAAAAATTTTAAAAAAGTATTTGAAAATTTGAATTTTTAAAAATCCGTACTACTTTTTTAAATATTGATATTTTTGCCCAATTCTTTTTAAAGATTTTCAGACGTATCGTACACAAGAATGCGCATGTGGTTTTAGATATGTTTAATGTTTCACTTAATATAATTTTTTTACTGATATACTTATACATTGTGTAAAATAATGAAATCCAACACATGTTCATACACTTTTATTTAAAAAATAATAACAAAAAACCTGGAGGCTAATTCCATGCGCAGATGCATCACATATGTAATAAAAAACATGCACAAAAAAGTTTAAATGCCTATTTCAAATACAAAATAAAAAATGCCTTAGCATTTTTAAAATAGGAAAGTGGCGAAAATAGGAACATGGAGAAAAAGCCATTTAAAGTTTTAATGTGTGTGGGTCATTGTGCTGAGTGTATTAACAAAATTTACAATATTTTGCGATATAATTGCCGTATGGGTAAAAACGAGGTGTCAAAATATTCATAATTAAACAGGCTTTTACTTAATATTAAAAAAGAAACGTCGACTTTTTGACCAATTTTAAGGTAAACTGCCCCTTAAGGGGGTCCGGAACACATTTTTCAAAAAAAAATTTATTTATTGAGTTAAAAATTTGAATTTTTTTGTGATGGTTAACCATATTATTTGTAAACAAAATCAAATGATAAAACATCTCATAGCTTTTTTAAAAATTTTTTAATTTAAAATTTATGAAAAAAAATACTATAATTTAAAATCGTTATAACTCGAAATATTATTTGTAGAATTTAAATTGTTTTCATTTAAATAAACAGAAATATATATTTTTTAATTTAGTGCCAGAATTTTAAAAAATATTAATTTAAAAAAAAATTAAAAATATTTAACGAAAAAATTACAAAAAAAGTGGTCCAACTTTTTCTTAAAAAATCATATTTTCAAAAATAAATATTTTTTTCAAATATGCAGACTCAAAACTAAAGTAAAATAATTGGAAAAGATATGTTCCGAGTTTCAACACTGTATCTTTAACGGTTCTCGAGTTATTAGAATTTAAATATGAGAAATGGTGAAAAAAACCTATCATGAAGAAAAACGCAATTTCACAAGAACTCGTTTTCTCGACAGCCATAGCTTGAAAGGCAGATTTTGAAAACAAACCAAAACGAAAAAATTAATATTTCCTGTTCTAATTAAGAAAGAAACATGATTTAAACATCATTTTAAGCAGAAAACGACAGAGAAATTTTTAATCTAATAATTAAAAAATTTGAAAATTTGAAGATTTTTGTGTCCCGGACCCGGACCCCCTTAACGGGACTTAAAAGTGCCATCGGAGCACAAAGAAATTTCAGTGAAAAAGCTGTTTTTTTCTTTATTCCTTAATTAATAAGATGAAATATTTACTTACTTTCTCTTTTTTTTAAAACTAGGGGGCTCTGCCCCCTACGAGCTACGCTCGCCAACATCCGTTCAGACACCGCAAACTCCAAAAGCACGCTAATTGAACCGGCTTTAAAAAGTTTTCGGAAGAATGAATTATAATAAAAAAAACAGTGGCGATCTCCCTGTTAACGGGTTATTTTAATCTTTGATTAAATCAGATCAGTGAAACATGTGAAAATAAGCTAATATAAAATGAATTAAGTACACAGAGTTTTTGTCTCCCGGTATTTTTTAACAACGCTTAAGAAAGTTTTTTTTAAATAAGACATTTTAAATGTATCGTTTTGAATCTGACGTAAGTTTCACCAAAGTTTTCTTTCTCTTTTTAATATTCACGTGAAAATACTTTTGTTGTTAGAAAGGAAATATTATTTGCGCTGTCTTAGAATTCTCAACAATAGTTTAAAAAGATTATCTCGAAATATGAAATAAATGTCTCGAGCAAATATATTTTTTTAATTTAAATTGTTTGGCAATATCATGAATTGGCAATTTTAAATAGGACGTAATTTCCTCCATGTACGCTTTTAACGCATATTAATGGATTTATTATTTTACAATTTTCTTTCTCTTTTAAAATTCACGAGTAAATATAGTTTTTATGACGTAATTATCAATATTTTGCTGCTTTCAAAATGTAATTGTTTAATTCTCATTTGAAAGTTTTTTCTGTTTATAATAAGTTACGTGTAAATATATATTTTTTTTAATTTGAAGGAAATATTATTCTTTGCGCTTATTTTAAATTTGGCAACAATTTAAAATGATACCCTTTTCTAAAAGTTGTAAAAAATATCTCTCGAAAGGCTGAAAATTTGAATTTAAAATAGAAATAAAACCTCGAAAAATGAGTCAAATTAAAAAAATAAATGAATTCTGCACACCGGGAAATTATAACGTATAAAATGATCTAAAAAGGATTCAATTCCTATGTATAGTTTTTTTCCTATAAAACTTTTTTAATGGAACGATTTTGGCCTTTTTTTATATTAAATATATCTTTAAAATAATTCTTCGATTAGAAAACTGTCTGCATCAGCGTGTTTATCAAACATTTCTCAATAAAACCACCGATATTCGTATTTTTGAATGCAATATTTTTCTTAATATTAACGAAGAAAGACCTCTCTGTTCACAAAAAATGCAAAACCGGCAGCGGCGACAGCGTTAGGTTGTTGTTTTTTTTTTTTTTTTTTTTTAATTTTAGAATAGAGAGATTTCTTATTGCATTGCAAAAATCTTAGAAAAATAATAGAAAAAAATGAGACTGTATTATAAACCTTTTTACGACTTCAGTGTTTTCACGATGGTTTTTCTCACATTGCAAATTGCTGCTAAAGATGAAACTGAAGATTAGGAGAACCAACGAGGTATGTAATTTCGAATTTATTATATCACCAAACAATGCTTTTCCCTCGAAGTACGTTGTCGTTTTTTCAACAGTTTTAAAACAAAAGTGTACTACGTGCACATAGTACACTTTTGTTTTTAAAATGGATTTTCAAATTTGACTAAAAAATCCTTAATTTTAAGGCAGGGGTCAATCCAGACAAAATTTGGGGCCTATTTAGGGCCCATTCACAAAAATCTATTTAATAAAATAGGACCCTTCATAGAAATAAATTTAATAAAATGGGCCCCTTCACAAAAATTAACTTAATAAAACAAGCCCCTTCACAAAAATGAACTTAATAAAACAAGCCCCTTCACAAAAATGAACTTAATAAAACAAGCCCCTTCACAAAATTCCTTTTAATAAAACAAGCCACCTACGTAACATTCTTTTTCATAAAAACTGGTTTAAAATGTGTAATTTGTCAATAAAACCAGGTCACGAAACCAAAAACTTTAGCAAGGGGATTTAAAGAATGTTTTGGTTCATAAATTCTTAGTTCGAATTTGAGTAACTGGATTTCGAACTTTCGTTAAAAAATGTTATTTTTCACAAAAATATAATAAAATTCACAAAAATAACTTCTACTTTTCACAAAATCGACCCCAAGAATAAAAACCTGCATTAAACCCAATAAGGGCACATGAAACTTCTAGGCAAGTAAAATGAAGCAGATTTTGCGAAATATTTAACATCATGTATTTTACTTAAAAATAGAGATAGAAATGAATTTTTTTCTTTCAGAAAATATACACATTATAGCCCATATCTAAATTAAAAGAAACTAATTTCATATATAAATTAGTTTTCAAGAAGTAATTAACTTTTTACATATTTTTTGAACAACATGTCCGCTCGGTACACTTTTCTAGAAATCTGTTGAATATATCACCGTAAAATTTGTTGTGGTATCAGAAAACATACTATTTCATAATAATAAGAAGCAATTTTCATTTTGGTTTAAAAGAAAGGAAATTAAAAATATTTTACTACAAAACTTTGAAAATCGTCAAAATTTTAACAACACATTTTTCATTATTTTAAAGAATTTTTCACTCAGGCCTAAAATGTTAGATATTTTCAAAGAAACAAGTTAGTTACAAAATTTTGAAAAGTTTCAACTGTTTGCCTAAAATAGAATTTTACAAAAGTGTACCAAAGCATAAAAAAAAACACATTTCGAAAAAAAATATATATACACACCGACAGTGCTTGAAATATATTATTTTAAAACCTTCCAGCACCATAATCTTTTAGGTGCATAATCATTTAGCACCATAATCTTTTAGCTCTATTTTTTAGGCCGATAATTGAAAACTCAAAAAGTTGAACCATTTTATGTTACATGCAGAGTTGGGCAAATTTGTAATATAAATTATCCGCAATGTAATTACAAGTTAATTGCATGTAATTGATTACAGTTAAACACATTCAAACACAGAAATTTCGTGAAATAATGGGATGGGGGGGGGGGGCGGTTCCGGCTACATGTGCTGCAAGAATTTTTACGGCATGTAATTTTAACTGTAATTAATTACATACAAATAAATCGTAATCAGATTGCTGATAATTGTAATTACAAATTTGCCCAACTCTGGTTATATGTGCCCTTCAATACTCAAAATAGCTCCGATACAAATGTAGTCAAAATTGAGAAACACGAGAAGTACAGTAATCCATTAACATTCGCGAGGGTTAGGTTCGCAGAAAACCCCGCGAATGTCAAAATTGCGAATGTTAAAACTATCTTTTCGTGAATAAAAGGGGGTTAGATGTTATGGTTTTTTTAAATGAACAAGTAAAAATTAAATTTAAAAATCAAAAGTCCTTCCACCAGTGCCGGGAGAAAGAGGTAGCATTCATATTCCTTATTTTAAAAAAGCCAACCTATATTATTCAAACACACGAAGCTCAATTTAGTGGAAACCGAATATAGGAGATTCAATACTAATTTTTATCAATACTAAATCATTATGAATGAGAATTTCGAGAAATTAGTCTGCTTTATCCAAGCTGCTTTTCTTTAAAGTAACTTATATTTGGCTGCAAAATTCGGCGATTTCTTAAAGTGCCTGCCATTTTAAGGCAACATGGTGGATGAGGCTAACCAGTGAACTTGGTCGAGACCTTAGTTATTGCTGTGCCCATGCTCACTCACATCGGAATCGATTGATATATACGAGTGCTTTCGCAGGCAAAAAATCAGATTTTTCCAAATGTCACCCACATTAGATGTTGAAATTGCTATATCTGAGAGATTTTTTAAGATAAAGACAAACAAAAAATGCTCCTGAATCCTTATATCAAGGTCAAATACTTAAGAAAAAACCTTTTTCAATTTCTAATTTTTTTGCACCTCACCTTAAATATAATTTTTTTTAATTTAATGGCCGCCATTTTGAAACAAGATGGCTGATGGAGCTGGCCAGCGAACTTGGTCTAGATATTGATGTATACCATCCACATGCCTTCTTACATCGAAATAGGCGAATATGTGTGTTATCGCGTAACAAATACAAGATCGTTTCAAAATGTTAGCCATGCTAGAAATTCAAAGTGCTATAATTCAACCATTTTTTAAGATATAAACAAAAGAACAAATTTTCAGAAACAAAACCTGCTCCGGAATCTTTGTATCAAGGTCAAACACATAAAAAAATCTTTTTCATTTTCCAATTTTTTAATACTTCACTTTAAATTTAAAATTTAATTTTTTTAAATGGCAACCCTTTTGAAACAAGATGACGAATGAAGCTGGCCAACGAACTCGGTCGAGACATTGGTATGTACTATGTACAGACCAAGTTACATCCAAATCGGTTCATAAATACGCCTGATATCGCGTGACAAAAATGAGGTCGTTTTAAAATGTCAGCCACAATAGAAATTCAAAATGCTATAACTCAGCCATTTTTTTAGATATAGACGAAACAAAAACTGTTCCGGAATTTTTGTATTAAGGTCAAACACATACGAGAAAAAAATTATTAATTTTCTAACTTTTTGGTATCTCATTTTAAATTTTAAATTTTTAAAAAATTTTTAAATGGCCGACATTTTGAAACAAGATGGCGGATGAAACTGGACAACGAACTCGGTCGAGATATTTGTATGTACTATGTACACACCAAGGTACATGCAAATCGGTTCATAAATACCCCCGTTATCACCGGACAAAAATCAGGACGTTTCAAAATGCCAGCCACGCTAGAAATTCAAAATGCTATAACTCAGTCATTTTTTAAGATATAGACGAAACAAAAACTGCTCCCGAATCTTTTTATCATGGTCAAACACATAAGAAAAAAATATTTTTCCAATTTTCAATTTTTTGATACCATATTTCAAATTTAAATTTTTCTTAAAAATTTAAATGGACGCCATTTTTAAACAAGATGGCGGATGAAGCTGGCCAACGAACTCGGTCGAGACATTGGTATGTACTATGTATAAACGAAGTTACATCCAAATCGGTTCATAAATACGCCTTTTATCGCGTGACAAAATTCAGGACGTTTCAAAATGTCAGCCACGCTAGAAATTCAAACTGCTATAACTCAGCCATTTTTTAAGATATAGCCGAAACAAAAACTGCTCCGGAATCTTTGTATAAAGGTCAAATACATAAAAAAAAATATTTTTCCATTTTCAATTTTTTGGTACCACATTTCAAACTTTAAATTTTTAAAAAAATTTTAAATGGCCGCCATTTTTAAAAAAAATGGCGGATGAAGCTGGCCAACGAACTCGGTCGAGACATTGGTATGTACTATGTACACACCGAATTACATCCAAATCGGTTCATAAATACGAGAGTTACAGTGTGACAAAGGTCATATATATATATTATATATATATGGATATATATATTATATATATATATATATGTGTCAATTTTGAACGGAGTGTGGTTTCGAGATCTGGAGGTCATGATCGATGAAAATATACCAAAATTTTTTGAAATCGCTTTCCTCCGAACGGCTGCAATAGGTAGCTTTTTGTAATGAAAGCTACATAAAAAACCCGACTACGTAAAAAGAGAACTAATTCATTATTTCTCATCAATGTGAAACTATTTTTATATTACTTACCTATTTTTTTTATTTACGTGTATTGATGACTGTTAAGTTGTGTTTAACTGTTAGTTCCTATCTATAAACACTGTCTTGATGAGGCCTATAGATGTCTATGAAGGTTAGAATTGCAGTAAAGTTAGAGATCCTACCTACACTACTTCCACGTTGTGTAATATTTAAACGGAGCTTCTGACTGTAAAATAGTCAATGAAATGTCGTCTTCATTTTGAAAGACCTGTCCAATGATAAGCCACTCAATAGGGTGCGTAAAATTCTTTTCCGTCTCTACCGCCATTTTGTATTTTACGGCTGCCATTTTGAATTTATAAAAACAAAATCTAGTCTATAACTATCGGACGGTTAAGACGAATCGATAGAGACCTTATTTATTAAAAATCCATCCAGTCGTTGGGATGTTTCGAGGGTATAAATATATCCGCATTCCCAGATATGCGTGAAACACATAACCCGTCTTGGCAGACGTGTAAAAAAAGCAATTAAAAGGTAAAAGTATATTTATTAAGCATTAAAATGTACATGCTGTAAATAAATTTGAGTAATTATCAACGTATTGAACAAAGTTTAATTGCTAGTTGATGGCTAAAAAAACTATCGATATACCATTGTTTGGCAGAACAAATCTTTTGTTTATGAGTTTCCATATAAGGAAAAGTTGTGGTCTCGATTTTTCCTTTAAATTTAAGATTCGTCATCTGTAAAGGATAGCATTCCATTGCTTTCTCAACAAGTTGCTGTTGAAGTTTTAAAACTTCCCATGCAATATTTGCCAAAAAATTTTCACTTGCAATAAAATCTTGAATTTTAAAAAAATTGGGAATTTTTTATTTTTAGCATCCTGTTTCGGATTTCTCGGAACTACTGGACCTATAATTTGCCCCAATACAACGGCTAAAAACCTCGGAACTTAGGTTATACGGTACAATGCAGCTGCCCAGTCTCAAATAGTTTATGAAATTGCTGAAAAAAAAGCGAGTTTACTTTGTAAAAAATATTCTTTATAAAACAAAATTTTGCGAATAACCAAGTTAAGCATTCGCGAATGTTGAAATGTTCCTCACATTTTATTTCGCGAATAATCAAAACTCGCGAATGTTAAGGCTGCTATCCCTGCCGGTGAAGGCACTCACGAGCTAATGCTAATCCAACGGGGAGGGATTTTTCTAATATCTCGTTTGCATTTCGACATTTTTAAGTAATTTCCTTTGTATTGGATAGCCTAAATCCGTCTCTACATCGCACCTTTTTTACTTTTTCGATTTTTGGTTGCAGATATTTTTTAGAATGACATTTTCATTTTCAGAACCGGTTTTGAAAATGAAAGTAACTTTATAAAAAATATTTGCGACCAAAATCGAAAAAGTAAAAAAGGTGCGATATAGAGACGGACCTCGGCTATCCAATGCAAAAAAATTATTTAAAAATTTCGAAATTCAAACGAGATATTAGATAAATCCCTTCCCATAAGATTAGCATTAGCTCGTGAGTGTCTTCGCCGGCAGGGACAGGAGCCTTAAATCCGCGAATGTTAAGGGATTAATGTACTCATAATGATTGCATGTACAATGATTGCATGGTCGTGCTCAAATAGGAATCGTTATGTACCGCTCCCCTGAACCTACAAATTAAAGTAGAAAGGCACAGACATTTATTTTCCTCTCAGAATTATTAACAAGAAACTTTTAATTGATTATTTATTAAGAAAAATAACGAAATTGTTATTAAGATGCCCAAATCGAATACAGTAAAACCTCCCTAAAGCGACCACGTTCCGTTCCAATAAAAATGGGTCGCTCCGAGACGTGGTCTCTTAATGGAGGTCATGTTTAAATCCAGATTTTAATTGTTGAAAAAGGTAACAATTAATGTTACTAAAACTTATTTTTCACGTTAGGAAAAAATATGAAAATTGAAGTATCAAAACAAAAGTTAATTACATAAGTTAATGACTGCAGAGTTTAAAAAATGAATACATTGATGTTTGCTTTGATTTTACTTTTTGTCTTTTATAACTTTTATTTCCAAGTCCTTTCGAAGTTCAGACAATAAATGCAATTTTCTTGGACGGGAACAAATAATAACGATTTCATTAATTTATCTATTTCTTTGAGAGTTTCCTGACAGAATAGGGCTGGGGAGTTTATTGACCGTCTTTCTTAATTTGTCATCAGAGTTAAATTGATTGCCTAAAAAGGCACAAAGGGTTTTAAACACTTAAAAGTTGCCGGAATCTATATATATATTACACTAACGTACGTGGCACAGAAATCGCGATTATTTGTTATTGTTTAATGGCAACGCCCGAGAAACGCATCTCATTGGTTACTGTGTAAAGTAATTTGGCAGGATTTAGGCGGAGGTAAATCCGGTTTATTTACGTTTTGCGTTTAGTTATTTGCACTCTCTCTTTCGCTGCAGTTATGGAACTTCACAATATCGTTAGAAATGCACGTAAAAGATCTCGGCGAATGCTTGAAAGTGAACAAAAAGCCGCATTAAGATGAGAAAGTCGAAATACTAGATTGGATCGAGAATGGCGTCAAACACACAGCATAAGCGATCTGCAAAGTAGGCTTAATATCCGTCGCACGGGCGAACGCGTTGCTTCTGAAATCCAAATTACTGATTTAAACGTTCCGGAGAATAACTGTGGATCTATAGTTATATTGGCGTGGTGTGTATTTGACATCTGTGCCAAATAAATATTATTCAGTGTTTGTTTATGAAGTCCGCCCCAGTGATATATTTTTCAATGACAGTCCCGGCACAGTTTCTGCCCGGGCAGCGCCGGGCGGGTCAGCTAGTAAAAAAAAAAAAAATCTAAACTTAGTTTAGAAGTTTGATAAATAATGCGCTCTCCAGAATTATTTTTCTAAAAAATCCTTCTTCATGCGACCTGGAAAAACGGAATTTGTTTCATTTTCTTGAAAGAAATGGGTCGCTTAAGGAGGGAATTCAACTGGGATGGTCTCTGAATGGAGATAAATTAGTATTGAGCTTATGGGAATAAATTTCGTTCCATGAAAAAATGGTCGTTCAGGGAGGTGGTTGCTTAATAGAGGTGTTCGCACAGGGAGGTTTCACTGTATTTTTATGACATGAGCATTATTTGCAAGCACTCATACATTATTTAAAAAATACTGTGCATACATTAGTGCAAAATATTTACATTAATAGACATCTTTTATGCCGCCATGAATGAAATAAACTATTACAAAGTACAAAATTATCGTTTTGTTTGGGTTTGATAACATGTGACGTTTCAAAATTGAGAAAGCATAGTTTTATTTTTGATCCAAAACACACTCAATTCGATATGAGTACGTCGATTTACTCGTTTTTGAGTACTTCATTTTTTCAGTGTGAAGATGCTTATGACGGTAAGAGTTATTAATTTACGTTAAGTGTGCAAAGGAAAGAGAATGTTTAGAGATTAAAAAATTTATACAAGTTAGAAATTGCATGTCAAACGTGGCAAATGAGGTGCGTTCTTACTATAACTAGTTTCATAAATATTTTTTGCACTGCATAGTGTGCTGAATGTATATTTTAGTGCACTTCATAAATGCATATCCATTTCATTCTGCTCGAAAGGCTGTGGCATCATTAAAATGCACTTGAAATAATTTTTTCCCATTGGCCGTAATGTAACGGAAAACTTTTGACTGTCCCTATCATTAAACTATACATCCGATGTTCATAAAATTTGAAATGACACGACAAAATTATGCAACAATTATATATTTTAAATTTCAAACGATTCGGTTGGATAGTTTATGCGGTGTTATATGCGGACAGACAGACAGATGGACAGAACGACGACTATAAGTGCTACGTATTTATATAATTACGAACGCACCTAAAAATAAGGAAATTTCTAGGCTGTTACTAGAGTTTCATATCACCAGTCCATATCTACTGAAGTAATGCAGCATGGTTCATGTTTTTTTTTTTTTTTTAAATAAAAATCAAAATAATCGATTTTTTTTTAAAAATCAGATTTTTTTTATTTAAAAAAAATCTCACACAGTTCTATTATTGTGTATGACTTTTCTTTTAATTTATAAAATAAAAATTACACACACATGCATGTTATAAGTATTATCAATATATATTAGTAATATTACATAATTTACATAAATGATTAAAAGGTAACATTTTTGGCTATGGGAAAATCTTGATTGCAAAATACATGGAAAACTACGAATCAGATATCAAAATTTTTTTTAACTTTAAATATTTTAGTCAAAATAAAAATAAATAACTGCAGGACATAAAATTTTGAACAAATTGGAAAGCAAACTAAGATGTTAAATTTTGTTTTGTTAAAGTGCTGGTACAGAAAAACGAGTTTAGCAGCTTTATCAGTCGATTCCAAATTTTCGAATGTACCAAACTAAACTCAGAATGAATTTGTTCTATTAAAGCAATTGCCGTAAAAAGCTAGTTGATCATGAATTTTATAAGTATTTTAGTATCAGCCTTTTTGATAACTGTAACAAGTAGGGTAAAGTGCCCATATTTCGTCCCCCTCCTAATTTCGTCCCCCTTAAATTCTTCGCTTCTGCGAAAGTGGTGCCACTTATGACGCAAGGCACAGGGGACGGGAGCTAAAAGGGGTCAGTATTGAAAGTTTCGTTCGCCAAGACGCATACATAAATTAAAGACGGCAAATTCCCTATTTTTAGAAGACCCGAGTTCTTATTAAATCGTTTGTAGAGCGTTATTTACTGTACTGTAAGTATTTATTTCTTATTCATTGCCTGTATTTTACATTGGTAAGATGCTGATAGTGGTATACAGTGAGTTTTAGGACTCTCAGTTCATCTTACGGGAACTGAAGCTCCGTCCTATTGGGAAGTAGCGTGGTCCCAATTTCGTCCCCCCTTGCAGTTCTCATTTTCGTCCCGGGGACGAAATTAGGAATTTTTTTTTTCAATTTTTTTAACATGTTTGGGTGGCTAATGTTTCGTTATGTTATTCCTCCACTGATAATTAGTACATTTCTTTGTGCCTTGCTTTAATGCAAATTAAATTACTTACTCATTTAGAAATAAATTTTGATTTAGTTATAAGTTAAGCCTCGGCATATTGGGGGTTTTTTTGGGGGGGGGGGATGAAATTGGGACCATCTTTTTCTATTTTGCATTTTTAGATGCTTTTGAAAAAACAAATTTTCGTATTGTTAAAAATTTTTTACGACATTTGCCTATGTTTCTATGTGCGTGTGTAGTTAGTCTATGTAAAATCCAAATTTGGTAGACCATATTGCGTATTGTTTTATATTGAAATATTTGTGAAGAGAAATAAAGTCTGTTTAAAAAAGGCAATAAAACGTTATGCTACATGCTTTAGTTATTATTAAAAACATTTTTGAAAATATTATGCTTAAACAAACCCGTTTTGACACAATTGCAAATCAGAGGAGAAAAATTTTGTTTTAAGCAGAATTTCGTCTGAGCAGGTATAATTGTACAGCAGGGAAAATGAAACTTTAACATTTAAGATAGTATTCCTTTAGAGACAGGTTCCGTTTTCATGGATTATTATGCCCGGAATTTATATCCACTGTCCCGCTCTTTTTTGTCTCCTTTTCCAACTTTTTGTGACACTCGACTTGACAACTCTAATTGTCACATAGTTTGGCTTCATCTCACTGTATTAATGCTGGTGAAATTTGTCTACATACCTTCCAAAAGTTTTTCGATCAATTCTATGTTCTTTTACCGCCGTATGTGTAATTAACTGATCATTATCTTCTTTATCCCTTTCAGTGGCAAAGCACTTTCAGTACTAAAATGTTAAAATAAATGACTGGCACCGCAATTTACGAAGACATTTATTTGGAAATAAGAAAAGGGGTATATTTCACATACATATTAAATGGGAAAAATTTTAGAAAATTTCTGGTGCCAATGTGGTGTTTGGAAATTAAAATTAAGTGGTTTCAGAAGCATGCCACTGCCCCTGAAAATGTCAAGACTGCTGCTTTCATATTTTCTAGTCCTTTACACTGTTTCTATTTACCTATTTAAGTAATATTTAAATGGAAAAAGTTCCTATCAACTTTCCCATTTATATCTCATTAAATTTTTTCTTGCAGTGGATACCGTAGCGATTTTTCACAGCTTTCTTTAATCTAAACATTTTCTTTTCCATCACCCTAGTTTACCGTGGCTTTGCAGAATAAATTTTTGTATATTTTTTATATATAACCATTAATCTCTCATTATGCGTAGTGTATAATAAAAAGATTTCATCTGATCAACCCTCCCTCACATTGACTGGGTCAAGCCTCCCCACATAGCCTTTTTTTAAAGAATAGCACATTGTTATGTTAAGCCTAAGTTACTGTACAATCTTTATGCCTGGAATGAAAGCTCGATAATTCTGCATTACTTAAAACCTACTTACTTAAATTTCTATGATATATTTTATCTGAAAAAAGCTTACAAAATATTTCTAAAAAACACAACTTTTAGGTTAAAAACCCTCACAAGTGATTTTTTCCACACCTATTTTGATTATCTGTATGAAACAAAGACTGTTGTTTGAGCATTCCGGTGGCTTTTTTGACACTTAATGATAAAACTCTGAAATTCTTTTAAATATGAAAACTGATGGGTGGGTCAAGCCTCCCGTATGGTCAACCGACCCTAGTCTCCCCTATATATATATATTTATTTGTAAATGCAATATATTGCACCTCAGTGCGTTATTTATAAGAAATATTTTAAATGAGTTGCATTAATTGCATTACTTTTATAAAAATCATTCATTTGATTTTGTAAGCTTTTCAATGCTGAAGTTTAAATCTAGAATTTTATTAACAAAAAATAATAAAATATAGAACCTAGATTAAAATTATTACTAGTGTTTTAAATGAATTGCATTACTTTTATAAAAATAATTTCATACTTCAGTAAGATTTGTAAAGCTGAAAACTAATCCAGGGATAATGAAGTATAAAAAAATATTTTAAAAGTCTTTATTATAAAAATATAGAAGAATTTTTTATTATCGCTAAACTTTTATTGCATTTTAATAATTTGCGAATCATAACAAATGATATATATATATATATATATATATACTTTTTTTGAGAAATAATTAATTTTTAAATATTTAAAAATCACTTATCAGGCAGAAATTTGTTGTTAATTCACTGATTAGTCATTTGAAGACTACCGCTTAACAGCTTAAGACGTTTATTTAAAAAACCATCTGGTAGACAAAATCTAGTGAATTTTGGAACGTCAATTCCGATTTAACGTGAACTAAAATTATGAATAATATTATAAAAAATGAGATATTGGGGTGGGGATGGATAGTAATTAATTTTGTCTTTGCATTTTCTTATTCATAATTTTGCTTAAAAAAACGATGAGAATTCTAAAAAAATTTTTTTAAGGTAACGAAATTAATGCATTAAAAACTGTTTAAAATCTAAGAACACAGGCTTTTGACGTTTATTTTAATAAATTTTCTGATAGGTAAAATCTAGTGAATTTATAAACGTCAATTTTGATTTAATGTGATATAAAATTAATAATAATAAAAAGTATTTTGAGACGGGGGGGATAATAATTAATTTTGTCATTAAATTTTATTATTCTTAATTTTTTTATATATAAGAATACTTAACACTAATGAAATTAATGCAAAAAAAAAAAAAAAAAAACTAGCTCAAGATCTGGAATTTTAACTCTAAAGTAAATAAATGATGGAGGAATATTGTGCTTAGTACTGAGTAAAACTGAAGTATTTTAGTACTTCAGTGTCAGTGTACACATTTTTCTCGAGTATTTCAGTATCATTTAATAACATTTAATCTAGCATATTTTTTAAACATTTTTACTGTTAAAGATTTTTTTATTCAATTTCATCAAGTTTGGTTCAACAGATGGCAGCAGCAGCAATCTAGACAGTTGATATTTTTATTCTTTTAGATTTTCAAGTAAGGATTTCCTCAATAAATATTAAATAAACGTTGAGAAATCTCTTGAAATTAATAGTATTACTCATAAATGAAAACAGGAATAATCAAGAACTCTTTGAATTGCATGCATGTTAATTTTTTTTTAATAATCGCTAATTTGAGTTTCACTGCTCTCGCACTGGCCACCATATTGGAAGGGTCAGAAAACGTCCCTAGATCACGCTCTCAGTTACTTCATTCGTTAACATAGGCTGAATTGGTGTTGCCAAGTCTAGTCTTCTTTCCTGTGTCTGAGACCTAGATCACGCTCTCAATTACTTCATTCGTTAACATAGGCTGAATTGGTGTTGCCGAGTCTAGTCTTCTTTCCTGTGTCTGAGAGTTAAATACATCAAAAATTAAATGATTTTCTGCATGGTATCGCCATCTATTGGCTAAATTCAGCATTAACAATAAATGGGAAATGTATTCACAGAAAAAATTAAGTGAAATAAAACCTCAAATTAAACAATTCAGTTGGCTAATTAAATTATTAAACGTTGCCTTGCAGTAAAAATTTCAAGGTACAAAATATAATTAAAATCTGTTTTTGAAGTAATTTGCGTTGCTTGTTACATGATTAGTTAAATACATCAATAATAAAATGCTTCTCTGCATGGTATCGCCATCTATTGCCTAAATTCAGCATTAACAATAAATGGGGGGGGGATATCACAATAAAACATTCTTTTCAATAACGGTAGCAATAATAATGTATTTTATGCATTTTATACAGTTGTATCCAGTAAATATAATATCCTACCACACCAATACAACTATAGATTAAAAACTTACATGATGAAAAATTATTTCTTAAAAAAAATCAGTATTTTCCAAATAAATTTTATTTGAAAGTATTTTTTTGCTTACAATTTTATTGTATTTTAAATAAAAAGGTTTAAAGAGTAATATTTCTTTATATTTTTCTTAAGAAAGCAAACTTTTTACATAGTAAGTTTTAACAAAGCTTTCTATATCTGTGAAACAAACCATAGTCCCCCCCCCACACACACACACACATTTTGTATATTACCTCCATATCTTATTAAAAAGTTCTTAAACAAATCAAATAGCACAGCACTCTTTACAATATAAGTATGAGGCATGCTTTTTTGAGGGGGGCGGAGGGAATTAAAGGTGAATGGAAATCACGATTATGAGTTCCTATCATTAGTCTTTAATTTTTTTTTATCTTTTTATTATTAACTTAAAAAAAAGTAATGATATCAATTAAAAAAACCCTTAACGAGTTAAAAGTTTGTGACGCAGCACTTTATCTTATTGCTATAAGAATTTTAAATATGGAACTTAAAAATAATGATATAATATTTTAGGTGACGCTATATTATTTATTTTATCATTTTATTTTTGTTTTATTTATAATTGCATGCGTAAGAATTATGTTAAATTTAAAAGGATGTATAAAAATTTATTTATTGATGCGTTATCATTCCCATTTTTCATAAATTCAAACTATGAGTTTTAAAAGATATGATATCAAAATTTAAGTAACGCCTTGATGTAGCCTTAAACAATTTGTTTTAAAATTCAATTTTAATTGTTTTCGATTTGGCTAAATATATTTGCACATCTAACCAAAACTTTTAATTTTCCAATACACTGTTAAAAATACCACTTTCACTGAACCTGTACAATGCACTGTAATGTATTTATACGAATAAATTGATTTATCTTTTGTGCCACGCTGTCCAAAATCAACAGTAAAATTTATGCAAGTGATTTCTTTGCGTCATTGTATCCAAACTAAGCGAAATATATGCAAATGGATATTATGACGTAAAGAAATCACTTACATAAATTTTACTTTTGATTTTGGATAGCGTGGCACAAAAGATAAATCAATTTATTCATATAAATACATTACAGTGCATTGTACAGGTTCAGTGAAAGTGGTATTTTTAACAGCGTGTTGGAAAATTAAAAGTTTTGGTTAGATGTGCAACTATATTTAGCCAAATCGAAAACAATTAAAATTGGATTTTAAAATAAATTGTTTAAGGCTACATCAAGGCGTCACTTAAATTTTGATATCATATCTTTTAAAACTCATAATTTGAATTTATGAAAAATGTGAATGATAACGCATCAATGAATAAATTTTTATACATCCTTTTAAATTTAACATAATTCTTACGCATGCAATTATAAATAAAATAAAAATAAAATGATAAAATAAATAATATAGCGTCACTTAAAATTTGATATCATTATTTTTAAGTTCTATATTTAAAATTCTTATAGCAATAAGATAAAGTGCTGCGTCACAAACTTTTAACCCGTTAAGGGTTTTTTTAATTGATATTTTATAAGCAAGACTTGCCTATTTTAAAGTAATGAGTGCAAAAACACAAATTCCTACAGCATGAATGATTATGTCTTAAAACAAATTAGAAAATACCTAATTATAATCTCAAAGAAAATCATTCATCACAGACTTTACAAATGAAACATTTCTTTTAATGTAATAGTTTGAACGTATTCATAGTACAGTTTGAACGTATTCATAGAACAGTTTGAACGTATTCATTCCCAGCTCATAAATAGCTACACTTGATAATCTTTCATCGATCTTTTGATTCATTTCCAACTTATTTCGTTTTAATTTTTTAAGTATTCTCACTAGATGGCGCCACTGCAATTTTCCAACCATGTAATTGGTCAAGATTTAACGAGTTATTTCTCACATTGGGCGCTTTCGTTTCTAGACTTTTACATCACTTCATCATCATATTTTATCCTGAGGACGACTGCAGAAGGAGTTCGAAACATAATTTGTGTTTTTATCACAATTTTTATTTATATAAGTTCATATAAAAGTTCTTGTCTTGTGTACCATTTAGGAATTTTAGGTGTTTTATGAATACATTCTAATTTATAATATTTCAAGGTGCAAATGTCCAGCATATCAGGAGCTTGGAAGAGCAAGGGCGAATCCCGAAATTGAGGTGTTTGGAAATCAAGCTCAAAGTTTTGCAAGTAGTGTTATACAGGGTGTCCATAATTAAATGACCCTACTTTAAATTTGTCTACGGACAAAACTATTGGTCAGAAAGTTGTGAAATTTTGTGACGGACATAATAAAGGTATGGGAATATGTTTGAGCCCAAAAAAATGTAGTTCAAAATTTCGCCACCGGAGGGCGTTTTTAAATGAATTACACCTAAAAAAATTTTAAGCTTTATTATTTTTTTTTATTAAATAAGACAAATATACAGACAGCTTCCTGAAAAAAATAAAGCGTAGAAACTTTTACAAATTATTGGTGTTCGAATTAAACGGACCGTACAAACTCTGAAAAAAAATCCACCTACGACAGCCGCCATTTTTTTTCTCAGGCCTAGTATTCAGTGGGCGGTGGCTAAATGTATAATTTATTTTAAAACGTACTCTGGTGGCGAAATTTGGAACTAAATTTTCCTTTCGATCAGACAAATTCCCAGTCCTTCATTATGTCCGTCACAAAATTCCACAACTTTCTGACCAATAGTTTCGTATGTAGACAACTTTAAAGCAGGATCGTTTAATTCTGGACACCCTGTAGAATAGGGTACTACGCACTTTAGCTCGACACTGTGACAATACTACGGGCGAACCAGGGCAAAACGACTTATCTACGTGTTGCCTACATGTATCTGATGTAGAAAAAACAAAAACAAAAAAATCGATTTTTCGGATTCTGATATGTTAAATTCAGAAAGGATTCTCTTTAGCATGAATTTGCTGGTGAACATTTAAAGTATCTTTTCGAGAATAACTTTTGTTACACACCTTACAAGGAAAAGATTTCTTATCTGTATGAATGCGTCGATGGACTCTTAAAACAGATTTTCGAGAAAATCCTTTGTTACACACTTCACAACAGAAAGGTTTCTCATTAGTGTGTACGCGCCGGTGGACATTTAAAACAAATTTTCGAGAATAACTTTTGTTACACACCTCACAAGAGAAAGGTTTCTCATTTGTATGAATACGCCGGTGGACATTTAAATCAGGTTTTCGAGCAAAACATTTGTTGCACACTTCACAAGAAAAAGGTTTTTCTTTAGTATGAACACGCAGGTGGACATTTAAATCGGACTGAACATAAAATCCTTTGTTACACACCTCACAAGAAAAAAGGTTCTCATGAGTATGAATGCGTTGGTGGACCTTTAAAACAGATTTTCGAGAAAATTCTTTGTTACATACCTCACAAGAAAAACGTTTCTCATTTGTATAAATACGTTGGTGCTCAGTTAACTCAGTTTTTAGATAAAATCCTTTGTTACATACCTCACAAGAATAAGGTTTCTCATTTGTATGAATGCTTCGGTGGCGAGTTAATAAATTTCTTAAAGAAAACCCTTTATTACACACCTCACAAGAAAAAGGTTTCTCATTTGTATGAATGCGTCGGTGCTGAGTTAAACTACATTTTTGAGAAAATCTTTTGTTACATACCTCACAAGAATAAGGTTTCTCATTTGTATGAACGCTTCGGTGTTTAGTTAATGAAATTTTTTGAGAAAATCCTTTATTACACACCCCACAAGAGAAAGGTTTTTCTTTAGTATGAATATATTGATGAGTAGTTAAAGTAGATTTTTGAGAAAATTGTTTGTTACATACATCACAAGAATAAGGTTTCTCATTTGTATGGATGCGTCGGTGCTGAGGTAATAAAAATTTTTGAGAAAATCCTTTATTACACACCTCACAAGAAAAAGGTTTCTCATTTGTATGAATGCGTCGGTGCTGAGTTAAATTATATTTTTGAGAAAATCCTTTGCTACACACCTCACAAGTAAAGGTTTTCTCCATGTGAGCAAAAAGATTTCGAATTAATAAGGATACGAAAATCGTGTACTGCACAGCTCAAAAGTAAAACGATTTTGTTTGTTACCAATATGGTGGTACATACTCAAGTTAGATTTCTAAGCAAAACTTGAAAATGAAAACAAATGTGCAAATTTAAAGTAGAGTGTGATAAAAAATCTTAGGTTAAAGAGGTTCTCAGCTAATTAAAACGTATCCACCATTTTACTATGAAGTGAAAAGTATTTGCTAATGCGTGATATAGAAAATTTTTTGAAGTATAAATCCAGAAAAGAACAGTATTGTTTAAAGTAGGTTTTTTAAAAGTCTTTATACATGTATAATTTAAACAACTTTTCCCAAGAAAAATGTGGCAGTTTTTAATAAATCAAGACTTTTAGTCTAATGGTAAGTCTCAACATATATATTAAATATATACAATTTATATATTTTATAATCCAGAAATTTGGAAACAGAACTCTCAGTGACAGTATAAAACCAAGTTGGAAACATTAACAGTGATGTATTTTTATAAAATTTCTTTATTTCTTCCTTGAAGTATGAAAAAGGATAATTATCTTAAAGAGGAAAAAAAAAATATGAAAATACTGTATATATCGTACCCATAATTAGAAGATTTCTCAGTAACAAATTAATTTTCAAGAACTTGAAAGCCTTTTGAAAATGTCTGTCTAAATTCAATCTGCATATTTGTATGTAAAAATAAAGACCTTTATGTCATTTTCAAGTTAGAAAAATTTAACAAATCTTTTTGAACCATATTCTTTCACGACAGAAGTTGAAAAAAAAAGACAGTCTTTAGACATTACTTGTCTGTATAAGTGTTTTCACTGTATTTTCGGAATAAACTTCATGAACATCGCACCTGAAATATAAATAAAAACATGCATATCAAATAACTTTGTAAATGTTAAATGCTTATACAACAACTGCATCTACAACGTCATTAATAAATTAAAATTAATTAATAAATGCAAAAAGAATGGTAACATTTATTTCATTTGCTATCAATTAAAATTTAAACATTTTATATGCAAAATATTTTTACAAATCTGCAAGAAGAAAACAAGCTGCATTTAAATCTTTATTTATTACAGTTCTTTTTCCATTTCGTAAGTCCAGTGGCGTAGTGGTCAGAGCATCTGACTGCCGCGCTGCAGGTCGAGGGTTCGACTCCCGATTCGGCAAGGTTCACTCAGCCTTTAATCCCTTCAGGGTCGATAAAATGAGTACCAAACATGCTTGGGAAATACCCCCCAAAAATAGTACCAAGCTTGCTAGGGTCTCGCGTTAATCTGACCACCTGGCCGGGGCGCATGCTGCATAGCACCTCGGGGCCCAGGGTCAAGAAAACAGGGATGGGCACTGTCGGCACAGATCCTTCATGGATTATATAGCCACAGAGTTTAGTTTTTTCCATTTCTTACATGCAGAAATTAAAAATGAAAAAATACATGGCTTTTTATATGTATATTATAGATGAATCTACTTACTGGATTTTGCAAAGATAAATCATTTTTAGTTGGATGTTAGATTATTTCAGGCATGAAGTGGGAAATTATTTCTATCTATATAATAAGGCCAAACTCGTATAATTTACGTGCATTTTAACAGTTATTTATACAATAAAATGAATTATAACGAAATCCTTCAACGAACTATATAATTAGAATTTAAATATTAATAACATGCATCTGAATGATTACCAAAAACAGATAGACAGCTATATATTCTTCTACAAAGGTGCAACATTAAATATGATTGTTATTTTCTTTTTGTAACTTAGAAGGTATTAAAAGAAAATAAATAAATAAATAGCAATGTATAAATTCATTAAATGAAAAAAGAAAATAGGAAAGTATAAATCCTAAGGTATAAATCCACCCAAATGTGTGTGATGAAATGTGAAGTACAGAGATTAATTTTTCAAAATAAATGTATTCTTTTGAATGATTTGACTTTTTAAGGCTTTACTTTAAAAAGAAAATCTCAATGCTAAATATATGCACGCCAAATTGATCTTTACTGTAGAAATACATTTCCAAAAATGCATCACTGAAATTACCCAGAAGCGACTAATTCATATAATAACAGAATATTCTTTTCCAAAAAGAACCTTACGGAAACTTCCTTTCCCTAGTTAAAGAACTTAATTTACAGGACTTTCAGATGCTTATAATAAAAGCTCGCCCTTGATTTGATAGTACAGCAATTCAGAAACAAACTCCAAGGATTTGAGAAGACAAAATGTCTAATTATTAAGTTTTCTTGAATCCTCCCCCCTCATATGTTTCTAATATTTTCTTTGCATTTTTGCATCAATCCAAAGAATGTCCAAATTTGGTTTTAAAAAGGTGGAATTCCTCTTTTAGGAGGAACTCTTTCATGCCTGATTATTTAAGAGCAAACTGTCGTTTTTACTTACCAACATGAAAAAATTCAAATTATTTAAAGCGGTGTTGAAATATAACTTTTAAGCACAATTTTAGAAAAGTGACCAACACATTAAGATGCAAATTCAATCTTTGATTATTCAAAGCAAAGTTATGCTGATAAAGATTTAGGTCTGTATGTCTATGCAATGTCATAATTAGAAACTGATAAATCCCGCATGGATATGGGTTTGCATAAAAATTTAGAGAATGCAGTGTGAGAAAGCTTGAAATATAAATAAAAACATGCATATTAACTTGATAAAAGTTAAGTGTTACACAACAAGTGCATTCACAATGCCATTGATAATTAAAACTAATTGCTAAATAGAAAGAAATTTTCGGTAACATTTATTTCATTTGCAAACAATTAGAATTTAAATACTTTATATGCAAAATATTTTCTGGAATACTGTTAGAGAAACTACATTTAAATCTTCATTTTTTGCAGTTTCTTTTTCGTTTCTTACGTACAGAAATTAGAAATGTGTAAAATATGCAATTTATCACACACCAGTATCACTGCTGTTTACTTTCTGAATTGTACAAGTATAAATTATTTTTTGATGGTTATTGGATTACCTGTACTTTCCTTGTCATTTTAATTTAATAACAACTGAAACTATTAAAATACGAGGGCTGTTAAATAAAGAATGATCGTAATTTTTAATACAGCAGACTCCCTTAAATGCGCAACCCTAAAATTCGCACATTATAGCAGATGTAAACAATGAAAATCTCAGTTCAGATGTAGGGGGAAAATTCCAGAATATTTTAGTTTTATATCATTTGATATGTATTTTAATATCTAATTCTCGATAATATGACTGAACTCGTGATTTTTCATGAAGGAAATTCACTATCTTCACTTAATTTCTGAAAAAAATCAAGATATTGCTGATATCACTGGAAATCATAATCCTTTAACCAAATATATTTATGTATTAATCAAGCTTTTTTGGTTATTAAGACTGGCTAAACCTGAAATAAAACTTCTTTAATTTATTACATTGATGTGAATTAATAGGGTACCTTTATCAGGAAAGTTTCATTAGATAATTCAATGAAAATGTATCTCATTTATTATGCAGATTTAATTATACATTATTAACTATTTATTCGACCATTACTTTTAATAATTTAATCATTTTTAAAATTATCTTACTTTTTATCATTTTAGTTTATTACTTTAATTACTTTAACATTTTACTATTATTGCAAGCATTCGTCATAATTTTGATTGCATTATTAGATCTTAATTACTGTTTATAAAATGTAAACAAAGCAATGACCAGAAATCTGCAACATTCTAAAATCCGCTCAATCTCTGGTTCCAAGCTGTGTGGATTTGAGGGAGTCTACTGTATTGCCATATCTTCACTCATCGTCTAAATTTTAATGGTGCTTTTTAAGGTAGATCATATTCAATGCAGTACACTTGTCCCACATTTTTTCGCACTTCAAAAACATTCTGGAAATCACTTTTTAGGTGCGTTCGTAATTATATAAATACATAGCAGCTGTAGTCGTCGTTCAGTCCGTCCGCATATAATAGAGCAAAAATTTTAAATATATAATTGTTGCAAAATTTTGTCGAGTCGTTTCAAATTTTATGAAAATCGGACGTATAGCTTAATTACAGGGACAATCAAAAGTTTTCAGTTACATTACGGCCAATAGGAAAAAAATTATTTCAAGTGCATTTTAAAGGTGTTAAAGCATTTCGAACGGAATGAAAGGGATAGGCACTTATGAAGTGCACTAAAATATACATTCAATACAATATGCGGTTCAAAAAATATTTATAAAACTAGTTATAGTACGAACGCACCTCATTTGCCTCGTTTGATGTGTAATTTCCAACTTGTTTTAATAAGTCCCTCAAAATGGCCTTCGGCTTCTAATGATGAAAATTCACATCTTACGAAAGTGTCTTTCACATTAGGTAATCCATCTCATCTTCCTGTAACATCACCTTCAAATTTAAACTAACTTCCACATGAACATCCTGTTGTTCGGGTATGAAGAGTCTCGGAAGTGGAGAAACAAGTTTCATGTTCAAATTTCAGTTATCAACGGTTGGCTGGCACACCGTTATAACGGCAATACAGTAGAACCTCGATTATCCGAAGTAATTGGGACCGAACCTCCTTCGGAAAATCAAAATTTTCGGATAATCGAGAATGCTTCAATTTTAAGATTCAGGAGAACTATATGCAATATTTCGTATTATAATAACAAGTTCTTAATAAAAATAAAGCAATAGCAAAATAGAAACCAGTATAAATTACCTGAATTTTAATTTTGAAATTAAGTACCTTTTACATAGATCACAAGGGTTTGAAAAAATGTTTTGTTTATCGCAATTTCGACTGCCTTTGCTTTGAAGCTCAATCACAGAGTTTTTTAATATTATTAGTTCTTCATTATCATAGTCTTTCTGCTGCTCCAGCCATGCCAAACCTTTTACAAAACATTCAAAAGCTTCAGAATTGCTAATTTGTTCGTTTCTTCGTTCCACTCCGCAGCTTACAAGTTAAATTCAAAGGAACTCTAAGAAAGGGGATCGAAAGTATTTATATGTACTCGTAGTTCCAGATCGCTTGCACACGTAAAATATGGTAATTAAAAAAAAAAAAAAAAAAAAAAAAAAAAAAAAAGCTTTCAAAATGGATTTTACACACAAGGAATGCAATGTAAAAAAAAAATGGATTTCGGTTAATCGAGAGTTTCGGATAAAAGAGGTTCTATTGTATTTTAAAAAGTTCTCGTATCTAACGATCTTTTCTCACAATACGAGTAATAATGACGGTATTGATGTTGATTTCAGTAAGCTGAGTTACAGAAATTCCGGGTTCATATTCCTCTGAAGATGATTATTTTTCTCTTCTTTAAACATCTAATTTAACTAAGGATCGACAGAAACTGGTTTTTTAAGACCGAAATAGAAACCAAATTTCGGTAATCTTCCTATTTTCGGTCGAAAACGAAAATGTCCAAAATTTTTTTATGTAATTAATACATACATAAATATACATAATTATCAATTGATTAAACGTGTTTATTAATTATACGTAATTATTAATTAATTATATATGTGGATGATTTTCAAAATACTTGTACATTTGGGAATTTTTTCCCAAATAAAAAAAAATCTTTAAATTACAACTTGTAAAAATGTTGGATGATAGTAAAACGTTTCTTGTATATAAAACTGAAAACAGCAGTTCACCTTTTGATTTGGGATGTCAAATAAAAAATAAAATATGAACTTGCAACGGTAAAATGTTCCTCTCTGTTACCGAAAGTCAAAAAGTTTTACTTAAAAAAAATAAGACAGATGATTTCTACTTTCAGAAAATGCTAATTGTTGTTTTGTTATGATTATTTTTATTATTGTAAAATACAAAGGATTTCCCCTCTGTTACTTTTTATGGAAAAATCACAAGTTTCAATTAAATGTGCATTGACATTTTTTCAGATAACTTATAAAAAATATTACATAAATAAAATATTAGCAAAAGTTACACAGTTAATAATTCAAAATGATGTTTGATAAATATTTTAGTGAAATAACCCAACTTAAATTGACGGTAACAGAGTGGGGAAAAAGTAACAGAGGGGAACGCTGATAGTTGAGCTATTTGCAATGAAATATTTGTATTGGCAATGAGTATTTTTTAAGTTACAGATAATATATAATGAATTGATAAGTTAAAAATATTCAAAATAGAGCAAAAAGTTTTTTTAAGCTTAGTACAATACAGGGTGTCCGGTCTCAACGGTGTCCAATGGCTAATTCCTAAACCGTTAGTCATAGACATATAGTTCCAATTGCAAAAATGTTTCAAATGAGATAAAGAAGTATTTTTAAAGCGATTTGGGTCAAGAAAAACATTTTTTAAAAAATTACGAAATTTAAATTTTTATACGGTCCTCAGGTCCTATAATTGATATTTAGTAAAACTATTCTATTTCACTGACAGGTAAGACAAAAAAGTCCCATTCCTCTGCGATTAAAACTGACCGGGTAATAGATGTTTAAAGTTGGGGTATCTTTTTTGCTGCAAAATAGGGGTCAGTCACAAATTTACTTTAAATGAAAATAATCGTCAGATATAAAATTTAACATTAAACATTGATAGTAAATTAACATTACAAATATATTTTGAGATTTTTGTTCATTCTCACATATTAAAACAAAATATTTTTTTTTTCCAACCACATTTTGCCATTTATGCTGTCTCTCGTAATTTGATTGGTCAGAGTTTCAGCATCAAAGTCACAATTCTTGGCGGGAATTGTGCTTGACGAAAGCCATCAGAGGATAGAGTTTCGATAAAAAAAGTGATCCGTATGAGGACCAGGAGAATTAGAAAAACTAAACTAACTTAGATTTAATAGAATTGTAATAAATTAGTTTTCTATTTGGATTTTTTTTTATTCCAATCAATCAATTCTAAATATTAACTTACGTTATTTGAACTTTTAATGTGTACATATCGCCCCCACGCTCGAACAAAAGACAAAGGTAATCTGTGTCATATACAACAGAAGGGGGGGGGGATATTCTGCGACGAGCTATCTTAAAAAATACTTCCAATGGATTAACAATAGCGAAAGGGTGTTTTCGCGTGAGTTGGGGGAAGAGAGAGTAGAATTTTTAGGGGGGTTGATGTGGTAGATTGGTTAGTTATTTCTTGCATAATAAAATAAAATATAGGGAAAAATACATACATAATTTGAGACAGTATGTATTGGCCGAGCAAAAGTTGGGGGGGGGAGGTATAAATTTCAGGGAGGATTGAGATGATTAGTAACTTACTAAAACTATAAAGTAATGGCTAACTACAAAGACAAAGTAAAAAAATTCCCTAACATTTTAATAAAGTTATTATTTTTAATAATTTTAAATTTAATATACTTTTTTATATTTTTTAATTTAAGAGTATGTCAATATATTTTTAATTTAATCAGTAATTTATACTTAAATAAAATTATAATTGAAATCTATAATTGCTTATATAAATTATAAATTTGAATCTTTTTTTAACGATTTTAAATTTAATAATTTTTAAAATTATTACCTCTTTATGCTCTAATGATTAAGTGTTATAATTAAGACAATAGGAAATAAAATTTTTAACGGACGTGGAGTTTTAGAAGATGCATTATTTAATTAGACAAATAGAGTAGAATAGTATATATATATATATATATATATATATATATATAAACCTCTATAGATTTTTAACTTTGCGTGCAGGTGAAGCAAAAAGTGGGGAAGTAGAAATTTAAGGGGCCGATTAATTTAGATGAAGTCTTTAAAAAAAAAAAAAAAGCGAAAATCTACTGATGTGCAAAGAATTATCACGCTGTAAAACTTGGGAAAAAAGGTCTGTCTTTTTTATTGCTGCAATAATTAATAAGTAATCCATAATCTAAATTCCACCTGAACTTTCAATTTAAACTTTTCCCTCATTGGCTCTCATACACACAAAGTTTATAATCCTGAAAACTACATTTTTTTTTAGGCAGCAATATCTGTCGTAATAATGAACACTAAACAGCCGTATCAATTCCCCCTGAAATCTCCGCTCCAAATTTTGTTACATCTTCCCCCATTCTACCCCCCATTCTTCCCGTCCCAAGCACAGACACAAGAAGGCTCAATTTTTAAGTAATTTGTTTGTACCATCTTAATTTTTTTTTATTTTTTTATACATAACTTTTGAATGGCTGCTCTGAATATGTTAAGGAAATTAATATGTCCATTTTTTAAAATGATCCTCGTATCAGTTTTATTTCCTTTTACAATAAACATCAATTATTTGAATTATATGATTCCAGCTGTGCGATTACTTCAATGATTTAAATAAACATACCAACATTGTTCCAATATTTTAATATTTTGTTCTAATAGAGCACAGATTTATCCATTAAAGGTCGGACATCATATAACCGCCCACATTCTCTCTTTTTAATTAACTTTTCTTTTTTTAAGATTTTGTTCCATTTGTCATTTTATTGTAACGATAAAAATAATAATAATTGTTATTATTTTTACATTACCCCTTCTGAAAATTCCACTGTCTCTCCCCTCAGCAAATATTCATTAGCTCAGTTATTTTTTTAAATTATTTTTTAATTAAAAATTAGGGAAAACATATTGTTAAATCAAAACATATATTAAATTATTGAGGACGTCAGTTTCGAAACTGACCTTATCCGAAATTTAAAAAATCGTGTTTCTCTATCAATCTATTCTATTGGTATAACTGTAACAATCAAACACTACAATCTCCAAATTTTCAATGAATACCAATGGGCGCATTTAAAGGTTTTACGCGATTTCCCAAAATTTGATTTTCTCGATAAGGCGAGTTTTGAAACTCACTTCTTCAATTATTTTAACCAATCTGAAAGTTAATTACTAAAAATTAACACAACCGTGATATTTATACGGGGGAAGCACCTTCTGTTAAATCGCTTTAAAAACGCTTCTTTATATTATTTAAAACCTTTTTGTAATTGGAACTATATGTCTTTGACTAACGGTTTAGGAATTAGCCATTGAACATCGTTTGGAGTGGACGCCCTTTATAATACTTTAAGCACTTCGCGTACGACCCCTGAAAGCTTGGTCCAACTCATCTGTTTTCAGTTACAGAAAAGTGGTTTAAGTCATAAAATTTAAAATGTCATAACTCGGTCAATTTAAGTGTTAGATGAATGGGACTTTTTTTGCCGTACTTGTTAGAGGAATAGGAAAAGTTTACTAAATATCACTTATAGGACCGGGGGACCATATAAAAATTTAAATTTCGAATTTTCATATAAATGTTTTTCTTGACCCAAATCGCTTTAAAAATACTTCTTTACCTCATTTAAAACATTTTTGTAATTGGAACTATATGTCTATGACTAACGGTTTACGAATTAGCCATTGGACACCGTTGAGACCGGACACCCTGTATATTACATGTGTCAAAAAATAAATTTCAATGTCCAATGTAAAGAAATACAATTATTTTTTAAATATACTCAAATTATCATTTAATCTTACAGTTTACATTTTATCAGAAGTATTTGAGTTACAAAACAAAAACTAATATTCAAAATTGAACAATCTTCACTTAAAATTTTTCACTGACATCTGCACTGTAATCAAATTCCTAACAATATCTTCATAACATTTTGAAAAATTGGGGGTTTTTTGATATTTTTTAGCAAAATTTCGGGTTTGTACATTGTATGTATTTTAATTTCCTTTATATTACATACTACTGTTACACTTACCAGTGCACTTAACTAAGAGTTATACAATATCTACAAAATTAACTGAAATATTTCAAAATATGTAAAAAACACATATTTTTTTATTAAAAATTACTATTTATTTATATTCTAGCACCTATAAAATAATTATCACATAGAGCTTAGATTATTATTCAGAACATAATGAGTAATATGGAAAGCATTCTGTCAAAATTTCACTAAAATATGTTTAACCCTCCATGGTAGCATACATGCTACCACTAGCTTTTCTAATTTAGTGATTTTCTAATTTCGATATTCCAAATTCATACCAGAAAATTAAAATAGCAATATTTGCTACATTTAATAACAGAAATTCCACATTTAAATAAAGCAAAATTTCTTAAATAAATAAATTAATAATTAAATTTATATAATAATTAATTAAATTAAATTAACTAGGATTAAATAAATATCAGCTATAAAATATATGTTAAAAATTTTTTTGCATTGATAAAAAGTTCTACTTTCAGATAAAAATCCATACCTTGTGGAAAATATTTAAAAAAGTTATAACTAGAAATAGATTCTTATTATGTTTTGAAAAAATATTTATATTATATTATTTCATTAAACATAAATGCTAAATGACTACAATTAAAAAAGTGTTTTGTTTGCGAACATTAAAGCCTAATGTTTATGGCAACTAGCTCACCACAAAAACAAATATTTTATATTAAAAAAGGAAAATGGATATTTTTAATTCTGTTCTAAGAACACGAAACCGAAACTTGCAGCCTATTCAAGAACAATGTTTAAAAAAACTACAGAGTAAAGGTAAGAGAGGGAAAAAAAACTACAAATAATTTTCTCTGAACAAAGTGAATTAAGAACAAGAAAAACAAAGACTATTTATTTAAGAAGCACCATTTGATCTTATGGTTAAAATTTTATAAAAGCATTAAGAAATAAATTTCACATAAATAAACTGGTAACAGAGGGAAAACTGAATAAAACATCCTTACCTCGTAAATGCTTTACTTCAACACCACTGTGAAAATAGTTTTTTGACAATTTAAAAAAGGGTGGCTTCATCTAAAAATAGACTGTTCAAGGAACTGCAGAAACCCTTGTTGTCAACTTTGTAGAAATAATTTCTTACAATAAATATGGTAACAGAGGGGGAAAAATCTGGGGACAGCAATAAATTGCTCCATTTTTATTAAAAAACAATTTTTTAAAACTATATGGGCTATGCTACAGATAAGACATACAACAATTGTCACAACTAAAAAAATTAACATTTTTGACAATTGATTTATGATTTTACTGCAGTTGAAAAAGTAAAAAGGGAAGAGGGGACATCGCATTTTAGATATATCTGATACATTGAAACCATAACTGCACTAATATTATTTTTAATTACTGATAATACTTTGTCCACATTTACTCTAAACAGTCAGGAAAGTAGGTAATGTGAATGCTTAAAAGAATTTTTCGAAACTTTATTTTAGTAATTAAAAAATTTTAAAGTTGGGGGACATAGAATATACAGTCGTGGAAAAAAAAAGTAAACACCCCCTACTAACTCCTCAACAAATCATCATAGAAGAAAGTTATTGGTACCCAACGATTGGAAATAAAGTCTACTTTTAAATGATGTACATAAAATTTTCTTAGGGGGTCATCAACATATTAAAACGAATCCAAACTTAATTTTTTTCAATGGCAATACCAAATTTTAACGAGATATTTCAAATCTTCGGTTCAAACGATGCCTAGACACCAAATTTTAAGTCATTTGAATGATAAGTTTTTGAATTAAAAACATTCAAAATTTAGTGCTTCTAATGTTAAATTACATTTTCATATTTTTATTTATATCTCCCGAAATTATGCTCCTAATGTGCTAATTTTTTTTTTTTTGTAGTAATAATACTAATATACCCAAACATAAATAAGCTGAATTTGCAATTTTTATAATTTTATGATATGAATTATGAAATTAATATTCGAAAAAATTATGAATTGCAACCTACAATTTTTTGGATGGATTTAGATTTATTAAGTCCTGCTTTATGGAAATTCAAAAATTTCACATTTTTCTTCCAAGTAGTTTTCAAATTATGCTTAAAAAACGGCAAAATGATGGTTTAAGGGACCGTCTATGATGGAAGTGAGTAGATATTTTGAAATTTATTCTGCCGTACTGTTATCTAACACGTTTCATTGACTCCTTGAGTGGCGCTTAAGGTGCCTTGATCAAAGAAGGGGCTCTCTCGGTTAACAATCCAGTACGGAGCTTCAATTTGGATACAGCCCCTAAAATACGCTCGTTTTAAAATAATTAATTTCTCGAAAACTTGTGGTACGAATTGCATAAAAATTCGTTTTTAGGCTAACTGAAAGGTGTAGAGTTCATTTATGCTGTCAGAATTGGGTACTGCTATTGAAAAAAACAAAGTTATGGTTCGTTTTAATATGTAGATGGCCCCCTAAGCAAATTTTATATACATCATTTAAAAGTAGACTTTATTTCCAATCGTTCGGTATCAGTAACTTTCTTCTACGATAATTTGTTGAGTAGTTAGTAGGGGGTGTTTACTTTTTTTTTCCACGACTGTACAAGTTTTTTGAAAATTGTAGCCAAAGTTTTTTCTCTGTGCCTCACATAAAAAAGTGCAATTAATTCACCAACAACACAGAATGATTTCCTAATCACACAAACTTCCTTTAATAAAAAAACATTTAGGTATACATACCTCGATTTAAATTTTATAATGTCTTTTGTAAATGATCATCTGTTATGCTGAACTAAAAATTTTCTATTACCGTTAAATCTTCAGCTTTTAATAATGCACGTGAAAAGCGTCTTCAAAGTTTAGTCTTATATGCATTGCTTGCTTTTAAATGTACATTCACATCTTGAGTCAGCCATGACTGATAATTATAAACAGTGAAATTCATACCAATAAATAAAGAGTGTCTCATTTGAGTTGGTAGCTTCCAAATAAATGAGTAATGTTGAAAATTTCGAAAGGAAGAAAGAAGATTTTAGGAATACAGATAGTTTCGGTTTGGTCGAATTTTCAGCAGTGTTTTCGCCGAAAACGAATTTCTGGTGAAACTCAAATTTTGGGCCGTAAACGAAACTGAATTTTCGGTCAATCTCCACCTCTAACTGTGCTACAAGTTACAAAGAAGTGCAGAGTCTTGATAAGTCTCCTATAACAGAGGTTCTCAAACTATGATATGCGTACGAGTACTGATACGTGAAATAAAATAAAATATACAGCTATAACGATGAGTTGCTGAAATCCGCATTCAAAACAATGAATGTAACATCATTTTATTAGTGAGAAAAGAAGAATACCTTCTGATGTCCGAAAAAGCTCTAAAATTCGTGCTTGTTTTTAGCAAAATATATCTTTGTTTTAAGTTCTTTATCCTCTCTTCTTTATATAAAAAACAAATACAGGAATAAACTAAACATCTAATCTGACTTTCGTCTAAAACTAAGATTGAACCAGACATAAGGAAGCAGTGTTTGATACA